>CP099428.1:1200000-1800000 GCA_024114885.1 Septoria linicola | reverse complement strand
GATTCGTTGTTGTTCCGGAAAATCTATCTTGGTTGGTTGGTTGGTTGTTCGATCTGTGAGCATAAGCAATTTTATTAGCAATTCCCCCCGAGAAACGAGCAGGCAAAATATCAAGGATGTATCGATCTCTGCGTCTGTCTGCAAAGCCTCAATCCGGAGGTTATTAGTAGGTCGGTCGCCCTGATGGCATGATCGTCGATGCGTTCCAGAGCGACGCTCGGACCTAGCACTCTCGCAGGGTGCTTTCGCTCAAATCTCGCTCATACTTCTGTCCGTTGGCTGAGTTGCCGTGTTATTGCAGAGAAACATGAGGAGCGGAGCATTGCACATGTGAGCTCGTTCCATCTCATCATTAAGTGGAGTTTTGTGAAGGCAGTACTCACGATGTATGTTTGGAAGTGAGTGTATCACAGGTATCATAACCTCTCTGAGCTTCTGGCGATGGAATATGGCTGTCATAGGTGGTTTTGGTAGCACAATCGTTGGATATTGTTTGAGCGAGGTCGGGAATGTTGCGCCGTTGATCTACCGCTTCTATGTCTGGGCCGTAGTCCTTTCTGTTGGCTTAGCTGTCTGTCTTTTAACGCGGAGAGACAAGTGAGAAGAAAGGAAGAGGAAGCAATGCACATGTTCAATCGTTTCGTTTTCCCGTTCTACTGCGGGCGCGGGCAGAGCAGGTCAGCCACGTGCTGAACCCACTGCCCACGGAGCTGCTCTTCGAGCTCCTCGAGCTCTTTGGCCACGATGGCCGACCTCTCCCACCAGAGGGGACCTTTCTCCTCCTCCTCTTCCTCCTCTTCCTCCTCCTCCTCCAATGCCTGGAGGCCGCGGTGGGCACCCTCCCGGCGGAGCATGTACTCCACCTGCACCGCCCGACCACGCCATCCGAGAATGTGAGGTACTCTGACCTCGCCGTACTGGGCCTAGTTAGTATTCTGTCTCCAATCATCGATCTTACCCACTCCCAGTCCGTCTTCGCTCCCATTAGCGTAGATCCTGTTTCCGCCCAGAGGCACGCAGTTGCCGGCCATGTCCGTCTTGCTCACAAATATCCTGACCCATATCTGCTTGCCCAGGCAATCTCACATCACGTCAAATGGTACTACACATATCACTCTGAGGACTTGCCAAAGTCCATGCTTACCCAATGCCAATGCCGCACGCACGATAAAAATCAAAAACAAAAGGGAAAAATGACTCACCTACGGCGAGGTGTACTCGCCACGCTCGAACTTTTCGGCGTCGAAGAAGGCGGCCGCCACCTTGTTCTCCACGAACTCTGCTCCGTCCATTGCCTAGCGTGCGGTTAGCTGGTGGCGTGGTTGTTGACGACACGCGGAGACAGTGAGCATACCTTCAGGCACTTCCGAGCAGACCACGGCGACGTGAACTTTACGAACACGTCGTCTTCTCCTCCATCCGCTTTCCGGAAGATGTAAATTCGCTCCACGGTTCCGTATTCCCCCATCTCCGTTCCGATTTCCTGCAAGAGGCCTTCCTCTCTGATCGCGTGGTCGACGTCCATGTTCTCGAGCATACCGGACAATTTCACAACCTCGGTCATTTGATCAAGCTCACCTCCGGCGGTCTCCTCACCAGGCTTTGGCTTTGCCTTCTTGCCACCAACGATCTTACCCATGGCTGCTGGTGCGACATAACCACCACCTTGGGCGTCGGACTTCTTCTTCCGCTTCTCTGCTTGCATCCGCAGTGCCGTAGTTATACCTTCGCCAGAGGCACCGAGACCTTGGCCCTTCTCCCATCCGAGCTTCTTCATCAGACGTTCGGCGAAGCCATCCTGGCCAGGACGGGTAGTACGCTCTTCTGGTCCTTGCTGTTGCTGGGCTGGCTGGGGCATAGGTGTGCCGAAGCTCAGCTCCTGCTGCTGCTGAGCGAGCCACTGTGGGTTGTAGCTAGGTGCGCCGCTGACAGTACCGGATGGAGTAGTATCAGCATTCTGTGGGAGTCGAGCAGCAGTATACCTTGGGTTGAAGGTCGGTGCGCCACTGATGGTACCGCTGGATGACGGACGACTTGATGTGCCTGCGATAGGGAATGGTGCCTCGGAAGGAGTAGCAAGCCAAGCAGCATCGTACTTGGGAGCGGTGAGTGTGGATTGGACGCCAGGCAACGCTGGAGCTGGAGAGGTAGTTTGCACTTGCTGGGTTGCTGGCTGGAACACGGCGACAGGAGGGGACGGCTGGGTCTGAGCAGGCTGGTTCTGAGGCACTGCTGGGGTAGACTTGGCTGCCATCTTCGCCTTCATAGCTGCGATCTGAGCTGCTACCTTGGCCTTCTTCTCTTCATCGGCGGCAGACAGCTTTGGCTTCGAAATGACGGGAGGCGGTGCAGAAGCTGGAGCGTATGTCGGTGGTGCGTGTCGTGCAGCAGGTGGCGGTGGGGGAGCGGGAGCCGGACTAGCAGAGGTTGTCGCCATTGCCATGCGTCGTGCGTACACTTCGTCTGCGGTCTCTTCCATGCTGACATCGGCAGCGGGTGGCGGCGGGGCATATGTGACTTCCTCCATGTCTTCCTCTCGATCATCGCTAGTGTCCCGACGTGGTGAAGACGGTCCAGCGAATGAGGACGGTGGTGCGAACTGCATGCCCATGCGTGGTCCTGCACTTGTCAGCCTGATCATCACAATATCGCTCTGGTACAACTCACGATATGTGTCTTCCTTGTCGCTGTCATCCATGTCGACGTCTTTACCATCCAGTCTATCCTGACGCTTCTTGGCCATTGCGAGTCGTCTCTTCCAGTCCTCCCTGGTCTCGAACTCGGCATCTGAACCCTTGTACTCGGCGATCGGCACGGGCACGGTCGGGTCGTAGATGTCGTCGAACGAACGCACCTTTGGCTCGTATTTGTTCTTCTTGTTCTTCTTTCTCGACGCCTTGCGCTGCTCCTTTGACTGCTGTTGGCGGTCGTACACCCAGTCCATCTCCTCGTCGTTGGCCAGCCAGTCATTGAAACCGCGCGTCTGCGTCAACTTGGGACCTGCCTGTGGTGGAGCGGGTAGTGGAGCATCTGACGAGGACGAGGACGAGGCTTCTGGAGCGGGACCTGTCGACGAAGTGGAAGCGCTGGAGGGGAATTTGTGCATGGCCGAGAAGTTGGGCGCTGGCTTCTTGCTGGTCTTGGACAGCGGTTTCTTGTTTCCGATGTTGGTGGGCTTGAACATGAGAGCAGCTTTTTGCGAGTGAATCGTGAGCAATATTCAATGGCAGAAAAGGAAAATCACAATGGCAACTCTACCGTCTTTGGCTTTCTTCGCCTGCTGGGCGGCCTGCTTTTCGGCGTCTTTGGCCTGCATGGCGGCAATGGACTCTTTACTGAGGAGATCCTCATACAGGGTGAGTCGCCCCTTCTTGGCCGGTGGTTCTGCCATCTTGACTGTGTCGGTGACAGAGCAAAGCTGGTGGAAATGTTGGTGTCGCACTGACGAATGCGCGCAGGTGAGCTTCCGAACTTCAGCACGCGTAGCGACGCTGAGCTGGCAGCCAATCGGCAGCTGCCGAGTAGAATATATTAACTAAGGACTTCCACAGCACCAAGCTCGAGGTTAGGGAGAGACATCCTTCGCCGCAATACATCACGTATACACAGGCTGCGTCAACTATGAGGCTTCATCTAAACAAGAGATTGCTCCGTCGTATCAAATCTGTACGTGGGAATCATGACGAGCCATGCCATAAGCTCCTTCCTTCCTGACCGCAACTCTGACCGCCATCATTCTTGCCCTCTACCGAGCGAAGTGTACTCTTCTCACATTCGTGCTTACAATGTCGTTAATCTCGTGCTTTGGTCTGACAAGCGGCATGGAACGATCATATCATATCAAGTACCATATCCTGTCTGCTGACCAGAATCTGAAGGAATCCTTTCTCGTGAAGTTGGTTCACGAAAAAGCCAAAACCATGCTACACATAAGATCCGAGATTCTGACACTTCGCGCTGCTTCCGACAGTTCATCACACTCCAAACTGTCAGAGCGTCAGGCAGGCTATCACGGTCCACGCATTCAAGATCGAAAGCGCTGAGCCTCCGCCACTTCATAGTTCAAGTGACTCGGCACTCTCGAGACAGTATGGCCGCTTTGCCTGCAATACTCGACTCGATCGATACAGCAATATATCCAGGCTTGAACGAGCCTACTGCGCGAGCCCTGATCACAAGATATATCAGCTCAGGCTGCACGAGCAACCTCGCCAGGTATATCAAGCTAGCTCCCAGCGATACAATCCGCAATCAGCACCTCGATGTCTCTGGCCCCGGAGACTGGACACCAGCTCTCTAACGCATGGGCATAAGCGATGAGGCATGCGAGGCTATAATAAACCATGAGTTTGAGCAGCTTCGATTGAAAGACTCTGCGTGGGGCTGGGTGAAAGAAACTATCAATTTACGATTCGAGCATTGGATAGTTCACGAGCTTCAGGCACAGGGTTTGACAATAAGTGACAAGGTCACACCTCAGCTGGTGGCCACCGAGCCTCCAATGGGCATGACTCCGTTCTACAAAGGTATCACTCTCTCACAAGCCTCTCGAATGTGGACTTATGGCTCCCTCACCCTCAAACCCCTCGAATCGCGCAACGGCGGAGACTTCTCCGACCAACGAGCATTCTACTTCACCCCGTCCATCTCCTTCGCGAAGCTCTGCGCACGCTGGCTAGCGCTCCGCTCTCCTTCCTCCGACGGACCCTGCATCATCAGAATTGATGTGCCCAACGAGCTCATCGAGTCTTAGAAGACGTTGGAGATGTTTTATCCTTCTGAAAGCTGGAAGAAGGGGATCTTGCACACGAGAAAGATGGAGAGCCTGAAATGTGTTGTACCTAAGGTTGACGGAAAAGAGTTGATTGTCGCGGATGTCTCCACGGGTGATGAGGCGATGTATTTGACTCTTGGTCTGGATTGGGAACGAGTGGGAGAGGAGCATGTGCTCTGGCTCGAGCGGGAGATGGCAGCTACGCTACCAGAAGCTGGGATGAGCGGCTGCTCCGAGCAACGGGATGATCGAAGAGAGTGTGATGCAAAGATTTCGAAACAGAGGCAGAGAAGCAAAGTGATCCAGTATGTTTTCTGGGATGAGCTGAGATTTAAGATTGAGGACGAATGTTCTGATAAAGTGACGAGTATCAATCTAGATGATAAAGAAGAGTCTTGAGTCATCGCTACCAGGAAGAACGCCATGCTCAGTCAGATCATACCCTCTAAATACCCAGACCCAGCACATCAAGCATCTTTCGCCTCTTCTGCGTCCCCTCCACTACCATGAACCTCCCCATCCAACGCCACAACCGTAAACGTATCCCTCGGCATCAAAAACATCATCGTACAATGCTCCGCATGCCCCACCGTCTCATACTTCTGCTCCAATACCACCCACCCCTGTCTCGCCCTCATCGCCTTCTCATACAAGTACAAACAATGCAACATATGCCATTCCCAACTAATCGTCGCGCCCGCAATACCCTCCCCATGCTCCCAATAATCAGCAAAATGTCTGACTTGGTCGATTGTGTATTCCGAGGTGCGGTTCGGGGAGGTGTAGTAGTGCCAGCGGGAGTCAGGGTAGTAGGTTGATGCTGCGGAGAGGAATTTGGCTTCGAGGTGGGCGTCGTGGCAGTGTGGGGGCAGCCAGGAGGGGCTGATCATGTCGAAGATGCAGCCGAGAGCGAGATGGCTTCGGCGGTGTTTTTGCCGCAGTAGCAGGCGTTGAGGGGTCTGCCGGCGAAGGTGCGTTGGACGGTTCATAGTTCGATGGTGATGAGGAGCCGGAGAGGTTTGTTTCGAGGGGTGAAGATGATGGGTGTGGACTTGGGCGCTGGCGATTGCTTCGTGCGGAAGACCATGTTGATGCCGAACAGTAGGTCGATCGCGCGTCGAAGAGAGCCCAGCATAGTGCTACGATGATGAAGAGGAGTGGTAGAATTGCGAGCCATACATGGCTTCGTCGCCGGCTGTTGGTGTACCTTTCACACCTGAAACATCGTTCATCCACAGCCTGATGCTGGAAGCCAAGCTCTTTGTCGAAGCTTGATATCTGTTCTTCAGTGTCGGTGTCCTTGTCTAATGTCTGAATGGGGTGGTATGTCGCGCCCGACATCTCGCATATCGCATAGAAGGATAGATTCGAGCGGAGAGGAGGTTCAGATCCTGATCAGCCGCCATTTAGTGAAGCCGTATGCCGTGGACTCCTTACGTGAGCTTAAGGTTCGCTATTCGGCTGGACTTCGCACGTTCTCAGGGAGGCTGATGACGGGCTTCGGCGACCGTCTACAGGAAGTCATTTGCGTGGTATCCTGTGGATGCATAGATTGACTGCATTTTGTGCAGTAGTTGCTTGTGACGTGATTTTTGCCAGTCGCGTGTTGCAGTAAAAAGATGCATTGGGCGTTCACAATGTCGTGGCATGAGTCGCGACTATGACAAGTCGCCTCCGTTGCTTGTGTGCGGTCAAGTATTCATGAGCATACAAGTCGGGTAAGAGGATTTCCTCGACATCTTTTCAGGTCTCTTTGCGTTCACACTATGTAGGCCAATGGACACTCCGCCGTCTTGTAAAGTGAATGTGGCAGGAGCAGCGCTTTTGTCGTCAGTAGTGTCCCATTCCTTACATCTACTTCATACGGAGCTGCGAATACTGTGACAACACGCACTCGTACAGGTGCCGTCGCAGGCTCTGCGTTGAACTTCACTCTCCATGGCGAGGACAGTCGCTGCACGTTCTGCAGCTTGCATACTGGCCATGAGAGGCTTTTCAAATCCTACCACAAACCCCATCGATAGATTTCTGGAGAGATGAGTGCAGCCATTACTCCCTTTAGTGGTGGTCGTGCTGGCACGGATCATGCTATCGTGGCCTTCAAGGTGGTGAAGTCCGGGACGTGATATTTCTGACAGAACTGTGGCTGTGCGGGTCTTTTCAGCCACCCGAGCAGCCGAGGTCTTCTTCGGCAGGATGAATGATTAGGAAGGGGAGATCATCGGCAACATCATGTCAGACACTTCCACGAGCAATAAGTCATCTATTCTACAGATAGCATAGCATTCGTATCATAGAATAATCACCTATCAAGCAAGAATCAAAATTCCACAAGATGGCACAGAAGTACACCGATATCGTTGTCACAGTCCAAGATGGCATTGGAACTATCAAGGTATGTGATATCACACTATGAAAATTACAATCCTCACCATCACAATACCTAACAGTCCACAGTTCAACCGCCCCAAGCAACTCAACTCCTTCGGCGGCCGCCTCATCGAAGACACAATCGCAGCCCTGCGAGAACTCGACAACCACCCGGACACAACCTTCACCGTCATCACAGGCGAAGGCCGTTTCTTCGCCTCCGGCGCAGACGTGACCGGGATCGCAGGCACACCCCAAAACTTCAAGAACGACGCCGAAAAGAAGATCTTCTGGGTGCAGCGATTTGCTGTCGGAATGGAACTTGTGCGTGCGATGATTGACCACAAGAAGGTTCTCGTCACAGCGATGAATGGACCTGGTGTGGGAGCAGGTGCTGCATGGTTCCAAGGTTCGAGTGATTTGTTGTATGCGGCTGAGGGAGCGTGGTTGCAGGTGACGTTCTCGCAGATGGGGCTTGTGCCGGAAAATGGCAGTGCGGTGAATTGGGCGCAGAGTATGGGTGTGCATCGTGCAAATGATTGGCTGTTGTTTGGTGGCAAGGCGACGGTGGAGGAGTTGAAGGACGCTGGACTTGTGAATAAGTTGTTCCCCAAGGAGACTTTCCACGCTGATGTGCATAATTATTTGAGGGATATGTTGAAGGAGAGGAGTGGGAAGTCGATGATGGAGATGAAGAGGTTGCAGAATAAGCAGACGAGGGATGCGAGGATTTTGTCGTTGTTTGATAGTACGAATGCGCTTGCGGAGAGGTTTGTGGAGGGTGAGCCAATGGTGAGGATGAAGGCGAAGATGGACGAGTTGGCTGGTGAGTCGAGTTTGTGTTCATCTCCTGACAATGTGCTAATCAATCCACAGCCAAGAGAAAGAGTCGCTCGTCGAAGATCTAGTGCCGAGCTGTCGCAGTGCGGACATCAAATGTCGTTTTGGCTCAATCTCGCACTGTTTCATCGCGGCTTTCATCGTTCCGCTTCTCCAGACGGAGTGTTACTTACCACAGATCGGCTCCTCTCACCCAGGCTTTGAAGCAGCCGCCACCCCAGCATGCTGTGTAATCAGCCATGCGATATATGGAATGGATCATTAGGCCGATCGCGAGCCGGTCACGATACTCAAACTTTGCCCCATTCGCCCATTGGAAATTCGTGTTACTGTGCTCACGCGGGCTCAGAATAGCTGACCCTCGAGCAGATCCAAGATCTCTTGAGAGCAAACGTATCTCTACTGCCATAGGTACACCTTCCACCGCTTATCTCCGTGAACCAAAGCCTTGCGCGTTGTATCGAGGACATTCGCAACCACATCCTAACTTGGCTTGCTTTCGTCATCTGAATCGAGTTCTGAGATGACCTCAAACATCCGTGCTGCGCCGTTCACTAGGGGGTCGTCCGCTTTGCCGTCCGTACAGCCAGCCCAGCCTTTGTAGAACGCCTTCAGCCAGACCTTAAGATTCGGCCAGCAGCCCCTGGACAAGTTGCCAAAGAGGAAGTTGGGAACGACGGGATGTGACTAGTGCTGCTCGTGTTCGGTGTGTGTAGCGAAGTCTGTCGAGGTTCGGCTGTGGGCAGATGAAAGAAAGGCCGTGATCAAGAGTGAGAGCGACAACAGCAGGTCACCATCAAAGTGAGGTGTCGTCCGAAGATCTTCTTGGGCGAAGTGAGGTAGGCAAGATAGTATGGAAAATGATGGGATGAAGAATCAGAGTGAGGTGAGTACATTCTTGAGCTACATGCAAATTCTATGTAAAGCGTTCTTTCAGTTACCGTCGTAGATTGTCAACAAGAGCGACGACACCGCCTCCAGTGAAGGAGACGATATGACGCAGTTCAGTGCTTGACTCTATGGTTTATCATCATTTGAACGCCCTCGCCATGACAGCAAGTATGTGTTATGACAGAGTCCGGCTGCTTCGACACAGCAGAGGCGAAGACCAAAAGTCAACCCTGGTCGGACCCAAAAAAGTGGTGAACTTCTCGCATCAAGAATAAGCCCCATCGAGTTACCCAGCAGTCACCAGCCCTGAACAGAGTGTAGCAGGATGATGGCAGCACGAGCAATCGCATAACTATTAACCTTGACGATGGACTCCTCAACTGACCTTGATTCCAACTTGTCCTCACCAAGACTCCCAGTCACCTCCTCCTTCGTTCGTGCAGACTCTGCAGCGACACCGGCTGGAAAGAAGCGCAGACTCATATCCTCGTCTCCCTCTTGCGAAGGCACCTTGCAGCGGACTTCGAGCCAGGTACGATGCCGAGCAGAGCAGCGGTCCCAAAGGAGTGCAAGCGGTGGTGGGTGGTGAAGGAGGATGGAGGTGCAGAAGTGGATGAGCCGCGGAAAAATGCTTCTGTGGCGGCGCTTTTCAGCTTGCAGTGATGAACACTGATGTCCGGGGACTTTCTCCCAAAGCTTTATGTGGCAGACAGTGACGCGAGGCCATGTCGGTGTGTGAGCTTTGATAGCGATTGTTTGAGCGAGAAGTTGAAGAGAGAATGGGAAGTGGCAGCCCGACGCGAGAAATTTAAAATGTGCAGGAAGCAGCAGGCAGGCGCGGAAGGCACGAGCCGTGACTGCCTGAAAAATGGATTGGTGCCTTGAGCGCGTCGGCCGCGTCGAAGCGACTACTTCAATCTTGCAAGCTCCGGCTGTGACTTCCAGAGACACTGCGACACGACAAAGACAGTGAATTGCTGGAGAGAGAACGCATAGATACACGCGACTGCTGAGCTATTGACGGTGAGTTCAAAAAATCGTCCAAAACGGGACACAGCATACTGACAAAATGGCCTTCAGAGCAGCACCAGCGAGACCTTCACCACTGCGATTCAATTTCTCTTCATCGAATTCGTCCTCGTCCGGCGACATGGCGGGCATCTTTGGCTCGGCGGCGGCGAGTAACGCCAACCCCACGCAAGGCGATCTGAGCAAAGATGTCGAGGTTGCTCAACCGCCCGAGGACAGTGTTTCTGCCATCAAATTCAGTCCAGCTTCTAACCATCTTTCGGTTGCGAGTTGGGACAAGAAAGTGCGCATCTACGAAATCAGTGCGACGGGGCAGGCCAGTGGAGCTGCGATGTTCGAATTCGATGGGCCTGTGCTAGATACGTGCTGGAGTGGTGATGGACAAAAGGTTTTTGGCGCGGGCGCCGACAAGACGGCACGCATGCTGGATCTCGGTGCAGGGCAGACATCCGGGCAAGGCCAACAGGTGGCAGCACATGATCAGCCGATCAAATGTATCAAGTCTTTCAACACCGGCGGAAACACCATGATTGTTACTGGAAGCTGGGACAAAACGATCAAATACTGGGATATCCGACAACAACAGGCCGCCGCCACGGTAGATGCGAAGGAACGAGTGTACAGCATGGACATTCGCAACGACTCAATGCTTGTCGTCGGCACTGCAGAACGAAACATCCACATCATCAACCTGCAGCAACCCGGCACCTTCTTCAAATCTATGCAAAGCCCCCTCAAGTGGCAGACGAGGACTATCAGTACCTTTATCGATGGCACAGGCTTCGCGGTGGGCTCGATCGAAGGGCGTTGCGCCATTCAGTATATTGATGAGAAGGACTCTGGCAGCAATTTCTCCTTCAAGTGCCATCGTCAAACCCCATCCGACAACCGCAACATTTCCAATGTCTTCGCAGTCAACGCGATCTCCTTCCACCCACAGCACGGCACATTCTCCACCGCAGGCAGCGACGGCACTTTCCACTTCTGGGACAAGGACGCGAAACACCGCCTCAAGGGCTATCCAGAAGTCGGCGGCACCATTGCATCTACCGACTTCAACAAGGACGGCACTATCTTCGCTTACGCCGTTTCTTACGACTGGAGCAAAGGCTACCAATTCAACACGCCACAGACGCCTAACAAGATCATGCTGCATCCTATTTCCGGTGATGAGTGTAAGCCTCGTCCGAAAGCCACGAAGCGATAGTCCCTGCCATTCCACAACGCTTGTCGTGATTTGGAGGGCTGACGATTCATCTGCAAAGGCAACAAGTACCGCAAGAAGTAGAGGGTACGCAACGCGAGAGAGGCGACTATCGGGCGATGGGAGGCTGAAGTAGTCAGCAGGAAAAGGCACTGGCATGGCATTATGAAGGAAGCGTGGCGTCTGGCGTTCATGTTGCAAAGGATTAAGCATGAGCAAGCACGCCGAGGCGTAGCAGCAAGCTCCGTCGGGTGCTCTTGCATCCAGTGGGGGCAACACATAGCATTGTACCAATTTCACAGACAGCCCCCTGCCGCCCATCATCTACTTCTGGATCAAGTCAAGCAGGTTGTCGTAGAGCGCGTCCCCGCACTGGCCGCCATCGAGGCCAAAAATCTTAGCTCCACGAAGCCACGCAGGACAGGAGCCAGAGCCATGCTGGCCACCAACCACGTCACGGCGCTCGATTTGTGGAAGAGCGATCGAATTCTCGAGAAGTAAGCGTGGTTCTAGTCAAGGTTTGCAGAGTCAATTCGATTATTGGTATGCACCATGCCAATGAAGCGTGGTTCGGTATGTCCTCAATTTTTGCATTCTCTCGGAGTCATCTAGCTGCACCACCCTATGCTATATGTATGACATGCTATCTCACATTGCATTCAAACACTCATTTTCAACAGCAGACAGCTTTACGACCCCCAATACTACAAGCAAACCACTTACACAGGAATTCATCAACGCCCGCCAAGGCAGCCGATCTCCAGCAGACGTAGATCACATACAGCACTACCACATCCGCAATGTCGGACAGACTCTCCTCGCTCCCAGCTGAGATGGTGGCACGCATCTTCGGCTGCATTCAACGTCGTGCAGACCAAGCCAGCTTTCGCTGCATCAACAAAGCGACGGAGAGGAAATCCTTCCCCGCTTTCACCAAAGCCATCACAGCTCAGTAACATGATTGAGTTGGCAGCGCCAATTGGTGAACAACGTCAGGTACCTACGCGAACGCCTCATCAAGCTCTTACTGCAGTCGAAGACACACCAGGAATCTTCACGTCTGTACAAGTGCTCTAGGTAGAAACGCGAATATTCACACCAGACCCAACGGCGCTCCGACAATTCCTGTCACATCTTCCACGGCTCAAGAATATCACGGTCATGCACACAGATGCAAGGGACGGCCGTGATGACCTGGTCAATCTCTCAATTCTCACAAACAATCCACCCCAATCGATCACCATCGATGAGCTCGCGATCGAGCGCACTACCATCGAAATTGAAACGCTCAAAATCGCACTGCGGAGCTTGCACGTGAAGAAACTCTCTCTCCTTTCCAGCACACTACGTGCATCTGGAGCAGATGGTAGGAGAAAAGAAATCCAACTTTTCCTGACGCTCCTCGGTGCTGATCTCGAAGCGCTAAACATTGGCCTGTCCATCCATGAGGTTTGTGATTTCCCGAAGGTGTGCAAGTGGATTGCTACGGCGACGGGAAGGCAGGTGTATCGCACCACACGTAGCCAGTTGTGGGCGAATGGCAAGATTGCGGTGAGAGAATGCCTGGAGGTGTTGCTGGAGAAGTGCATTGGATAGAGGTAGATGGGAACGACGCTTCGTGCGTGTAAGGATGCGAGGATGCGCAGCAGTTGGAGCTTTGCGAGCAGGATGGATCGGACAGAACTAGGAGATGGAGAAGCGAGCGACGGCGTTTTCTGTTTTTTTTTGTCCACGGAGAACGGATTGTTCACAGCGCGATAATGTTGGGAGCAGCGCGGTACTGAAGATCGCAAAGATGGAGCAAACTAGAGCAACTAAAGTACCAAAATTGAATCTCGTTCTTCCTGTTTGTTCTTCCTCGCTCTTTTTTGAGCTTGTTCCCACGACACATTCCGCGTAGAGCGATTGAGCGTGAAGCAGCTCATTGAAGATTTACTTTCCGTTAATACGCACTTTGACTCTTCATTAAGGACGGACTCTGGATTTCTCGCCATCTGCGAAGGAGAGTTCATGCGGCAAGACAATCAGCAATCGCCAGTCCGTCCTAGACCGCAAGTTGCGCCCGTTGCGAAACGATTTCAAGGTGGACCGATTGCACATTTGTCAAGAATTAGTCACAGTCGACGTTGGGTATCTGATCTCAACCTCCTCCACTACATGCATCTACGAAGTCGAATGTGGCTGCGAATACGACATGCCCCTCACACCACTCGCATGCGGTACCACCCCATCATCATCCTCCACAATCCCATGCTGCTCCGTCGCAGGCGGCAAAGCCTCCACTCTCTGCTCACCCTCCATCCCCGCCGCATCCGCCTTCCTAATCCCCCTGGCACCAGGCGTCAAATACAATCCATCCGCCGTAACAAGATCCTCTCCTGTCGGCGGCACCCACTTGGAGCTCTTCCGCGGTGGGACGTGGGTGATGTACATGGTGTCGATTTCTTCGAGCGTGCGGCCTTGGTGCTCTTCGAGGAAGAAGTAGACAATGGGGATGGAGATGAAGCAGCATGCGGCGAAGATGTAGCCGTATTGGAAGTCGATGGCCGAGGTGATGAAGGGCGAGAAGAAGGAGATGAGGAAGTTCCAGATCCAGTTGGAGGAACTGGCGATGCCCATGCACATTGTACGGTAGCGGGTTGGGTATCTGGTTGAGAGATCAGTGATAGTGTTCGGGTTTGTGAATGTGTGTCCGTTGACTTACAGTTCTCCGACGACAACCCAGATGACGGGACCCCCTAAGAAGTGTTAGTGAACGGTTGAAGTGGTCTTGATTCCGAGAACTCACAAGTCATAGCGTAGCCTGCAATGAAAAGACAAGCAAACACAATCATTGCCGCACCTGGGCCTGGTGTGCTTCGAGGGTTTGCGTTGTCCAAGGCGAAGTGTCCAACAGAGGAGAAGACCATGAAGCACATGAACATCCACGCGGCTCCCCAGATCAGAGCACCTCGGCGGCCAGCCTTCTCAATCACGAAGAGTCCTGGGAAGGTGAAGGCAAAGTTGACAGCTCCGAGGATCATGCTAGTTACGTAGCTATTGTCGAGACCGGTGGCTGTAAAGATTGTTGTACCGTAGTAGAAGAAGAAGTTGGCGCCGGTCAATTGCTGGAGAGCTTGCATGGTGACTCCGAGAAGTGTGCGGTATGCCATGCGTGGTCCGGTGAAGATCTCGTACCACTTTGGCTTACCACCACCTGCGAATTCCGCATCGTACTTCTCCTTGATCTCACGCATCTCGCGCTGGACTTCCCAGTGCTCAATTGTAACACCATACGAACGAGCAATCGTCTTCCGAGCCCGCTCGATGTGGTTGTGTCGGTAGTCCCATCGCGGAGACTCTGGCAGGAACACGATACCAATCATCATGAGAGCTGGCGGAATGAAACCCACGCCCATAGGAATTCGCCAGGCTGACGCATCTGGATTGGCCTCGGTTCCGAAATTGATGCAGTAGGCTGTGAAGATGCCCAGCGTGATGAACAGCTGGTAGCATCCGACCATTGCTCCTCTGATGTATCGTGGAGCTGTCTCTGATTGGTACATTGGAGTCAAGACTGATAGGCCTCCAACACCAAGCCCAGCAACCCATCTGCCCAACGCAACCTGGTACCATTTGTATTCCGAGGCCATCTGAATCACTACGCCGACGCAGAAGATAATGTTCCAGAAGATGATGCAAATTTTTCTACCAAAACGGTCTGCAACGGGTGCCGAGCACAAGGCGCCAAACATCGTGCCAATCGAGAGCAGACCAACAATGGTTCCAGAGACTGCATCGGTGAAGGCATAAGTTTCGGGCGAGTCGCCAACGTTGTGAAAGCGTCGAAGGAAGTCAGGCATCTCCAGGAATCCACTGATTTGACCTGTGTCGTAGCCAAAGATGAAGCCACCAATACTCACAATCGCAGCAAGCGCGAAGGTGTATGGCCTCATCAACCGAATCTTGTCTTGATTCGCTGCGACTCCATGTCTCTCCAAGTCGCCCTGGTGCTCCTTGTCTGTTGATCTCTTCTCATTGGGCGACGCGCTGCCATCTTGTCGTGGTGTTGTTGCACCGCTCTCGGTGTTCTTGTTCCGGCCAAACTTTAGTTTATTCATGATAGGCTGTTAGACACGCGAAGTGAGGGAAAGGAAAAACGACCACAATCACGCCGTGCGCTCCACGGGGCAGAACATGGTATATATGAAAGAGCAACCGGTGGAGCCGGAGTCCCCAAGGGCAGAATCAAAACAGTGCAACAGCATCGTCATCGCCATGTGCTCTCTGCACCGTGTGCCGATACAGCCAGTGGATCCTTCGTGTTCCAAAAGGCAACCTAACTCCACCAAGGCGACGTCAGAAGCATGAGCTCAGTGCCTTGCCCGAGCTTGGCTCTCGAATCGGGCGTGGTAAGATGTCCTTGGGAAGCTTATGATTGGGCTTGGTAGAGACAGCACGTCCAACGGCGATCAAGAATCGTGCACAGGATTCACTGGAACCGAGGGAAGCTCCGTGGGAAAGGTTAGAGCGTCGAAATCTGTGAGAAGGGAATTTGGAGAGAAGCCAACAACGTCATCGTCGAAGCTGCCGGCCGGGCTTCCGAGACGGACCTGGTGTCCGTGCTTTGTGCACGTGTTGGCCGCGTGAGGTTGCATTGCTGATCTGTTCATCTTGCGGCGGCTTTTTGCCTTCAGTACGACGCTCGGGGCGAAAGGCGGCAAGCTCCAGAGTCTGTACAAATGATGCTCCGGCCGGGTGTGGCCTTCTCTCGGCTCCGATATTCACATCATGCTCATCAATCTCGGAACACGGACTCTTGCATACAATGCGTGGAGCCTTTGCAGCAGAGTAGTGCTTTGCTCCTGGTTGCTGTACACTTTGTCAAGTACTGAGGGCGACGGCGGCCCTGATAGCAGGTCAATGGCACTAAAGGATGGGGTAGCCATGCCAATATGGCTGGCAAAGTATTTGGTACTATTGTACTGGCTCAACTGGATCCTGTGTACAGCGTGGGCCGCATCAAATCATCAACTTCGTGCTTATCCTGCGCCTTGGTATCTCAATGAAAACTCGACTTCAATCCGCTCATGCCAAAACAGAATATCTTGACGTGCCGCTTCAGTGCAGCACTACATCCAAAGAACGCCGATGACACCCGCGATGAGCAGAGATCCTGCCATGAACACACCTGAAATTCCAGACGCTGGCCGAGCATTCGCGCCAGAGACTTTGGCTAGGCAGGCGCCTCCATCGGCAGTATGCTTGGCACCAGCAGTGATCTCGACGCCATACTGGTAATAGGCAGTCCCGGTTAAGTTATAGCTAATTGTCTTGGAGATGGCATTCGTGCCATAGTTGTTGTCGACAACAGTCACCACGCATGAAGCTGAAGAATCGGCAGTGTTCAGTGCACAAGACTCATGCATGATGGCGCTTGTTTCGCTGTAGATGGCTGCGCTGGTAACCTGGTAGAAGTCGTTACCTTCGGTGATGGTTGCTTTCTGCTTCGTCGTCAGCAATTGTGTCCAAATGGCATGTGGGCATCAGAGATCTGCATACTTGACCGGAGCCGCCATTTGGTGCAGATGTCATGGAGACCACATATGTTGTCGAGCCGTCACAAGCATTCTGGATCGAGGCTGCCCACTGCGCGTTCGGGTCCATATTGTCGATAAAAAGCTGTACCGAGCCACCCGAGGCTACGATGGCAGCTCCAGCAAAGGCAAGCCATATGAGCATCAGTAGTTCCGGCATATTGGCTTGTGTAAATGCGATGACAGGTGCAGATCTGACTCCAATTCCGATAAGTTGAGAATCGAAGTCGCTTCAGAGATTCGAGAACAGTCTTGCAGGCCCAGAATGTGAAGCAAAATGCCGACGCTTTCACATTTCGCGTCTTGCAGTCGCTGTAGTGCAGTAGTGCGGTCGACGCAGAAAAGTCAATCGTCTGCGAATAGCAGCTTATGCTGAGCACGAGCTGAGCTAATTACAGTACACAGATGGGTCCGGTACATTACCTACGCTTGCGTCTGGCCATGCAAGCGAAGCGCGAAGGAAGCCATGTGGACACGCCGTATATGAGATATGGGGAAGAAGGCCGTCCTGCTATTACTGAAAGGCGGCACAGAAGGGGTTTTCGTCCTGCAATCCTGTGGCGTTGCGGCAGTCCATGGAACTCACTACCTTACCTGCTCGAGCCGGACCAGATGTTGTTGATGCTGTGTCACAAACCGTTGATCAACGCAGCGTTGTGAAACATCCCTGTCATGAAACGTGCCTCATGCGGCTGTAACTTAGCGTTCGGTAAGTGTGGCCGAGTGACAGGGATGACAGCGTCTGCCACTTCTGCCAATGCATGAGTAGTGCTTCGACAGACATGCTTCCCTTCTTCGACAGCCTGGACATGGATTCTCTCAGGACAGCAAAGCCAAGAAGGACCGATAAGATTGTGTTCCCTCCATCTGTTGCACAACTTGCGACCGCCAGTAGATCATTCTGGAGAAAGTGGCTGGTTGATAGAGCTATGCTATAGGACGCCGTTCGTAGTCGAGAGTGTCTGCAATCCTGGGATCTCGGACGAGAGTCTGACCAGCTGCGAGCATATGCCGGGACCGAACAGTTCACTGCCCATCAAGCCAGGTCATCGTTCATGGTTGACGCATGGCGTTTAATTCACGCCATTGCTCTGTGCACATTCCCCACACACTGGGCGGCATGACCTCAATCTCCTATGAGATCTACCATGGTTGACACAATCCACATTGATGGAGACGGTACTGTATGACACAACGCAGCTGAGGACCTTTCACTATCGGAGGAAAGATGGCCGAACTCTAGCCCGCTGGGCATAAAGCTCTTCAAGGAGGACAAACAACCATCCTGCTTTCGCTTCACAGCTATCTTCGGTGCTGATCAGCTAGATCGTTGAGACTGATGATTCGGTTGTCAAGCGCTGGAAACCTGCTGGCAGTACTGCTGTCCCCTCAACCCAGGCTTTGATCACATCGGCGAATAGCTTCGGATCCTGCCTATTCCAGGGATGTCTCATGCCACTATGTGCGACTGCAATCGTCTCGCTGTCCAGTCTACGACCAATCTCTGCGACTGTCTTCGCGACCTCCACATTGTCATCAGTCGGTAGAATTCCTTTCTTGGTTGCAGCAATGACGAGCGTGCGAGCAGCCCATGCTCCCGGCCACTCGCCTGAGCTCAGGCTTTCGCCAAAGATCTGTTTATTGAAGTCTAGCGTGCAGAGACTCAAATCTGCATTCCCAATATCAGCACCATCCATTAGCCATCGAGTCACAGCTCGTGGCACGACATTCTCCACTCTCTGGCTGACCCAGACAGCGTACGGCAAATAAGGCGTAAATCGAGTCCTCTCCAGCTTGCAGACCCCAGATACGACCATGGAGCTGACGACTTCCGGATGCTTGGCTGCAAGCCGGAGAGCCACGCTCGCTCCCAGACTATGTCCTACGACATGTGCCACACCATCATGGCCGCGCTGCTTGATGAGCTGTGCGATTGTCGAAGCTGCATTGTCGAGTGTGTATGGTCGGATGTGACGAGCTTCGCCATGGCCTATCTGGTCCGGTACGAGCAAGTGATAGTTCTTGAGATGAGGTATTACTAGATCCCAGTCGTCGCGATCCACACACGCTCCATGTATGAGCAGCACAGTGGTCTCGGCTTCCTGGTTGACTGAAGAATGTGGGAGCAGTTCGTCGGTGCTGAAGGATACTGACTTCTCCATGGACCGTATACCAGAAGATAGCATTAAGAGCCTCGAAAGTACATTTTATCAGCAGGAAGAAGAACACGAGAGCAGCTGAGCTTACTTATTACGTCCAGAAGGATTGTGGCTGTGCGGTTCGTCACGAAACTTTAACCGCCAAGGCTGCCATTCTTGGTCGGGTCTGCCCCATCAAGCTCAAGCAGTTCGAATGCCTGATGACGCTTGAGATATCGCTCGTCTTTGCGGTACATCTTCAGTGCCCAATATCGTGACCAATTGGAAGATGTCCCTACCTGACCGGATGAAGGTCTCACCACCGAAGGTGGGCTCCATGCTGGATCGAAGACCAGTAATCGACGGCGACCTTTGATATCCTTCTCAAACCCCACTATGGTCATGCTATGACCAGGGCGCTGAAGAAACAGAGGTGGAAGTTCACTCTGCGTCACAGAGTCCGAACCCGATGTCTTGCTTGATCGTACAAAGTACTTCTCCACGAAGTCGAGCAATGCCAGCCATGCGTTCTTGCCGCTGAACGCATGACCAATACAAGCAATATCGAGACTGAGCATCAGTGCTTCGACCTGGTGGATATCAGTAGCAACACCTGTACGTGGTGGTCATTGAACCATACCTCAGACGTTCCAACGTGCTTCCTTGTGCCTTTGATCCCGCCAGTCGCAAGTCTGCCATGGGCATTGAAGCCCTTGTCCCATGCAGTCTCGATCATTGCCTGCACTGCTGAGATCGGAGGGACCTCCTCTGAGACCGGACTGGAGTGACGCACAGGATACCGCTGCATCGAAGACCACAGCATCTGAATGTTGCGGTAGCCGCAGAAGTGCCCACCTTCATTCTTGAGTTTGCACACCTGCACGACTGAAGCTGTGCACAAGTAGGCGCTCACAACGTTGCGATCTTCTTGCAAGAGTGATGCGAGCTTAAGAATAGCTCCATGAAGCTTGTTCCGATCATCTTCTTGGTCGATCATGGCCGCTATTCTGCTTGGCATCTGGTCTTCGTAGGCGTGGCGCCCAAGCTCTCGCTTCTGCAATAATGCATTAGTGCTTCTGCAGTTGTTTCGTATCATATCGGACTTACTCCAAGTCGACATGCAACCTGTCGCTCCGCAGTCATGCTGCGCGTGGTAAGTCGACTTGGCCAGAGCTACGCGATGAGCTTCAACATGCTCGCTCACACTATCGACGTCCACTGCAAGCTGGCTGATGTGACTTGAGATCGTTGTCCGCGTGGAGGATAGAATGAAATGGCGCGCACCGCCACAATCCTGGTCGTACGCTTAGCGGTTCCCATGCGCCATTTGAAGCCGCAGCTGACGCGGCCTGGCTCGACGCGACAACACGACAACCATCGATTGGTTGTCAAACGCAACACGAGCGCTAACTTCAGCTCTGATCAAGCAAACCAAGCTTTTGACATGAAGCTTGACTCCTGCGTTTAAATGAGTGCATCATGGTAGGTCGTATTCATAGCTGACTTGTTCCCTCGTGATTGCAATTCAGATCTCTCCAGAGTCAACCACACAAGAAGCTTTGTCAAGACCTCAATCACTACACAAGATGTCTGCTCAGAATGATGTCGAGATGCAGTACAAGGCGCCCCACCAGATGAGCCCAGAAGCGCCTGACGATAATCTCTCCACGGCACAGGAAGTATGATGACCATTGGGACCACGTCGAGATTCGAACTGACTTGCTGACTTGCTGAAGGGGTGCAAGAAAGAGCAACCCAAACGAACAATTCTAGGAATGCGAGGTGGTGGAATCATCTGTGAGTAGAGGATGTCGTCCGCCCGATGTAAACACAGAACTGATTCCAAGCATAGTTGATCTCTGCGCCTGCTTCATTTGCTGCGAGTGCATGGAAGGTTGCTGTCATGCTATCGATGACTGCTGTTGCTGTTAGGAGTCTAGTCGCAAAGTTCATGAAACTACACACCAGTGTCGGCTGGCTATGCTTTCTCTTCATTCTGATATACCCATCTTCTTCCACGGACTCTGCCTTCTTACATCTCTTGCCTGACTTTAAGTGCGCTCTGCAAGCTACGACGTCGTGGCTGCTTCGAAGATGACGATTCGGATACGAAGCTGGAGATCACCTTTGACAACGATGAATCGCGGAAAGGCCCTTTGCGAATGAGGCCATGATTGTCTCGTTGCTCCATGATGCACGACTTACTCTATCAACGACAGGTCGAAGCTCTCGAACCCCGATGGCTTTCGCGCTTGTTATGCCTCACTCATTGTCTCATGAACATCTTCCGGATTACCAGACTCCGACCGAATTGGCAGGACCAGGAAGAACCAAGTAACTCATGGCTCACACATCCAAAGCCCAACATCTGCAACCATCAGTAGTATTATTCTGATGCTCAAGCTTGTCGTGTCCGCGACAGATGGATTGCTCCCAGAAGTGATGATAAAGGCCAATATTGCCTTCAGATCAGTCCTATACAGCACGCCAAGTTTGACCGGGTCACCGCGCACCGAGCGAAGGCTCGTTCGCTGGAGGCAAGTGAGACACTCTGCTTCCCATCGCGTCGGCGAGCTTCACTCTTCCATGTGAGCGAAGAAATCGCTCTACTTAACGACGGACGCGTAACGGTAGAGGTGTTCATCAGACTTCTTCGGTCTCGCTGAGCTCCAAGCTTGCTGTGAAGCTGCTGCATCGAATTGATCCCTTCTCAAGTCCATGTTCACACCAGGCTTACGCAATCTCAATAATTGGAGCAAGCCTGGCAGCATGTCTATGGAACCGGACACGATCCTCGGGAAGTCGATATTCTTGGCATGAGCCTAGATCTCTTGGCGACAATTTCCACCAGCATTTCAGGCTAACATCGAAAAGCCGTGGAGTCCATTCCATCTGCATGCGCAGTACGACTTTGTGCAGCTTCACGTTCGCGCCCCAGTCCTTGTGCGGAGGTGCTCTGCAGTGCGGAGCACTGTAAGCGAAGGTCTATTTCTTCGTGGGTACGTGGGAATGCTTGCCACCACGTTCAATCAACAGCTGTGTTAGTTTGACAGGACAATCGAAAATGGCAGTTCCATTGTCCCTTGCACAATCAAGTCCACGACCAGGAAGAAGGTGCACGCGAGCTCCTATACCGTATCTTCGATGCCACTCTGATTAGTGGCTTGTGAAAGCGTACCTCCACGAGCATCTAGAACCCAGGTGGCAGTTCCAACATGGTCCGCAGACACCTGACCACTATGGCCTAAGCCTAAACCGTTCGACGAGTCTTTTCGCTGCAGCTGCACGGCGGCTGCCTCGCAATAAACTTTCCGATCTGCGCAGTTCAAAGACAAGCTGTGTTGACGAGAGTGACGAGAAGTTGCCGTGAGTGGAAGACACGGGACAGAAGTTATCGCACCAACTTGTGCCACACGAAACGAACTTCTGTCTGTGGCTCGACGAGATTTTCAGCTTCATGAAGACAGACCTAGTAGCTTGCTGGAGCTCTGTACTATTGGAGTCGAAACCGGAGTCTAGTCCTCTGTAGCTCCGTCGGCGTCCTGATCCACCCAGATCCGGCTGCACTTGGCTGTAGTCCTCTGCACAAGCTCTGTCAGAAAGGGAAGTCGGAGAAAAGATCGTTGGTCGACATGGCGGCCACTATTCCACACGCGGCAGAGCTGCCGCAAAGGTTAATCGCGTCATCCAAGTCAACAGCACGAGGACACAAGCTCATCCAGACACATCATTACCAGTGCACTTCTGACTGCAGACGCGGTCTATGTTTTTGTTGCTCGCCTTCCTGTTTCCATCTAAGTTCACGAGCACGTTGAACAAAGATCGGTCGCCCGCAAGGAGGAACCAGAGGCCGCCAACACGACATACATCTTACAATGTACAAAGCCTCACCATGTCCGATACTCATGTGAGGATCTTGACTAGATTGATGACAAGCCACAAATCTTTGCACGAGATGCCGAGTCCAACTTTCGTGGCGGGTCTCTGCGGTCGAGCTCAGCCGCTGTATGCATAGAAGAACTCTGCCCGCCATAGCGCTACGCACTAAGGCCGAGAACAACACTTCGACCTAGCACGTGCCAGCTCGTGGCTACATCCGTCCACGGCTCAGCGAAGTCCATTTACCTGATTCAGTGTTCGCACGAGAACGACGAACCTACACAACACCACAGCACAGCACAGCTCACGAAGCCACATGGCCTCGAATCAAGCATCTGGTCGCGGTAGTATCTTTGGTGCACTCTACTTTGCAAGCAATAGTCTGTTGGGGCACCGTAGTCCGGTGCTCTGGACGCACTTAGCAACATGCCGCTGTTCGGCGTGGCCGTACATGCCACCACAGCACGTGGATTTCACAAGAGCAGAGACCAACTTATAGTTGAGGCCCAGCCTCGCGATTGGAGATGTTATTGCTGGTCACTTTCATTATTTTCAACCTCGTCCAAGCGAAGTTGCAGGAGAGGATATCAACCTCGGGCGAAGATGTTGATCATCCACTCCCTTGCGGCACTTGTGCCTTGGGTACTCGTTACTTCTGTACTAGCATCCCCGACCGAGCCATCGCTTTCACGAGCAGCGACATCGTGCAACGTCAAAGGCACCAACAAAAACACCAAATCCTACCGGAATTTTGTCGAAACATCACAAGACGCATGTGGTCAGAAATGCAAGACCGACTACGGGTGCTCAATGTATGCTTACGGGGAGGGCAAATGTTATCTCTACAACAATGGTGCTACAGTGTAAGTGGGGATTGATGGAAGCTGTATCGAGTCATGCTGAGCTCGTGTCTACAGGGCGAAGAACTGCCGAAAGACTTCGTACGCCAATCGCAGCTTTTCAGACAAGTCCTGTGCCAAAGATCCAGTGTGCGGCGGCCGTGGCTATGATAAGCAGTACCCACGGCCTTTCAAGACGGTCAAACTGAATGGCATCGGCTCATGGGCCAAGTGCAGCTCACGATGCAAGGCTGACAGTCGTTGTGCAAGTATGGCCATTCGCAAAGGAGAGTGTGCGCTATACGACAAGCCTGCAAGCAACAACTTCCGAGCGGATAATGGATCACCACAACAGTTCTTTGACGCGAGCTGTGCGCAACCATCCACTCCGACCACGACCACCTCTGCGCCAGCAACAGATGCGACTGCCATTATGCTTCCAAGGCAAGATAGCTCTGTCAACCGCAACGACCTTCGAAACATTCTGCCCACTTCGGCGGTCACCCTAGTATATGCCCAAAAGAGCCCTGGTACATACGTGATGAAGATTGCTGCATCAATGAAGTCGACACGCCCAGCCGTTCTGCTCGAGAACGTTGCAAAGGTCAAGCAGATCACCTGTAGCAACGATGGAATGGTAGTGGAACTTGCCGATCAAGCGACCGCCGCTGCTGCACTGTTGAAGTGGTCTGAAGGCACCGTGCTCATAACACTGGCCAATGGATGCAACCCAGACAACGAGCGAGGCGTCTATATCACTTCAGGCAAGCCTTCCTCTGCCGGTGGGACCAAAGTCAAGGTCGCAAGTCGAAAGGCAACGCTACAGGATGTCATCTCTCATATGGAAATCAGCTATGGAAAGGTCGTGAGCGCTGGCTATGGACAGTCTTCGACTACGTGCACCCGAACTGCTACCTCTTACTATACTGGCCAGGACGGAGGCAGGACTTCTACCACATTCATAACCACGGTCACAACGACTTCTCCCGGCGCAACCACAACCGCGATTAGCACAACTCCAGCTTCGTCTTCCACGACTACAAGCTCTCCCAGTGCAAGCACAACTTCAGCTTCGAGCACCATGACCACATCTTCCGCCAGCGCTACTACCTCATCTGCCAGCACAACCACGACTGCAGAAAGCACAACCACATCTTCGGTCAGCACTACCACATCCTCATCCATCACGACTACAACTTCAGTCAGCACAACCACATCATCAGCCAGCACCACGAGCACCACGGCTAGTTTGATCGATGGTCTCCCGCCTCTTTCTCCATCCGCCCTTGCGGTTCTCAACGAGATCACTGAAGGTCTGCCTCCTCCAGATGCGGATGGCACTATCAACGTTCCAATCCAACGAGAACCTATACTGCCTGCTGTGTTCATCGTCGAGCCACCAACTTTGAACAATGATCCAGCTTACCAGGCTGAGCTACAAAATGCGATGACCGAAGACGGACTTGATACCCAAGATCAAGTCGTGGATCAGGCTGTTGAGGGTCTTGCCGGCGATGAGGAGTCGAGCGTCCCAGAAGATAGCCCGGTCCAACTCTCCACGGAGGAGAACGAAGGTAGAGGCGACGCTTACTACGACGGCCTGCAAGACGCGGTTCTGGAAGTGACGCCCACGAAGCGGGACGCTACGCCCGCGCGAACGCTGCCGGCTCCTGGACCACAGTTCATTGGCCGTCATCTTGCTGCCATGGATATGTCTGGAGCTCACATGCACCAGATGAGCGAGCGTGACGGAGATGGCTGGGATACCTTCTTCGATGTGGTATGTTTTGTTTATGCATATATCCACTTGCATCGCTAATGACACCATAGATGGGCGACGATTTCGTTGGCGAGATCTGCAAGGCTTGTGAACTTATGTAAGTTTCGTCAGGTCTTTAATGAATCCACCAATCTGAACTAACATCTACAGTGCTGCTGGCAAGGCGCTTTACGACATTGGAAAATGCGTCTTCGGCGGTTCATGTGGCTCACCTCCTCAAGTAACCATTACCAGTCTCATCGGCACCGGCTCCCAGAAGATGAGCTACAGGACCAAGTTTGGCCCAGGCGCCATGTACAGGGACTCCAAGGCTACCATCGGAGTCGACAAAGTCGGCATCGACATCAGCGACCTTACGATTGAGGCCAAAGTAAAGGTCACCCCCAAGTATGAGCTACCATTGCCCGCGCGTGTTCGCAAACTAACATGGTCTATAGGCAAGCCAACTTCAAGGAGGATTTTGTCGTCTCTGCTGACGTGACTGTAATTCAGTCCGCAGTCACCAGCGCGCTGTGGGATGTGCAATTGAAAGACACAACATCTGGCGGCTTCGACAAGGCTCTTGCGTCCGTCCCGGCTCAAAGCTTCTCCGTTCCCAATGTCTTCACCCTGTCCGCAAAATTCATCTGGGGATTCGGCATGACTTGGGATACCACTATTCCTGTCGATACCAAAGCAGGAGCCATCATGACGACGAACGGAGCCCGAGCCGACTTCAACGTCAAAGCCAGGACGTCCTCAAACGCAGCGAACTGGGAGCCAAGCGCACAAATCACGTATCCAAAATTCTCCAAACCTGGAAGAGCAGTCATCAGTCCATACACCAAGTTGGATGTCAAGATCTCATTGATGATCTTTGGAACCTTCTTGGAGGACGCAGTGGTCATTGCAAACCAAGTCAACATGGCTTTTGATGGCCAGGTGCTCTCTCAGACTGAGTCGGGACTCAGCACGCGCAGCATAAGCACCGATTCGGCCGCACCGGTCGAGGACGGTTACGACTTGGAGAAGCGTGGACTCTTCAGCATCATCGCCCGAATTTTGGCCCAAATCGCTGCAAATCGTGCAGGTCAAAGCTCGCCAGCGCCCCTCAAGACTTGTGACGCGGGATCGATGAAGTTGAACACTATTATGAAGACAAGGACAACCTCCAAGATTTCGAAGACCTCGCAGGATCTCTTCACCAATGACTATCGATTTGGTGCCAAGTGGTATGTTCTATTCTCCTTCATCTGGAATGATATTCAGAGCTAACCCCCGCCCAGTATTCCTTTCGGAGGCACCACCAATCCAACAACACCATCGACCGGCGGCGGAGGCTCTACCCCGCCATCAACCGGCGGCGGTGGCTCCACTCCGCCAAGCACCGGTGGTGTAGACGCAACAGCTCCAGAGCAATGCGGCAACAATGGATTGCAATTCGGCATCTTTACCAACCAGCTGAACCCGAATCTCGACTACGGAGCCATGAAGAGCCAGCAGCCCCAAGGTGCCGGCTCAATCACCAACATGGGCGGCTTTGAACAAGGGACGGGCTTCTTCGGGCGACTGCGCTATAAGGTATATGGCAACACCGTGCAGGCCAACTACTTTTCCGTCGTCCACAAGTTCTACGTATATGCTCGCAAGACCGGCGAATATACCTTTGACTTCGGCGCGCCGGACGACGTTGTCAAGCTCTGGATTGGCGACAAAGCTATCAGAGGTTGGGACGACAGCAACTCCGATCTCGTGGCGGCGTTCACAGATAGCCAGAAACAGGTGTTCCGTAAGACTTTGGAGAAGGGGAAGTACTATCCGGTGCGCTTCGTGTTCGGGCAGAATACTGGGCCGGCGTACATTAACGAGGGCGGGATCACTGACCCAGATGGAAACGTGCTGCTGTCAACGAGTAGTGGTCCGAGCCCCTGGCTCATGCAGTTTCCCTGTGACAGGAGCAGCGTTTTTCCCGACTGGAGTCAAGAGAGTTAGAGAGATCTTGGTCGTCCGTCTTGTTGCATTTATAGCGTAGTATAGCGTAGCATCATAGCATTGCATTGCATTGTTAAAGTGCTTGAGCTTCCACCTGTGCAAATCCGTGGTCGCGAAGTGCAACGATGTCAGCATATACCTAACTTAGTTGATGCTACAGCCAGGTTCGAGTGGAACTTGGTCCGCTCGCAAGGTCAGATCGTTGCCAAGACCATGTGGATCGTGTCGGACCGAGCCAATCTTCGTTGGAAGTGAAGGCACAATTGAATCGCATCAACAACACTCACGTTTGGCATAATAAAGATGCTATGCACGAGAATGAGTGTGTATGATGCTGCACGAGATACTGCTTCGCATGCACGATTGTAGCCGTGGTCTATTACTGTTCTGCCGCTACGCCCAGCAACGATGGCATACCATGGTCCGCTTGACACCTCTTCTGCTGACAACAACAATCGAGAAGATCGTGAACTTCCGTACGAACCCATCGAAGACCGTCTCAAGCGTCTGTCATCATACTTTCCAACCTTGATCAATACCCATGATTTCGCTCTTCAGCGCGAAGATGTGCAAGAGCTAGTCGCATGCATCTCCTTAGACTGGACTGCTTCCATGGACACTCAGCCTCAGCAAGTCCCCTGGTCAGAGCAGCTAATGCTATGGAAGGCGCGATCTGGTGAGCTACCCAATGTGCGATTCGAGATCAAACATGTCGAGGTGGACTTGAACAACAAGAAAGGGTCGGCGACAGTGTGGGTGGAGATGGACGTGACGGGTATGGGAGATGTGGTGTTCGGAGCTATGAACGAGGTTAAGTGGCGGAGAGTCAAAGATCAGTGGGAGTGCTTTCACACACGAGGCATGAGAGGGAGTCCTAGTAGCAGTACTGGCGGGATCGGATGATGCACATTTCTACCATGTCTGCATCTCATTCATCAGCTCAAGGAATCGCACCTGGCGCGATTGCCGCCATAGGTCCACCTCTAAAGCTATGACCAGGACAGTTCTCGCACACGTTACCGGCTACACTCGGTAGTCGTTGGACCACCCAGTGCGTTCTGGATCGGCATGCCAATCAGTGGAAACAGCAAGCTTACGAGCGGCACATTGCTGATCAGAGAGCCGGCGAGAGCGTAAGCGTAACATACTGCGCCTGTGGGAGACGCAAAGTCGTATGAGTCCAACTTGGTGTCAGTCGTATTGATCAGTGTGAAGGTGTTCACCTCGCCTGAAGTGTCTGGTCAGCACGCTTACGCTTCGCGATCTTCACAACCTACTCACCCATGTTACAGCCAATCGCTATGGTCTCTGGATATCTCTCCGCTGATCAGACCAACATCATCTCCAGCGTCGGAGAAGGTGTACATTTGTCTGGACGCTTGTACCAGTCAGCTGGAATCCTTTCATGCCCAGGCGTATAGACCAGATTGTCGTTGTCGCCGGTGATTGCAAAGAAAGACTTGAGAGTCTCCTGGTCGAGTTTACCAGCTGGAAACTCTTCGCTATGATTCGAGAACATGGCCGGAATGAGCACATGTGCCGCTGCGCCCACAAACGATGTGAATGGACCATCTGCAATATATCAGTCAGCCTGGTCCGAGAAGCGAATACTGTACCCAACTCACAATAGAACCACGGATTCTTCGAAACACTCTGCTGATACCTCGCCGCTCGATGCTCAACAATGACATTCACATCATAATTCGCCGTAGCAGGATCTGGCTGGCGGCCGAGGAGCTCCTTGAACTGGCTCATGATCAACTCAGAATTCGTCCCATGCTGGTACAAATCTCCCCGCGTCGGCGAGCTATCTCCCTTCATAATTGTTATGGCTGCCAGCGATTCCGGTGCAGTTCGAGCCGCCGATGCTCCACGCTACGACAGCGCCATTGAAGATCCCGCCGTACGCCGCGAGGATTGTGGCGAGGTCGATGCCCATGTTGTAGACTCTGTTGCAAGCGAGTGCGAACTCGACGATGTTGGATGTGCCGGTGCGGGAGATGTAGCCGTGGTTGGCGAGGGTGTTTACTGAATTCGTTAGCTAATGCTGGCAGCTATCTGGAAGGCTGGTTAGACTGACAGCCTGGACATGGTCCTCTCTGGTCGGCCACTCGTGTAGCCCAGATGTAGAGACACGCTGCTCCTCGGCGTTGAACGTTGGAGGAGCGTCATCATTGGGAGCTTGGAGAGAGCTGCAGCAGCATCACTTCCCAACGATCGAAGCTGGTCGAAAAGAAGTATATCGAGTAGTCCTCCAACTAGTCCTCCGTTCTGGGGATGAGCTGAGACTGCGTGGGAAAGGAGACTAGCCGACAGAAGGATGTTTGAGAAGTGCATTGTGATTAATCTGATGTTGCGGTGCTGGAATTGATGGTGCGCGGCGAACACAGTCTAGAGAAGCTCTTATATCTTGTACGATTGCGAATTCTCTCCGCACCGTCAAGGTGTACTGGCTATTGATCTCTCCAGCTATCGAGCAGTGTTTCTGGGCTCCGGAGCGTCGGCATTGCAACCAAGAGCACTTCTCCACCTTTGCCAGATATCATGCGAGAAGCTCGTTCTTCGTACGACACTTTGTCCCGCCATGATTCGCGAGCACGTTTGAGTCTTGCATGAACTGAGGCCCGCAAGTGCTCTAAACTCACTCTGTCCTGCATGGCACTTCTAGGCAAAGTGCCCTCAGTGCTCTGCCTGACCAATGATCGCACCTTTCCAGCCCAAACCAAAGGCTGGCAAAATCTCTATTCGGATGATACAAGCGGAGAAATTAAGCTTCCACCTCGAAAGTACCGCTAGTGTCATGTAGATCGTATGTACACAGTGGAACTGCAACTGGAAGTCGTTATCTCAGACACAAATGGTTAGCGTACGACGAGCGAGTAGTGTACGAAAACACACATACGAAGTGCACGCGAGGCATGGCATTTTCTTAGTGACATGTGCAAGCTTGCAGGTAACCTTGAATGTCGATCGCTGCATGTCGGATCCTGTGCGAGGAGGGTGGGCTTGGCGGGACAGGATAGTAGGAGATGGGTTTCGTCTGAGTGCAGTAAACGCTAGCAGGTTAGTCGTCAAGAGTTGAATGATGCACGATTGTGTGCAATGGTAGATTGTCAGCTGAGCTGATAACACGATTCCTTCAGTATTCGCAGGCTTCGAACTTGTTCACCAATCCTTTCGTGACAAATATGCCACCTTCACTCATCTCGGTCATGTCACTGACCACGCTCGCAGAGCTGCCCGAACCCAGTTGTATCTCACGCACAGTATCTGGCAATGTTGGCACCGAGACGATGCGCGAAACAATACCTATTGGTCCTTGTCCACGAAGCTGGCCGATCCCGCTCTGCTTCAACACTTTCGCCGCAGGTAGCCAAAGACCAGTGGTGTCAACTCGATGATCTTGCTCGATGCCCCTCTGCTCGTCGAGTGCAGTAATCCTCGCGACCGGAGGAGATCTTTCGAGCATGATCTCGAAGTATACTTGCTCCTGATGCGGGTCACTCTCGCTGAAACGCATGTACCAAAGTGGTCTGCTGTCTGCCGAATATCTGCCAATAGCGTAGCTATGAGCAGCCAAAGCAGCTGCCATGTTGACTGCTACTTGCCAAGGCAGCCAGGTCGTGCTGTGAGTTACTATCTTGGCTGGCGTGGCAGAATCTTCAGGCGAGGCGACCTCGTGGTCTCGGTCGCGGATTAGGCGACGTTCCCAGGAGACCAGAGTGGGCTCGCTCATCGATGCGAAGAAGCGACGTCCAGCGCGGGTCAGCTGCTGTAGCTTGATCTCGGTGTCGCACTCTAGCTGAGCCCATCGAAGGAAGACAATGTAGTGCCAATGGCGAATGAAGTGCCGAGCTCGCTGGAGGCGGATTTGACGTTCATTTGCACAATGCTTCCATTGCTCAATGCAGTGCAGCAGAAGCCCTCGCAGTCGTGGCGAGGCAAGAGCAAGCTTTTGACGTACGTTGAGGTGCAGGTCTGGATTTGACGTCTGCAGAATGACAGATGGGCTACGCTGCTGAGGAGTGTTGAGTAAACGTGATGTCGGGGCAAATGGTTGGGTGCGGTTTTGGGTGCGGTTTACAGTTCTTGCTCCGGTGGTCGGTGGTGGCATGACTGTAGAACTGTGTGGTCTGGAATGGTCAGCAAGTTTGCAGCTACGGCCAAATTATCTCCATCTCGACGATTCTGAACAAGACCGATGTGTGGTTCAGCATCTTGAGACATTTCTTGGAAAACAAAGTCTCGACAAGCAGCAACATTCTAAGCGTGAGACCTAGCGTACTCTGATCGCAGCCCGATGTGAAGCACTGCCATGGGATAGATGTGCGAGACGGCAACCTGAGAAACGTGTGTCTAAGACCATTTCTTGAGCTGAATCAGCGCATTCCACAATCCACATAGCGATAAGCGCCTGGCGAAGGACTTCAGGTGATATCGTTGCGCTTCACAAGAGTAAGAAGCGTGCCTTGCGTCTTCAAGAAGTTTGCCCATGGTGGGACGGCAAGTTCAGCCCAGCTCAAGGCATCGGTAGAAACTGTATCATCTTGCTCGCCCTTCGACTCTGTCGTAGCGCATGATCGAGTATACACTCCACTTCTCTCAAGGTGATGAGATGAGTAGATTGACTTCGCTCTTGGGGACAGTCTGACATCGATCTAGCTCTCATGCAAGAGCACCAAGCTCATCGTACTCTACGCGTTCAAGTGTCAAGTCGAGGCCCATTTCCCTACTGTTCCGTCAGTAGTAACCTTAATGCTAAGAGTAGTAGCTCTATTGCAGCAACCAGAATGACGCCGTCTGTTCGATGTTTCGTGAAGACGAGAAAGTCTGGAACACTTCGGAACAGAAGCGAGCGAGCTGGTTCCAAGCAGAAGCTCGCTTTTCTTCGTGCGTGAAAGCTTGACAGAGAGCCCATCTGCTCATTGTGATTTTAGACATCCCACCTCAAAGACTCAGAACATCGTGCGCGACTGCTGCCTTAGATATCTTGATCGCTCATGTAGCTCTATCCAGCTAGCTCGTACAATCATGCCCTGTTCGATCCTCCATTACCCCTAGTACCTTTCCGAAAGCACCTCGATTTCGATGTTGCTCAAGCCTTCGCACTCAAATCAATATCTTCCACGCGGTAATGATCCGCCACAATGCGATACAAAAAGCTCGGTGCATGGCCTCCCAGATTCGTAATGTACAAGTCTACGCAATCAGCGCTGACATGGTCGAAAATGGGGTTCACCACATCGACTTTGTGCATGAACTCGCCTTCCTGGTAGTCGACGACTTTTCCTGGGTCGCCGTATTCGATCAGCTCGTCGGTGTCGAAGGGGTAGACAGGGCTGAGTTTGTAGACGCCGGATAGCACAACGACAGGGACGCGGTGCGCTTTGGCTGCGAGAGCGATGGTTGAAGCACCAGCTGCGGCAATGAGAGAGCCGTTGGCGAGGACGGTGTGGGGCGCCATGATGACTTTGTTGATGCGGGACATCAGCGCGAAGACGGCGGTGTCGGGGATCAGAATGACTTTGATGCCCATCGAAGTGAGAGGTTTCCAGCGGGCGTCGGGTTCGTCTTCGTCGGTGCCTTGTTTGGTGCCGCCGTTGACGATGGTGGAGTGGGTGATGTGGTGATCATTTGGGTAGGCTTCGGCGTGGACGACGGTGAATTTGCGCTTTTTGGCTGCAGCCGCGAGGAATTTTTGCACAGTCTGACTGGATGTGTGGGTCAGGATGATTTCGTTGCTGTGGATGTGGTCGAGGGCGGATTCGGCGATTTGCGTGTCGACGATGTCGAGTTCTTCGAGGAGGTCGTCGATGCCAGAACAGACTTCGGCGCGGAGGTCGATCTTCTGCTTGTCGTCTTGCTTCGCAGATTTGGCAACGGGAGTCGCTGCGCCAGATCCGATGGGTGGCGTGGCCATGGGTGATAGACCTGTAGGTTGCTGGAAGAGGCCGAAGAGTGAGCCGGCATGTGGTCCTTGTCCAGCGTACGAGGCTGCAGAAGATGGCATTTGTGGTCTGTGTGGTAGCGATTCGATGCTCGCCTCTAGCGATGGCGATACTGGACTGCTGACTCCACCAAAAGACTGCTGTGGAAGTGCAGCGCCATGATGAAGAGGACTGAAGCTCGAGATGTTGGTAGGTAGTCCAGGTCGGTATGGCCTCTCTGCTAGTGCGGGACTACCAATGCCATCATTTGAAGCATTCTCATCGCCGTCATCCTCAGCTACTTCTCGCACAACACCTAACACACGGCGGACAATGTTGCCGACAGCCATTTCACGTGGCTGGGCGGAGACCAGCTTGCGGCCAACTTCACATATGCGCTTGATGAGTGATAGCGAGTCTTTCCATCGCGAGCTGCCGACGACTCGAAGCAGGAGATGTGCAGTGGCTATGGCGCATGGTCTGGAGTTTCGAATTTGCCGCCGCTTCAGGAGGGAGACGAGAAGTTCAATCGAGGTGTCGACATCTTGTGATTTTTGTGATTTGAGAAATGTGCTCAGCGAGGGCGTCTGCCCGATGATTGCCGAAGGCATCTTGTGTGCGTTTGTGCCGTTGTACTCAGTCGATGTGATTCTTGATACTGTTCTGGTTTTAATCCTATGTGTGAGTCAAAAGGCCAGCTCGAAGGAACCTTTTCGTGGTCAGTCGCCAGCCAACGGTGAGCCGCATGCGTCGTTTGGAATGTGGCACTCACTCTGGACTTCGATTTGCTGATGTCGGGACGATCACAATATGTTGACACCTCTAGTTCTCGCTGTGTTGATGTCTTGCATCAGTCGTCGCTCTCGCATTTGCGTGTGTCGAGCCGGAACGAACGCGCGCTTTTGCCGGAACAGATGACATCGTGTTCAGCTTGCCCTCAGCAGTTCCCCGTAGACTATTCTAACTTAAACACAAACACACGCAGCTCGTTCCCCCTCGTCTTCACTTCTCGTATCCCGCGCAATTGTCGCTCTGCGCGCCTTGCTTCTATTCATCGGTCGTTCGAGCTGCGCAGTCATTGGCGCATGTAATCAAGCTCGTTGGAAAGCTTTCTCCCACGAGCTGCTGCTTCTTCGTCTGCCTGCGCCGGAACCCGAGCACTAAGTTACTGAAGAATCCGACACAGGATCACAGCTCAATGGCACGACGACAGACATGAACAGCCTCTCCTCCCTTGCGAGGCTTGCCACGCCAGGCGCAACCCCTCCACGGACGCGAAAGAGCTCGTTGGCGCACGTGGAAACACTGAGCTCCCCGGACAGCTCACCGAACGGCAGCTCCGATCTGGACGTGGGCTCGATATCAGAGAAGCTCGGTCACGAAGGCGAGGATGAGATCAGCCGCGCCGGCGAAGAGGACGCGCAAAGCACTGAACAATGGGCGAGTGAAAAGACGCCTTTGTTAGACGGCGGCGATGTGAGCGCATCCGGAAGTGAAGCTCGCTCTGTCTGGCGACTCCCCCATCGAATTGGCGCTGCTGTGCTCTATGGCGTCAAAGTCGTCTTCTCCACCGTTACTGCGCCTGGGCGATACGTGATTGCCTGCTTCTACGACGAGGAAGGCCATTTCTCGACCATCTTACCGTTGAGTCGACTCAAGAACCTCATGACGCGCCAGAATCGACGACGATCTGCGCAACAGCTAGGGTTGCGCAGTGAGTACGAGGACTATGAGAAGCCGCGATCGCAAAGGAAGAGCTCCGCAAAACGATCGCCTTCCGTGGACAGCAACTCATCCGCAATGTCATGCGGCACTTCAGATGGAGAGGGCGAAGACAGCCCGGCACGACACACGCGCTCAAAGACAAGCTCCTCGCAATCACCAAGCGAAGCGCTGCCTAAGAAGAGCATTCGTATCAAGGAGAATAGCTTGCGGAAACGCAAGGATCCGCGAGCAAGAACCAAAGCAGCGAGCGCAGACGATGCAGCAGCTGTGGCGCCAATGCTCAAGTCACCCACTTCTTCAGCAGTCTCTAAGCTCAAGTACCCTCGATCACCCGCTACACCACGACCGCTAGTGCCGAGACGGCAGCCCAGCTATATCTTGTCGTACGCATCGAACGCGCCGAAAAAGACCTTGATCATCGACCTGGACGAGACCTTAATTCACAGCATGGCCAAAAGTAATAGAATGTCAACTGGTCACATGGTCGAAGTCAGGCTGAATGGCCAGGTCAGCTCTTCTGGTGTGCAGATTGGCCCCGGCGTACCCATCTTGTACTACGTACACGAGCGACCAGGCTGCCACGAGTTCCTGCGAAAGGTGTCGAAATGGTACAATCTAATAGCATTCACCGCCAGCGTCCAAGAGTATGCGGACCCGGTGGTTGACTGGCTGGAGCGAGAGCGAAAGTACTTCAGTGGGCGATATTACAGGCAGCACTGCACATACAGGAACGGTGCATACATCAAGGATCTCGCTCAAGTGGAACCGGATTTGAGTAAAGTGATGATATTGGACAACTCGCCTATGAGCTACATTTTTCACGAAGGTGAGTACTGACTACGTGGATGGTGGACCGCAGATGCTTACAGACTCTTACAGATAATGCGATACCAATTGAGGGCTGGATCAGCGACCCAACCGACCACGAGCTGCTGCACCTGATACCCCTGCTCGAAGGTCTCCAATACTGCACAGATGTCAGAGCTCTGCTAGCACTACGACACGGCCAAGCACAGCAAGCATAGACGACTCAAAGCTTGTTGGAAAGGCACTATGCTCATCTTTTAGCAAAGGCTGGTTTTGGTGAATGTTCACAATGCGCTGCACAATGCGCGCTTGGCCTGGCAGACAAGGATCTTGTAGCATTGAGACTACGGCATAGCGATGGCGTCGAATTGATTTTGGAATGGTGATGTAAAGGGAGGTGGTGTACAGTATAGATGAGACGCTCGAGATGCAACTTAACGTCAGTCACGTCGCCGCGAATGGGAGGGTGGGGACTAGCATACGTGCTGTCCGGTCATACTTTTATCGATAATTCACAAGCAACGAATGTTTGCAAGCACCTTCACTTTTTCGCCTGGCGCAGCATCAGCCACTGGGTGTGACATGCATGTGAAAGCGATCTGCCTCATCAGGCATGAACTGACGAACACCTCCGGCTTCTCCCATCTTTCTCAAGAAAATATCTTGTCCATCTTCGCACTTGCATCTCAAACATCCTCAAAGAGCTTGCATTGACTGAATATGGACGGTCCCCACAGCCCTCGCTCGTGGCGTAGCTGGAACCGTTGCGAGCCAATCTCATCGACGCGCCACCCGAGGCACTCTTGAACTTCACGGATCTCTTGGCAAGAAGAGGCTGGACTTCGATGGAGCGCATCGCGTATACCACGTCGGCGCTCGCGGTGGTGTGGCAGGACGACATATCCAATCGAGCCGCATCCAAAAAAATGTTCTAAAGGAAGCCATACAAGCATACCAGGACCATGACAAGACCTCGTTAAAGCCACCACTCGAAGAAGGCAAACAACACAAGATGGGCATCAACACCGCCCTCTCCGCCCGCAACTCCCTCCCCTCCCACATCCTCCTCACCCGCCTCCGCCACTACCTCGCCGTTATCGGAAACTTCATCGTCCCGGAATTCCTCCTCGAACCCTGCCCAAACAAGAAATCTCTCCACGAAACCGCCTGGCTCGATGGCCTCCGCGGCGTGGCGGCTCTGCTCGTCGTTTTGCAGCATGAGCATTCGATGATCAATATGGGTCATGCGTATTGCTATCATTATCCCGAGCAGACTTCACCTGCGGCGTGGCCGTTTGTGAGGTTGTTGTTTAGTGGGGGGTCGTTTGCGGTGATTTTGTTCTTTTTGATTTCTGGTGAGATTGGCCGTACCTTTGTAGGATCTGGTGATATGGCTTGTGCTGACTATCTTGTGTTTGCTCTTTATAGGCTACGTGGTTCCACGACGACTACTCCGATTAATGCACGAAGGCCGACAAGCAGAATTCATTGAAGCGCTGACTTCTGCTGTGGTACGCAGACATGGTCGGCTGCTCATGCCGGCTATGCTCAGTGCGCTATTGACGATTTGTTTCTACTGGTTCACGGGCTGGGAACCGAATTGGGACAACAACAAATTCGCGAGTAACTTCTTTCAGGAACTCTGGTGGTGGGTACTCGATTGCTTGCAGATGCTGAACTATTTTACTGCTTTTGCGTCGTACTACAACAGAGTGACGTGGACGATTGTTGCGGAGCTGAAGGGGAGTATGGCGCTTTTTGCGTGGCTGTTTGCTGTGCATCAGATGAGGGTGCAGTTCAGGCTGCTGGCTACGTTGGCGCTGAGTTTCTTCTTGGTCATCTTTGGGCGTGGTGAGTTGTTGCGCTCTCTATTAAGCGTTTCCCCAATGCCCCTTGCTGATCGGATACTACATTGTAGGAGCCATGTACTCTGCCTTCTTCGCAGGCATGATCACCTGCGAGCTCGATCTCCTGACTGCTTCAGGCGAGATCAACCGGCTCTGGCTGCCATGGAGAGGCATCTCTGACTACCTCAAGTCCCGCGAGCGTGCTCGTTCAATCTTTCTCCATTCAGGTCTGTTTTTCGGCCTCTTGTTCGCCTCGACGCCACTGCTGCACACGGACAAGCCCGTGAAAGAAGCGATAGCGAATTGTTCCAGCTGGCCATCAGTCTTGTTCAATATCGTGCCTTGGCAGTACTGGAACAATTGGCCAGATATTGCTTATCGAGACTTTTGGTGAGTACTACTGGACTCCGTCTCCGCCTATCGGAACTATTTGCTGATGTTGTATAGGTGGTTTTGGGGTGCCTGGTTGTCTGCCGCCTCAATCAAGGAGATCAGATGGGCAAGGAAGCTTTTCGAAACGAGCTTCGCTCAGTGTAAGTTATGCATTGGTCACGCTCTTATCTCCTGCCAAATTAACAGCATCACACACAGATCTCGGTCGACACTCCTTCTCCCTCTACCTCACGCACCTCGTCGTCGGAGCCACCTTCTCTCGCATCGTGCTCATCCTCACAGGCTTCGGACACCTTGGCGGGCCCGATGCTAACTCGCCCTATGATCGAATCCCCATCGCTGCATGGCGTCCAGCCTTTCCGCCACATATTGGACCAGCCGGCTTCCAACCTGGCATGCTGCTCGATTTAACGCTCAGTCTGCCAGTCATGTTTTGGGTCGCAGAAATGGGCACCAAGATCTTCGATCGCCCGAGTGTGAGGATGAGTGTGTGGATGTATGAGAAATTCAAGAAGTTGCGGTAGCCGTTGAGGCAAATCTATACCGTTCGTACTTGTTACAAATGAAGAACTCATTCTTGCCTACATCCGTCCTTCCCTCGACTCATTCATTCCGCTTCCTCCAAAGTTCGTGAATAATAGTAAACGCTAATCAAAATCCAAACCAAACTTCCGTCGACTACAGGTTCAGTCAAAAATCGTGGCGAGCGTTCGATTCAAGGGTTCCATCCTCGTTTCTCCACCCATTCATTCCCCAAGGCACCACGAACCTCCTCAACTCAACAAAGCAGTCCCTCCAAACAGCAAATCGTCCCCGACTTCGGCCCTCCAGCTTGCGTGCACGTTCCCTTTTTGATCTCGCCATCCTGTTGTCACACAGCACTTATTAGCGCAAGATAAGATGCCTCGCATATCCTCGCACTCCCGCTTTCACAAAGACACACTCTTCTCTAACAAACAAGAGGATTCGAGACGAAGAAGAAGGACTTACACATTCAGCCGTACACTCCTTCCCAGCATCGTCTTTTCCTCCAGTACAGCTATCATTCTTACATTTCGCCAAAATTTTGAGCATGTCTCCCTTGGCGCTTGTGTCGTCGGTGGTTGACACTTTCGAGTCAGAGAGTTGAGGGAGAGGTGTTTGTGCTGCAGATTTGTCGTGGTTGGTTGCGGCTGCTTGTTCGAGGTTGATGGTTTGAGCGGCTTGTTCGGCTGGGAGGGCAACAGATAGAGTGGTCAAAGCTGAGAGGAGGAAGGAAAGGAGGGTTGGGAAGTGCATGTTGATGGTCCGCACGGGTGGCTGGAGTGAGAGTGCTTAGTGGTGTAGTAGTGTAGTATAGCAGGTATCTTGCGAGTGAGGTTGGACGACGATGCTGTCGTTGATCTTCTCTGAAGTGTTGTCAGATGAGCATGAGCAGGAACACTCTCGACTGTCTTATATATGCTCATACACTCACACCTCAGCCTCTCAGTCCACTCCGGCTCAGACCATACAAGACCTCTGCCCTTCTCCGTCGATACACCAACCCCGTATCTAGAAACGCCGCAGCGGTGAGAAAAGTTGAGCTGAAGTCCAGTCGAACAAGCAGGAACCCATACAAGCAGCCAACCTTAACGACAAAGTTAGACCTGCCTCATGAACAAGCTCTGTCCAAGCATTGCTTGCTTCAGCCTGACCCCTGTGGAAGTCAGTCCAGTGGCTAGACATCCTGGATGAGATCGTGTTATCGAACGTGGCGGTGCATTCTACGCAACACATGTAGTAGAGGGTGTCGTTGATGTTTTGTGTATAGATAGATTGTTGTAGTTGTATTTTGTGAGGTGAGATGGTGTTGATGATTCGTTTGCATGCTGAGCTGGGGTATGCAGCATGCTATCGGTGTGTTCGAGGGAAGTTCGGTCTCGATGCGAGACATTTGATCACGACTGCTTTGGCGATAGCTGATGGCTGGTGTGCCATCCCTCGTACCTCCATCTCGCCGCCACTCGTTTTCTGTTTTCCCTCCCTAGATAAGTCCGCCATCACGTTTCACCCCCATCTGCTGATCAACCAACATATGATGCATCAATTGATTAGCAGAGCATCCCCTCCAAGCAACACGAAGTCCCATAATTTGGCCCTCCCGCAGAGACACACGTTCCTTTCTTCTCCTCCCCATCCTGACACAAGACTCGTCAGTCAAGACCCTCCTCGCCTGCATCAATCATAACTTACACATTGCAGCATACACTTATTTCCCTCATCCCACTTCTTTCCAGAGCACGTATCCTGTGAACAGCGAGCTCGGGCATGGAGCAGGTTGCTGTTCGCCACAGACCCGTCGTTGCTGCCACTAGCGCCAGGGAGCGCGAAAGCAGAGAGTGTGAGGGTGGAGAGGAGGAGGAAGAGGTTGGCGGTGGAGTAGTGCATGATTGCTGTTCTGCTGAGGTTGTGTCGTGAGGGAAGGAGTAGGTAGATTTAGACAAATATTGATAATTGTGCTGATTGTTTGAGAATGGGGGATCGCCTTTCAAGTTGCTCAGGAACCGTTATACTTATACGTGTCAAGTGAGATCGTATACACGTGCTCTCGACCATGGTGGTGCGTTGCATGGGTATTTTATCAGTCCGACCACTCAGCAGAGCTTTTCGTTGTCAATCTCCGTCGTTAAGCGCTCTCGCGTCTAAGTGACATCTGAAAGTGCGCATATTAGTACGGAAAGAAGTCCAGTGGTGAGGCTCTCCCGACTGACCATGTTGAGCCGGGAAAGGGTTCTGGTGATCAGAGACAAAGTTAGAACAAGCTCTGGACAAGCTTCCCCTGCCAGTGCATGAACCCTTGTAAGAGAAATCAGCCGGCGACGGTAAACCTGGTTGCAGGAACTGTTCTGGAATCATCTTATGGTGGTGTAGAGAGTATGGAAGGAGGGTCTGCTTGTTCTGTATTCCTGTCGGATATGATGACTGGTCTGATAGAGCTGTGTCTGTGTGTTAATACGAGGATCGATCACTTAACGGGCAATTTCGATAGCTCCGGCAGAACACAGCAGGGCTTGGTCGACAGTCTGCGCTCCTGGAATCCTGGTACGCAGCTCGATGACAGAGACTAGACCAGCCCATCAATGTCACCCACTACCATCAGGCTGCCAGTCATGACTCATCGCCCCCTCCTTCCTCTCACTCAACCCATTCGACAGCCCGTCTCGTACCCTCTCTCACCCCGCTCCTTTCCTCCCCTCTCATACACCACCAACCCCTCCTCCATCCCCCTCACCTCATAACACTCCAACTTCTCCTCCACCTCCTCAAACGCCTGCCAGAACTCTTCTTCGTCTGCATACTCGTGTTCATTGGTATCATCCCAGGCACCTAGTGGTAAAGCTTCATAGTCACGCCAATTGAGCTCTGGGGGAGGAGAGGAGGCTGCACAGGGAGAGCCTAGGCCACGATCGTGTTGTGTCCAGGAGATAGGGAGGCAGTTTTGTGATCTGGCCAGGTGGGTGAGGTGATCTGGGCCACCCAGGGTGCGGCCGTTGATGATGAGTCGGGGAGTTTCGTTATCATCTTCCTCTGGCGGCGTGGCTTCTCTGCTGGTCGTGTGGCGGCGTTTGCTCGGAAGTGGCGACTCTGGTGCCTCGGACTTTCGATTCGAGATGGAAGTGGTTGCGGCGGTTGTGGTCGCAGGAGAGGCAGCAGGACCGGGACGAGAGGAAGGAGAGGGCGTGTCTGCAGGTGAGGCTAACGTGCACGACAATGTCAGGCGTGTCTCCAAAAACTGATGCAGAGGCCATTTCGGTCGTCTCAGACTTCATGGGCGTGGTGGGTGTTAGAGAGACGAGGCCGACAGCGAAGATGTGCCTGGAAGATGCCCATACCTGACTGCTCAATGTCTGTGGACCTGATGACATGGAGATCACGGCAAAGTTGAGAGGTATGGGCCAGGAAATGTGCAGCGAAATTAACTCACCAGTCTTGTGCTCATCCAGGTGATCCTTGCTCTGGATCGGTGTCTCTTGCTTGGTGGTCGTCATGTTGATATAGCGGTTGTAATCATGGTGGCGTGGTATGTGCTAGTATCTGAAGAACAGTTGTATGAAGTCGATGTTTTGAGATGTTCTTTCGCGCAACGAGGAACATATATCTTTTGCGCGCTATTGTGAGCGTGTTGTATTGTTGGACTCGAGTTCGTTGCTGACACAATACAGTAGTAGGTCGGTTGTTGCGTTGGTATATAGCATCCTATTATCGGATGAGCTGCATGTTAAGGACTTGCAAATCTGAAACAGTGAAGTAAGTGAAGCTTTAATGCAACCCCAAGGACAACATTGGTTTGCTTACTTGTTTACTTCTCACTATTCGCTCATGCGCGAAAGTCCTGCTACTTACAGGTGGTTTCTTCTATGTGCAGTGTCATTCCTATGCAGAACAGCCGCCTTCTATGCTGGCTATCGTTCATCCCCGCCAAACGCCTCGCTTATGCCATCAATCATTATCATTGAGCCAGTCTACAACTGCACGACATTGTTCATCAGCCGCACTTCCTCGCCAGGTTTGAATGCAGGCAGGCCGATATACGGGCAGCCGTCGCAACGGAATGCATCACCCAAAGCACAGTTGCCGCACGAGCCGACCTTGCCTTGGACCGTGAAGTCGACTTCAGCCAAGTCATCAGCTTCAAGCGTAGGTGCCGCCACGTTGAGTTTCTGCAGATTCTTGTCTGCTTCAGCGCGCTTTGCTTTATCCTCGGCGGCGATACGCTCGGCGAGGCCACAGCTGCAGTCTTTGCATGCTCTTCGCCGCTTGGTTCCATTGGGCTTGCATGCTTCGGCTGATAGAAGTCAGTATACTCTCCCAGATTCATCGAGCAAGGAAAGAACTTACGAATGTTCAGCGGCTTCTGTCTGTCATCCTCAGTCAAGAGCGTATCCGGATCGATCTTTCCGGCACGCTCCAGCTCATCATCGTCGGGGAATTCATCTTCCGCGCTGTCCCAGTCATCCTCGTTCTCGATGAAGCCGACACCCGCTGGCGTTGACTTGACGGTGTTGACACTCTGCACAGCTCCGTTGCCGTTCGTCTGCTCCATCTCGACATCACCCATCTTTCTCTTGCCCACATTCGCCGCCTCGAGCTCATTCGCAGGCACTGCTGCGGCGTCTGCCTTCTTCTTCTTCTTGCCAAAGCTCAACTTCACAGTCTGCACTCCTGAGGCATTATCAGGCTTCAGCATTCCGTCGCCATTGCCAGACACCAGACCAGCGAGAATGGCCTCAGTCTGATCTGCGCTTTGAGAGGTGCCAAAGCTGCCGTCCTGACTCTTCAGACGGCCACCGGGCTTCAAGCTGTCCACTATCCGTTGCATGACTGTGCGATCCACCAGTTTTCCGCTCTCCTGCCGTGTTCGGTCGACATCTGAGAGTATGAGGACAACATCATATGTGGCGGAAGGAAGTGACACCAGTCCTACTGCCAGTCGGTCCAGCATTTGGATGTCGGTCTGTGATCGATCATATGCCTCGGCGACTTCCGTCAGAGCAGACGGGTGAGAGGCCACTGAAGGAGGCGCGAGCAGCAGTGTTCGCGTGGAAGATGTGCCATTCTGCTTGTTGGGCGCGGAAAAGTCGTCGCTCATGTCAAAGTCAGGCGTGTTGTCGATGACTACCGCGGGCGCCATCTTGCGAGATCGTCGTCGTCGTGTGTGGGTGAGTTGTGTGTCTGCAAATCCAAGGAGAAAAGAAAAGATAGACAAACGTATGCTCAACAGTCACCAGCAATGCGGGCAAGCGTTATCTGCTTCGAGTGATCTTCTCCCGTTTGTCATCCACCGGCCTCGCTCTCTCTTACTCTAACTTAGACGGTGGCGTCAGTAGTGGGGTCATCCTTGCATGCCAAGACCTGCAGGGACACAGTATTCTAGAGGCAGACAATGGCGACATGTGCAGAGGTCATCAGCATCCTCACTTGACTTCTCACCGGTGTCCAGATTCCACTGCGCCCACGAGGCATCTGCCATACCTGCTGATTTCGCCTGTGATCGATGGCAAGTGCGGCATGGTTCCGCCTGGCAAGAACGCCTTCTGTAACGTTCCGAGGCTTCTCCTTACCTAACACCGGCTTTGGGCGGCGGGAAGAAGGATGATGTGAGGGATGAGCAAACTCACTCCCACAGCTAGTGGTGTCGCAGCCGAGCATCCAGAAATCATCGACGGTCTCGAGAAAGTGTCTGGAGAATTGGTAGGGCTGAGCTATGTGCAGAATACCGACATTCAAGTTCCACCACATGGCCCTCCAAAGGATCCCATCGCCATAGTCGGCCTCCGGCAGAGTGGTCTGGACCCTAGGACAATCGAACTGATTGGAAGACTACCATGCTTCACCAACGACATCATACATGAGCAGCAGAATCTCACCGGTTCACAAAATGGCATTCTTGTCGCCCCAAGAAGCGCAGCCACGTCGTATTTGCTGGATACAGATCTATCCGACGGGTCCAGGAATACGGGTAGTGACGAACTGTTACCATCTTCCGCATTTCAGATCGCGAAAGCTGTCAGCTCGCATGGCTGGAACTTGGCTGACGACCTCGAGACCAGTAGGCTGCCCCAAGCTGGTTTCCGTCAACACGAAAGACTGACTTGAACAGAAACAATCATCAAGTGGCTCCAAGGTGGCTGGCAAAATCGTGAGCAGCTGGCAATCAACACTTTCTTCGACGTATGGACACAAAAGCTACGCAGCCAGGAATGGCGGCCTCGAAAGACTACTTCCGGCTGGATCATCGAGCAGCAGTTTGTTCACGGTGGTGGCAACTAGCTCGGGAAGGAAGTTATGCCATATCTTCAGCATCGTGCGAGCAATGTGAGCATGGTGTGAGGTGCCAAGGTTCTGCGGCTACATTTGATCGATCTGAGCTTCAAACCGAGACATCCAGAATCCTATGAGATAACATTCTGTTGCCATTCAGCGGAAGGTGGCTGAGCGATAGACCCATGCAGTACTTTCGGTAGGAGAGGACTGACTAGCAGTACTTCTACACGTCCTCGGTGTCGACGACAGCATGAACCAGGCGTAAGATCAAGAATACTTTTGGGGTTTCGACAGCTCTTCCATGAGTTTTGCAAAACACAGACAATGCTTAATCACAGCATCCAATACCAGACGCATACTCGTTTCCATGCAAATACTAGCAGTCTTGGTGGGTGCAACAGATTTGGACTGCTTGGTTCGTCTATCGTGCATAAGATATGTATATTGGGCATGCCCAGCATTGGCAATTGAACAGATCTGCTAAGTTAGCTATCCCATTTGGCCTTAAGTTAGCTGCAAACTTGTATCGATCGGACATCCTTGGCAGCACATGAAGCAGCTTAGACACTGCAGATAATGTCTAAGCACCAACGCAATGCCGTTGTCTGTCAAACACTGCTCACCACCAACGCCAGATCTACAGCTGCAACTGCATTTCAACTTCCAACGAGGAGATCATGTCTAGCGCCAAGAATCGCTCATATACGCATAGAGGAGCTCTTCCTCGCCGAGCTTACTTAGCCCGAGACTAAAGGTCACTTCTATCAAAGTTTCCTAGACGTTTCTACGAGGCTTTCGCAGGTCTCACGAAGCAAGGTGCGACATGCGACGCTAGTATCGTATCTATCGTGTAGTAGCGCGCTAACTCCTATACTCTAGACGATAGAACGCTAGCAAGAATACCTAACCTCTTAGCGCTAGGGTTATCGCGACGCGCGTAGGTGCACCTACTATAGTAATTAGTCTTATATATCCTAATACTATCTATTTACTCTTCTATCGTTATACCTATACTTATACTACCTTTAAGCCCTCCTATACTATCGTCTATACTAGCGAGCTCTACTAAATCGATAGTAGAGCCTACTAAGTCGCTATAGTATCTCTCTCGTACGTTATCTCTTACTCTACGAAGGTCCTCTCGTAAGGTATTATATAGTAGTAGAATAACTATAGAGATTATCTACTAGGAGAAAGAATCGGCTATAGGTACGCTATAGCGGACACTAATAAGAGTAAGATAGCTACTACTACTAAGTAGTATTAAAACGAGGCGATAGAAGCGTCTACTAATTCTAGTAGTCTACGCTAATAATAGTTAACTATCCTCTAGCTAGTTTAGAAGTATTATAAAGTAGCTAAAGCTTACTAACGCGTCGCTACTACTACTAGTAGTAAGTAAGGCCGATTTATTAGTAATCGTAGAGAAGGACGAGGACGAGGATAATCGTAGTTTCGATAACGTATTTAGTAATAAAGATAGTAAGCTTCTAGATAGAATAGCTAGCGCTATTAGTAAGCGTAGTAATAGTATATCGAGTAAGGATAGAAGTAATAGATTTAAAGAGATAGATTCCGAGGTAGGTAGAGTAGTAGTTACTCGTAACGAGGCTATATATCGCGCTAATACTACTACTAACGCTATAAAGTATATTACTACTAAGAGGAAGAAGAAGGTAGTAGTAATAGATAAGAGAGTAAAGTAGATAGTTAGTATTATAACGAAGCTAGTAAGGAATAAGAGGACTAAAAAGTAAGTAGTTATTATACTAAAGCTAGCGAAGTAGCCTAACCCTCTAGCCTTAAAGAGTAAGGGCCGTACTATCGCTACTCCTACTACGTCTCTTATAGAGCCTTTAGATAATACGAGGCTAGAGCCGATACTATAGACCGCTAAGCTAGATAGAGTATTCGAATATAAGGTTAAGCCTAGTATATAGTAGGGTAAGAAGGAGCTAGAGAGCGATACTTAGATATATACGTATCTAGAGGATAGTAATACTCTATTCGTAAGCCTCGAGGCTTAGATCTATAAGAGCCTATATACCTATTAAGTATTACTAGTCTACGTATAGCTTAAGTATAAATACGGCTCTACGAAAGGTACTAAGGTTCTAACTTATCTATTTAAGAAAGTAGAGTAGTAGACGACGATACTCTATAAGTTATAGCGCTAGTCCTATCGTAGTAAGTAAGATTTATAGGTTCTTTACTATATCGAGGTTTATACTAATACTACTACGGCTATAACGCCTAGACCTAATATAGTATCGACTACTTATAAGAGCGCGACGATAGTATAGCTGTCTAAGTCCGAGGATATACGTAAAGAGATAAGAAGGCGAGGAAATTATACTATAGACGTACTAGATAGATAGCCCTACTAGTATATAGATTACTAGAATAATACTAAGACATACTACGTTAGAGGCGCTAATACTATCGATAACTACTTCTCGATTCCTACTCCTTTACTAAAGCGATAGACTATACTAATAGCTAACGGTATAGAGACTCTATAGTATCTAGGCGACGATATAATAAAAGAGTTAGAAGTATATAAGGACGAATAAGATATAGCTCGTAGTAGGCGTATATTCTATATAAAGTAGACCTCCTATATACCGTAACTAGCGCTCGCTATACTAGGTAGTATATTTAACTAATATATCTACGTAAATACCTATCTACTATAGTATACCTACGATCCTAGCGTAGCCTTACTACTCGTCTATATAAATTTGCTAGTAGTATAGGATAACCTAAGGTATATACTATACGTAGAGAAGCCTTATAGCTACGAACAAGCGCCTCCCTCCTTATAACCTAAGTAACGTATATAGTACTAAGAGTTTATTAATTACTATAGAGATAAGGTAGTTTAGACGTATAGAATAGCTATCTTACTAGATATTATAAAGTACTTAGTAGAAGGAGTATAGGATCTATATAAGGTATATAATATACTATACGAGGAGTAGAAAGAACACTTTCCTTTAGGCCTTAAGTTTACTATTATAAGGTATATTATAGAGTTCCGAGAGTAGCGAAAAGCTAAGAGAGATAATATAAGCGATAGTAATATTTAAGCGACTAGCGCTATATAACGAGCTATTAGATTTAAGATCTAATACGTAGAGGAGTTTCTAAATAGTCTATAGATACTACCTATATAATATTATATTAATATCTTATTACGTTATACTACTTTAACCTTACTATTAATATTACTATATTAACTTCTTTCTTCTTCTTACTTATACGAGTATACCTACTCTTTATATCGTTAGACTAAATAACCTAGTCGTAACTATAGCTCTTAAAATACCGCCTTACGTATAATCTACTCTTACTATCTAATAACGCTACTATAATCGCTATTTTTAGGAACTCGCTATAGTCCTTATACGACTCTACTAATATATTATTCTAGTATCTTTTAATCTATACTTTTAGTACGTTAAAGGACTACTCTATTAGATTAAAATCTAGTAAGTAAGGTAGTAAGTACTCTAGGAAGTAATCCGCCTCTACTATAGCTTAAGTAAGCCTCGTATAGTAGTAGATAGACGCGTTATCTATTACTAAGATAGTACCCTCGCTTACTCGTATTAGAACTTCTACTAATATCTAGTCTACGTATATCTCTTTAGTTACTCTACCTTAGACGATAAGTACGCCTAGTAGATAGCCGTTAATACTATAAGCTAGATAGATTAAGTATCGCTCTAACTATTAGGTAGGAGCCTTTATATTAGCTAGATAATCTACCTTACTCTATAAGTACTTCTACTATCTAGTCCTTATATTACTCGCGCTCTCGTCGATAAATACTAACTTCTTATAGTTCTAAAATAGCCTCTTCGCCTACTATATCGACTATAATTTAGTATTACGCTTACTAGCGATCTACTAAGCTACCTTCCGACTAAACCTATACTAATAGAGTACGTTCTAAATCGTCCTATCGCTTATAACTAGTCTATACTCTAGATAGTCGAATAGGTACTACGCTACCTCGTCTAGATACGCGTCTAGGGAGTCTATAATATACTCGAATAGTAGCTATTCGTAGTAGGTAGAGAGGATAGCTTTACGGCCTCGCTTTATACTCTAAGAGTAATATAGCGTACCGAAGAGCTTATAAGATAACCGTATTCGCTTTATAGTACTCTTACTAAGTCGATAGCGTAGCGACAAGGTAAGACTACTTAAATCTATATAGCTAAATACTATTATAAGCTTGTCGTACGTTTCGGCGTCTACGCGTCTACCTCGTAGTATCTAAGCTATTAGTACTATACTAGATCGAGCGACAGTAATAACAACACACTTACTATAAACGTGGACGCGATAAAAGACTGAAATGGCTAATACTGGGGCAGTTTAGATACTATTCGGTGGTGGCCGCACTCACGCGCGTCGCGACAACCCTAGCGCCAAGAGGTCAGGTATTCTTGCTAGCGTTCTAACGTTCGGCCGGTCGGGCTGAGCATACCGCATACCGCGAGCACGCGTGAACAGCTTACGGGACCGTTTGCCTTGCACCTCGACATTAACGAGAAGTAGTAGCATTCCTACGTGAAGCAAGAAAGACAATGAGATAGGCTTCGCTCGGTAGCCGCTGATGCGCTACTGAGTAGCGAATGCATGGGAGGAGGCTGTGATGTTTCGACATCAATTGAAACTTGAGTTACTTGAGAGACGCTCGATTTCAACACTGCCTTCTGCCACTCAAGCCCGCAATGCATGACATGCAGTCTTCATGCAGCCTCCGAGCAGCCACTTGCGGGCAAGACACAAAGCTACGGAGCGCCACCCACGGCCACATTCTGGGCGATATCTTGCTGAGGTTCTTGACGATCAGAGCCTGTGTACCAACACCGTTGTGAATCTATTCTAGAAACAGTGAAGCTCACCTGCTGCGATCTACCAAGACCATGATTCAACATGTGCCGCGAATCAGAATAGGCATGCGTCGCGGCGAGAATACCAACAACGTGCTCAACATGCGCACTGGTGGCAGAATATGAAGTTTTCTCAACTATACGGCACGCACGACTGCGCTGCTTACGACTGGACGAAGCGATACTTTGAAGGCTCATAGGAGCGCTTGGAGTTCGCGAGACCCGATGAAGAAGTTCGTGCTACGCTCAAGTCACGTAGGAACAAGTCGACATGGCTCTTAGCAGACCGTCTCAGGCATCCACAGCACGACAATATAAGTACGACCTTGTCCTCACTCATCATAACTCTCATCAAGCAGCAACAGCATTCCAACCTCCAGACAATCCAGCCTTCCGACTCAGTCAGCCCACCACCTTCGCTCTTCACCATGAAGTTCTCCACCATCTCCGCCACCCTGGCCACCGCCACCCTGGCTCTTGCCATGCCAGCCGTCGAGTCCGTCACCCGCGACGACACCATCGTCGACCCCGCCAGTGGCCTCACCATCCACAACGCCGGCTACCAAGGCGACGGCTTCTACCAAGTCACCTTCGGCGACAACAAAGAAGGCACAGTCGAATTCACTCCCACCAGCGCCAAAGAACAAGCCTCCATCGCCAGCCAAGTCAACTCCACCGACCTCTCCGGCGCTCAGGGCTTGAACAAGCGCAACGACGCTGGGATCACTTGCTTCACGGGCTCTGGCCACGCACCAGACTTGGACACCGCAAACGTCGGTCTTGCTCGCGAGCTCAATGGCCGCTCCTTGGGCACTAATGTCTGGTACTGGGTAAGTCCAACGCTTCTCAAGCTCACCACTCCTCCATCATCTCCCGATCAGTCAGCCGCTGCCGTACTAACACACTTGTGTGTCTGTGATATAGTGGTTCCAAGGCAACGACGTCAGCTTCGTCTGCTCATACGTCGACCAACTCACGGGCTACGACACTCAAATCAACTTCCACCGCCGCATCTCTGGCCGCTGCGGTGGCTCGCACCGTCATGGGTTCCAGCGCTCGAGGTTCACGAATGGCGCGCAGGATATGGCTGTTGGACGTAAGTGCACCATATCTGGGAGGATACTATGTTTGGGTTGCTGACTTGATCGCTTCGAACGATAGGTACCAATCGTGGCGGAAACTTCTGCACTACTTCTTTCCGCGGTTAGAGGATGGGTAGCTGTCAACGCACTATCAATTGGACTTTAGGCGAGGTGATCGATGGGAATGGTATTGGAATGGCTCGGATTGGATGGAATGCAATGGAAGCTGTTGAGTGGTGCTGACGATTGGTGTGCTTTGAGGCCCAGCGCCTTCTCTTAATTGTGGCATGCGTATATCGAGAAATCACATCTAGTTTTGCTTGGCTTCCTACACTCTCATGGCCACTCTTCAGAGCAGCTCTTCTTCCTGTTGCGAAAGCACTGCTAACATACACACATGAGAAGGCCCCCCTGTCCCAGATATGTGATACGATGGCTCGTTACACAAACGACTACTGGAAGAGTGCGAGCCACACATGTCGAGCCTTTCGTATTGCTGCTTGAGCGCATACTAGGCTTTGCAGATAAGTCGACATCTTCGTCCTCGTCTCCATATCAACCCTGGTCGATGCTCGGAGTCTGGCATGATTCCATCCCCCCATCTAAGAACAAGCCACCGCCTGCACAAAGCCGAAGATACCCCCACCAATACCAGAAATAGCACCAACAATGGCTCCGCTCGCACTGGCGATAGTACCACAGATACCCTACAGCAGAGAATTAGCACAGGTGTCATACGCCGCACCAAGGATGTGGCGATCCTAGTCTTCCTTGAGACAGCTGACTTACACCAGAGTTATTGTTCAGCGTCATGACGACTTCGAGCAAAAGAGTTCTCAAGAGGATCTATCTTGGCGGACAAGGCTGCACCGTGCTATACCCAGACCTTGGCAGCTCGTGTTATGGTAAAGGGGCAATCCTTCTTCTCGAGTGCGCCATCGTGTAACAGATACGCTTCTGAGTGTGCATGCGCACCCAACACGTCATAAAGTATGGATTCTGTGAGGTTGACATCAGTAGCATTGTCGCGTGCAGTACCGTCTTCCGTTGTACTGTTTGTCCACCCTCTTGCCTACCCAAAAACCTTCTCAGCTATGTTCTTCACCACGCTCCCCACTCCCATCCTCACTTTTGTCCACAACCCCGGCTCTGCCATCAACATATTATAAATTCCCGCCTCCGTGGTCGAATACACCGACCGCAATCTCTCCTCACTAATCACAAAGTTCTCCGGCAACCACTCCTCCACTTCCTTCTCTTTTCCTAATATCATCTTCGCGACGGCTTCTCCACTGCCCCAGCACAGCGGCATACCGTATCCGTTGAAGCCTGCGGCGATGTACTCTCCTCCTACAGGGCGCACACCGGTGATGCTAGAGGGAAGAGCGCCGACCCAGGGCATGTGGTCGGGCGTGAAGCCCATGATTCCAGACCAGACTTTCTTGATTTCTGGTTTCTGACCTTCGGGCCAGCCTTTGTCGAAGATTGTTGGGAGGACACTCTCCAACGCGTCTTTAGATATCAAGCTTATTGTAGTATCATCGCTAGTAAGTAGTTCTGTCAAGATTTGCTTCTCGCCGCCAATGAAAATGTCGCCCGTATGGGAGTTTTGCGTGATGTAGTAGAGGCCGTAGGAGAAGTGGCCTGTTTGCGCATCGTAGCGTGGTTTGCCTAAAGTGGACCAAGACTTCTGAGAGCCTTCGTTGGGGAAGTTGGGGCCAGAGGCTTGGACAGACATTGTTCCACGAAGAGGCCAGATCTTGCCACGGAGTTTGGCAAGGAGGTGGCTCGTGTAGCCGTTGCAGCAGTAGATGACTTTGGTTGCGCGGATGGTGCCTCGGTTGGTGTTGACGAGGTATGGATATTTCACATCGGACGATGGGTCGTGCTCGACACTTGTGACTGGAGTCTCTGTCTCCAGAGCAAAACGGCCAGGGTAGTTTTCCAGCAGACGAGAAAACAGCCCAGTGACGAGCCTATACGGCCAAAAAGCTCCCGCTCGATTCGTAATCACGCCCACGGCGTCTTTCATGTTCCACTTCTGCGAGCACGTCAGCATCAAACACTCAATCCAATCCATAGCGTAAACTCACCTCCCTCGCCGCCTCCTCCCCCTCAAAAATCTCACTATCCCCCTTCTCCTCCGGCAAACACTCCTCATATCTCCTCATCGACCTCTTCACCTCCTCAAACACGCCCCGATCATAATACGCACACACCGACAAAACTCTCCTCGCCTCCGCCGCATTCCTCAACTCCTCGTCCCCCTCCTCGGCTAATTTGAACATCGCCTCCAACGTCCGATTCGCAAACCGAGCAATCTTCGTCGTCGCTTCCCTGCCGAGATATTTCTCAAATTCGCAGAATTCCTCTGGTAAAGGAGAAACCAAGTGCCCGCCATTGCGCCCTGTGGCGCCGCTGGTGAGGGTGCGGGCTTCGAGGACCGTTACCATCCTCCTCACCTCCCCTTTCGCAGTTTCTTCATCAGTATCAGCGTCCGCATGCAGGTTTAGACCCTCGAGTAGATTCTTCGCCACACTACAGCCCGTCACTCCACTCCCGATGATCGCATACGTAGTCTTGGTTGGAAGATTCTCCGAACGGATGTGTGCGATTGGAGAGGCGGGGAGTTGCCAGCAAGCTTCTGTGGGATTGACACGGGGGAGCTGAGGATCTTGGTGTGCAGAGTGAATGAGTTGTGCGATTACAGAAGAGGGGATTTTGGGCATTGTGAGGGTCAGAGAGAGAAGAGGTAGGGTGTGAAGGTGAGGTCTGACAAGAGAGACGGAATGTTTAACTGTTGTACTTGACTGAATATGCGGAGTTCGGTGCCTTGGGAGCGGCGTTGGGAAAGTAGCTGGTCGTACGGCATTGGCATCTTATGTGTTCAAGCATGTGATGTGGCTGAGACGATGTTCGGATAGCTTGCTGCAACACAGCAGGATCACAAGGTTCGAGATTGCGCTTGGCAGAATGGAGAAGGTGCAGCCGAGAGATGTGCTGCCAACGTCAAGCATCACGAGAAGATCGAATAGACTGCAGTCAATGTGCTGCTCACCGACATAGAACGAAAGATCACAGCAATGCACTGCGCGAGCGCAGGCAGACTCGAAATCATGATAAACAGTCAAGAAACATAGCCGTGTCTATCAAGCTACACATTAAGAGTCTACCGCCCTACTGTAGCAATGCCCACCATCTCCCAATATTCCTCTTTTCATGCCATGCATTCTGGTGTAATCAGCAACCTGCTTTTCATCTACAAATGTCTCCCATCACCCTGGAAATACTATCTCCTCATCAATGGCACCGACTCTCTGCTCCCAGTCAACAGGCAGACCGGAAGTACCAGTCTGGCCAGTAGGTTCAGGAAGCTGAGCCACAGTCTCAGTGATTGCAAGACCCTCCATCCCTGGATCCCGAAACCTGCCTTGTTCATCAACTTCGAACGCTTGCGAGGGAAGATCTAAATCTCGAGGCACATTAGGCATCGGCACGCCATCGAGGAATTGCGATGCTGCAGCGCCAGAAGCAGGTTCTTTCCCTTTCGGCATGACATCTGCTGGATTGATAGTTCCAGCTGACACGCTCTCGGTCAAGGAATCCTGCCTCGAGCTGCTGGCACCCATTGCAGACGTAGCAACGGGCGGGAATCCTGCCACACCCGGAGTTGGTGCACCATTCTAAGCGTGCACAACATCCATCGGGTCCTTCTTCTCAAACAGAGGCGTGCGACCATGTCGACCTCTTGTGACCGCCTCTTCGTCCTCGGTTGGACTCCTCTCTGGGCTGTCATTGGGAGATTGTGCGCGGCTGTCGGAGAGATTTCGCCTCTTCGAGCCTTCCATCCAGCCCTTGACGCCGCCAATGAGACCCATGGCATAACCAGCAGCAAAGTCGAGATTCTTGCTTCTGGTAGGAGTCGAGCTCCTTCCACCCGCGGTCTCGACCCTCAGCCTATCAGGTGCGGATCCAGGGAGAGGAGAGTCCACACCATTGGTCGAGATGCCACGTCCATTCCTAAGGCTAGGCGTGGTTGATGGGGCCGGACTGCTTGGTCTGCTAGGCTGCCACAGCTTGCCCAACTCTTGGCTCAGCTCCTTTCCTGTGGTACTCCAATTCTGTCGGACGGAGTCTCTGAGATCTGAAACGTGTCGCTTGAGGTCCATCTCGTTCTTCTTCAGCCATGAGATGTTGAGCTCTTGTCTTGTGGTGCCTCTCTTCAACTGTCTGCTGATGTACTGCTCGTAGTCTCGAACAATCTTGGTGATGATGCCCGTGGTGCTGACGCCTTCCGTTCGCTGCGTGACCAGGAACATGCCCTTTGCCTTGATGGGCGTGTAGATATCGTCTCCCTCTGATGCTCCGTACGGCAAGTCATCGTGAGCGACGTAGTCGATGTTGTGCTTCTCCAGGAATGGGACGTCAATGATCCATGGGCAATCCTCAATCACCTCGTCGACCCATCTGCAATGCCTGACGCTCTCTGCTCTTTCCTTCGCGCTCATGACTGTCAGGCCTTTTCTCTTGAACGTCTCCTCGTCACCCGTTACTCCCACAATCAGTCTGGTGTCTGGGAATGCCGTCTTCGCTTGCTGCAGCACTCGCATGTGGCCCAGATGGAACAAATCGAAGACACCATCGGCGTAGACGCGTACGGGTCGACCGGTGGGCGGCGGGTTGGTCTTGAAGCCGCCCGCAGGATCCACGAGTCCAGCTTGTGGAGGAGCTGCCATGCGCATTGTGCCAGCCTCACCAGACTCGCCGGAGCCGTCTTCGGTGGCATTGATGGGCATGGACACGCTGCCACCTGTCTGGACGGCCATCTGCGTGGGTTGTTCGGTGCTGCTGCTGCCATTGGTGCTGCGCTTCGAGTTGGCGCGCGTGCGTTTCGTCGGCGGATCCATGGTGATCTTCTTGCTTCTTGCTGGGCTGGCTTCAATGTCTTCGCCAGTCACCTCAACAGCCGGCACAGTGGCTCCGTTGTCTTCGACGGGTTTCGTTGCCGACGAGGCCGCTCTCTTGCGCTTCGGTGCCATTGTGTCGATGGATATCGCGTGCAAGCAGGAGGGCAACGGTGGTGTGGATCGAGCAGGTTCGATGGGCGTGTTGACGGAAAGGATGAGTGTCACGGTCCAAGGAGACAAGAAAGGTGTGTTTTGTTAACGCGTGTTGGTTCGCTTGATCGTCATTCGATAATCTGACTAGCAGACCGTCCAAGCTTCTTTCCTCGACGTTCCTTGCTGGACTCGGCAGACGCAGGACTTCTCTCCGGGCAGGGCAGATAACGATAGCAGTTCACAGACCTCAAGTGTAAAGGAAACAAAGTGTGGACAGAAGATATGCTATGATGCTATCCTTCCGTATATCACGGGAGCAGACCTTGGAAGTTGCACACGACCCTCAGCAAGATTTTCGATGTGCTGTCTCGTCATGCACGATGGCGGCATGGCTCCTAGAATCTGTGCTTGGCGCCCCGAGGGTCGGCAAAACACATCAAACGTCACTGGCTGCATCGCTGCATGTGCAAATTGTGGCGCGTGGGCGTACAACTGTGCTGGCTGTGTACAGACGCAAACGAGTAAATATCGGTGAGAGAGACATTATCGTGGGCAATGTAAATAGCATTGCTCCTTCCAAGATCGCTCTGTACTACAATCAAGACGAACACGCACACTTCTGGGATGCCTCTCCGCGGAACGCGTGCATATGTGACGAGACAGAGGGACAACTCTGTGTCTATGCCACGCTGCCCGCGTCCTGTTTTTGTTGCAGCCAAAGAACCTGTCATTGTGTGCTGATCGGGCGAATGCCACGAGAAGGAACGTCGGTCAACGTAGTGCGCGCTGTAGTCGGAGGAAGAGCAAAGAGCCAAAAGGATTGGTGGGAGGGAGTCGGTCATATCGTGCTGTTTCTCATCGCGCGTCGCTAGAAGGGTATCTTCCATGAAGAATCTGGCCTTGTTCAAGTGCACTCAATATCAACTCCGTCGTCACTTCGTCTTCTCGTCCTCTTTGCTGCCTTGCGACGGGGTGTTGTCCACTACCGGCAGGATCTTGTCTGGCGTCACGCCAGGCTGGACGGCTGATCGCTGCTTGCTGTCCTCGACCTTTTGTGAAATATCGTTGCCTGACGCTGCACCAGCTGGTGCAGGTGTGCCTTCTCTCTGAGTGCGGTCCTCGTTGCTCTTTTGCTGATTTCTCTGCACCGCCTCATCGTCGGCTTCTTCTGAGACCTCCTCGACTTCGGTCACTCGGTCTTCCATGTCGACGTCGTTGTCGTTATCGCCGTGGCCTGTCAAGATCTCAGTACCGTCCCCGAGAAGTATGATACGGCCTCCCCGACCTAGCATTCGTGTTCGCTGATCCATGTCCATGTCATAATCATCAGGAGAGTCGTCGAAGCGGTGGTGCATACCAGGTCCTCTGAATTCAGCTGGAAGGTTGTCAGCTGCTGCCCGATCGTGACTTGGCATCACATCTGCGCGCCAAAGAGTGCAGAAGATGGGTCATGACTTGCCGTACTCGGGAGGCGCGCAAGGCCCGTCTCCATTCGCGACTCGCTCGCCAATCTTCTTGTACCACTCCTCTTTAGTCTGTCCGTTGAGCAAAGCAATAACAATCATGGTCATGTTGTCACAGCCAACGCCGCCGGTCTCGGAGTTGGACGCAAGGCAGTTGTCCATCATGTTCTCACAGATAGCATGCAGCTCCTGCTTGGCGGCAATACCTCTTCGAACGAACTCCACGACGGCTTGCGAAGACTGGCAGTCCCAGATACCTGGAGCATTATTAGTCATGGCCCAATTCATTGTGCGTTTTGCCTCGCCTACCATCACAGGCAATGACCAGAAACTCGTCGTCCTCGCCGAGCTCGTGTGTGGTCACATCGGGATATGCTGTGACGATCTGCTGCTCTGGTGGAAGATCCGCGCTCTTCTTGAACTCAAAGTCGCCAATGGCTCTGCTGAGCGCAAGGTTACCGTTCACTCTGCCAAAATCGACGAAACCACCTGCAGCACATATACGAGCTTTCTCGCCCTCGTTTTGTGGCTTGTGGTCAAAAGACAGAGGCTTTGCACGCCCTTTGATACCCAGAACTGATCTCGAGTCACCAGCATTGCCCTAGGATGGTTAGTTTGTAGTGCACATTTGTCTGTCATGCTCAAAGCTTACCACGAAGATCTTGTCGTGCGTAATGATGCCCACCGAGGCTGTGCATCCCGAAACCTCTTCCTCGTACTTGGGATCTGCCTATTTGTCAGCTTTCACTTCCCACCCATATTGCTCGTGAGAGACCTCATACCGCTGAGGATGGCTCTGTCAATGGCGAGGAATCCGTCTTTCAGCGCTTGCTCGAAGTCCTTGTTTTTGAAGGATTCCTGCTTTGCGACGATCTTGTGCAGGTGCTCGCCAGTGTAAAGTGCCACTTTGTCTCCTCCATGTCCATCGTATACACCAAAGAACGTTATCCGCACGTCCGAGTTTGCGGGTACGAGCTCCTTGTCGCCCTCGAGGGGTTGCAGGTCGAGAACTGCGGCGTGGGCATCCTCCATACTAATTCGCCAGCCCTGCATGGCGCTGACGCCAAAGGCGACGCGGTCATCCTGGCCCTCATCCGATTTCTGCGCGGCACATTGTGTCAGCTACTACATTGAAACTGTGGCATGGTCGACCGCGCCACGCGTCACGTCGGCACGGTGAGAAGACAGCTGCTGGCAGCGGCGGCGGGGTGGGGCGGTGACGATGAGGGTGGGACTGTGCTCACCTTGTCCACAACGGGCTCGGAAAGCGTCTGCCCCATGATGTGTGATTATTGACTGCTACAGCTACAGCGGCAGCGGGAGAGGAGGTGTCTTATGGGCGAGAGCGAGAAATTGGATATGGAAGTGGGGTCGAAATCGGAGTGGTGGTTGTGGTGCGATCTAGGCGAGTCGAAAGATATGGCGAGTCTAGCAGAAATTGATCTTTGGTGCAGGATGCGTGGCAAGAGCGCAGTGGTCGAAGGGGAGTGTCTGTTGGTGAAGCCGAGAAGTGTTTGGGAATGATGTCGAGGTTACAGTAACTAGTCTGTCTGCTCGCGTGCGTCTGGCTGGCTTCGAGCAAGCAAGGAAGAGATGTCCTCCACTCTTCTGATGACGGAACAGCGGCAAATTTCACAACGTGTCTGTCAGTCTGTCTTCAGCTGCCCATTCCTCCAGAGCCTTTCGCCGTGTCTCGCTGCCGATGCACAGTCTACAAGAAGATGTCGCACAACAAAGAGTCACGTCTGCAGGAAATTGTGTGAGCTCGGTGTAATCCCAGCCAGCTGTCGCAGAAGCCTGGCCTGGACGCCTGCCTAGCCACGGTATTCTACGTTGAGACAGAGGGGCTGGCGACGTCTTGCCGCCGCAGCAACGGACAGTATGGCGTAACGTCTTCACATGCGCGTCTGAAACACGACTCGCGATATCGCAGAGCTCTGCGCTCCATAACGCGACTTGTCTGTCCACCAGTCAATCTCGCGAAGTTGCAATCGTGTTGAGTGTCACGTCATCGCCTCGAAACGCGGAAAGAGGGTTGTTCCTTCCTCCACATGGCGGCCAGACTTGCTCGTGCCTCAAGCACACATCTGCATCGTTGCCAGGCAGGTGCAACTGGGGATGAAAGGTACAAGTCGATGCAAGACTCAATTAGGCTAATACGCTGCTATCTGCTACTGCTTGCTCTAGCCGGCGCTGGCTCACAGAATCTCTGGATCAACGACCGCGGAACAGTCTCGCACGCATTTCTTCCACCGTCTAAGCAGTCAAAGCAGTACCATTGATGACCAACACCTTCTTGTCGAAAAGTGACTTGCACTTTGGACCGAGCTTGCCAGTCAATGCCGTGTTGTTGGACACATCGAGCACCTCAAGGTCAAGAGCACAAAGTTTCTCGGGAACGTTGCCAGTCAGCTCATTGCCCAGCAGCAGAATCTGCTTCAGTCCCTTGTTGTTGGCAAGGCTGGCTGGGATCTCGCCGGTGAATTTGTTGTTCTGTTCTCTGGTCAGTGATGGCATTGGACGTGTATGCGAGCTGATATCTTACAGCAAGGGTAATGTATGGAGTGTTAATTTTGCCGGTAGGTGGGATAGGTCCGGAGAAGTTGTTGTTCTTCGACGATATTAGCAATGGTCCGGATCTCGAACTCTGATCCGACTCACGTTGAGGAAGATGGCCTGCATGTCGGTCTTGGTGAAGAGTGCTTCTGGAAGAGGACCAGAGAAGCCCTGTATCGGTCAATTTTGACCTCAGCCCCATTGATTACGCCATAGCCAACTCACATTGAAGCGCAGGTCCAGGAATGACACTGGTCCATCAAGAATGTGCACAGGGAACTCTCCCTCGAGCTGGTTGCTGCTGACATCAAGTTCGTAGAGGTACTTGAGCTTCGACACATCCGGAAGTGTGCCATCGAAGCCGTTGGTGTTGGCTATTCTCCCAGGTCAGCAGCGCTCTCGGAAAGTCGCCTTCAAGAGTCAAGGTCACCCACCGTGGAAGAAAGTGAGATCAACAAGTTTGTCGAGAAGACCATCGAGCTTCACATCCTTTCCAAATCCATACTCATTGAAGTCTAACCATTGTCAGTGAAGGCAGACAATCCACTACCAGGAAGACTCACCAATACCAGCAACAGCGAGGTAACCATCTGGATGTTCCCCACACGTAACACCGGCGAATTTGCAAACATCGTCGCCTGCAGCTGTCCAGTTCTTCCTGATGTTCTGAGGATCAACAGTAATCGTCTTCGCGAAAGCTGTCAGAGTCGCATGGTCTCTCGCCAAGTTGTTCCGTGTAGCTCTGCGCTCCAAAGCTGGCGCCGCCTGAACCAGCGAAGCCGCGGACAAAGCTGCCAAAAGAGAAGAAGTAATGAATGGACCCATCGTGAACCTGATGGTGGGGTAAAGAGCGTGAGTGGCAGATATGAGCGGAGAGCAAGTGAAGTTGGCGATGGAAGTTGGGCGCAGATGTGTACTTGTCTAGACTTCTTGTACTGGCAGCCTTGTCCATCAGCGACGCTAGAACATCTTCTGGTGTCGATCAATTTGCTGCCAATTTGGTGCAGGCTAGCTGGATCTCGACAAGTGAGGGTAGACATGATCCCACGGGGCATGTCTTCAGACTAGGTCTTGTAAGACACGCCGAGGACGGCACGATAGGCAGGTCGCTCTGTACTGCAGCGCTGTGGGAGATATACCTGTAGCGCGGGATCTTTCCATTGTTGCGTTCGAGATCTGGCGTTGTACTTACTCGATCAGTGCCATCCACTTCCATACGTCCAAGAGCCCGTTCGGTTGCACCGTATAGCTCAGCGTATAATGGTGGATCCAGTCTCTTTTAGCGCATATTACACTTCGTACTATAATTCAGAGCTTTACGGCGTGCGCGTTCGGTGACAGTCGTTATGCGTATAGGGGTGGATCCAGTCTAGTCTATAATTATCGTAGTATGGCGTCCTTCAATATTCGCAGGCACCCTTAGCGGTTAGTAAAGCTTTAGAGGCGTCGTTAGTGTCCATGTTGTGGGTCCGTATAGCCTAACGACAGCTCTGGAGGTCCTTCTATGCAGAAGACGATTTAGCGCCAAATTGAGTGACACCTTACCTATTATAGGGTATAATTACGACGATCACTACAGGATCCACTGCCAGGCTTTACGGGACTCTTATATACTAATCTATACGGTGATGACCCGAACGCGACGGCCGTATAGCCTAGAATCCACCGTATATCCGTATATCCTGAGCTATACGCTGGCAACCGAACGGGCTCCAATACTTCGGAGTTGTCCAGAAATTGTAGCAGGCACAAGACGTGAAGTCGAGAAGTTGACAGCCAAGAGCGAGAGTCTAAGTTAGGTTTTAACCAGATTAAAGGGCCGGTCTTCGGCATCACGTCGGGCGGTTGACGCCGGGAATTGAGCTGACAAGGATGAGTTAACCACCACCGTTGGGCAGCGCAACGTGCCACCTCCCACAGGTGAAAGAGCACATCGGGATGTGTTTCCCAGTCAAGCGGCGTTGTCAGATTTTGATTGTATGAGGTTCGTGCTTCGCTCGCGGAAGGACCAGTCGTATCGTCTCATCTTTCGTCGAGATCGAGTCAACCAGCGCCAATGGTGACGCGATGTTATGCTCGCATGTCAGCATGCTTCAGCTGCAAATAGAGGACATGTTCCTGCGCAGCGAAATCAAATAATGATAAACAAGAATATTCTATAAAGAGTCGCAAGACACTCCTTCCGCTTTCAAGAATGCAAACATGAAGTCGTTAGAAAGCTGTTGATCAGACCGCTCACGTGAGCTGCTGTCCAATCGCAGGGAATCGTGGCGCTGAGGTGCCATCACATGAGTACTGGACCAAGTACGGCGATCCTGCAGTCTGTGGACCTAGGAACTGCGTTCCATCAGGCGCCGTGACGAGCAGATGGAATTCAGCTTGTCCACCACCGTTGGCAGCCATGACTCGGATTGGGTAGTATGTGCCCGCTGTAAGTCTGACTGTAAAACTGACTGGAGTTTCACCTGTTGAAAAGAAATGTTAGATAAAGCTCTGCTTGTAGTCACGGAAGTGCGAGAGTGAGGACTTACCAGGATAACCCGTGAAACCCTGCGGCGGCGTGTCGTAGACTTGTACCAAGTTTGCGTTCGCACGAGTCCACCCTGCGTAGGCCAGCGGATCGAACCAGAGCAACACGATATCATCGGCGTTGTACGAGGTGAATGTGTACTCTCCTGTAACACCTGGGTAGATGTACGCTTGATGGTTGAGCACCCAGTAGTCGCTGGGGATCACGATGCCATTGTAGATGGTGATCGTGCCGCTTGTGCCAATAGGTGTGTAAGTGAAACCACCAATTCCACTCGTGACACCTTGTTGTCGGGGTGTTGTGAGTTTGTATGGCTGTAAGATCGGTTAGCAGAGGGTTCCTGGTTGATAGCCACTCGGCTGTGCCACCGTGCGAGTGACAGTCTTGGTAATCTTCGTTTTGTATGAGGTCGAAGTCACATAGTCGCTTTCGCATGGTTCCGGATTGTTATATTTTGGCGGCTTCTGGGGCTGTCCGTACTGTGGCGGCTTCTGTGGTTATCCGTACTTTGGCGGCTTCTGTGGTTATCCGTACTTTGGCGGCTTCTGAGGCTGTCCATAATGACGGGCTTGCTGCTTGTGATGAACAGGCTTGGCCAGCACGACAACCAGTAGCACTGGCAGCAAGTAGAAGGACAGCATTGTAGCCAGAACACCTCACACGAGGAGATATGACCAGGCGTGCAGAGGACCTCACGCCTCATGCAGGGCCAGCGCGTGCTAACGAGTACTTATTGTTCCATCTCGAGCTGAATCAATGATATATCCGCCGAGACATATGCAAATCTTCCTCGCACCAAATGACAGACCGAGAGCCATGGCGTGGTTCCACATTCGGGTGGGACAAGAGGGCGGGACAGGACCTGTCTCACCTGAGAGGAAGTGCCTGGAGCGATCGCGCACAGAGTATGGTGTCAATGTCTCAAAAAGGTCCGAGTTAGAAGTGCTCCACAGCTGTACCAGAACGGGCACTGCATTCTCTCCACTGCCAGAACCGATCCATCTGCTCGGCACATGCCGACGGTATGCTTTTCTATGCTGCTCCATCGCTGCCGGCGAAGAGCACATCACACACAATGATCCGGTCTTGTAGTTGTGATGGAGCACGAGTGCGCTGACCGCTCTTTTGTGTCCATGTGGTCGACTCTCAAACACGGGATACACTGTGAGAGTGCAAGTGAATCCTACTTCATGAATACGAGCTCGCGCCGCAGATAGCCAAGTATCAACGCCCAACTAGGCCGTTCTGAGGCACGACATCGTCCACAGAAGCCAATCTGAGAGCGCTAAGTATATGTCAGCCAAGCATCAGGGCTGGAACAGAGAGACAGTAACGGGCTGTATTCGACCTCAACGGCACGCAAGCAACAGCACTGCGGTGCAGAGCACGAGTGGATGTGTGGCATTTGGTATCAACGCTGTATCCGACCAATTCTGCACTGCGATTACTTACGAGCTTGAGCATCGAGCGCCATGTATCGCTGAGTGCAAGGTTACAAGACGCTCCTTGCGTCGTATCTGATCTCGTCGTATGTGAATTCAGGCATACAACGCCGTCAGAGCGTTTGCGGCGGGAAGATTGATCAGACTTGATCTGGCGTAAGCATAAGCATCAACGACTCACTAGTACCATGGATTGAACTTTTGTGATGTCCAGATTTCGACGTTTGACCCGTTGACAGCGGGCCGCGGCCGCATCGTGAATTCTCTGGACAGTCCAGATGCATCAATACTGCTTGCTTTTCCGCGCGGCGGTAGCCATATTGCATGTGTCGAATCATTTGACTTGCTGACTTATGATGCATTGTCCAGACATGATCGCGAACATTCGGGAACAGGATGATCTCCTTTCCGTGAGCATCTGAGACATCCGCCGATCACGGCCAATCAAGTCCGATCTCAAATGATTCTGCTGTCGAGGTCCACAAAGGATCTTTCGCCGTGGCTCTGGGACAGCTTAACCCTGCTACCATCAAGGTGTCCCTGACGTACATTTTGCCACGCTGAAGCACAGGAACGTCTCTCTCAGAGGTATGCCAGGCTTGAGGTATAGCGATCTGATGGCAGAGCGCGGCTGCCTACAACTGTTGATGTCGCAGTGCCCGCCGACCAGATGCCTTGTGCTTCCGTTATCGTCCATGCATGCCATATTCTCTATGCGCTCGCCCACAAGAGGGACACAATAGAGCCATACTGGTGTTCCAACCGGATGCTCGGCCAAGAAGAAATGGAGTGGTGAGCACCGTGGATATGGTGGTATTGAGCGCCATCAGGTGTAGAGTGGTTCATGATCCCTCCGCATCGAAGGACGCGACGCGGAAAGAACGAAAGAACGAGCAAAAGCTTGGCATCCACTTTCCATCCATCTCGCCCGCTTCCCGTTCAACCACGCTGACAATCCACCGACCTGCGGCGTTTTCATCACGGCAAAACCAATGCGCTGCACGACGGGCTTTTGACGCGCCAACGCTAGCAAGAACCAGGTCGCTCGGATCCTTCGCGTTGCGCGGAAATTTCGGCATGATTACGAACCGTCTTCATGGCTGACACCTCTTCGGCCATGCCAAGATTCTACAGATCTGACGCCTTCCGGGACGGATGCGCTTATGCATTGTACATCAGCTGTACATCAGTGCATAGCTTATATGCTGTGCTATACCGTGCTTAGTGCATACATTGACGCGTACTTAGTCTTTTGGTCTGCAAGGCTTCACCTTGAGCAAGTCCTTTTTCTAGGGCGTGTTTTGCTTCTGACACGGATATCCATGGCTCTGTCACGAGACCAACGACGTACCGGCGGTGGGTTTACTGAACATTGCACGAACAATAACATATGTGCAAGCCATCTCGTGGCGAGCGTACTCGCTGCCTAACACAGTGCAGTTATGGATTGCTCATCCTGCCAGTCCAACAGAGCGTAGCGGGCGGCCGCGTACAGGGGATTGGGCTTGCGCCATCCTGGTATATCGACGAAACGGAGCGGCCATCTGATGTCTCGATACTTCCGTTCTGTATGCCTATACAGGTCGGAACGAAGCACAAACTCCGCTTATCATGATGATTCATTCACGGACAGAGCTTGTGCTAGATACCATCCCCTGTAAGAATCACTGCCTGTGCTCCGCGGGAGAATAAAAGGATTCTTGTGCCGGGCCCCAGCAGTTCGTAGCATATTTTCGTAAGCGCGTACCGACATCTGAGGCGCGATAGACACTGTCGTTTGGAACCCATTCTTGCTTTCTCCGACACCAGGAGCTTGAGGCGAGCAATGACGGAAGCAACTTCGATGAGTCCCAGCGAGGCTGACTCCAGTACGATCGAACACGAAAAGTTCAGAGAGCCAGTCACCACGCCGCACGACGATCTGGAACCCGAAGATACAAAAACGCTCAGAGGCCTGGCCTCGTTGGGCAAATTCAACTCTCAACAGTCTCAGCAAGGCACAAGCACACTTGATCGTTACGCAACACTGGAGGGCACCAGTCCTGACGATGATATATTTAATCCCGAAAGTGACAGATTTGATCTCTACAAGTGGATCAGGCTGAACATGAAGATGGTGACTGAAGAAGGAATCAAGCCGAAGCGCACAGGTCTTGCTTTTCGGAACGTCAATGTTCGAGGCACTGGGCCAGCATTGAACATCCAATCCACGGTGGGGAGTCTGCTCATGACCCCGGTCCGGATTGGTGAGATCCTCAGGTCCAGACAAAGGAACGCTCGGCATATTCTCAGGGACTTTCACGGTTTAGTGAGAAGTGGGGAGCTGCTCGTCGTCTTAGGTCGGCCGGGCTCTGGCTGCAGCACTCTCTTAAAGACCTTGACAGGTGAGATGCATGGACTTCAAGTTGACGCAGATGCAGTCGTACATTACAACGGCATCGAGCAGGCTCAGATGATGAAGGAGTTCAAAGGAGAGGTGATATACAATGCTGAGAACGACAAGCACTTCCCGCATCTGACCGTACGATGACAATATCCGAAGACTCTACAAGCCCTTTGCTGACCAGCTTCGATGACATAGGTCGGACAAACCCTAGAGCATGCTGCTGCAATGCGCATGCCTCAACACCGTCCGTACACCGGATCTCGACAGGATGCTGTTGAACATATCACCAAAGTCATCATGGCAGTGTAAGCAATACAAAGCACAAGTCGATGGAGTACGGTCTGTCTGACAAAGTTTTTGCAAGATATGGCTTGAGCCACACGTACAACACCAAGGTTGGCAACGACTTCATACGAGGCGTTTCAGGTGGTGAGAGGAAGCGCGTCAGTATAGCGGAGATGGCTCTTGCGAAACCCGCTATCGCGGCCTGGGTACGTTGAGCAGTCAAATACCTCGCTGGCACTCATTCGTGGGCTGACCTTGTATAGGACAATTCAACGCGAGGCCTCGACTCAGCGACCGCACTCAAATTTGTCAAAGCTCTTCGTGTCAATGCTGATCTAGATGGCTCTTCGCATGTCGTGGCCATCTACCAAGCCAGTCAACCGATATACGACGTCTTCGACAAGGTCACTGTCCTTTACGAAGGCCGTCAGGTTTTCTTTGGAAAAGCTGAAGATGGCCAAGCCTTCTTCGAACGCATGGGCTGGTATTGTCCACCTCGACAGACAACAGGAGACTTTCTCACGAGTGTCACGAATCCTGGTGAACGGCAGCCTCGCCCAGGATACCATAGTCGTGTTCCTCGCACGCCGGATGAGTTCGAAGCATACTGGCGCAATAGTCCTGAGTTTGCCCAACTGCAACGTGAGATTGCTGAATATGAGCAGCACTGCCCTATCGGCAACTCGGAAGAGTTACAGGCATTCCGGGAGTCAAAGCTGTTGGCGCAGTCAAGGCACACGCGCAAGCGCTCGCCATACACAATCAGTGTTTCGATGCAGATCAAGCTCAACACCAAGCGCGCTTTCCAGCGTATCTGGGGCGACAAGCCGGCCACCGTGGCACCTATGGTTATGAACATCATCATGGTGGGTAACGTCGCTGGTAGTACATTGAGTATAGAAACTGACACCTCCTACAGGCTCTGTTGATTGGCAGCATGTATTTCGGGAAGCCTCAGGACACTGGATCTTTCGCCGGCAAAGGAGCAGTCCTGTTTTTCGCCATCCTTCTTTGCGTCTTCTCCGCGATCTCTGAGGTCAACGCTCTATATGAACAGCGCCCCATCGTGGAGAAGCATAAGTCGTATGCGTTCTATCACCCAGCCACGGAAGCCATAGCGGGAATCGTCATCGACATCCTGCCCAAGTTCTTGCTCGGAGTCGCGTTCAATGTGATCATCTACTTTCTATCGGGATTAAGGCCACAGCCTGGGCAGTTCTTCCTCTACTTTCTGATCACCTATATGGCAACATTCACCATGGCAGCCCTGTTCCGGACCATTGCGGCACTTTCCTCGACAGTATCTCAGGCTATGACTTACTGCTCAGTCTTGCTGCTCGCTGTCGGAGCCTATACCGGCTTCATTATCCCAACACAGTACATGGGAGACTGGTTTGCGTGGATCCGCTGGATCAATCCAGTCTTCTATGCTTTCGAGATCCTGGTGGCCAATGAATATCATGGAAGAGACTTCGACTGTGCCACCTTCGTTCCGTCGTATGCGAACATGACTGGGGACACATTTGTCTGCTCGACTCAAGGCGCAGTCGCAGGACAGCTACAAGTGCAAGGAGATGCATTCATTGATGCAGCCTTTGGCTACACCTACGACCACGTGTGGCGCAATTTCGGCATTCTCATCGCCTTCCTGTTCGGCTTTTTGACCTTCTATTTCATCATCGTGGAGCTCAATTCGACGACTGCATCGGCCGCAGAAGTCCTCCTCTTCCGTCGAGGTCGAGTGCCAGCTTACCTGACAAGCGGTAATGTCAAGCAGGCGCCTGACATTGAAGTCGGAAAGGGAGAGTCGACGTCGCCCGGCGAGCTTACGAGTGACAAGAGCAGCAATGGAAGCAACAAGGACATCAAACTTGAAGCGCAGAAAGATCTCTTTACCTGGCGTAACGTCACCTACGATATCGAGATTAAAGGAGAACCTCGTCGGTTGTTGGACAACGTGAGCGGCTATGTCAAACCTGGAACGCTGACCGCGTTGATGGGCACTTCCGGAGCCGGCAAGACGACTCTACTTGATGTAAGCAAACCAAGCGAGGCTGCTGTATCACGCTGACATGGATGTAGGTACTCGCTCAGCGCACAAGCATTGGGGTCATAACAGGCTCTATGTTTGTCAACGGGGCTCCCCTAAACGCCAGCTTTCAGCGTTCTACAGGCTATGTGCAGCAACAGGACCTGCACCTTGACACAGCCACTGTGCGAGAGAGTCTGCGCTTCTCCGCGCTCCTGCGACAACCTGAAAGCGTATCTATTGATGAGAAGCACGCGTACGTGGAGACAGTGATCCGCATGTTAGAAATGGAAGATTTTGCCGATGCTGTGGTTGGTGTGCCTGGTGAAGGTCTCAACGTTGAGCAGCGAAAGCTGCTCACTATTGGAGTCGAGTAAGCATTGCCTATCTGATCTCATCCGACGCAGACGAGCTAATACTTCACAGACTGGCCGCCAAACCGAAACTCCTCCTCTTTCTGGACGAACCCACGAGCGGTCTGGATTCTCAAAGCGCATGGGCTATCTGTTCGTTTCTCCGAAGATTGGCAGACAACGGGCAAGCAGTTCTATGCACCATCCATCAGCCGAGTGCAACTCTTTTTGCCCAGTTTGACCGGCTCCTCTTCCTGCGTCGTGGTGGTCAGACAGTCTACGCTGGAGAGATCGGGCAGGACTACAACAAGTTGCTTGGCTACTTTTCGGAGAACGGTGCTAGGCCCTGCGGAGAAGACGAGAATCCTGCCGAATATATACTCGATGTGGTGGGCGACGAAACAACTGACTGGGTCTCCATTTGGAGGAACAGTGGCGAAGCAGAACAACTCCAGACAGAAATTGATGAGATCCATCAGGCACGACGACATTCCGATCCTTCCTCCAACTATGACCAAGACATCACTTCATCCGAGTTTGCCATGCCGCCTGGTTTCCAAATTGCACAAGTGACCAAGCGAGTCTTCCAACAATACTGGCGAATGCCGAGTTACATTGTCGCGAAACTTATGCTCGGATTTGGCTCAGGACTGTTTATTGGCTTTTCTTTCTACGACGCTAAGAGCTCGTTGCAAGGCATGTCGAACATCCTGTACGCCGTCTTTCTCGTGGTCTGCGTATTCAACAACATCACTCAACAGATCATGCCACTTTTCGTAACCCAGCGGGCTTTGTACGAGGTCCGGGAACGTCCCAGCAAGGCGTACAGCTGGACAGCCTTTCTAATTGCGAATATGGTCGTCGAACTACCCTGGCAAGTCCTCTCTGGCATCCTCACCTGGGCTGTCTTCTACTACCCTGTTGTGGGTGCTGGCCAAGACTCGGAACGGCAGGTCCTGATACTCCTATTGTTTGTGGCCTTCTTCATTTACGCATCAGTCTTTGCACACATGTGCATCGTCGTCATGCCGGACGCTCTCACAGCGAGCGCCATTGTTGTACTGCTGTTCTCGATGATGCTGTTCTTCTGCGGAGTTATGCAGCCTCCGGATCTCCTGCCGGGTTTCTGGATGTTCATGTACAGGACATCCCCCATGACCTATCTGATCTCGGCAATTGCGACGACGATGTTGCACGACCGGCCTATTGAGTGCTCGTCGAGCGAGATCAATGTCTTTCAACCACCCTCCGGACAGACTTGTGGCGAGTACATGGCAGATTTCCTGGCTACTTCGACGGGAGTGCTCCAAAACCCGGAAGCTACTCGGGACTGTGGATACTGTTCGCTTTCGGTAGCGGATCAGTACCTTGCAAACTCCGGCATGCAGTGGTCAAACAGATGGCGGGACTTTGGACTTGTGTATGTGTTGACATCCTGACCTTCTCTGTCGATTCATTGCTGACCTTCTGACTTTAGCTGGGTGTACATCATCGCCAGTGCAGTGATCACAGTGACGCTGTACTACACCTTCCGAGTACTGCCCATCCAAAGGAAGAGGAAGATACAAAACGTCTCGGGTGAGAAGTCGTCCGAGAAGTCGTAACGCGACCATGATAAGTGCAAGATAGAGCATAGATGATAGAGCTACAAATGAACCACTACCGTTTTCGAGGCTCTCTCACAGGGCATCAATTGTGCAAGACCTTGGGCGAATATGGCACCGCCGTTTGCCAGATCGTTCAACTGGGGCACATTCTGCTATCATGGACAAGACAGGACGAGCGAAGCGGCCATGGGTTGAACATGGTCCAGTCATCAGCCGCGACCATCAAAGCACATACAAGCACCTCATCGTGGGATGTTCAAGCTCATGGATCATGTCGCCGAAGATTGGTCTCACGACTTCGCGTCAGATCCTACCGTAATGGCTTGGAAGTCGTGGTCTAGCTATCCATAGATATCACTATTGGTCTCGGAATCGTTGAGAGCATTTGGACATTTACAGTCAAGCGCGGGTGGAAGCCCGCAGTGTACTCAGTGGAGTTTCGTAAGATGGACCACATCTACTTATGACTTCACATAATAGCATCGGGAACCTGATTCGCTTTCATGGGCAGCTACATTTAAGTCCGTGGACTCATGCCACGCTCGATGTCGGAGTGCTGCCGCATCAATATGTCCATCGAACAGTGCGACTTGCCAAGAAAGCCGTCCGATGCTTCAGGCCGTTTCCCCGCCGGCCCTCGACCTGCGTGAGGCTTGGTACTACCGACTCTTCCGTCATAGTAGGATCATAGCGTTGGTCTCCTGCGAACTGAAGGGTCCTGTTGAGCACGAGCTTGATCGCGCCCACGCCGCTAGCAACGATCCAATTATACCCGAATCTGTAGCACTGCTTTGTCTGGGGGGTCTTGCTGCGGAACCACTTCTGTCCATCCACATCTCCGCCATGGCCTCCATTCAGGCCAGGAATACTGTTGTATCGGTGCGAAGGCGGGAAGTGCCCGATTCCTTGAAGGCGCATCTCGACCAGGATTAGATGGTCACGGATGGCGACTGCTAAATCGGCTGGAGAGCCGTCCCCTAGAATACGAAGGTGGTTAGTGTCTACTGCAGATTGAGCGCAACGGTCTCAACAGCCTCGATGCTTGTGCCTGGCGTGCTGCACTTACTTGGTTCGATTGAGCAGAGTTCCAAGCATCGCAGAGTCGGTGCATAGCTCATCAAGAGATCTTTGAGAGATTCTGAGCTGATAACGACATTCCTGAGGGAAAGACTGCCGAGCATAGGAAGTCGGGCGGACTGCAGCAAGCGTGAAGGCCAATCCCCGAGTAGCCAGTCGCTCTCCAAGTCTGAAGCCTGCCGCCATGGAGCTGGAATACCTTCAGTGTGGGGTTCAGGTGGATAATTGCTGCCAAAGCGCTTTCGGAGTCATCTGCTGGCCCGTCGTGGATGAGATCGAGACGCTGGACTTTCGCAGCGAACTCAGGACGCTCCAGAACATCCTTCAGTTGACGGATATTGTAGCCAGCGCACACTGATTTCAAGAATCGCGCGATGAAAGTTTTCTGGTATCGATTAATGCAACGACAGCCCACACTTCGCAGCCACTGTCAGATCAGCCATGTCGATCAACTCACGCGCGAGTGTGCCTCAATGTTTTTGCATGTGAGGCGGAGAGCCAGCAGGTCGAGTTTGTCCTTGTTCGCAGAGCGCGAATTGTCTGTGAATAACGCGATGGCTTCGATCAGCTCGCCGGGAAGTCTCTGCAGTTGTGTGATACGTCCGTTGCCGTCATCTGCGCTGGACGAGGCGAGGACGTCCATTGTTGATCGGCCTTGTTCAGAGAAGGAGGAGAGGAAGATTTGGAAGTAGAAAGTTGAAACTGCTCCTCGAGAAGTGTTGCGAAGCTGCAGTCCAGACAGGTTCTGATTCGCTCGTGGAAACGCGTGCTTTTGAGACGATTGTGCAACTGCAGCGCGGCACAAACGCCTCGAAGACAGTCTGCTTCACGACTCTGCAGGCTGCGCTCAAGATGAAGGCGATCGAGATGGAAGACATAATGTTAGTGCGCACGACTACTTCCTGATCATCCAAAGGAGTTAAGGCGGCAAGATCAGGCAGTCACACTCGGGCCCTTCACTTCGAGCCTTGACATGGCACACGAAGTGAGGACAAACATGACGCGTCTTCGGAGAGCGCGGATTGCTGGAAGCTGCTTCTGCAAATAACGCGATAGCTTCGAGCAGTTCGCCGGGAAGCTTCTGCAATCTCTTGCACTGGACCGCGTCATATCGTTGCTGGAAGAAAAGATGTTACTTCCGTCACTGGAGATCAAGCGGCTTCACTTAGCGAGAGGGAGGTCTGCAGCTGTAGAGGTCTAGAGAGGAGAACTCCATAAGATCTCTCACGATATGGCACGAAAGAACACCACAGACAAGGATCTGTGTTCGTCTCGATTCTTCGATGTTGGCCCGTGATATCGCGGTATCAGGATGATGGACTTCATTTGAAGTGTTTCTGACGGTGAGTCAGCGTAGATGTGGAAGAAAGATCACCATGTTCTCGGAAACAGACTCTTCCTGAGCACTTCGCGCAGATCTGCACTCGGTAGTAGTGTCTTCGCGCAGCAGAGCACTGCAGTGTGCTGCGAGACCCAGTTCGTGACCCTACAAAGCATGGCATCTTTCCTCGGACATTCCAATCGCCTGTGTCTTGTCAGAATTGCCCGCGATCTGCACTGTCTATGTTGGCCTGCCGTGACGTTCTCCCATCATGCATGAAGGCGTGACCGTCGAGGCGACAGCCTACACGTAAGTGAGGCTGCCATAATAGGACTGTCAGCACATAGAGGCAGCCGAATATCGCCTCACTGCCGAGAAGAAGTGGCCTGCAGAACAGCTTCACACACCTGTCATCAATTGCGATCGAATCTTTGCGCACTTATAGTCGCTGTCGCTGCGGATGCTTCTGTCTGCCAACTAGCTTCTCCTTGACAGTGTGCTGACCTCGCGGCGGATGGCTCTGAATGCTTCATACAACAATATGACAGAACTGCTTCTTGTGTAATCAACTGTCCATGTTGTCCTGAAAAGATGCGAGGCTCTTTTGTGCGACCGCATCATTCGCCGACCCCTGACCCAACAAACGCCATCTTCACGATCGCCACGGGCCGTCTTGCGGGGAACCTTTCCAAACAGACGGCTCACACACATCACGCGACTAATGCGCGAGACATCACCAATCAGGCGGACTAGTCGAACATCATCTCCATCTTCTGCCAGAGATCGAGCTGTTTCCTCACGGCAGAGCTGCCGCCTCTCCAGTTGCCGCCAATGACAACAGCTTCAGCATGTCGATCTCTCCTTGTTGCGACATGTCCTGAAAAAGGCTTTCGCGCTGTATACAGAAACCTACAAGCGCCTTCAATACTCAATCTAGACTGATGCCCAAGCCACCAAAATCCTCCAGATGCGGAGAAGCTGTTTGGTAACGGCCATGTTTATCATGTGCATGAATCTGCCGTCGTCTGCTGCTGCTCTTCAAGCATCATCATTCACTGTCATGACTTCGAAGCACCACGATGCGATTCGTGTCTAATCTGCTGGCCTCTATCATAGTGCTGGGAAATGTCTGGACGGAAGCAAGACATTTGCTGGAGGCCCGCAGCAGGGAACTCAATACCACGGCAGCACTAGCACTTCCGCAATGCGTGACACAATGTGCCACGCGCGTGCTGGCAGACCTCAATTGTCCGATCCTCGACCCGACGACATCCCTCACCTCAGAGTGTTATTGTGCTTCGAAAGGTCCTGTCGCAGATGGGCTGTCGACGTGCGTGTTAGAAGAATGTCCAACATTGGCCGAGGCACTCGAAGGCTTGAAGTTTCAGGCCGATAGTTGCGAGTACCCGCGAGATCGCAACAGAGGAACACTGGTACTTGTCGTTGCACTTGTGCTGTTTAGCATTACTACTCTGTTTCTCATCGCTCGTTTCCTGTCGCGATGGCGGCGGCTTTCCGGTGCTGGCTTGAGCTGGGACGATGGTATGTCATGCACCACAGACCCACAATGCGTATGCTGCTAACACTTGTCGACTGTAGCTGTTGTAATGGCCTGCTATATCCCGGTCGTTGGCATCACGGTAGTAGCTTGCAAGATGGTCGAGTTTGGCGGCGGCCAGGATTCTTGGATGCTCCCAATCACAGACATCATATCCTATGCGAAGGCAAGTCTTCACTAACTAAACGCTGCGAGGCGGGCCTAGAGTGGCGTATCTCGGACTTCCATCGAGACTAGTACTGACAACGAATCAGTGGTTCTACGCAGTACAATCGATCTATATGGTCGCTGTCTTCTGCACCAAGCTCTCCTTGGTATTCCTCTATCTCCGCATCTGGCCCAGCGAGCCCGGCTATATCTCGCGCTTTCGGATCATATGCTGGGCAATAGCGATAGCCCTCGTCTCTACGGCACTGGCTTGCGTCCTCTCCATTGTGTTCGCCTGTCATCCGATTAGCAATGCGTGGAAGTATGCCAACACGGCAATGGGTAAGACCACATTTATTCCGCCATACCTTGCGTCAATCATATACTGATCGAGTGCCTCTCGAAACAGGAACGTGCACAAACCGCGTGCACGCAGCTTACGCCTATGGTGGCCTCAATGTCATGTTCGACATCATTGTCATTGTCCTTCCTATCCCAAGACTGCTGAAGCTGGATGTTTCCGTCGGGCAGAAATTAGGGTGAGCGAATCTCCAGCACAATGGCACAGATTATAGCTGACGTTGCTAGGATCTGCTCCTGCTTCCTTGTCGGCTTCATCGCAACAGCATGTAGCATTATCCGTCTCACACAGCTCAACGGCCTGTATACCGCCAGAAACATCACATGGGACTTTACACCTGCAGGTTTCTGGAGTCTGGTAAGCGCAAACAGCAACCATTAATCAACTCTCAGCTAACCACCAACCTCTCAGATCGAAGTCTACTGCAGCATGATCTGTTGCTGCATGGTACCCATGACTGGGCTGATCCAACGCTGCTGGCACCGAGGGCGACAGACTATGAACGGAAGTCAAAGGTTACCGTCTTTCGAGATGGTCACAGCTTCTGAGAAGGATCGAGGAAGTGGCACTTTCCTAGACATGGATAAGGAAGGCATGGATTCACCTACAATGCTCATCAGCAGCGCCGCACGGCCTTGGGAGTCGAAGCAAGAGTTCGTGAAGTATATGCCGACGGCAAGGCTGCCTCCGGAAAGATGAATGTAACGACGCAACGAGTTGATGACTTGGCATAGCCACTGTGTAAAATTAGCGTGCATTATGGTGGCGTAACACCGAGGAGCAGTGTGTCTACTGTCAGCTTCGAGTGAACAGTGTGGTTCTCCTAAGCACAACTCGAGCGTCTCCATCCGATTCTTTGCTGACACTGCCGGACCTGCAGAGCGACATTTCACTATGTGCCCGCATGGCTCCGCAGACCATCTTTTCAATCATCCCAGAAGACTAGACTCCTCACTTCAATACTCTGCCGCTGATCACCATAATCCTCGCTGCAGGTAAAAGCTGTACGTGGCGTCCTTCTCGCCACGCCTTCCTCCTCACTCGAGTCAAAGATCTTGAGCAAAAGAGCATCAGAGTGATTCAGCTCCGAACAGTAGTACCACTTATGCTGATCAGGAGTGGAAGGAGGCGCCAACGACCATGTCTCGACATCATTGCGGTTGTACGCAGCACGAGTGATTGGCGATAGCTTTTCGGCGTCGTCTGGGCGCCGGCATTTGGCAATGACTGGTCGGAGCTCATCATCGCGACTAGATCGCGCATCGGCTAGCGCGAGGTTTTCTCGGGTCACAGGATAGATCGGTCGCCAGATGTTGATGATTGCCCATCGCTTGCGACTCAATTTCTCGGCCTCTTGGGGCAGGTTAAAGTCCAGGCGTGTTTTGGCTCCTTCGTAGGAGTAGTCTTTTGGGCATCAGCTCACCTTCACTTACCTGGTCGTGTCAGTTCCTGTCACTCACCGACGTGTATATCCCTGGCCGATGTTGGAATTGGTGTCCTCTCCATATCGCCTTGATTCTTGGTCACTTCTTAGTAAGAACTTGTCCCAGTTTTGCCTACGGCAGACGTGTCCCATAACGTGAACGCGAGACGCCCCGGTTCTACCACGTACATGACACACTCAGTAGCTGCACATGACTACATTGCCAGAGCTACTTCGGAACTCACATTGTCTTGAGCAATTCCACGCATTCCTCGTAGTACACTTCTCTTATCTTGCCATGACTGTCCGTGTCCTCTGGAGTCAGGACACTACTATTGTTCACGTATTGGAAGCCATGAGTGTCCAACCTGAACATGTTCTCATTCCCACGCATATCCACAACAGGCACCTCGACATATTCGAAAAGCCGGCGCTTTTCTCCTACTGTCCCAAACCAGAACTCTCGTAGCCGCCCTTCTCTGGATCTAGAAAGTAGTTGAGAGTCGCCTTGACCGTGTGTGGCGCGGCGTGGGGCATGTCGGATGTGCTGCAAGACGAATGGGATATGGTACGCTGGTGATATGTGCGAGCAGTCTATGCGAGTAGGAGCAGCTGATACTTACGTGTTCTCTATCCCGTCGAGCTGCGGCATGGCAAATTAGTTCAACTGATGACATGTGCCCGCGCGGGACACGTGCTAGCATTTGACAGCATGCTACGGCTGACGTCTCAGAAGGAGCTCATGGATAGTGGCAATTGCGAAGTATTGCCGCGACTGAGAATCTCAGCATAATTGATGAAGCTCGTGACATGGTGCTCACAATGCCTTGTGGCCATCAAGCAAAGCGACCTGGAGTCACGTGCATCAACGGCGATGTGTTATAAGAAGAAGAGATGAAGAAGATGTCAAGAGTCGCACAGTAATCGCGTCTCGACGCGCCAAGAAAAGCATGTGTGACGCTCGGTGGCTCTTTCCTGCCACAGGAGGCTGCCTTCGAGCATGACTCGATGATCTTCATCCTCGTCGGTGCATGCGAATCATCCTGGGAGACATCCAAATATCGCGATGCATGGCTTCTTCAATTGTACGAGTCGTTGTAGATTCAGATGCACGAGGATGATCAAGTGATGAAGATCGAGTCGACAGAAATGCCGAGCGTCAAGGTTGAAGCTCGGGACATCTCTGCCCAGCGGCCAGGAGTGTCGGCCCTGGTAGCCGCTCCCCATGTCTCACCTCCACCTCTATCGAAACACGCATTGTCGCCATCGCGCCCTCCAGCTTCAGAGGTGCACGATTACCAATGCAAGAAGCTTCAGTCCCCAAGACATGGAGACTCCATGCTCATGTGGTCAACTGAAGCTGGGTACTGCACGCGATAGCCAAGCACGAATCCACGCGAGCTTTGCCTGAAGGGACGGAGGGCCATCTTCCGTAGCCTAACAATCGCACGCTATCGTGGGGCTGTACTGACACGTTTGCAATGTGGCTCTCGTTCGGAGCATTAGCCTGATAGCAGCAGGGACATGCGAAGTATATGAGAGTACGTATGTCTGTCTACCCAGTACCTCTGTACAGCACTCATCGCCCTCTTGCCATCCTCCTCCCGTTCTCTGGACTCAAGGCTGCCTTCTCCTAGTGCAACATCGCAAAATGGCGGCCAAGTACAAAGACTTCGATGTCGAAGATGTGCTTTCACAGCTCACGACCCAGGAGAAGGTATCACTGCTATCAGGCACTGACTTTTGGCACCTGGCTGGAGTTTCTCGACTAGGCATACCAGCGATCAGGACTTCAGATGGACCAAATGGCGTGAGAGGCACCAAGTTCTTCAACGGCGTGCCTGCTGCGTGCCTGCCTTGTGGTAAGTCGTGACTCTGTTCAGAATGCTGTCAATTGCTCACCATCTCTCACAGGCACTGCCCTTGGCGCAACATGGGATGTCGACCTCGTTCGAGAAGGCGGCGAGCTTATGGGTCGCGAAGCAATTGCTAAAGGTGCATCTGTTCTACTGGGTCCTACTGTAAACATGCAACGATCGCCTCTCGGCGGGCGAGGCTTTGAATCATATTCCGAGGATCCGGTGCTGGCTGGCAATCTGGCAGCAGCTTCAGTCGCGGGCATTCAGTCTACAGGTGTGGCGGCGACGTTGAAGCATTTCGTGTGCAACGATCTCGAAGACAAACGAATGTCAAGCAACAGCATAGTGTCCCAGCGAGCCCTCCGCGAAGTCTACCTCATGCCGTTCCAGATCGCGCAGAGAGATGCCAAGCCATGGGCATATATGACTTCTTACAATCTCGTAAATGGAACTCATGCAAGCGAGAATCCCAAGCTATTACAGGACATCCTGAGAAGTGAATGGGGCTTCGATGGTCTTGTAATGTCTGACTGGTTTGGCGTGTACTCGACCACAGAAGCCATCAAAGCAGGATTGGATTTGGAGATGCCTGGTCCACCATCACTACGAGGTCCTCAGATCGATCTAGCATTGCGTTGCGGGAAGCTGCTAAGTCATCATCTCGATGCGAGAGTGACGGAGGTGCTCAAGCTGATCAAGAAGCTTCTACCCTTGAACATTGAGGAGAACGCCGAGGAATCTACTGTGGACTCGCCAGAGACTGCAGCTCTTCTTCGATCGATTGCAGCTAACAGTATAGTTTTGAACAAGAACGAGGGTGGCATTCTGCCATTCAAGAAGGAGAAGACCACAGCTGTTATTGGGCCCAATGCCGCATATGCTGCCTTTTCTGGCGGAGGTTCCGCTTCGCTTCTACCGTACTACGCAGTAACGCCGGCCGACGGCATCAAGGCCAAAGTAGAGAGCGCCGAATACGCGCTCGGAGCATCTGCTTGGAAGCGGCTTCCACTTCTCTCCCGTGTCTCCAAGACGAAAGACAACCGCACTGGGCTGATCATGAAAGTCTACCTCGAACCTCCGAACACCGGCAAAGAACGACACGCCATCGACGAACTTCTCATCAAGGATACCAGCATCCTCCTCTTCGATTACAAGAATCCTCAACTCAATACACATCTCTTCTATTCGGACATCGACACGACCTTCACTCCCGACGAAACTGCGGAGTACGAGTTCAGCTGCTCGGTAGCCGGCACAGCACAAGTCTTCGTGGACGGAAAACTCGTGGTCGACAACAAGACCAAACAGACACCCGGCGACTCCTTCTTCGGTGTCGGCACACACGAGGAGATTGGCTCAATCAACCTCGAGGCGGGCAAGACATACGATGTCCACGTCGAATTTGGCTCCTTGCCCACCCTCACATACAAGAAAGAGGGCGTGACAGCATTTGGAGCAGGTGGCATCCGTCTAGGTCTACATCGCAAGCTTGACCAGAAGATCGAGATGCAGCGCGCAGTAGAGCTGGCGAAGAAGGTCGATCAGGTTGTGCTTGTGGCTGGTCTCAACTCGGACTGGGAGTCAGAAGGCTACGATCGAAGCCACATGGACCTACCCCCCGGATCTGACGAGCTAATCGAAGCTGTTCTGGCCGCAAACCCGAACACTGCTGTCGTAATCCAATCTGGCACACCCGTAACAATGCCGTGGGCGGACAAGGCCAACGCTCTGGTGCAAGCCTGGTACGGCGGCAACGAAACCGGCAATGCGATCGCGGACGTGGTATTCGGAGACATCAACCCCAGCGGAAAGCTGAGCTTGAGCTTCCCGAAGAGAAACGAGGACAACCCGGCATTCTTGAACTACACGAGTGACGATAACCGAGTAGTGTATGGAGAGGGTGTGTATGTGGGCTACAAGTTCTACGAGAAGACGAAGAAGGAAGTCCTGTTCCCGTTCGGACATGGACTGAGCTATACCAGCTTCGAGCTCAAAGACCTGCAAGTGTCAGCCGATGCAGAAAGCGATGAAGTGGTCATCACCGTGCAAGTGACGAATACTGGCAAGGTCGCTGGTGCGGAGGTCGTGCAAGTCTATGTGGCGCCACAAACACCGAGCATCAACAGACCGAGCAAGGAGCTCAAGGGGTTCGCAAAGGTGTTTGTAGAAGCTGGAGAGACGAAGAGCGCGGAGGTCAAGATATCGAAGAAGTACGCCACGAGCTTCTATCATGAGGGGAAGGATGCTTGGCTATCGGAGAAGGGCAGGTATACTGTCTTGGTGGGCAATTCGAGCGCTAGTACACCGCTGTCTGGTGAGATTGAGGTGCAGAAGAATCTGGTGTGGAAAGGGCTATGAGTAGCGGAGTGCAGGTCTTCCAGTATAGATAGCCACGAGTATACACTCACGGACTCCATCTGTGCGTCAGATACTCATAGAAGTGTCGTGCTCGACACTGAGCTACGGGACGCCAAGAAGTTCAAACGAACGTGAACAATATGGTGCGGCAAAGCACAATCTACCTTCGAGGCAGACAACCACAACGTACGGGTGTCGTTTGGCTAGTCGTGTCAGCAGCACTTGTCCTTCTTGCAGTCGTCGCGGCGCAATGATAGTGCTTGAACGAAAAGATGGTCACGTATGTGGACTGCTCGTAGCATACCTTTCTGGGAAGGATCAAATTGCGAAATTCAGGTAATTCAGAGATCATCTCACCAACGATGCAGCTTCCGACTGTTCGAGTCACGCTGTTGCAAACAACGCGAGAAACCATATAAAGTCTAGCTAGAGTGCTCGCACTCGAGGTAGGTTGAATGTCGAGGTCATCGTCGTTGTCCCAGGAATAACTTTAGTCAACCCTAACGTGAAGTCTGGAAACACGCCAGCCATCTGCTGATCTTGCACCAGACGACGACATTGTAGTCGGTGTTCTACCACCGACTGAAAGATCGATACACTAGATTAAGGGCCCTACTGCCAGCCAGTGGAATGCCTGTCGTGGTGGGTGGCGTGTCCATAACATGATCCTGTTGTGTGACGATTAGGAAGTAATGCTGCGATCACTTGAATACGCTCCACTGAAGAGCCTGCGCCAGGCTTTGATACGATCGTGACTGATGTGGCGATGTTACGTTTCCAGTGAGCACAGAACATTCTTGTCCGTGTCGAGATATAGATTCTACATTCTATGTCATAAAGTCATCAAATCATATGCATATGGCAGCCATCTAGATGGCCGCTAAGATGGCCTCGCCAATAGGCGCGGCAGAAGCTGGGTTCTGTCCAGTGATAAGCTTGTTGCCCTTTCCACTCTTGACAACCTTCGCAGCCCACGGGTCGGCCTTGACGACCTTGCCTCCTCGTGCTGCGAGCTCAGTCTCCAGCATGAATGGCATGGCGGAGGAGAGTTGTGCCTGATCCTCCTCATCATTGGTGAAACCTGTCACCTCTTGGCCAGCAACCAAGTAGCTGCCGTCTGAAAGCTTAACGTTGACGAAGGCAGCTGGGCCGTGGCAGACTGCGGAAACGACCTTGCCGGACTCGTAGAACTCCTTGATGACAGTGTGTGAGACCGGGTCGGTCGCGAGGTCGAACATTGCTGGAGTGAGAGTTAGCGAGAGCATTCAATGCAGAGTGATGGAATGTTCACTCACGTCCGTGACCACCAACGTAGAAGATGGCGTCGAAGCTGGTGGCCTTGCCGACAAAGTCGCCCAGCTTTTGTGTGTTGGACCATAGCGCCTCCTTCTCGTTCAAGAACTTGACTGCTTCAGCGTCCTCCTTGAAACCCTCAACGGACGATGGGTCTAGTGGTGCCTTTCCGCCTTTGGGAGATGCAATTACGATATCGGCCTTGCCCTCGAGCTTGTAGTATGGGTGGGCGAACTCTGGAAGGTACCAGCCGGTTGGCTTGTCGAGGTTGCCCATCTTGTCGTGGCTGCTCAACACGAACAGGACCTTAGGAAGGCTGCCATCCTTTTTGGTGCTGGAGGAGAGCACGTTCTTCGCCTTGTCGATTACGGATGCCATGATTCTGCCTAGCGAGTTGGGTGATGTTGCAATTACTGCTGCCGTGGTTGTAAAAGTAGTATGTATGCAGTGAAAAGATCTCTGATGAATGATATGGTTGAGAAGAGCTCTTCACCTTGTACTTGGAGCTTACAAGTATTCTCTGGACAATCTTCGTGCGAGGTTTCTGCGAGCTACGTCACTGATGTCATTTATGATGGTCTTTGCGACTGTGTTCCAATGGCAGTGAGCGCGGAGGAGCCAAGCGATTCTGTAGCTTTCGATGCTAGAGACGACTTGTGAATGCCTGGACCATGATGACATCCTGTGAAGATGATCGGCCTCGAAGCAAATTCGCATTCGGCGTGTTTGCGGATTCCCTCGCGTACCCTCAGTGGTGGAAGATAACTAACTAGTGTCCTCAGGCCAGAGCCATGGGCTGGTTCTTGAACCGCGTCTGGTAAGTCTCTTCACTCGTGATAGCTCACCTGCGCAGATCTCTGAGGCGGGTGAAGCAACAGTTGAGCAGCCTATCTTCGAGACATGAAGCGTAGCCATAGCGCGACACAGTGGAATGGGCGGAATTTGTGCCTTCCTGGAAGTCAGAGCTCCTGTGCCACTGGACCAACCCTACGGTTACACGATGCGATCTTCAACGAACCGTAGCATCGCCATATCTTGACACGTTCATGTGACAGAGCACGACCAGCGTAAGGGGACCGCGGCAGAGACGAAAGAGAGCATTCCGAAGCGCTCGAGACTTTGGTGGCTCGTCTCCTTCTGGAAGCAGGACCGCTAGAGATCAGACGATGAGGAGATGCTGTGTTGTGGTATAAGAGCTCGAGGACTTGCTGCCCACGTCGACTGTTCCTTCACGACGCGACTTGCTGATGCTCCAACAACTAAGTTACATACTCGTGGCTTCTACCTCTTCGGCACTTTCATGGCACATTCAGCCGCTTGTCATGGACACGGCGACTGGCGGCGCCATCAGCAGCGCCTCCGAGAAGTGGACACGCTGATACACCGAATGAGCTGTACGCCGGTGTTTCCGCCCTGTGACGAAACCATGAACATGGCTGTGCTCCCACGACCTAAACTCACTGCAGCGATCCCTTCCGCCTCCGCGTGGAGAATGCTGGAGAAGTGGTAGAAGCCGAGTAGCCATGCATATCGCATGGCGCCGATTGTACGTGCTTGGAGTGGTAGGCTACGATCTGGGGTAGTCATATTCGAATGACCTACATCGCCATTGGGTGTCGTGTGTCAGTGCTATGTCGCATGGCGGAGGCGCTACATATGTCCTAGAGTGGCTCAGGTGCAGCATGGGCAGAAGTTAAATACTGCGACCTCAGCTCTCCAGATCCGTGCTACTACTCCCTGATAACTCTCACCACGAAACTTTCCGATGCCTTTACTGGACCTCCTCGTCAGCTCGCACACGGGCTGCAACTTTTCGCCTTACCACTTTCCTCTTCCCTTGACTAGGATCTGTCTTAAGTCATGGCTACTCTAACCGACGAAAAGAAGCAGCAACAATGGACGACTCATCAAGAGGATGTCGAGGAGGCCGACCTCAAGAAGGGCATATACGATGAGCAGTCTGCACTATCTAGCATCAAAGACACAGCCGCTTCTAAAGCGGCCTGGCTCATCACACTCACCGTTTCGCTGGGCGGCTTTCTGTTTGGTTCGTCCTTACCAACTACCTGCGCCGAGTTACTGTGCTAACGTGAACACGCAGGATATGACACAGGCTATATCTCCTCCGTCCTTGTCAGCATCGGCGACTCCCTTGGACACGAACTCTCCTCGAGTGAACAGGAACTCGTCACTTCTCTCACCAGCGGTGGAGCTCTCGTCGGCGCAGTCTTCGCTGGACTGTCAGCAGATAAATACGGACGAAAACCGCCGATCTGGGCGGCACGTTATCATCTTCGTCATCGGCACGGTCATGCAGACTGCTTCATACCACGTTCCTACCTTCGCCGTAGGTCGCTTCGTTGTAGGACTTGGTGTAGGATTCGCATCTATGATCGTCCCACTTTACATTGGAGAACGGGCACCAGCCAAGTACAGAGGCCGCATGGTGGCGTTCAACAACACGAGTGTCACATTCGGCCAACTCATCGCGAGTGCTATTGGCGCTGGGCTTGCAGAAGTCTCCTCTCCAGATGCCTAGCGAGGCACTGTGTGCATCGGGGCCATGCCTGCCATCGCCCTCGGTGGCCTGCTCTTCTGGTGCCCAGAGTCGCCTCGACAACTTGTCGCATACGGTCAGACTGAGCTCGCTGAACAATATCTTCTCCGTGTGTACCCTGGATCCACGCACGAGCAGCGCATGGCGCAGATTCGAGGCATCGAGATGTCTATTGAAGAGGCAACTTCTGGCATCGGAAACGAGGGTCTATGGACATCTTTCAAGCGCATCTTCAGCACTCCAGCCACTGCTCGCGCAGTCTTCACTGTATGCGTCATCATGGCCATCTCCCAACTGGGGGGTTCCAACACTCTCATGTACTACAGCGCAACACTCTTCTCGATTGTCGGATTCAACAATGCCGCAGCAGTAGCAATCGTCGTCTCTGGCACGAACTGGATCTTCTCAGGCGTGAACCTCATCCTGGTCGACAAATACGGGAGACGCATTCTCCTCGTGGTCGGTGTGTTGGGCATGGCAATCTGCATGATGATCGCAGCAGTAGCTTTCTCGTACATCCCGATCAACTTGTCAACCCTCGAACTCGAGACCGATAACCCTGGCTGGCTAGGCACACTAATCATCGTGACAATCGTCTGCTACGTCGGCTTCTACTCCTCCAGCATAGCAACCATTGCCTGGATCGGAACAGAACTCATCCCGCTCGAAGTCCGCGCTTTGGGAACTATGCCAAACACTGTCACATGCTGGAGCACCAACATCATCATCTCCTCTACATTTCTGAGCATGATGAAGGGCATCACGCCGAGCGGTGCTTTTGGCTTTTACGCAGGCATTTGCTTTGTGGGTTGGGTCTTCATCATTTTCTGCTACCCAGATGTCAAGGGCATGCCGCTAGAAAGTATCAGACAGGTGTTCGAGCATGGATTTGGACTTAGATTCGCGAGGAAATGGCAGAGGGAGAACAAGCATGTTGCGAAGGTCAGCACGCAAGCTTTCGGGCATTAGATGAGGCGAGTCTATAGGCGTAGGTATGCAGATATTGAGATGCTACATCATGCGATCTACGATCAATCTCCATTTCATCTCCGCTGTCTACTATATCACACGAGATTCAAAGAGCCGTGTGGAAGCTCAACTGACTACACGATCCTCACGAGGAGCATTGCTAGCCTACAAGACATCCCAACCATCCCTCGTCCCCAACGCACCCAGCGGCCCCATCGCGGAATCTTCTCGATGTGTACGTCACCTCTGTCTCTCTGTCCTCGCTACGCATCTTCTCGTCCGCCTCTGAAACCTGCGTGAGCACTAGTTCCTGCATTGCCCAGCCCAGCCCACTGATCGACATGATGAGTGGCGCCTTGCATCTGTCCTGCAGTGTCAGGCTTCAAGTTTCAGTCGCCGATGTATGCCTCGACTGCTGGGCACCTGGCTTGTATGCGATATGACGGGTCGTAAGCTCCGCCGAGTGTGCTGGAGGATGAGGGAGTGTGCAGTTATCGGCGAACGACTATGCCTGAGATCTGAGTATGAGCGCTTTGTCCTTGCCTACTGCGGTCAGTGGTGCTGTGCGAAAGCAAGTCGCATGCAAGTACATCGTTGATCATCGTCGAGAGAAAGTAGAGGTCGGCGTCTGCTCTTGATTCTGTTGCCTTTGTCGCTTCAGAGCATCTTCGTAGAGCCGCTCATAGACGTTTGGAGGCAAGTCCTCCCATGAATGCCTTCTTTCGCTTGATCCTGTCTCTGTTGAGACGCCGAAGCTTGATGAAGGCGGGCTTGGGTCGGTCGTAGGAGTCGATGGCAGGGAATTTATGCCAAAAGTTGCACGAGAAGAAGGAGTTGATGGCTCAGTGTTCGTGACTCGATCAACTGGTAAGGTGGCTGGGATGTAGCTCATCGTTGTTTGTTCATCTGGGGTTGTTACTGCTGTTGCTCCAACGTCCTCTTGTAGTGGTTGCTGAGCTCTCAGTAGAAGTGGTGTTGATGGCGTAGAATGTACCACTACTGGCACTTGGGAGCCTTCTAGCTCGAAGGGACCTTGATGGAGAGGGCTGTTCTGGATAAGTGAATCTGTAACGTTGCTGTGAGCGCTACTGCCACCATTGTTGTGCGCTTCTGTACTGCTGATGGCAGACGTCGCGCTCTGCACATGCTCGTGTGGATGTGCAGAGTAACTCAAACTCGCAGCTCTGTGGCACTTGATGACGCTCTCCTGCTTACCACCATATATGCACATGCTGACTGGACGTGGGCGCATTATCTTTTGCGCGCGCCCTCGAATGTCAGACTCGCTCGCACTCATCTTAGCCAGGAGATCAAGCGCATCATGCCCAGCATTGACATGTGTTGCCGGATCTTCTCGCCTCCCCGCACCTTCCGCTGTCCGAGGCTCATAGTTTTGTTGAGTTGGCAAGGTGGAGTAGCGCATCTGAGCTTCGTAGATAGGCAGCTCTGGTTTGGGGCTTAGGTCCATCTTTGGAGGGAATGTTGGACTTTGCAGCACAAACTCCCTGACGAAGAGCTCCCTACCGTCTGCGTCGAATAGGACGTTGCGATTCGATAGACGCCACTTCTTCTTATTTATCTTTCTCAGTGCTGCGCTACGCGCTGTTGGACTGGGATACGATGTGCTGTCGGGTGTCTGGCTCAATTCACGTGGTGGCTGACTTCGCGCACTACTGCCTTGCTGAAGCGCGTCTGCCGAAAGCGAACACGCCACTGGCGCATGACTGCAGGTAGTCGTATGCAATGAGATCTCTGGAGTATCAGTTCTTGTTGGCTTTGCACAGAAGAAGCCACAGATTCTCTTGATGAGTGTCATACTGTCATATGTCAATTGCTTAGAGTGGTGGGTTGTGTGTCCTGGAGGTCTATTGGATTGGGCCGATCTTATAGGTTCCTACGCTCTCCCCCAGTCGCATCACATGTCTCACCGGTCTACGCACTACAGTTGTAATCAGGCAGATGTCTCACTCAGATGCTGGATCAGAGAAACAGAGAGCAACCCCGAGAAGTCTCTAGTGACACAACTTGGAAGATCCGCCTGCTGATATGCGCAGAGCAAGCCGGGGTAGAAAAGGTCGCATGAAGCCTAGAATTCGAGACAGAGAAAAGTACTACAGTGATATCAGACGCTGTTCATTGAGACTTACAGCTCCGATGCTGGCACAGCACTTCGAGACACGCACATCTCAGTGATGCATGCTATCGTCCTGCTACTGCGACTTTCACGGGTGCCAAAGCACAGCCTTGTGTGGATATGGTACAATTTGCGCAATACGGACTGCGTCGATTCGACAATAATACATCATCAAATTGATGGAATCTCATCTCTCGTGACACGGAGCTTCTTCGACCTTGAAGAGAAAGCGAGTGTGTAGTGGGATTCCAGCAGAGACCGCGTCGTCGACGGGCAAACGCGAGTTCACAGCTCCCGCAGGCTCTTCGAAGGGATCTTCGACTACTGTGGGTTCGTGATCATCTTGAACAGTTTCATCGTCAGGATATGGTGGGTTCCGCGCTTCCGGCACACCAGGTGAGATCAGTCGATAACCGATGGCCTCCATAGTCTCCAGGAAAGTTTGATCCTGCTGCCGGTCTTGTGCTTCCTCTAGTCCATCGGCCGTCGCAGATGGAGATCCCGCTGCAGGGTTGTACGCAGGAGTCGGAGGATATTATCTCGCGGCTCGACCCCAAGCCGGCGTCTGTGGCGGTACAGTCGTTGGACTAGGTGCATCTGCGCCGTGCTCGCCGTGCATTGTTGGAAGACCTGTCTCGGGTGAGTCACTGGTGCCTGTGTACTCGGAGTTGAAGCTGATGATACAGCTGAAAGCGCCGTTGATGACTGTGTACCGCGATGTGCCTGGTCGTAAAGCTCCACCACGATGACATGCACTTGAGGGCTTATGTGCGGCTTTCTGACACGTCTCTTATGCGGGGAGGGTCTGTAAACTGGTGGAGGCGTGCTTCCGCTCCAGAGCGTCTCAGCCCTGTTCTGTGGCGTGGACGGAGATCGAGCGCAACGAGCTTGTAGAGCTTGGTAGGCAAAGGGAGCTAGGCGATAAGCCAACGCGAAACACCCGACGAGGATGATCTGTTCAGTCGTGAAAGCCGACATTTTGATGTTGAGCGATGCTGAATGGTAAAGTGCTGTCGAAGTTGCGCTGTAAAACGACTTTTGATGCGAATTTCAGAAGCAGCAGTTGAGCAAACACTGACAAGTAGACTCGCGAATGGTCGAGGGCCTTCACTACGTTCCCGCCAGTGACTTTTCGATCTGCTTCACGCGCTGGGCGGCGCGAATGGCATCGGGCAAGCTTCGGTCTTTCCCCTCTCTGTCCGGTCGTAGACACCAAAGTATTGACAGGCGTACTCTGCGGACAGCCCCGTAGTGATGATGCCGCCAGTCCATTTCCACGCGCCCTGGAAGAACCAGTATGCCGCGTCTTTCACATCGTTCAGCTTAACTTTCCGTATCATGTAAGCAGAAGTTGCTGCAGTACCAGCCACGGTTCCAAGAAAGTAGACGGGACCAGCACCTACTGCTAGGCCAGCACCAGCAAGTAGTCCCACTTGAATAGTCGAGACAGCTGACAGGAAGAGCTTTGCGTTCTTCTCTTGCGCCAATGCGATACTCTTGATGCCGGCCTTTGCATCATCGCGAATGTCCTGGTAGGCGTAGATCATGTCGTAGACGATCGTCCACGCTACGCAGGAGCCATACAAGCAGGCAGCAGATATTAGTGCTGAAGAGTCGCTTAGAAGATCAATGCCGAGTGCTGGAAAGCCCATCATTGCGCCCCATGAAAAGGTAAGACCGAGTACCGCCTGGGGGTAATTGGTAATGCGCTTTGCGAGAGGGTACGTGGCGACGAGGAGCAAGGAGGGAATGCCATAGAAGAGGCAGATAGTTGGAAACTGTAGGAGCAAAGCCAGTCCGGCGAAAAGCTGAAAGCCAAGATACGGAATGGCTTGACGGACAGATACAGCACCTCGTGCAATGGGTCGCAGTCGTGTTCGTGTGACATATGGGTCAAGGTTGCGGTCCCACAAATCATTGACAGTACAGCCTGCGCCTCTCATTATCAAGGCTCCAGTGAAGAAGAGGCCGCTAGTGTACAGTACTGCGGACGGCGGCATGACTGGGTTCGTTAGGGGTGCTGCCAGAAGTGTGCTGAAGAGACATGGCAGAAACAGGTAGTATGTGCCGGCGGGCTTGTCGAGGCGAATCAGCTCGGCGTATGGCACCCATGATCGAGGGAGATATGACAAGAGGCCTGTGGTGGGAGCCTTGTACGGCTGGAGTGCTACGTCTGGAGTCGATTCGGTGGGCGTGGAAATGGTCGCGGCATATTGCTTCCTCAGGTGGCGTGTCACTGCCTCGTTCTTGCCATGTCTAATCGCGTGTGAACGCGTGGCAATCGCAGCAGAACCGATCCTGCTTGTGCATCTTCTGCTGCCGAGGCTGATGTGTTGTAATTGACGCGTCGTTCTTGTCAATGAAGTCGGTCGGCATAGCATTGATGAGATGCGAAGAGGCGTGGCCATTGCTGCCATTGGATGGCTGGAAGGGCAGAAGTGAGGGAGACTGCGCGCTTACCTCAGTTCACCGGTGTCTGTGTGGAAAACGGATGAAGATACTGACCAGCTCACTTCCGCACTAATACTGGTGATGATGATGGTGATGAGGAGTGAGGTGGATCGTTCCTGCTTCATCACGGACTGAGTCCAGTCTGGCTCGAACTTTCCTCGTGCCAAGACCTGTCACTTCTTTGGATGCGGATGCGGAGACGAGACGAGGTCGACACGCCTTCTTCGCGACACATCCCATCACAATTGTATCCGTGCAACAACGCCGCCACCACTTCCACGCCCTCGACACGATCTGCTTCCCGAGCACAAGCTGCAGCGATCCCACGCGACATCGATCGGCTAAGCGAAACTCCCATAGCACACTGCCTGGGCACGCAACAGGCGATGCGCGTGGGACTGTGACCAGACACGCGCAGTGAGGCGTCTGTCTCACAGTTTCTCGCACGGAACGACCATCACGGATTGTCTGGACAACATCCACCATAATGCCTGCGCAGCGGCCCCGGGCATCGTTCGAGCCCATCGCACCCAACTTTGATCTCAAAGCACTGGTCGAGTCAACCGCCAACTTCCAATATGTCGATCGAATCAGCTGTGACATGATTGAGCAGCAGGGCATGGCTGCATTTGAAAAGCTGGTCCTGCTGCATGTCATTGTTGGTGGCAAGCCTTTGGTCATTGACGGCTTCGAAGAGCGCCTGGATCCATGGGCCTTCACACCAAAATGGCTGCACGATAATTGTGGTGACAAGGTGGAACAGGCCCGCAACCTGACCGCCAAGGAGAACTTGCCGCTGACCATGGGTCACTACCTGAAGAATATGGGCCTGCTCACCAACCAGTTTTTCGATAAGTCTGGGGCGTACAAGGAGAAATCCCGTCAGAGGGTGTATCTAAAGGATATCGACTGTCCCCCGGTCTGGTGGGATAAGCTGAGGGATCATCTGCCTGCTGCTCTCACCTACCTTAACGACAGTACAGGAGACATTGGTGGGCCTGGTGCGAAGCCAGATCTATCAGGAACAGTACCTGGGCGGAGGCTCGGCAAGGGAATAGCGAGAGCGGGAGATCTGATGAGCTCTTTACCTCCAGATATGCGCGCTGAGAACCTCATGTGCTACATCGGACATGAAGGCACATATACGCCTGCTCATCGAGAGATGTGTGCCTCGCTAGGACAGAATATCATGGTCGAAGCTTCCGGCACGGTCTCTGACGATGGGAAGGCTGAGAAGCCAGGTTCATCAATCTGGTTCATGACCGAGAGCAAGGACAGGTATACCGTTTCGGAGTACTTCCTGCAGGTGCTTGGTCACGACATCGAAGTTGAGAACCATTTCGCTCAGGTAGTTGCCTGGAAGAAGGCACCATTCTCTGTCTATGTTGTTGAACAACGACCTGGCGACTTCATCCTAATTCCACCTCTTGCACCACATCAGGTCTGGAACCGGGGTACCCGCACGATGAAAGTCGCGTGGAATCGGACAACAGTCGAGACACTCGAGATGGCCCTGAATGAAGCTCTTCCCCGATCTCGAATTGTCTGCAGAGACGAGCAGTACAAAAACAAGGCGATCATCTACTACACTCTGCAGAAGTACGCTAGCCTGCTTCTCGATGCACAGCGACAGACTTCAATCATGCCGAGGGATGCAGCCCACTCCTTCTTGTATAGCGGCAAGATCAAGCAACTTATCAAGGATTTCAAAAGGCTGTTCGGCCTCTTTAGGCAGATCCTCCTCGCTGAGATGTTCTCTCCGGAAGAGCGCGATGCCCCAAAGAATCTGGAATACCTTCCATACGATGGCAATGTCACATGCGCGTACTGCCGCTCTAATATCTTCAATCGATTCCTTACGTGCCCCTGCTGCAAGGACATGCTCGGTCACCACGCAGATGCTGAAGATGGAGATCCATACGATGTCTGTATGGACTGCTATGCTATGGGGCGCTCGTGCTATTGCATTAGTGGACTAAAGTGGGTAGAGCAGTTCAAATGGAAAGAGTTGGTTAGCAAGTACGAATCGTGGAGGAAGCTTATCATCGAGCTCGATGGCGGTCAGATTACTGACAAGACTCCTGTCGCTCTACTCGAAGAGCGAAGACGTCTCGGCAGGAAGACTTTGGCAGAAGTCTGCAAGGATCAGCTAAAGCGTCGCCCATTCAAGGATCCGCACAAGTCCGACGAGCCCAAGGAGGGCGATGAGTCTGAGGAGGAGATCGTGGTTGGTGATGATGGCACCGTCAAGAAGGTGACTAAGAAGAAGAGCAAGACGTGGCTAAAGAACAACAAGCCTTGCCATGTCTGCTGTCATCGACATCCAGTGTGGAAGATGGCGCAGTGCACGACTTGTGAGCGCGCTTGGTGCTATGGATCTCTCTATCGAGGCTGGGACAAAATGCCTTTAGAGATTATGGAGAACTCTGACTGGTCCTGCCCTCACTGTCTGGGGATCTGCTTCGCAGGAGCTTGCAAGCGTGAGGGCAAGATGCAGCCTTACGAGCCGAAGGGCACTCTGCTCGGACACGACACGAAAAAGGTGGCCGATGTAAGGAGTATCGAAGCGCTCGTTGACTTCTCTGTCAGCAACCTGAATTGGCTCAAGGAGGACGAGCAAGGCAATGCGATAGAGTCACGCCGGATCAAGCGAGCACGAGCGGAGGCTGATCGCGAGAAGGAGCACGATCCGAACCTCAGTGATGATGGTGGCGTCGATGAGACACAAGTTGAGATGGAATACTCGCCCGTCGATGATGGCCCATTGGATCCAGCTCTCGGCGGTGAGCCTATTGCATCAAGCAGCCGACATGGTGGTGGTCTTGGTGACTTGGATGACGAGGCGGCTTTGGCACGAAGACTTCAGCTTGCTAACGCATCTCTTCCAGGCCCTGCTGGCATGGTCGCGGGTGCCTCTGTTAATGGCGGTGTTCCAGACGGCTATGCTCCACTTACTGCCGCTGGCTACGATGGATATGCTCCGCAAGCCTCGATGTACCCAGATCCCGACGGTAACGAGACCTACCAGTACCCTGGACAGGACGATGAAGATGAGACACCGGGTACTGGGAAGAAGGGCAAGGGCAAGAAACGCAAGCAGCGTAAGGATGGCGAGGATGACGATGATGATGAAGACATCGCCATGTCGAAAGCGCCAAAGCAGAAGAAGCCACGCCTTATGGCTGCAGGCTTCCGCTCGCATGACCTTGCAGAAGAAGCTACTGGCGCATCTGCTTCAAAGGCCAAGAACGAGGCACAACGGCAATTCGAAAAGGAGAAGGAGCGCAAAGCCCTTGATAAGGCCAAAGCAGAGGGTCGATTTATTATGCTCCAGGCCGCCATTAAGGGAAAGAAGCGAATCGTTCGATTGCCTATTCCTGGAAACCGACTAGCGCAAGTTATTGCCCAACAAGCCGCCAAAGCCACTTTCACCGCTGTTAACGGGCCCGATGCTGATGCTGAACACGAGGTGGAAGATGGTGTCGCAGAAGACGAACAAATTAGCAACGATCTACTGCTGAAGTCGGACATCGCACCGAAGAAGAACCCCACAGAGATGCGCGAACAGCGGTTACGGGATGGCATTATTGTGCATGGTGGTGCAAAGAAAGTGCTTGTGCCCGTTGAGAAGGACGACAATTATGGCTACACATATCGCGAGAGATTGCCGAATGGTCAGAGAGTTAGGCGCGACCTGACCAAACAGCAGCCTACGCTAGCTAGCAACAAGGAACGTCGGAAGGGGAACAAACGGGCGACCATATACGAGGAGGTCGACATAGGTTCTGACGATGACGATTTCGAGGAGGAAAACTCCTTTGTAGCCATCAACAGCGCTGCTGGGCGTAATCGGCGCTCGCTACCTAACTATATGCAGGGTCGGCACGAAGTTGATGACCCCGATGCTCCATCTGAGCTACCAGACGACTTCAGGGACCGATCACACAAACAGCGTATTTATCGCGAGCGAAAGCGAGAGCTTGCAGACGGACCAGATGCTCAGCTGCAGCAGGAGACCGAAGACACTGTGGAGCCATTATCCCGGGGACCTTCTCGGCCTGCCGCCTCATCATCAAAGAAAGCTGTAGGTGGGCCATCTTTTGGCGGAAAAGGCCCCTCCATGCGGCCATCCAATGTCCACGAGCCTATCATGATTGAGGACAATGGCGAGAGCAGCGACGATGACGACGATATGAACGGCACTGAGGGTGCTGCCAACGGTAGCTTCAGCAATGGCACACCTATGCAACCTCCTTCACGGCCAGGTCCTTCTACGAAGCCGAGAGGAAGACCAACCAAGAGCAACCAAGCTATCCTTGCGACCAAAAAGGCCGAACAGGCAGCACAGAAGGGAGCCGCAGCACAAGCGGAAGAGCAGCGTCAACAAGCTGACGCCAACAGGCTTGCGAAACTACAAGCATTGCAGATGCTCGAGGGCGGTGGTGAAATGGACTTCGATGCGTTTGACGGAGGCCGAGCTGGTGGAGGTATTGCATTCGATGCCGGCTTCGAAGATGACAGCGACGATGGTGCAGATGAAATCCCTGCACGATGAGAGACCATGCAGCAGAAAAGGCCGCTATTGCATCGTCAGCACGGTGGATGTCTTCGTGAACATCGAGTAGCACCGCTCAGGCGATATAGCTACGTCAAGGCATTCTTGCAGGACAATTGCATTGCTACGATCAGTATACGCTCCATGCTCAAACATCCACTTCGCTTCGAGTGCAATCCAGCAACGTAGCGCAATGCATATTTGCCAAGCACGGTAAACGACGGCCTGTGGCTGTGCGCTGTCTGACATATTATGGCTAGGATCAACCATAACACCCAACTGCCGTCCCGCGCGATCAGCATCCAACCAAGCAACCTCGGACCGAACGCAAGGCTGCAAGCCGAATGCGTAATGGCCGAAACATGAATGGCTGCCGAATAATGGTGTTGACGTGGTTGTCAGTATCATGGCTTTGCGCTTGCCGATCGGCTAGTGCCTGCGAGTCATGAACACAGCAAGCCTGCATGCAGGACACGAAGGAGCCTGGTTGTTTGGGAAAAGCACGCGAGTACGGTTCTAGCGTGTTTCCTGACAAACTCACGCGCGGCAGTTGTGTGTTGGTTGTTCGTGTTGGGCTCACTTTGTGATGCTTGTGTTGGGCTGGTGGTGGTAGTTGTGCAGATAGCCTTTTCAAACATTCTTGCTTGTTGGTTCACATGGTTTGGCTTGGCTATCATTTCACATGCGCGTCGGTTTTCACGTTCACGTTCATGTGTACGATCGATTGATCTTGATTATGTGCGATGCACTATATTCGTTGATACTAACGCTTACGCGAGCTATGATATCGATAGGCTGTCTGAATGCGATTGTTACGGCTCGCCATCTAGTGCTGACATGAAGCATTCAGTGGCTTTGCATGATCAGAGGAGCTGAGCTGAGCTTCGTGCAAAGCCTGGACTGGTCCCATGCGCTCTCACGTCTCGTGCATAAGAAGCTCTGGGCAGTCAATAGCATGCATGTCGGCGCGCGTATAGTCAATGCAGCCATCGATCGAGACGCACGCAGGCGCGATGCTGCTGAGGTCTGGTACGATGCGTTGAACGATCGCCCTCGTGGCTGGTGGTATGGTCGCTGCAATAGCACTCAGCACGTATGCGTCCAGATGAGACTAGGACGGTAGAGCATTGATGTGATGGCCACCATGATTTGAGGACGTGCATTAGTATGTTGAGCTACCCAAGTAACGCGAGGCCATGTTGACCTGCTCGCTCTATCACGCTATCGGCCTGTGTGATAGCTACAGACATGCCGACGCAGATTCACGAGCTGTTTGTGGCGTCAGCACGTCGGACTATGCAACGTGGCTTCGAATCGGTGTATAGCGAGCGGTCTTAAGGCCTTATTGGGAGTGATTAGTGCTTCCTACGCAGCCAGGGCACGGTCTTGGGAGTGTCTGGACATTTCCCAGATGCTTTGGCCTCCCTCGTGGAGTCGAAGCTGTCTTGACTCGACGTGACACATCCGAGCTTCAACGGTCAACGTCACGAGCGGGAATGCTAGTGCCTCCGTCTGGTCGACATCCAATGTGTTTCGAATATCTGACGAGACCGCGAGCTGATGTGGCAATATCAATCTGTGCGGACCAGGTGAATGGTACGATAGTCTACGGCAGGCCAAGGAGGGCGGGTCTCCTCCGACCTTCGTCTGCACTCAAATCGGCGAGAGCATCCTAGTTCGTGTAAAAGCAGCCAGGCACTTGGTCTTGGCATTGTCCTTCTACTCTTCTTGGCTCGTCATGTCAGCGAGGCAGTGCACTGCCAAGGCGTAGCATCTTGCTCGCAATGCTGCAGCCTCCGAGCTGTCCAATTGTACCCCATTGTACCCAAGACTAACGCGCGGTGATGAACTAGACTCGACGAAATCTCAAGTTTCAGAACTCTGCGATCGCTGGACAAGCTAGCTCACTGCACGCATAATGTTCGAAACCATAACGTGCGCAGCCCGTTTGCCATGCTCAAATTGAGCTCGACGGAAATCCATGTGGAAGTAGGGAGCTTATCAGGGAGGAAAGACGCACAAGTCGAACAGTCCACAGCTTGAACGCAAGCCAATCTTTGACCACGATGCGTTGCATTGCAGGCTACGGGACGTGACCGAAGTAGCGCGGCAGCAAGCACAATGCCCTCGCAGCGAGATAAGCTCCCGACGCTGTCGAATAGAGACAAGGCTCTGCTGCAAGCCACGTATCGTACTGATGTCTGGTCACCATACAAGATGTGATTTGACATTGCACGAGCGCGTGGAACATGATGTGCATTACATCTCAGAGAGCATCGAGAGCCGATCAATGACCATCGAGAAACACCGACTGGCCTTTGCAGAGTCTGCGGGATGCTCTAGCTGAGCCACAGTCGTGGAGCTGGCAATTAGAATGGTCGATTGTGTCTTCAAACGAAAGTCGTGCGGCCAGGTGAAGTCAAGAGTCATGTCATACAGGATGTGCTGTCATCGGACCCTAGTTTCATCTCCGGAGGCGCAGTTACAACTTGTCGTTCCACTTAGCTGTGTTTCAAGATTCTTCTGTTGCAGCTATAGATCATCACGGAATATTCGGAACCTGTGCCCTAGACTGCTGGAAGCCGTTGAGTGCTTCACGCGGTGGTGATCCCAACGGCCAGGTGATCGGTCACTTATGCTTGTCCTCACGTTGTGGATGCCCAATCGTCGATGCAAGGATTTGATGCGCAGTCCGTTTTATGCAGCGACGCAGATGCTGTGTTGCCCAGTGTCAGAGTAGCTACTCTGTAACATTGTGACCTAAGCACGGCTGACTGCAAACGTGATCGCGCGTTGAACGCATCAGACCTGAGGTGTCGGGTAGCGTGAAGTTGCGACGGACGAGCGTTAGCTGTGACTGTCTGTCGCGGGAGTCAGAAACGCGTGCACCAATCATGGTTACAAGCTTGTACCCCATACTCCGCACCGCCACATACGCAGTTGATGATGGGTGTGCTGTCGACTCGGCGTTCAGATGGCTCGAATCTTCCAGGACAGCCCAATCTTCGATCTCAACCGACAGCGAATTTCATTGTAAACGCATCAATCATATCTTGCACCTGTCATAGCGCTGCAGCGCTGCAAATCTCAGCATGCAACATGCGACATGGCGTGTCATTTGAGCAAATGGCGCTAGCCTCGTCCAGCAATCACATTGCCGGAGGATTAGGGCTGCAGCAGTTGGCTATCGCTGAAGCTCTGAAGCGTCTAGTGCGATTTGGTTGACGCTTCGCTTGTCGTTCCATGGGCCAAACGCGAAGTCTATACGCGAGTGCGGGCGAACGTCGTGCAATCTGTTACATGGCATGGAGGATTGTTAAAGATGAATCGGGAAGTTGTGCTGCATCATTATCAGCCATAATGGCCTAGATTGGCATCTACCACTACCAATTTAGACCCTGTGCTGGTCTCGCCGCGAGGTGTCGTCGAGGATACTGGCTCCAGCAACGGCGAGAAACTCTGCAGGCGGATGACTCTGGATCTAATGAAGCGCTGGCTTCGCGCGACCCTTGCGGAAAGTGAAGTGCTTAAGTTTATGTCTCGTGCTCATCGTAGACCAGGCGGCGATGGATATCGTTGTCGCAAGAAAATGCCTTCGTTGGCTGGTTCGAAAACAACACGGTGCATCGTCCTTGTTAGGAGACAAACAATAAGGCATACTGCAGCGCAGTGACTCTCAGCAGGACAGCGTGCGGTTGTTGTGATGTCTGACATGTGTGGGTAGTGAAATCAACGTCAGAAAAGCGTGATCGGTCCGGCTTCGGTCGTGTACGACTACAAAGCAACCATCTCGCACAACGCAAACATCTGCAACTTTCTTCAGCTCTGGGAAAGAAGCAAAAGTCGCTGTCCTTGACTCTTATGTGCCGAGCAGGTGCTTTCAGGTGAGTTCCGACTCCTGATCGCATGGGAACAGCCCGTGATGAGGAAACCAGGACCGCTGCTCCGTAGCCACTTCGGTGGCTCTGAGAGATGCTTTCTGATTCCCCTCTGAGGTTCAACTCCATTATACCATCACATTTTTGCTTATCGGTAGAGTCCAAATGCTGACAGTCACCAGGATGTGAGGACATCCAGTTGCGCTGCCTGGTTGGACAAGATCTGACCTCGAGAAAGAAACGCTGCCCCCCGATCGATGCAAACCGTCCAACGAGCTTTCGCCTCCCGGGGTAGTCTGGTCGGAAGTAGTTCATGTGCTCAACATGGTGTTAGGCACAATCCTAGGTATCAATGGCTTACCTGTGGAAAGCCGACCTGATCTCGTGTACTGTGGCTCACGTATCGAGCGAAGCATCAAGTGACCAGAGTAGTAGCTGGGCACAAGGCTTCTCATTCCAATGTAGTAGCCGAATAAGACTCTGCGCGTGATGGACACCGAGCTTTGCAACGGCAGTCGTGCATTGGGGTCCCATGTATCATGCCAGAACGTTGACTGCAATACTTTCCCTTTTACCTCGTGCGTCGCCCTTATGAGAATTGCATCTGATTGACGGCATCACTCTCGACCTAACGACAAGTGTCACTGCGCTATCATGCTTCTGCATGACATGGCATATGCTTGTTCATTTTCACTTACCGGGTTGCCTCGTTTGCTCTGTGACAGCCGTCTCACATCAAGCTTGATATGTGCATGTCTGGAAGTAAATGGCCGAATGAAGCGTCTCATTTCCGCGCACGCCTCGATCCGGAGTGTACGTCCCATGAGTACGGTATCTGGAAAAATGAGATGCTCTTGGCCCGATGTGTATGAAACGAAGCATGGTCATGCACCGCCACACTTTCAGCCCATACTCGCCAAGCTCATCGAAAGGCTGGCTCCGAGTTGGTGTCTGACCACACGTCGCATTTGGGACTTTCCCATCGTCAAAAGAATCAATGTTCTCAGTGTGAAGCTTTCCGGCGAGCTCGCTGTTTGCGTGAGGACAGTCGACCAATACTGACAAGCGTCCAATTCGCGAGGCTACAGACAGTGTGCGGAAGTGTGGCGCTGGCTCACTCGCTTGCCTGGATCTCTTGTGCAAATCCTTTACGTGCGTTGCGTGCTGGCAGCCATCTCGCTGCGACGTTTGGGGGTCACGATGATAATGAACAGTAATGCCCTTGCAGCATATTCGGTCCCGGTGCAAGCTACGCCGCTGTGTGACCATCGTAGCGCATGGTAGTGGCGGGCACCATCAATTTCTCCCGCTGGACCTGTTTCTTCTGCAGGTGGAGTACAGAGGCTGGCGGGGCCGGGAGGATCTTCCGACTGCCTAGGAGGCCCATAGGGCGGGAACGAGCAAATCCGCGAGAAACAGCTCGCTATGAGAGCTCGAGCAGCTGGACGTCATCTCTGTGACGCCATTTGTAAGCAAGTGGTGTGAGCAGAGATGTGTAGAAATGCCCCTTCAGGCACAGTCTCGCATTGAGTTAGGCGGCCAAGTCCATGCCAGGGCTGCGCTGGTGGGCGGTCATGAACACATCTGGTGTGATGATGTGCACTTTCGCCGTGAACAGCAATGGCTAAGCAGTGTGGTGACGAAATGCGGCTCGCCAGATTATTCTCTTAGATCAACATTGCTGCTTTGGCTCTCAACGCCAGCCTATCGCCGCAAGGCCTGTTGCTGTACATGCATATAGCACAGCGTCAGTGTGGACGTGCGTGTGGATCTAGCAGCCGTAGCCCGGAGACCGGCCGTCCGCCGATGTTGAAGCAGATGGTCGCGACAAATCGTGGCGATTGTCTAGAAGTGGGATCATGTCGGGACGAGACGTGGTTGTTCTGGGGCTCTTTTCGACTTCGCAGTCCAGCAAAGTATGTGATCCAGCAAATGAGTCCAGATAGGTGATGTATCAGAGCTGGAGTAGCGCACAGCGTATTCTTCGATCCGAAAATTGCTCTGCCGTGAGCCGGAATGAGCGCTGACACGTCTATGCGACCATGCGGTGAGGCGTTTTGCAGTGAAGCCACACCAGCCATAGCTGTCGGTTCATGCGCCATGGCATCGAACTGCAGTGCCACCATCGTTTTCTGAGAATGTGCAGCAGCATTGCAGGCTGCGGACGATGTTCTCTTTCAGGTGTGGTCTCCGACCAGGCGAATCTGTCTGAACATGCGTAGGGTTCGTAGCAGATTGCCATGACTTGTGAAAATTTGTATCTGCCCCAGGACGACCGTTGTGGCTCACGCACACTGGTCAGCACGCAAAATCAGGACCCGGTATGTGCCGGAAGCGAGTATCGTAGTTTGAACCTTCTGAAAGTCTGTCACGACCACTGGCCTTGGCCATCAAGACCGCATTATTGGCTGATCGGATATTCGTAGAATTACAAACGTCCGACGCGCGAGAATTCAGGCGGTTGTCCCGCTGGTTGTAGGCTCCTGCACGTTCGGCCTGTGGAATGCGGTGAACAGGGAAGCCGTGAGCTTGACGCCATGGAGCAAGGGTTGCAGATGCATCCTACCTAGTAGTCGACGATGGGCCTTCACTTGACGTTGATCGTGTGGGTCTATACAATCGATCATCGCCATACATTTACGAGTATTTGCGGGTGTGACATGATAGGCCACGAGACGAGACAGCCCAGTTCTTTGCACACACAGAGCAACGGGAAACATTATTGATGATGTGATAGAAGAACAGCAATTGCAATCCTAAGCCCGAATAAATTCCGCGCCTAACGTTTTCCACCACCTCACAGATTGCTACCGCCAACCACGCGCCCAAGCACCTCTTCCCGGGCTACCAGATAAGGCCATTCCCCTACCGTCATCAGTTGGTTCGCTATGACGATGTCCGATGCTTGTGTCCAGCAAACTTTCTTCATCCTGGATGACGCTGTCGTTGACGGCCTTGACATAGCGATGGAAGAGCTCCTTGATCTGCGTGATCTTCGGCGTATCTGATGCCTCACGCGGAGCTGAGCTACGAATGCCCGAGAAACTCATCTCTTGCTCTGTGGTACCATAGCTGTAGGACGTGTGTGCTGTCTGGTTCGCCGTGTAGTAGGCAGTCCCGTTCTGCGATGTATGTAGTAGTGCACCAAGATGTTCACCACCCCCGGGGCTCTCGTTTCTGATGCTAATGAACGACTCGAGTCCTGTAGGGAAGACAGCTGGTCCCAGCACCTGAAGTGACTTTCCGCGACTGACGTTGGCCGTCAGAGTCAGATTGCCAGTTGACATTGACTGAGTGCTGTAAGAGTATAGAGGGTACTCAAAACTTCTTTGATATCCGCTTGAAGAGATGTCTTGTCCACTGGTCTGGATCTTGTTGGTCTGATCTCCTTCTGTGGTATAGTTGCCTAAATTGGTGTAGCTCAGGTGTTGCGACCAGGATACAGCTGAAGTTCCATTCGCAAGATTGACCTGTGACGAGATCTGTAAGCGGCGATGAGCCACAACATCGTACGTGAGCGACTGATTGGAGCCATTGGAGCCAGTGAGAACACGGGAAACGATCTCATATTTGGGGGCGGGCAGGAAGGACTGCACTCGGCTGCTCGTGGTCACATGGCCTGGCGTATCAAGCCAAAGGAATATCTTTCCAGTGAGCCACCAATTATCGCCAGTGGTGTTTGATGGGTACGCTGAACCGATAGAACTATCGTTGAGACCCGAGACGCGTATCGCGAAGGTATGACTGTTGCCATCGCACAAGTGACCCAACCATGGTGTGATGTCGATTTCATCCTCTTTCAGATCGAAGGCATCGATCCCGACAACCGGTCGCCATAGACCAGGTACCACTCCACCAGTGAAGATGACTGGGAAAGGCCATACGACCCCCGCCAGTAGATTATCGATGTACAGTTGCACTTCGCGGAATGGTGAGAAGCCCAGAAGTGCTCCTACATCCGAGAAGCTGTCGACTCTGGACTGCGGCACGTTACCCCACCAGAACTCCTCGTCCGCTTGACCTGTGGCAGCAACGGTGAATACCGCTCGCTTCACATTTTGTGGGATTGTGATCTCGTTGAGTGCTGATTCTCGTGGGTATTGGAAGAAGCTGGGTTGGCCGACAGCGCCCTGTCGCTTTGAGACCGGGATGATCAGATCGGCTGGGGCGACAGTGCTTTCCGCAGTGAAAAAGGCCGCGGTGAGGGTCACGTTGAAAGGCGCAGTGTAGACATCGTTGACTATATTGCCGAGATCGAATATCAGTGTCTGATGGGTCATGAATAGTGGCAAAAAGTTCGACATGTCCTTGATATAGACCCAGCTGATGCCACTTTTGGAGGGCTCAGCAGTTGATGTTCGAAAGAGCTCAATGTCTCCAAAGGATATCGATCCAAGTCTATCGAACTGCCGACCAGCGGCCTTTACAGTCAGATTGAACGCGACCCTGTTGAAATTGCATTGAGGTGGAGTGTATGTGCCGACATATGGCTGACCATACGAAGACGCAAATGAGTGCTCCACCAATAGAGACTGACAGGTTGATCGGGATGAGGGTGTGACGGCGGTGTCAGATGAGCCATCCGCGAGGTCAAGCGAACCGTCGGGAAACGTCGTCAACACCGGAGGGTAGACCTGAAAGACTTCAGACAGCTTGAATGGGGCGTCTCGTAACACTCGATCTTTAGTCGCGATCGAGGTTACGGGCCATATCTCACTTGCCGGTGATGCGTTAGACCAGAGAACCAGAGAGACCGCTACTGCCAGCGCTGCTGACATTATCTTGAAAGGACGGCGCCGGTTGGCTCCGAGCGTGGCGTGTAGAGAATCCACCTGGTCCCCGCAGACTAATGGTGTAGCTGTCGCCAGAGATGGCACGGCCTTCTTTCCGTCATTGTGGTTGGTCTCGATCCGCCAACCTGCCATATTTGGCACGCAAGCAGGGGTCTGCAGCTACTGGCGATGCAGCCACGCGTAATACCTGCTACCAGTGGTGTGTTAGCTTTCACGTCCAGCGCGATAGCGTCTCTGCTGTGAGTATTGATAGCGTGAGAATAGGTGGACCAGATCGGAAGCCAAGGCGCCTCGAGGTGCAGAGTCCGGAAGTCGGCATACTCACAAGATTATGTGGTAGCGGCTGGGTTGTCGTACGTATTTGCCCAGTATCTGGCCACAGCGTTTTCCGCCACAGTGTTTTCGTCGAAGCGACGTCGGTAGTAGTTGAACACAGCGAATTCGTCTTTGGTCATGACATAGTCGTCGGGTTGTATCGAGACACGGCTCCAGATATCTGTGAGTGCTCCTTCTAGATATGCCGACACAGTTGGGTCCAGTTCTCCTTCCGAGTTGCGTGCAATGTCGATGGCACGCTGGTAGTTCAAAACACCGATGCCGTCAATGTTGACGTTTGTGTTGGCTCCCATGTTGTAGAGGTCGTCGTAGGAGACGTCTGAGGATGCTAAGGAAGGGGGACTTGGGTATGTCGCGAACGAAACAGCGAGGCCTGGGTGTATATACATAGTGCTGAAGCAGTGGAACGTAATGCTTTTGTCAGAGGCCACAGGTGGAGTGGATGTGATTGGAAAGAGAAGAGTAGATCAAGTCGTAGCACAACAACAAGGTGGGCAATGGTGGGCTTACCCTTGGCGATACCTGTGGGCTGGAGGCCTTTATGTTTTCCGTAGCTGGCTAGCCTGCAGCCTCTCATGTGCTTGAGCACCCTGCCTGCTTCACGTCCGCTCGGCAGTCCTGGCAACGTCAGCCTTTGCACACAGCGTGAGACTGTAGCGAGCCGTTTCGGGCTGCAGTGACGCTAAAAGAAGGCTCCAAATAACCTTCAAAGCAAACAGCGAAGTAATGGCGATGCTACTGAGCTAAAGGTCCACTTGCTGCGTTTCGATGACAGGCCGCTTGCAAGAGAAGAGTAGAGGATGCGGTTGTGGCAGAGTGCCGCCAGGATCAATGTCGTGGACACCAGATCCTTGCGATGCTGTGGTAGATCAAAGCTCTGGCCATATTCGTGCATTCTCCTCAGCCACACCTGGCTTGTGTGGTGCCGAGGATGCGTATCTGCATAGAGTTCAAGACAGACTAAGTTAGGGCTCTTCACGTGGACAATCATCCGGAAGATAGACTTTAGCCGCAACTCATTCACATCATACGCCATCATCTGCCTCACCAGCACTATCCCGGCGCAGCGCTTATACAGTAATTTTGCTATAGTTTGGAGCGCAAATATGCCGACCGAAGCACAGGATGTAGTGGTCTACGGAAATAGCGTATACAACCACACGTGTCTTGCGCACAATTACAACCCTCTGTACCAAAAAGGTGTGACCCCCGAAAGCAGGCATCCGAATCCTCGTACCGCACAATTAGTCCTTCACGCTCTGGTGGTATCACGTGTGGCGTTCTCGAGAACGCAGATCGACTGTGACTACGGTGAAGGTCACAAACTTGTCCACGCCAATGACCAGATCTGTAAGAACGGCGCTCGAATAGGGTAATTGCAAGAATGCCACTAATCGACTGAGCTGAGCACGAGAGCATTCCTTCGGCCTTCGATGCAGCCCAAGGATCGTTCTCAGGCAGACTCTACGCTCAGTGTGAAGATGATTGGTATTCACTAGGGTGATCTACTCGGTGTCGTCCGTAGCCGCCGCCCTCGCTTACGGCTTGGACGCGTTCCTGGGAGCTGTTGTTCTGTGCGACTCGTCGGCCGGTCCACGATCGAGACTCGGCTTGCCGTGATTCTGCGTCCAGACTCGAGGGCGAGCACAGCCAATTCCGTGTTCAGACCATCTAGGACGTATTGCGTGCCCAACAGACGAAAGCATTTGGGCAGCAAACGGTCGGCCATCATCTTTCCGAGTTTGAGTTTGACAATGTGCGGCACAGTCGCAACTAGTCTGCGTTACATTGAGCCTCATGGTCGGCCACGGAGCCTCACGGGCCCACGGCAGAACCGCTGAAGGTTTCTCGGCGTCCGTGTTTGATGAGTGAGACCATCACGCGACCTGAGAGAATGTTGCAATCTTTTGCACACGCGGTCGTACCGTGAAACTGCCTCGCGTAGTCTCGGTGGTCGCGTGTGTAGTGAAGGACAATCCAGACGGAGAGATCGGCGCTGCCAAGTCGCAGTCGCGCTAACTAGTTAGCGCTGGAAACCTGAGCCCGAAAGTGATGAGCAGCGACAGTGTGGGAGCATTGATCTGCTGTCGGCATACTACTCATCAGAAGTCCTCACCAATCGCGAGCCAGCCATGCTCAAGTCGCCTCGACTATTGCAGCTATTGCGCCAGGCGTCGCTGCACGATGGGGTCCTGGGAGCTTCGATGAGGCAAAGTTTTGCAAGACAGCTCCCGAAGCTGCCTGGCAGAGGAGCAGCTCCAAAGCGAGGGTTTACGATCGCAAACGCACGACCATCATCGCTAGGACAGAAAGCATGGCGCGCGTCACGCTTCCGATCCAGTCGGCAGACGTGTCGCAACAACAGCAGTCAGGCTACAGAAGGCGCAAAGCCCACCACCTTGTCAGGGCGCATGAAGGAGATGTCGCGGAAGTACGGGTGGACTGTGACGGGCATCTATCTTGGTCTGTCCGTGCTCGATTTCCCATTCTGCTTTCTCGCCGTGAAATGGTTTGGCACCGAGCGCATAGCAGAGATTGAGCATACAATCATGGACGGCTTCTGGGATATGGCAGAAAAGGTCATGCCCAGTCTGAAAGACAGGCGGCTCGAAAAGGAAGCATCAGCTGCGGAGGAGGCAGCAGCAGCAGCTCGCGAGGCTGGTGATCAGTTCGCTGAGCAGGCGAAAAGGAAGAACCCAAGTAGGCACTCTATGTCATCTCTTTCGCGCGCGTCAACTGATCAGTATGCAGGTCTCGGAACGCAGCTTCTTCTAGCCTACGGAGTGCACAAGTCGCTCATCTTCTTCCGGATACCAATCACTTTGGCCATCACGCCAAAGGTGGTCAAACAGCTGCGGAAATGGGGCTGGCAGATTGGCAAGCAGAAGCCAAAGACTGCATAGACTGAACGAGCTTGGAAGAAGGGTAAGATGAGGGTCGGCGGCATGGCAGTCTCCGCTCAGAGTATTGTACAACAGGATGGAGATGTCTCCGTCAGCGCAGGTGGCCATCAGGTAGTTGCGCACCACATTATAGAGAATTGAGCGCTTACACATTGCAGCCTCGCAAGGCGTGCCACGCTGGAGCACTGTTTTGCATGCATACCACTGCCCCCCGCAGGATACCGGCGCGGTCGGACGTGTCGAGAGCTGAAAGACACTAGCGGATGCCAATCTGCGGTGGTTACGTCCGTGTCGGGAGATGGCTCGACTTATGTCTTCCTACACTCGAGATTGTTATGTTGGAAGTTGGCACTGGAAGTTGGGCTCTCCACTGCCTCATCGTCCATAGACTCGCCGAAGCCCTCTTTATCGCCTCTGCCAGTCGCATCTCACGCAGAGAAAGTCGTAACTACCAAAGGTGGAACCCAAGCCTTCCCATGAGCGACTACCGTACGTTGCAAACTTTTCCGTGCCTTCTCGGGTCTGCTTCTGGTTCTTTAAGGCGAACAATGGTCATTCAGACTCTTCTCCAAGTACCCGCGTGTGCGAGGCGTTGATGAAAAGTGATTTCGCGTCGGCTGGCGGCAGTGCAAAGGCAAACAGCGACACTGTCAGGAGAGACAACGAGCAAGCTCAAGAGGCCTCTTCTGTGGTTGCAAAAATATGATAATCGTGATGAAGGCCGTAGCCTTGTCAAAAGAGATTAATCTTCGAAGAACAGGTACTACACATTGATCTAAGCCAAATGGCAAAGAAAGCATGGAGAAGAAAGGAGAAGAGGTTTACGGGCAGGAAACCTCTTCTCTTATGCTTCAGCGGGCAGCGCTGTGGGGCTCACAATCCACGCCGCCTCAACCAATGAGAGCCGTTTCCCAGGTGACTCATTGGTTTTGCCTTGTTCGACTCACCGGTGCGATGGTCTGACGAATGAGGGGGCGTCATTTGGCTTGCTGAAGATGGATTTCGAAAAGTGAAAGATTGGCAGGCCGCAAACTTCCATTCACTTCGGCTTGGCATATTGTCACGTGGTTTTCACTTTACTCGCCGAGGCGACAACGTGCTGATCGCTATCGCGCCACAAGCAAGGAACGATTCATCAACTCGGATGCACAGCATGGCTTGCAAGTCGCCGCATTACCAGGTATCTGCTTGCCGAAAACGAGACAACCAAAACGGCACGCATGCACGAGCGACCAGGGCAGTCCTCACCTCGTCGTATAACCTGACACGTTCCACTTCACTGCTGAATCGCTTTCGATACCTCATCGTCGATGGAAGTGAGGTGTCTGGTCAGTAGAACAGATCCAGAACTGAAGTTGCTGCGATGATGCCCAAGCGTTGCAGATCGAAACCTTCTATGCCCAACCACGTGTGAGATGAGATCTATTGCGTGGCCATGAGAAACGACTCTAGGATCCAGCCGTATGCATGTCTAGGCTGTGGGATTTGGCTTGTCGCGTTCTGAGACATCTCGCAGCCGTCATCCGCCTCGACTACCATGTCCTCGCATACACACGACACGAATGGACGGTTTCGCCTAGTATGAAGGTGGTACTTCAAATCCCTAGCCCGATGGATGACCTGCACTCTAGACACCCCGACTTATCGTGCTGCGAGTGCCCACCCCCGGCTCAAAGTAACGAGTTCCTCACAATCCCTTCACCTGCTGTAGTACTTGATGGTACCGATATATTGACACTCTTAGTCGCAGCCGCCTGAGATACTGCGCTGAGTACTTACTCGACCTCTCAGATTTCACCAGTCTCAAGCGTGAGGGCAAAACCCTTGACTGCCGTCGTTGGTGCTAGAAAGCGCCAGGCCTTCAGCTTAGCGACATCTTGTCGTATGCTCTCGTCGAGTCCGATACTGCCACGTACTTTAGCGAGGGCGAAAGGAGCTGGGAAATGCAAAATATTACTCTCCGAAGGTTCCAAACGATGCTGGAAGTTCATGCGCGTGGTTTGGGTTACGTGAAGCCAGTCTCTGATTCACCTCTGCATCCGAGATGTACACTCCGCCGCAGTCTGAGCATCTGTCAGCACGATCGTCTATCGGATAAAGACTACACGAACCGGTATGATGAATGACCGCGATCAAACCCATCGGGGCGACGGTTCCCATGACCGACAGTGACCGAAAGACGCCTTCGTCTATGCGTGCTCCAGCATCTCGAATGATAATGGCCTCACCCTTCTGCAACTTCAGGAAGTCAGTAGGCTCCACACGAGCATCAGAGCAGGAGACTGCGGTCGACATGATCAGCTCAAGTGGCCAGGACTAGGTATCTTCTGGTCGGAATCCTACTGATGCAAATGGACCCGAATCCGGGAGGGAAGCCGTTTCCACATAGTGCATCTAATGAAGGTGGCGCTTGGTATTATGAGCCAGCATTTCTGTTCTCATGGTCAGCGTTGTAGAGCTTCTGCACGACATCCTCGAGGCAAAAACGTACTTGCTGCGGGTCAGGATACCCTCAAAACGTTGTTCGGCCATGTTCGATTGTGATTTTGACATGCAGGTACCAGCTTATTGTGTTGGCGGCTGTCAGGACTTTACTGGCCACGTCCAACCATGTGAGAACTCTGTTCCTTTTGTTCTGTCTCTTGTTCACTAAACAATTCTGTAACGAGTCTAGTTACCACCGCGAGGCTCACTAATCATGACCATTTTCTCTAGACTTGAGGCTGCCTACACTAGTTGAAAGGCTGTAGAGTGGACTGCTCGGCAGGTTGCAATCCGAGAGAGACGATTATGCATGTGCTAATTTGACCAAAAGACATTGTGCATTATTGAGGCTAAGCTACAAATTTGACACTGTGGTATGGGTACTCTTCAGATGTTCGCAGGTGAGGGGCCCTGTTGATCAGCATATTTTCTGCTCTCAAGATTCACAGATAATATAATTGAACAGCCAGCTTACTACCCATTCCAATCCGATATCAGTCTTGAATGCCTGTGGTTATTCGCAGAGCAGCGCCAAGGTCAAAATCTATGTCCAGCACCATATTATAGTCCATGCCATCACCAAGAAGACAACACCATGTCCGGCACTGGTTCCTGGCGCTGCGGCTCGTAACGCAAAGTCTTCGCAACCTCCACCACCACGATTTGGGTCCTCAACATCCGCAGCATTCATTATCCGGAAACTCATGATTTTGATTGCAGCCTTTCTGCATTGTCCTTGACTCACGCAGCTCCAGGTATAGTAAGGTAGATCTTGGCGAGGCACTGCACCTTCCTCGCTCAGGTCTGTGCAATCTGGTCCCGAGTAGACGACAAGGTAGCGAACGGCAGTGCCAGCATTGGAGGCGGGCGGTAGCTGATCCGTCTGCTCATACCAGATGCGGCTGTAGTTCGCTTCGCCATTGAATGCAGCTTGATTCTCGATCGAGTAGGTCCAGTCATAGGGAGGGTAATTTCTGTAGGCAGCTGATTGTGACGCATTTCCGGTTGAAGAGTTCGAGGTGAACAGTTGGCGGAGGTTGAAGCAAGCTGATTACGGGCCCTGCGGAGGCGTATTGCCAGTCGTGAATGTTACTCCTCCGTGCTCTGTGGCATTGACTGGGCTTGCGCAACTATCTAGTGTATCTGGAGAGAATGTGATACGTAGATCAGCATTCACATGGCTTGTGAAGAAGATCAGCGATAGATAGAAGAGATGAATTGTGCTGCAGTGAGCTGTGTTCCAAGACAGCCGGGCCATCGTAATGGTGTCTTTCAAGTCGATTCTGATGCCAAAGATCAGGTCTTGCCAGGGGTCTCCGGGAACAGAGAAACTCGCTGGGATATCCTTTGCTCCTTCGTGGTCGCTCATACGCACGGCCCCAAGGATCGCATGCATGTCAAGGTACTGACGATGTGACGTTGTAGTGAAGATCGTGTACTGTAGTCAAGAGGCACAGCTTGAAGGTTTCGGGGCTGTCTCACGTGCCAAATGCAGCGTTTCCGGACCGCTTGCGGTCCAAGTTGAGCGGCATCAGTAATGGTTCAAAAGGCATAGCATACGCTTGATCAAGACGCTGCGAGCTTTGGCAACTTGCAGTTGCGCATGACAGCCAACAAATCTGTAAGTGAGCAGAACGGCGTGCTTGTTTCGACCTTGGCACCAACCTTAAGTGCATCTTCAGCTGCCATCCTTCGATCCACTTCCATCACCCCGTGTCTTCTTCGCACACATACTGAACCCTCTTCATTGTTCAACGCGATGTGGTCCACTTGGGCTCCAGCATGATAACGATGCTCCGTCAAGTTTCAGCACACCAGGCGCCTTCACCTGGAGCTCACGTTGCGCACGAAGATTCGAGAACGGCTTCGAAGCTTTGCACAACGGCTTGAATCGTTGTCGAGCATTGGCTTCTGTTATGCGAGAATAACTTGTCTAGTACACTGGCAGGCAGAGCATTCGCAGCTCGCAGTGGTCGTGCTGTCGGCCATCGAGATGCGAAAAGAGTCGGGAGTTCTGGCCATTGGGATGAGAAGAGCTGATCTCTTCCCACGCGGCGAGGAGGAGTCTCTGCGCAAGGAACCAAGCTTGATTTGTGTGTAGAGCCTCAGCGCTTAGCGACGACCGCGCGAAGTATGCCGCAATGTCCTGAAAGACAAAGGCAAGCAAAACATTGCAAGATGATAGCGCGCCAAGGACGTCTGTCCCGCCTGGTCGAAAACTTGATCCGCTGCTCCATCTGCCTCTTGCTCTTGACAACAGCACAACATGAACCTCAAGCCCGTGGTAGTCACCATGCTCGGTTTGCGCCACACCGCGCGACTGAATGCCAGTACGAGAAAGCACAGCTATGTCTCTGCCGATGACACCTTAACCTGTTGAATCAACGTTCCACGACGACCTACCAACTAGAATCCATCGGGCAGCATTATCACGATACTGACACTTGCCAGTGCTATCCCCTCGTCTGACTTACTGCACAGCTCCCTAACAACGGAACCGCATGACCATTACCAAACGAGAAACTTCGCCGCCAGCTACCTCTGTACCCTAAGCGCTCACATCATTCCAATGCAAGCTGTAGCTGGTGACTGCGATCTACAAGCCAGCGATGCACGAGACGCAGTGTGCGCGAGATAGCGCCGCTGATGGGATGCATCTTTCTCCCGTTTTTGTCAGGCTAGTCTACGCATGCGGCTGAGCTGCCATTTGCGGCAGTCGCCTAGCTGTTGCTCGCCTATTCCACGTCACGTCGCAGATATATTGCTCTTCCTCGGAGGGGCAAGCTTGGCATCAATCTATCTCATAGGCCATCAATCGTTCGAAAGCTTCCGTATGCAAGCTTAGGTGTGCTTGAGCGACGAGCGAGGCAACTTGATACCACGTTCAAATCAGCACCCACATCGTGATCTTCTTGGCATGCTTCACACGGCGACACAACCCAAAGTTGGTCCTCACTCCAGGACGATCGTCCTCGTTCAGCATGTCTGGTGCTCGCCTAGGCCACAGACTTCTCGACTTATCAGTGTCAGACAACCGAGATGGCATCTGCCACGCGAGGTCACCGCAGAGTATATGAACTGATTGGTGCCGATCTTTCCCTTGCTCTCTCATCTTCTACTTAGATCTATTAAGTCATGAAGACAATCTCTTCCTTGCTTCTTCTCGCTGCTCATGCAGCAGCACAAACTGGTACAGCCGAGGGATTTGCCAGTGGAGTCACTGGTGGAGGAAGCGCCGCAAGAGTGACGCCTTCTACCAACGCACAACTTGTATCTTACCTGGGAGACAGCACAGCACGTGTCGTAGTCTTGACCAAAACTTTCGACTTCGTTGGAACTGAGGGCTCAGTCACCGAGACCGGCTGCGCGCCATGGGGCACTTCCTCGGCATGCCAATTAGCCATCAATGCCAACAACTGGTGTAGTACCAATCCGGCTGCTCAAGTAACATACGACAAGGCTGGACCTACTGCCATCGATGTGGCGTCCCGCAAGACAATCATCGGTGTGGGCACCAGCGGAGTCATCAGAGGCAAAGGTCTGCGCATCATAGGCGGCGTCAGCAATGTGATCATTCAGAACATTCACATCACGGAGCTGAACCCAAAGTACGTTTGGGGCGGTGACGCCTTGAACATTGATGGCGATCTAGTTTGGGTGGACCACGTCAAGGCAAGCTTACATGGAGTTGCACTGATGAGAATCTGCTAATCCCTGGTGCCAGGTATCTCGAGTAGGCCGACAAATGGTCAGAACAGGACCAGACGCAACAAAGCGCATTTCTCTCACCAACAACGACTTTGATGGCACGACTAGCTGGAGTGCTAGTTGTGATGGTCATCACTACTGGGCTTTCTTGATGCAGGGTAACAACGACAAAGTCACAATGAAGGTATGTTTACATTGTTGGCTTTGAGTATCTTCACCAGAACTGATAGCAACCCAGGGCAACTACATCCACGGCGTCTCTGGCCGCGCGCCCAAGGTCCTCGGATCCAATGCGCTGTTCCACGTGGTCAACAACTACTTTGCCGACAACACTGGTCATGCGTTCGACGTCGAGTCAGGCCCAGCCGTCGTGATCGAAGGTAACCAGTTCGAGAACATCAAGACTCCGATTCAAGGCTCTGTCGGCACCACGTTTGCAGCCCCAACCAATCTGAACAGTGCTTGCACCGCAACTCTGGGTCATGCGTGCCAGCCTAACAATCTCGTCGGCTCCGGTTCGTTGACAGGTTCCACCAGCACCTCGTTCTTGTCGAGATACCAGGGCCATGGAGCTGCAATTGCTACTCAGAACACGCTCGTGAAGAGGAATGTGCTGAACAATGCTGGCATTGGAAAGATCTAGTGTGGTCATGTGGTGCAGCTCCAACTGCAATATAGTAGTGTCGATGTGATAGTCGACGAGCTTAGCCCGGCCCCGCGAGGTGACATAGGCCGCGAACTATGACAACAGAGATTTAAGGACCATTCGTGCCGCGTTTCATTATCGTGACCTCCAGAACTGCTTGAGCTGAGTTGAGATCATGTGGTTTTGTGGACGGATGACGATAGCTTGTGATAAACGACTCTTGCAGACCTGCCATCGGGTAATAATATCTCTCGTGGTGATCACCATGCCACGTAGCATTCATGTTTGCGCATTACCAGCGACCACACTCCTACTACATGCGCCACAGCAGATGTCACAGCATCGTGCGAGCCAATGAAGGAGCATGCCAGTATGAAAGGAATGACTCGAGGTCCGGTGGCCACGCTTACGGCAAGGCCATTCAAATACCGTGGAGATGCGGATCCGTACGACCACGACAAGCCAAAGAGTGCAATCCGGGAGCACAGATGAGCGTGGAAAGTTCCTACTACAACCTGGCTGCAACATCGGCTTATCGGACGAAACTTCTGGTCAAGCTCGGCAGTCGCAGATCATCAGGACTCGCATGCCTGGTCCAACTAGAGCCATCGAGCAAGTGGCTTTCGACTCTCCATCTTGCCCACCATGCGTGCAAAATCTTGTACAGATCCAGTTTGTCTGGCCCAGGCTGTCTGTGCTCATGCTTGTTGTACAACATCTGCAGAAGACCCTGCGTTGATAATGTATCTGAGGTACGTTCGATGAATGGCGAGACAGATATGCGATAATGCGATGCAAGCTCGACTTCAGGTTGTCCTCCTCTAGCTGCATCGATGGATAGCAGAAATGTAAGCCACTCATTGAGATTTGCAGAAGATCTTCCTAGAGCACCATCGGGCGGTCGGCAAAGGTCGATGGCGATTGTACAGCTTGAGGTACCATCGTCTCTCACAACGAAGTCCTGGAGTCGTGCCGCAGGAAGTCCTGCAAGGAAAGCCTGTACATGCGAGAAGTCGAACTTGGCAACCTCAGCGACAACATCAATGGTAGCAAGTCGAAGGAAGCTCGAAACTTCTTCTCGCAGGGACTTGTTGACTTGCGCTATTGCTGCAATGCTTGTCAGGCGGATGCCAAGGCGGTTGCTATCATCCGGCATTAGGTAGGCTTTCTGCTTCTCACTGGCGGTTGTCCCTTCGTGATGTTGCAATCGCCAGGTAGCCTGGTCAATATCCCAGTACAAGTCATTGTCCCTCATTCCGGGCATACGCGGGGCAGGGCAAGTCACACCTCGTGTAGCAATAATCGGCATTCGAACGGGTATTCGCTGCACGAAGACCTCACGGAGGATCTGTTCTCGCAGCTCAAACGGTAGTCCCAGCAAGGATGAAGCAAGAGGCACTGTTGGGGCCATCATGAAGACTTGGAGAAAGGTCGTTCGCTACAGAGTTGTATCAGTAAAAACTCGATGAATTCGCTCATGACGTTCCGCGATCCGTCGATGCGTGTCGCTCATCGGGCCACGATGCCCTCTTCACCATCGGAGGTCGTTTCTGTTTGCGGTCCTCGGCTGTGCTTGAGCTGTGGAATCGAACATTTCGAACAATTGTGGAGTTCTCGCAGACGCTAAGCCACATGCCGTCTTCGCCGGAAATGATGAACTGGAAGCACTCGATCTCGCAGCCGGTGCCATCTTTTCTCGTGAAGTAGGTCATGTGGCGATTTGCGGTGGTATTGCCTTGCGTGACGAGATGAGTGATATCGACCCGGACTTGGACCATTTGCAGCCGCCAGGAGCGGATATGAGGGATCAAGTCCAACAAGCCGAACGTGCCCTCGTGATTCGCCCAGGTGAGCTGAGACGAGCAGTATTTGGAGAGGGTGTGCTCAATGGCGCTGGGGCGAGGGTCGCCAATCAGGACATCTTCTAGGGCCAGCTTGATATTATTGCCATTGATGAGTGAAGTGGCGGCAGTGCCCATGAAGTAGTTCTCGTTGAAGGACATGATGTTTCGACATGCCGGAAGGGAAGGTGGGTGCGTGACGAGGAAGAATGTTTTAGGAGAGAGTCATGTCTGAGCAACTTACGCAGTGACAGTGATGAGGCGTGGTGAGCTTGGGCACAAGATAGGAAGACAGGAAGCTTTCCGGTCGTGACCCTTCACATGCGAGGTGCGAGGTCAGTTTTTGATGATATGCGCAGGCAGAAGGTTGATGTTCGGATCGATCTGGCGGGAAAGATGTTCGGTCAGGATGATTGGGTTGAATGTAATTGATGCATAACTGAGCAGCATAGAGTTAACTAGTGCATAGTAACGAGAAGTCGCGACAGATTGAGTTGTGCAGTATGTTGTCGAGATGCCGAGTTGGGCCGGGCAATGCAAGGTTCTCCCCGTGACTACTGCAGCAAAGGAAGGCGACGCGCTGTGAAACCGGTATTCTCGTCGTTCCTTTGGCCACTCTCGGCCGCGCGCACGCTTTCTCTCTTTTGTGTCATTCAGTTAACTAGTTAGTGGGAAGAGGCAGACGCGTGCTGGACTCGCGGACTGGATTCGACAACACATTTTGGGGACGGACTCTCTTGCCAGAAGCTGGTCTGAGCGTGCTGTTTGGGACGTCGATGGCTTGACGCTTCAGCCCAATGACCGCTCGCTCGCTCGTTCGTTCAGCTGCTGGTTGTTCTACCGGCGCCGCCGTTATTCCTTCGCTCTGTGGCTCACTCGCTCGCTCATCACTGCGCAGAGGCAGTCGCTCGCGTGCCCAGTCTCAGTCCATCGTCACTGCCCAACTTCTGCCGCAAGAAGACACCGACTTCAGTCTTTCTCAAGGCACAGGCACAGGCACAGGCACAGGCAAGGCAGACCATGAGCCCTTCCTGCCGACCATATCCTCCCACCACCACCACCTCTCCGTCTCTCTCCGCTCCGCTGGCAGCTCTGTCCATGTCTTCCCCGACCGTGCTCAGCGCCTCCCCCACTCGCCAACGGTAACGAGCAACGACGACGATGCCTCCGCCTTTATCACCGAGCGCCACGCCCTCTCAAGGAAGCACCAGCAGTAGGCCGTCCACCTCACACCGAGCCAACACGAGCATCGCCCAGTCCCGCCAGCATGCCACCCCCAAGCAATCGAGCGTGAGCGGCGGGGGAAGCGGCGTGCTGCGGAGTGCCAAACTCCGAGGCAGCTCGGACAAGGAAAATGGCGGCGGCGGCGACTCCCACAACAAGAGCAGTGTTCCTGCTGCTCAGACACGATCCACGCGGCGTGGAAGTGCTGCTCATGCGCTGGCAGTCCGCGAGAAGCTGCCCAGCAAGGATGGCACTGCGCAGCGCACTGCCAAGGAAGTCGAGGGCTTAAAGGACTATGTACGTGGAATCATTGCATTGGTTTACGAGTGACGAGGGATGCATGAGGTTGGCCAGCGAAGACCTTGTCTCAGCCAGACGCCTCAGCTGTAATCACTCACACCCTCACATCACCTCCCCTCACCTGTGCATGCACAATGCGAAAAGTCAAAAAGGGTATGTGATGGCTGACTTGTCACAGCAACTGGGCCAATGCCTTGGCCGAGGAGCCTTTGGGAGTGTCTATGCCGCCCTCAACTGGTCTACAGGGGAGACGGTCGCCATAAAGCAGGTCCGCCTGTCTGATATGCCCAAAGCCGAGCTGAATGTCATTATGCAAGAGATCGACCTGCTCAAGAATCTCAATCACGCAAACATTGTCAAGTACCATGGCTTTGTCAAGTCGACTGACTCCCTATACATCATTCTGGAGTATTGCGAGCAGGGCAGTTTGCATAGCATCTGCAAGAACTTTGGCAAGTTTCCGGAGAACCTGGTTGCACTCTATATTTCTCAGGTCCTGCAGGGTCTTTTATTCTTGCACGAACAGGGTGTCATTCACAGAGACATCAAAGGCGCCAACATCCTCACGACAAAAGAAGGTCTCATCAAGCTGGCTGATTTTGGTGTGGCGACCAAACAGTCAGGCCTGGCAGAGGGCAGTGTGGTTGGAACCCCGTATTGGATGGCGCCAGAAGTTATTGAGCTGTCTGGAGCCACTACAGCCAGCGATATATGGTCTCTGGGCTGTACTGTGATAGAGCTCCTTGACGGCAAGCCGCCATATTCAAAATTCGCACCCATGCCCGCACTATTCCGCATTGTCAACGACGATCACCCGCCTCTCCCAGAAGGCGCAAGCCCTCTAGTTCGCGACTTTCTGATGCAGTGTTTTCAGAAGGATCCCAATCTGCGAGTATCAGCCAAGAAGCTGCTCAGACATCCTTGGATTGTTTCAGCGAAAAAGGGTAATAAAGCGAAGCCGACAGAGTACACCGAGGCTGTGAAAAGTGTCCAGGAATGGAACGAAGCACTGAAGGCTAGTCCACCGCCAGCGCAGTCGAACGGCAGTAGCCGACGGCCATCTAGCAAGATCGCATCACGTCCAACCTCACGAAGCTCTGCCAAGCCCGGCGTTGCTGGCACAAAGGCGAAGCCTGATCCAGTCTCGAAACCTGCCTTCCGACTGGGCCAAAGGAAGTCACAGGGACCGGAAGCCTTTCAATCGCCGTCAGATGATATTCGACGGGATAATTGGGATGATGATTTTGCCTCGTTGACGAGCGGCATGGCTGGTCTCCAGCTGCCAGCACATCTCCGACCACATGATGCCGGTCTTTTCAGCTCGGAAAAGCTGAAGCAGTATGCTCACATCGAGGTTATTCCCGAGACAGATGGGAAGGTCGAGGAGTGGGACGGCGAATTTCAAGGCGAGCTCACTGTGCGCTCGTCAATGCAACTTACAGAAGGCAATGCGCTTGAAACAGTGCGTCCATACTACCCGCCTCGCACAACATCTGACGAGATCAAGCATCAGCCTCCGCCGGGGCAGGCTCCGAAAAGAAGTGGAACGAACGACAGGCATGAGCGCAAGTCCAGCAAGGATTCGCAGCCAAAGACACAGATCTTGAGACCTGCATCGAGGCACAGTGCGATCCCTAAGCTCCGGACCACGCCTCCCAGGCAGAGTGTGAAGCCATCACAGCCAGCATCCGCCAACAAAGATCGCTTTCGAGAAGAAGACGAGGAAGACTACTCAGATCTTGTGCCAAACGACGAAGACGCATTCATCAAAAAGTTGCAAGGCTTCTCTCCCAGTCGCAATTACAACCCTCGTGATCTCAATGTACAGTCCAAAATTGGCGGTAGCATGCGGAGGCGCAGAACGCACACGCCCACTCAGCTGGTGCACGATGCCGCCGCTATGCGACGGAACAGGTCTAGTCTGGAGATCCAAAAGTATGCCGAGGATGATCACGACGAAGACTTTGGCGCCGATCTGGTTTTTGACGAGCAGACTATTAGCCTACAGAGTGCCAAGGAACAAAATCACACAAAACGCTCCAGCCCCAAGTCTTCTGGTAGTAGCGAGGCTAGTGGAACGCTGAAGTTGACCAACTCTGTATCGTGGGGTGATGATGATGATGATGAAGAAGATGAGGAAGATCCGTTCAAGGCATTGGAAGAAGAACTGGATGCGGTTGACCTGGAGTCCAATGTGGCCAGAGACAAACATGCTCGTCTATGCGCTGTCGTGGAAAGTCTCGTGTCGGATCTGAAGGTTAATCAACCTGAAGATGTACTCGCCGAAATTGTCGATCAGCTGGTTATGATCGTTGCCGAAAGCCCGGATGTCAAGAATGTCATCGTTAGCAGCCACGGCATGCTTCCGATCTTGGAAATACTGGCTGAGATACCAAGATCCTACATCATCCTGCGCTTGTTGAGGATCGTCAATGTGATTCTATCCGACAGCATCGAAGCGCAAGAGAATCTCTGTTTCGTGGGAGGAATTCCGATCATCTCTTCATTTGCGTTGAAGAAGTATGCGACCGAGATTCGCCTGGAAGCGGCCAACTTTGTTCGCATGATGTACCAGAACACCGGTCTTACGCTGCAAATGTTCATATCATGCGGAGGACTCAATGTACTTGTCGAGTTTCTCGAGGAGGACTACGACACTGAAGCCGGTCGTGAGCTGGTTCTCGTTGGCGTCAATGGTATCTGGTCTGTGTTTGAGCTTCAAGGGCCTACGCCGAAGAACGACTTCTGTCGTATCTTCTCTCGGAGTGCTGTACTTTATCCTCTCTCTCTGGTACTCAACCGTGTGCTGGACGAAGATGACCGCGAGCTCGCAGAGATTGTCGAAGGCCGAGTGGTCAACATCTTCCTGTTGTTCAGTCAAGCAGAGAACCATGTCAAGGAGCTCATTGCTGATCGCATGGTTCTGAAACGAGTGCTCAAAGATCTCCGGCGACTGAGACCAGCCAATCAGGTCGTCATGCTGAAGTTCATCAAGAACCTCAGCATGCTGTCAACTACGCTTGACGCACTACAGAACAGCAATGCGATTGAGGCGCTCACAGACTTGCTCGGGTCCAGTATCCCATCGCATAGTCGGTCGACTGCCAGCGCGCAGCACTTCCGAGACATTTCAAATCAGATCCTGGCAACGATGTACAACCTGTGCCGGCTCAGTACCGGAAGGCAAGAAGATGCAGCGCTGTCTGGAATTGTGCCATTGCTACAGAAGATTGTCAAGACTGAAAGACCGCTCAAAGAGTTCGCTCTTCCGATCATTTGCGACATGGCACACTCAGGCAAGGTCGGGCGAAAAATTCTTTGGCAGAACAAAGGTCTGCAATTTTACATATCTTTGCTTGCCGATCAGTACTGGGCAGTCACTGCACTGGACGCCATTTTCATTTGGCTACAGGAAGAGACTGCAAAAGTGGAAGAACACCTCTTGGAAACATCATTCAAGTTTGATGAGGCGCTCGTGCAATGCTTTAACGAGAGCAAGGCAGATGCGTTTGAAAACCTGCTTGAACCTCTGCAGAAGCTTCTCCGATTGAGTCCGGCTGTTGCTGCTAGCCTGGCCAACCGCACCCTCTTCGAACGCGCTGCAGTCAAGATGCATGCAAAGAAGGCTCTTGTGCGACTGAACTTGCTGCGCGTCATACGAAGCATTTGTGATGCTTGTGAAGGACAGGGTATGATCGAGCACGGTACCATGGGTGATGGTGGTTCCCTCCTGCGACGCTACAGTCTTCTGGATTCGGTAAGAGAACTTGCCCGCCATGATCCTGCTATTCTGGTCCGGGAAATGGCGAATGATCTTGTGAAGAGCAGCGAGCTTGCAGACAGTCGGCCAGTACCTACGCCTTCTCGACAGGGTGGCGGATATGCCATGTCGCGACGTAGCTCTAGCGGCCTGAGCATGATGACACCTCCGACCCCTTTGGTATCGCAAAGTCCATCTGGCAATTTTGCAAACCCACTCAGCGCTGGTCCAGCACTTTCGAGTAGGGGAAGCTATTTCGACTTAATGCCGCCAGCATTGGATCGAAGGCAGAGTGCGATCAGTCTGAACAACAGACCCATGAGTCGAGACAGCAGCACCGGATCTTCATCCTCGCTAGCTTCACTCAATGCTCTAGCCGCCGTTCCCATGGCAAGTTCTTCGCACTCGAGAAGCTCAAGCCGCGTTCCGCCCCTACATCGAGAGCGAAGCAATTTTCAACGACCACCTAGTCGAACCAGCCGGATGAGCCTGATGCCGGAGAGTGGTAACGAAAGACTGCTGTCGCCGGGACGTGCGGGAAGTCTTGACCAGCAGATCACCCCTACACACATTCCTCCTAGTGCTGGAACCCAAAGCGCTATGGCTGCCCAGCAGAGGCATGAAAGAAGGAGAGGAATAGGCAGTGGAAGCGTTGACCTCGGTTATGTAGGTGCAAGGGGCCGATAGTTGATGTCCCGACCTGCATCGAGCACGCCGAAGAGGAGTGTGCGAGGGGTCATAGACGGCTGAGATATTATGGTTGAAGAGAAGGACAAGTGCACGTTTCTTATGTTGGATTTGATTGTTAAGCATGGAGTTGGAGTCAAAGAGGGAGGACTCGTTGAGAGCCTTGTGGGAAAAGATTGGGCAGCACTACACAGAACGGGCCGGCTCCGGACATCATTAGGAATGGGAGCACTTGACGGCATAGCGATGGTGTTAGTGACATTTTGGGCACTTGTTTGAACATAGCAGAGATAGCATGTCCCCGATAGGTGTAAACAAGCAACAATGATAATGTTGATAAAGGCTCCTACTAAGCAATCTTATGTAAGCGGCTGCACATCTGCCACGGCAACCCCAAGTGTACTATCAGCTTGGCCAAAATATAAGAACCATTTCCCTTGAAACTAGACAAGGCCTTCGGCAAACGTTACACGGTTTACCTGCCCCTCCGTCTCTTCCGGTATGCTCGGGAATACCTTGAAGGAAGTTAGTTTTCCGATTATTATAAAAAGGTAATTTTACCTACTATTAGACGCTCGATCCTAGCGACAGGTCTATCCCTTAACGCGGGCTAATACGTGCCGCTAACGATAGGATTCTCGATACTCGTGTTTATACTTAGTCTAAACGCGCTACTTAGGTTAATTAATATCTAGCCGACTCTATATTATACTCTAGGATATCCTATACGCTTAGAAGTAGCGCTATTATATATTAGAATCTATCGGCTATCTCTAGTTTTAATAAGTACTAGGCCGAGCTTAATTAGGTAGTTCTCCTAAGGATATACTAGCTCTACGAAGTACTACGAGGCTAGTAAAGTAGTCTAATTTAGTATATCGGGACTTATAGCGTAGTAGATAAAACTATCGCTCTAAAATATATAGTAGAGACTATTTACTTTTTCGTTAGTAATAGAAGCTAATTTAGAGTAGTTAAAGCGTAGCTTAGGAATATTAATATTAGAATATACTACGTCTTACTAGTTAGGGAAAAGAGGTAGGTACTTAGTCTAGTTAAGTAGGTCTATAGAACTAGCTATATAGAGTTAGGGAGAAGTTAGGTTATAGCTAGTATAGGTAAGGTAGAAAGTACTATTAACGTAGGTAATACGAGAGTCTTCTATACCGCCTCTAGCTTCCTAAGGCTCTATTATATAGAGGATAGGTCGGTTAAGGCGAGTAAAGGTATAGCCGTCTATACTCTAGGCTAAACTAACGCTACTAGTTTTAGAGGTATTCTAAGCTTAGTATAGAAGAAAGATAGTAGAGTTAAGTACTATCGCTATAGGATTATAGAGGAAAGCTAATTCCTAGTTATTCTCTAAATTAGATAATAGTATTAGATTACTTATATACTAATTAAATAGTAGGATCGAGAATAGAGACGAGATATAATCTAGATTACCTTCGATAGTCTCGGTAGAAATTAGAAATAGTAGCTCGTTCGAAGATAATACGACCTAGTATAGGTAGTTTAGTAATAATATAAGGACTAGTAGTAGTAAGATAAAGGCCTACCTATATACCGTACTTAGTAGTTTTAGTATAAAAGTAAGGTAGTAGCTCGTTTCTAAGATAGGAATATTTACTCTACTTAATTAATTTAATGTCCTACGGTCCTAGTATAAGGCTCGTAGTTCTAGGGCTACTATTTTAAGCTCGTTACTACTATTTAATTAACGTATTATAAGACTATTACTCTCCGAATAGGTCTTGTTCTATAGCGACTACTCTTATACCTACCTAGAGGGTTAGTATTAGAGTAGTTATTATCTATTAATAGAGCCGAAGGTAGAGCTATCTCTTCTCTCGTATACCGGGACTAGAAGTATAGAAGGTAGATAGTAGCCTTAAAGCGAGAACTAACGTACTATAAACATTAATAAGAGGCCTAAAAGAAGCCTACGTAAGAGGCGACTTAAAGAGCTATAATAATATAGAAGCCTCTAGAATATAGATATTACTTTAACCTAGAAAAGTTATAAACCTCTAGTACTTCTTAGTATAGATCTATTCGGCAATTATTAGATAGATAGTAAGGCGACTTACTATATCGGAGATTTACTTAGGGTCTCTATACCTATAATAGTCTTCGATTAGACTCTAGTTTAGTATGAAAACGCTCTCGTTCGGATAGCGTAGAGGCTATAGGATAGGCCGGACCCGTCTAGGTAATCTCGTATCCTCTAGTATATAGATCGCTTAGAATAAGCCCTAGTACAGCGTTAGACGCTAATCGTTTAGCTAAGGATACTAATTACGTCTAAGGCCTCGGACCTAGTATATAGTATAGGCTAACGTAATATTATACTACTATAGTTATATAGCGAATTACCTAAATAAGCAAGATAGACGCGCCTAGCTATAAATAGTCGAACTATACGACACGACATGCCTTACTTATTAGGTATAATTAATATAGCCCCGGTATTATAAAGAAAAGTTTAACGTTTACCTTTAGATAGCTAATAAAATTTTAGACTCTTGTTTTTAGTTATCGTTTTAAACGATAACTATATTTTATTTAAAAACCTAATTAAGGAGAGTATAATATACTCTTAGAATATCTTCGAACAAGCTCTATAAGTAAATTAGTATCTATTAGCTAGCCTAAAACACTAGATAGTAGTTTATCTAACCTACTTAATAAGCAAATTCGAAGATTACTAGTAAAGCTACTACTCGCTTTTACTTTATTCTCTCTACTAGACAACGATATGTCTATAGAGGTAGAGGACTAAGGAGGTACTAACCTTAACCCTAACGCTAATATCTTTTAAGAACCGAACTTAGGAGGTAGACTATCTATAGCGTAGTTCTAGCTACTTATAGAGACTATCTAAGTAACCTAAAGCTAGAAGGTAATTGTCGCTTAGGTTCTACTACTATCTAGCTCGGACTAGAATCTCTTCTTTAATAGGGAGAACGTAACTAAGTATATTAAGCGTTTTAAAATACTATATAGGAACTACGCTATTCTACTTATTAATAATAATAAGTAGCTTTATAAGAAGTTACTTACTTAGGTTATAGTTATCTAATATAGACGATACTAGCGCCTTAATAGTTTCTACGACCGAGACTACGCTAAGTTCAAAGAGTCGATTATTAAAGAGTACCGAAAGTACGATAATATATATATACTCGGAAACTACTACTATATAGAAAACCTTTATAAGGTTAACTATAGCGAGAATAATAATCTCTTAGAGTACTTAAGGTAGTTTATACTCTACTCTAATACTATACCTACTTCGTATATAGACGAGCGTTCTCGTACTCTTCTATTTATACGAGGCCTTCTATTTCGTTTCGGTAAGAGGCTCTAGGCCTATCTTAGGTTAGATCTTAATAATAAGGACTTAGATTATAGTAAGCTCTTAAAGACAGCCTAGCGTTAGATTAATAGTAATAAGGACTTTAAATTAGAAGTATATAATAAAGGCGGTAGAGACGTCTAGTAGTTATACGAAGTAGTAAAGAAGTCTACTCTAAGACTAAACTCTAAGTTCAAGGCTAGAGAAACGGTAGTCTATAAAGGCTATAAGCTAGTAACTATCGATAATATTACTACTAGTATATAAGACCTTATAATCGCTACGATTCGTCGACTCGAAGAAAGAGGCCTATAGCTACTACGCCTATCGATAGGATAGTAGGCGAAGTCTTACGATCACGACTATCTATATATTCTAAGGCCTACTTATAGCTAGGAGATTTCGATTAACTTAGCTACGATAGATAATAGGTTAATAATTAAGGCCTATATAGCGATCGCTCTAAAGATTTTAGGTTATTAGATATATAAGCTCGAAGGCTATATAGCCGTAAACTACGAGTACCTATAGTAGTTCGAGACTAAGAGCTTAATATATAGAGATCTAAAGACCGGTATTATATACTATAGAACGCCTCGCCTAGGTATAGAAAAGATATAGTACTACTAGGATAAGGAACTACTAAAGCTATTCGTATTAATAGGAGTATTAGAGTAGCGCTATAAGAAGATTAATCTTGAAAATATAGATCGTTTATTAACGCTAAGAGCGAGCTAGTAGAGGACTACGAACAAGGTAGCTAGTATCGATAGTCCTATTAATATTAGCTAAGTTACTTCTATTATATAGAAAGATTAGGACGATCTAATTAGCGTCTACGTAGCTAGAGATAGCGTAAAGACAAAGTAGAACCTAAATCCTTCTCGTCTAGTCGAAAGATAGCTAATAGGAGTATAGAAGCGAATTACGACCTAGGCTATAACTATAAGAACCCGCGCTTATCGTTACTCTCGTATTAAAGAGGTCGAAGATAAAAACTAGCTAGCTCCTTACCTTATAGATATAGAGGAGTTAGAGGATTCTTAAACTTAGAGACGTAATAACGATAAGATCGAGGATAAGTAGATATACGACTACCTAAACGGTCTACTAGTTCTAGTCGCTCCTACGTATACTTAGAAGCGTAAGAAAGTAAAGAAGCCTTCGAAGACTAAGCGTATAGACAACTACCTTCGAGCTACGTACGCTAATAATAACGCTAACGTCTTCTAGATAGACAAAATACTCGAATCTAAGGTCTAGTTAAGCTTAGTAGAGATTATTCTCTATAGCGAGCGAGCGTCGTATTCCTTATAGAGTCGTGTTCTAAACGATATAGATCTACGAGAGAAGCTTAATAAGCTCTATATAAAGAAGCGTACGAATAGAGATAGTAGAGCTAAGATTAGCGTATATTCCTTACTATCTAAAGCCTTTAGTAAGGAGTAGGTAGAGGAGGAGCTAATAAAAGCTATCTTAGCGACCGATATTAAGGCCTTCTAGGCTACTACTATAGCGATTAATATAGTAAAACCTAGGCCCGCTTCTAAGCTTTACGAGCGGATAGACGATATCCTTCTATTATTTAATAATATCTATTAGATTATTCTAAGTATCTACGTGCCTATAAAGTACGGCTCTCGAATAATAGCTTACGAGTCTTTAATCGACGAGAGAGCTAAGTTAATAATTATACTAATCGAATACGTTCGGAAGCTTTAAGTCGGTATAACCCCTCTTAGTAATATTACTATAAGAGGAGTTAGAGGCAAGGTTACTTTCGTTAGGTACTACCTAGAGGTATTAATCGATACCTTTAGCGTAAGAGTTACTATACCGTTTCTAGTCTTACCTACGAACGGCCTAATCTTGCTTAGCCGACTATAGGCGTAGTAGGTACGCCTAGCTTCTAAGAACTACGATAATAGCTCTTAGGAAGGCTTAATTAGTACTCTAGATAGCTATATTATTATATTTACTAGCTTTAATAGCTATAGTAATATACGAACTATAGAATAGGTCTTAGGAAAAGCTAGAGTACCGAGGAACTAGCTCTAGTTAATAGTACGAGTTTAGTAGAGGCTCTAATACTTTTATCGCGTCTAGATTCTATAGAAGTCGGTATCTAAACTCTAACTTTTAGTAATTATTAGCTAAAGAATATAGAGTATACTATCGAGGACTCTAGATCTTATAATAGCGAGGAGTAGAGAGAGGGATTATAAGCTTTTCAAGCTTCTACTACCCTTTCCGTATAAGGTTTAGTAGTTAGAGGTAAAAACTCTACTTAGAAAGGTTAGCTAGTAGAACGTTCCGTAGTTACCTTTTTAAACGATAATTACGTTATACCTTCTATACTATACTTTAAACTATACTAGTAGTATAGATAGATAAGCGATTAGTACTAGTGTTCGTTTATAGTTACTAATAGCCCTAAACTCCTAGAGAATCAAGTCTTTAACTACCTTACGTAGTAGTTATCGTATATAAAGGTAATTTACTTTAGAGACTATTTTATAGCGAACTTAATTAGATAAAGTATCTCTCTACGATAGTAGCTCGAACTATTAAGACGGGTTAATTATAGCTAGACTCAAATATAGTATAACTATCTCGTAGTAGCGGCCGTCGAAGGTAATATCGCTAAATTTAGCTAAAATAGTCGACTTAAGAAGCTTTTACTAGCTACTAGCGAAGCCGAACTAGCTTATACTAGCGAGCGAGACTTATACTAGAGTATTAGGTATAGTTTTAACGATACTATACTAGTGTCTTAATTAAGCTAGAGTTTAAATTATAGAGGCGAATACTTGATAATTACTTATAGAAAGCTTAGAGAGGCGGAGCTAGCTATCTAAGAACCTAGACTCTACGACGAGGTTATTTCTAATAAAGTAGACGACGAGCTTAGCGAAGAGACGTACGTTATCTCGGCCGCTATTAATATAGTAGTAGAGAGAGCTTGTAATAAAGAAGCTATAAAGTAGTAGAAGCTAGATAACTATATTAGCGCCTATACTCTTTATAAGCGAGTTACTAACAAGATCAAACTAGTAAATACGGACATTACTATAACTAATAGGTTAAACCCTAGCAGGTTAAAGGACTAGCGACAGACTTATATTAAGAAGGAAGCGGCTATACTACCTAGTACTAGACCTTATAATAGTAAGTACTTAACTAAGAGGTTCTCGACGATCGAGCCTAGATTACGCCTAACGCCTAAATAGCTTACAAAGTTTAAACCTAGTATAGAACTACTACTAAAGGAGCTAGATTTGTTATACTATATACTAAGGAACCGAGAAGCTGTCTTTACGTAGGACTTTACGTATTTAGGCCGAATTAATCCTAATATTACTCTACTATAGAAGATTTAGACAATTCCTTACGAGCTATAGTAGTATCTAGGCTTCAAGCTAAACCTATCTCTACGATATATCGTAGAAGATATACTAAGACAACGAATCTAAGCTAGAACTCTTAAGCTATACTATAGTACCTATCGAAATCTATACTTCCTTATTAGTAAGAAGATAGAGGTAAGTAAGCTAAAGAAGTATTAGTTAATTAACGTAGCTTAGAAGTTTAATTAAGTTACTATAAGAGATTCGAACTTACTACCTAACGCTAAGAGTTTCTCTAAGAACTTTACTAGTTACGCGCTAGCCTCGTTAGTTAATATCTTCTCTAGATATAACTAAATCCTACTCGATAAATCCTATAGAGACCTTATAGGCTTTAATTTACTACTAGGCCTATTATAGTAGACTACGTTACTATAAAGAGCTACGAATTCTATTACCTAGTTCGTTCGTATTATTAATCAAGTACTTATAGAGTATGTCTCGTATAAGGTATAGCCGTTCTTTAATAATATCGGTATTAAAGAGCCTAAGACGAAGTACGATAGTAAAGAGGTTAAACCTAGCCTCTACTATTACGTTATTAAATATATTATAGCTATAGACGACGTTCTCTATAATATAGAACGAGCTAATATAACCGTAGCTTTTAATAAGCTATAGCTCTATTACGAACAACTAGTAATCGTTAGATACCTTACTAGTATCGATAGTCGCTATCTAGACTTCGTAAGAGTAGCGAAGATTAAGAAATAGCCGACCTTAGAGAATTAGAAGGAGGTTCGAATCTTCCTTAGCGTAGTTACGTACTACCGCGTCTAGGTTAAAGGTTTTACGATTATCCTTACTCTGCTATTTAAGCTCTTATAGAAGGATACTAAGTTTTAATAGACTACTAAATACTAACTAGCTAAAGACGTCGTCTTAAAGGCACTAGTTTTAGCCTTAGCCCTAGTTACTCTTAACTTTAGAGAAGGAGTAGGACTTATTATCGTAGGTATAGATTCGAGTAGTAAAGGTTAAGGATATACGCTTTCCTAATATAATCGAGACGAGCTACTTCTCTACTATCTAGTTCGATATAAGTCTAGCCTATTTAACCTAGTAGAGGTTAAGTACGATACTAGAAAGCGCGAATACCTTAGTATACTAAAGGTATTAAAGAAGCTAAAACTATAGCTATTTAGAGTATACTTCTAACTAGAGATTAATATAAATACTCTTATTTACTAGCTTAATAAGGCTACCTCTAATTTGCCGAATATAGTAATAACGCGCTAGCTAGTATAGATCTACCTCTTCGACTTTAACGTTATATATATTCCTAGTAAGAAGTATATAGCTCTAGATTCTTTATCGAGGAAGCCTACTACGCCTAAAGATATAGAGGCTATAGAATAGGAAGAAGACGTAGATCTAATAATTAATAAGTAATTCTTCGATACCTTTTATATTAACGCCTTCTCTATATAGGTGATTTAGAGCGAGCTACCTATAATTAATAGGATCTACTCTTAGGAGTTAATAAATATCGCTTTCGTACTTATACGAATATAAAAACCTAAGAGAGTTTCTAATAACGAGTATAAGCGGTTAAGAAAGAAGTATTAGCTGTTTTATATTAAGAATAACTAGCTCTAGCGCTAAGAGCGAGTAGCTAGACCTCTATAGCGAGTTATCGATAAACCTAAAGTACGAGCTTATATTATTAAGGTATACTATTATAAGAACAGTTATCGTAGTACTAAATAGACGTATAATCTTATCTAGAAACGATAGTAGTAGGATAGGGTTTAGGCTTAAATCTCGCTTACTATTTAGTAATATACTATTTATAGTCTTCAGTATAAGAGGTAGGTACCTAGAGAACTATAGATCCCGCTCTAAGTTATAGTTAGCTAGCGATAGTATATCGATAGCTTATATATCTCGAAGAACTATTCGTTAATAGTTATACGCGAGTCTCTATCGCGTTAGCTAGAAGTATATATATTCTAGTACCTAGTAAAGAGTATCTCCTTAGTATAGATAGTAAGGTTTATATAGGAAGAGATCTTTTACTAGTAGGGTACTACTATAGAAGTTATCCTCGACAACTATAAGACTAACCTTAGTAACGTAGAGAAGCTACTACTATCGTATAGTATTAAACGTATTAATATTTCATCGTACTACTCTTAGTCTAACGCTATCGTTAAAGTCGGCTATAAGATAATATTAGACGCTTACTTAAAGCTCTCTAATAGCGGCCTTTATACGATTCGTAACTATATTCTAGTAGTACTATAGGTAGAGAGAACGATAATAGTCTCTACTACTAGCTTAATACTATTAGAGGTAATAATTAGGCGTAACGTAGTACTACTAATCGAGCTAGAGTACTATATCTTCTAGATTATAGATTAGGATAAGGTTAAGACTAGAGTAGAGCTTCTTACGATTCGAGCTCAAGCCCTAGAAGCTATAGAAACGACTATAGAAGAAGGACGACTACGTTAATAGCGTCTCTAAGAATAGAATAAGGCGTACTTCGATAAATATCGCTATATAGACCTTATTATACTAAAGAAAAGAGATCTCGTATTAGTATACTACTCTAAGTTAAAAACTAGCTTCTCCTATAAGCTTACGTTTAGATAGAAAGGCTCTTTTAAGGTATCTAAAGTATTATAGAGAGATATATCGTATAAGCTTAAGGAACTAGATAGCTCTAAATAGGAGTATATCTATAAGAGGATAGACCTTAAGAAATATACCTTTCTATAAGAAAACCTAAAGCTAGTTCTAGATTAGGTTAAACTAGAAGAAATACTACTACTAATAGAGAAGGTTATAGAACTAGGCCTTCTATCTAGGTATAAGTATCTATAGATCTTTATTAGTAAGCTATTAGTAATAACTTAAGAAGAAAGAGAGAGTTATATACGCTAGCTACTAATAGAGCTTAAAGAAGAAGTAGAAGACTTAGTAAGCTAAAGGCTAAAGCTAGCCTAGTAGAGCTAAAGATTTAGAAATTCGATAGGCGATACTTAATTAGAGGTATAAGCTAAGATCTAGCTACTAAAGCCTAGCCTCTACTATAAAAAGAGCTAATCTTCCTAAGATCGTACTATCTCGAGCGCTTCTTTTATTCCTAGAGCTACTATCGAGCTCTAATCTAATCTTCCTAAGCGCTTCTCTTAGTCCTAAAGCTACTATTAAGCTCTAATTAGAGCTTTCTAAGCTTATAATTTACTAGACTAGTATAAATCTAGCTAAATCTTAGCTGTCCTAAGCACTTCTTTTATTCTTAGAGCTACTATCGAGCTCTAATCTAAGCTTCCTAATCTTCTCTTTTACTAGGTTAGTAGAAATCTAGCTAATCCTAACTATCTCGATACTATTTTCTATAGCTAAAATAAGTATCTATATAGCTAGTTACTCTTCTAAGCTTAACTTTTAAGTATAGATTCTATATCTACTAGTTAACCTACTATCCTACTTCTTTTTCTAAGTCCTAAGCCTACTATCGCTATAAAAGTTAGCTATCCTAAGCTACTTTCTACTACTAGGTCTTAAAAATCTAAGCTAGACCTATACTCCTAAAGCTCTTTTCTACTAGCGATTTCTAAGAGAGATAAGAGTTATCTATTCTAAAGGTCTTTTTACTACTAATTTTCGTCTAACTAAAGGAATCGCTAAAAATATTAGTTTCTAATAGAGAATTCTTAAAGTTTAAGGTTTTTAGCTTATATAAAGGTAGAGAAGCTTAAATCCTTAGTAATAATAGCTCTAATAGCTCCTTTCTAGCTATTAATTATAGCGCTAGCGGTCTCTTACGATATAGTAGTAAGGTAAAGGCCTACTTATATACTGTACTTAGTAGTTTTAGTATAAAAGCAAGGTAGTAGCTCGTTTCTAAGATAGTAATGTTTACTCTACTTGATTAATTTAATGTCCTACGGTCCTAGTATAGGCTCTTAGTCTTAGGACTACTAGTTTGAGCTCGTTACTACTAGTTAATATACGTATTATAAGACTATTACTCCCTAAATAGGTCTTGTTCTATAGCGACCGCTCTTATACCTACCTAGAGGGTTAGTATTAGAGTAGTTATTATCTATTAATAGAGCCGAAGATAGGGCTATCTCTTCTCTCTTATACTAGAACTAGAAGCGCGAAGGGTAGATAGTAGCCTTAAAGCGAGAACTAACGTATTATAAATATTAATAAGAGGCCTAAAAGAAGCCTACGTAAGAGGCGACTTAAAGAGCTATAATAATATAGAAGCCTCTAGAATATAGATATCGCTCTAACCTAGAAAAGTTATAAACCTCTAGTACCTCTTAGTACGGATCTATTCGGTAATTATTAGATAGATAGTAAGGCGACTTACTATATTAGAGATTTACTCGGGGTCTCTATACCTATAATAGTCTTCGATTAGACCCCGGTTTAGCGTAAAAACGCCCTTGTTCGGATAGCGTAGAGGCTATAGGATAGGCCGGACCTATCTAGGCAATCTTATATCCCCTAGTATATAGACTACTTAGAATAAGCTCTAGCACGGCGTTAGACGCTAATCGTTTAGCTAAGGATACTAATTACGTCTAAGGCCTCGGACCCGGTATATAGTATAGGCTAACGTAATATTATACTACTATAGTTATATAGCGAATTACCTAAATAAGCGAGATAGACGCGCCTAGCTATAAACGGTCGAACTATACGACACGACATACCTTGCTTATTAGGTATAATTAATGTAGCTCTAGTATTATAAAGAAAAGTTTAACGTTTACCTTCCGACGGCTAATAAAATTTTAGACTCTTGTTTTTTAGTTATCGTTTTAAACGACAACTATATTTTATTTAAAAACCTTAATTAAGGAGAGTATAATATACTCTTAGAACACCTTCGAACAAGCTCTATAAGTAAATTAGTATCTATTAGCTAGCCTAAAATACTAGAGAGTAGCTTATCTAACTAACTTAATAAGCAAATTCGAAGATTACTAGTAAAGCTACTACTCGCTTTTACTTTATTCTCTCTACTAGACAACGATATATCTATAGAAGCGGAGGACTAAGGAGGTACTAACCTTAACCCTAATACTAATATCTTTTAAAGATTAAACTTAGGAGGTAGACTATCTATAGCGTAGTTCTAGCTACTTATAGAGACTATCTAAGTAACCTAAAGCTAGAAGGTAATTGTCGCTTAGGTTCCGCTACTACCTAGCTCGAACTAGAATCCCTTCTTTAATAAGGAGAACGTAACCGAGTATATTAAGCGTTTTAAAGCGCTATATAGTAACTACTCTATTCTACTTATTAATAATAATAAATAGCTTTACGAGAAGTTACTTACTTAGGTTACGGTTATCTAATATAGACGATACTAGCGCCTTAATAGTTTCTACGACCGAGACTACGCTAAGTTTAAAGAGTCGATTATTAAGGAATACTAAAAGTACGATAATATATATATACTCGGAAACTGCTACTATATAGAAAACCTTTATAAGGTTAACCGTAGCGAGGATAATAATCTCTTAGAGTACTTAAGGCAGTTTATACTCTACTCTAATACTATGCCTACTTCGTATATAGACGAGCGTTCTCGTACTCTTCTATTTATACGAGGCCTTCTATTTCGTTTTAGTAAGAGGCTCTAGGCCTATCTTAAGTTAGATCTTAATAATAAGGACTTAGATTATAGTAAGCTCTTAAAGACAGCCTAGCGTTAGATTAATAGTAATAAGGACTTTAAATTAGAAGTATATAACGAAGGCGGTAGAGACGTCTAGTAGTTATACGAAGTAGTAAAGAAGTCCGCTCTAAGACTGAACTCTAAGTTCAAGGCTAGAGAAACGGTAGTCTATAAAGGCCGTAAGCTAGTAACCGTCGATAACATTACTACTAGTATATAAGACCTTATAATCGCTACGATTCGTCGACTCGAAGAAAGAGACTCGTAGCTACTACGCTCGTCGATAGGATAGCGGGCGAAGTCTTACGATTACGACTATCTATATATTCTAAGGCCTACTTATAGCTAGGAGATTTCGATTAACTTAGCTATAATAGATAACCGGTTAATAATTAAGGCCTATATAGCGATCGCTCTAAAGATTTTAGGTTATTAGATATATAGGCTCGAAGGCTATATAGCTATAAACTACGAGTACCTATAGTAGTTCGAGACTAAGGGCTTAATATATAGAGATCTAAAGACCGGTATTATATACTATAGAACGCCTCGCCTAGATACGGAAAAGATATAGTACTACTAGGATAAGGAACTACTAAAGCTGTTCGTATTAATAGGCGCCTTAGAGTAGCGCTATAGGAAGATTAACCTTAAAAATATAGATCGTTTATTAACGCTAAGAGCGAGCTAGTAGAGGATAGCGAATAAGGTAGCTAGTATTAATAGTTCTATTAATATCGGCTAAGTCGCTTCTATTATATAGAAAGATTAGGACGATCTAATTAGCGCCTACGTAGCTAGAGATAGCGTAAAGATAAAGCGGAACCTAAACTCTTCTCGTCTAGTCGAAGGATAGCTAATAGGAGTATAGAAGTAGATTACGACCTAGGCTATAGCTATAAGAACCTACGCTTATCGTTACTCTTATATTAAAGAGGTTAAAGATAAAAACTAGCTAGCTCCTTACCTTATAGATATAGAGGAGTTAGAGGATTCTTAAACTTAGAGACGTAATAACGATAAGGTCGAGGATAAGTAGATATACGACTATCTAAACGGTCTACTAGTTCTAGTCGCTCCTATATATACTTAAAAGTAGAAGAAGGCTAAGGAGCCTCTAAAGACTAAGCGTACGGATAACTACCTTCGAGCTACGTACGCTAATAATAACGCTAACGTCTTCTAGATAGACAAAATACTCGAATCTAAGGTCTAGTTAAGCTTAGTAGAGATTATTCTCTATAGCGAGCGAGCGTCGTATTCCTTATAGGGTCGTATTCTAAACGATACGGATCTACGTAAGAAGCTTAATAAGCTCTATATAAAGAAGCGTACGAATAGAGGTAGTAGAGCTAAGATTAGTATATATTCCTTACTATCTAAAGCCTTTAGCGAGTAGGTAGAGAAGGAGCTAATAAAAGCTATCTTAGCGACCGATATTAAGGCCTTCTAGGCTACTACTATAGCGATTGATATAGTTAAGCCTAGGCTCGCTTCTAAGCTTTATAAGCGAATAGATAATATCCTTCTATTATTTAATAATATCTATTAAATTATTCTAAGTATCTACGTGCCTATAAAGTACGGACCTCGAATAATAGCTTATAAGTCTTTAATCGACGAGGGGGCTAAGTTAATAATTATACTAATCGAATATGTTCGAAAGCTTTAAGTCGGTATAACCCCTCTCGGTAATATTACTATAGAAGGAGTCGGAGGCAAGGTTACTTTCGTTAGGTACTACCTAGAGGTATTAATCGATACCTTTAGCGTAAGAGTTACGATACTATTTCTAGTCTTACTAGCGAACGGCTCGATCTTACTTAGCCGACTATAGGCGCGGAGAGTACGCCTAGCTTCTAAGAACTACGATAATAGCTCTTAGGAGGGCTTAATTAGTACTCTAGACAGCTATATTATTATATTTACTAGTTTTAATAGCCGTAGTAATATACGTACTATAGAATAAGTCCTAGGAAAAGCTAGAGTACCGAGGAACTAGCTCTAGTCGATAGTACGAGTTTAGTAGGAGCTCTAATACGTATATCGCGTTAAGATTTAATAGAAGTTAGTATTCGAACTCTAACTTTTAGTAATTACTAGCCGAAGAATATAGGGTATACTATCGAGGACTCTAGATCTTATAATAGCGAAGAGTAGAGGAAGGGATTATAAGCTTTTCAAGCTTCTACTACTCTTTCTATATAAGGTTTAGTAGTTAGAGGTAAAAACTCTACTTAGAGGGGTTAGCTAGCGGAACGTTCTATAGTTGCCTTTTTAAACGATAATTACGTTATACCTCCTATACTATACTTTAAACCGTACTAGTAGTATAGATAGATAAGCGATTAGTACTAGTATTCGTTTACGGTTACTAATAGCTCTAAACTCCTAGAGAATTAAGTCTTTAACTACCTTACGTAGTAGTTATCGTATATAAAGGTAATCTACTTTAGGGACTATTTTATAGTAGACTTAATTAGATAAAGTACCTCTCTACGATAGTAGCTCGAACTATTAAGACGGGTTAATTATAGCTAGACTCAAACATAGTATAACTATCTCGTAGTAGCGGCTATCGAAAGTAATATCGCTAAATTCAGCTAAAATAGTCGACTTAAGAAGCTTTTACTAACTACTAGCGAAGCTAAACTAGCTTATACTAACGAGCGAGACTTATACTAGGGTATTAGGTATAGTTTTAAAGATACTATACTAGTGTCTCGATCGAGCTAGAGTTCGAATTATAGAGACGAATACTTGATAATTATACGTAGTAAGCTTAGAGAGGCGGAGCTAGCTATCTAAGAACCTAGACTCTACGACGAGGTTATTTCCGATAAAGTAGACGACGAGCTTAGCGAAGAGACGTACGTTATCTCGGCCGCTATTAATATAGCTATAGAGAGAGCTCGTAATAAAGAAGCTACGAAGTAGTAGAAGCTAGATAATTATATTAGCGCCTATACTCTTTATAAGCGAGTTACTAATAAGATTAAACTAGTAAATACGGACATTACTATAACTAATAGCTTAAACCCTAGCGGATTAAAAGACTAGCGACGGACTTATATTAAGAAGGAAGTAGCTATACTACCTAGTACTAGACCTTACGATAGTAAGTACCTAACTAAGAGGTTCTCGACGATCGAGCCTAGATTACAGCTTATGCCTAAACGGCTTACAAAGTTCAAACCTAGTATAGAACTACTACTAAAGGAGCTAGATTTATTATACTATATACTAAGGAATCGAGAAGCTACCTTTACGTAGGACTTTACGTATTTAGGCCGAATTAATTCTAATATTACTCTACTATAGAAGATTTAGATAGTTCCTTACGAGCTATAGTAGTATCTAGGCTTTAAGCTAAACCTATCTCTATAGTACGTCGTAGAAGATATACTAAGACAACGAATCTAAGCTAGAACTCTTAAGCTATACTATAGTACTTATCGAAACCTATACTTCCTTATTAGTAAGAAGACGAAGATAGGTAAGCCTAAGAAGTATCGGTTAATTAACATAGCTTAGAAGTTTAATCAAGTTACTATAAGAGATTCGAACTTACTACTCGACGCTAAGGGTTTCTCTAAGGACTTTGCCGGTTATACGCTAGCCTCGTTAGTTAATATCTTCTCTAGATATAACTAAATTCTACTCGATAAGTTATATAGAGACCTTATAGGCTTCGACTTACTACTAGGACTATTATAGTAGACAACGTTACCGTAAGGAGCTACGAATTCTATTACCTAGTTCGTTCGTATTATTAATCAAGTGCTTATAGAGTATGTCTCGTATAAGGTACGGCCGTTCCTTAATAATATTAGTATTAAAGGGCCTAAGACGAAGTACGATAGTAAAGAGATTAAACCTAGCCTTCGCTATTACGTTATTAAATATATTATAGCTATAGACGACGTTCTCTATAATATAGAACGAGCTAATATAACTATAGCTTTTAATAAGCTATAGCTCTATTACGAACAACTAGTAATCGTTAGTTACCTTACTAGTATCGATAGTCGCTATCTAGACTTCGTAAGAGTAGCTAAGATTAAGAAATAGCCGACCCTAGAGAATTAGAAGAAGGTTCGAATCTTCCTCGGCGTAGTTACGTACTACCGCGTCTAGGTTAAAGGTTTTACGATTATCCTTACTCTACTATTTAAGCTCTTATAGAAGGATACTAAGTTTTAATAGACTACCGAACACTAACTAGCTAAAGACGTCGTCTTAAAGGCACTAGTTTTAGCCCTAGCCCTAGTTACTCTTAACTTTAGAGAAGGAGTAGGACTTATTATTATAGGCGTAGATTTAAGTAGTAAAGGTTAGGGATATACGCTTTCCTAATATAATCGAGACGAGCTACTTCTCTACTATCTAGTCCGATATAAGTCCGGCCTATTTAACCTAGTAGAGGTTAAGTATAATACTAGAAAGCGCGAATGCCTTAGTATACTAAAGGTATTAAAGAAGCTGAAACTATAGCTATTTAGAGTATACTTCTAACTAGAGATTAATATAAATACTCTCGTTTACTAGCTTAATAAGGCTACCTCTAATTTGCCGAATATAGTAATAACGCGCTAGCTAGTATAGATCTACCTCTTCGACTTTAACGTTATATATGTTCCTAGTAAGAAGTATATAGCTCTAGATTCGTTATTAAGGAAGCCTACTACGCCTAAAGATATAGAGGCTATAGAGTAGGAAGAAGACGTAGATCTAATAATTAACGAGTAATTCTTCGATACCTTTTACGTTAACGCCTTCTCTATATAGGTAATTTAGGGCGAGCTACCTATAATTAATAAGATCTACTCTTAGGAGTTAATAAATATCGCTTTCGTACTTATACGAATATAAAGACCTAAGAGAGTTTCTAATAACGAGTATAAGCGGTTAAGAAAGAAGTACCGGCTATTTTATATTAAGAATAACTAGCTCTAGCGCTAAGAGCAAGTAGCTAGACCTCTATAGCGAGTTATCGATAAACCTAAAGTACGAGCTCGTATTATTAAGGCATACTATTATAAGAACGGCTACTATAGCGCTAAATAGACGTATAATCTTATCTAGAAACGATAGTAGTAGGATAGGGTTTAGGCTTAGATTTCGCTCGCTATTCGATAATATACTATTTATAGTCTTCGGTATAGACGATAGGTACCTAGAGAACTATAAATCCCGCTCTAAGTTACGGTCGGCTAGAGGTAGTATATCGACGGCTTATATGTCTCGAAGAACTGTTCGTTAATAGTTATACGCGAATCTCTATCGCGCTAGCTAGAAGCACGTATATTCTAGTGCCTAGTAAAGAGTATCTCTTTAGTATAGATAGTAAGGTTTATATAGGAAGAGATCTTTTACTAGTAGGGTGCCGCTATAGAAGTTATCCTCGATAACTATAAGACTAACCTTAGTAACGTAGAGAAGCTACTACTATCGTATAGTATTAAACGTATTAACATTTCGCCGTACTACTCTTAGTCTAACGCTATCGTTAAAGTCAGCTATAAGACGATATTAGACGCTTATTTAAAGCTCTCTAATAGCGGCCTTTATACGATTCGTAACTATATTCTAGTAGTTCTATAGGTAGAGAGAACGATAATAGTCTCTACTACCGGCCTAACGCTATCGGAAGTAATAATTAGGCGTAACGTAGTACTACTAATCGAGCTAGAATACTATACTTTCTAGATTATAGATTAGGGCAAGGTTAAGACTAGAGTAGAGCTTCTTACGATTCGAGCTTAAGCCCTAGAAGCTATAGAAACGACTATAGAAGAAGGACGACTACGTTAATAGCGTTTCTAAGAATAGAATAAGGCGTACTTTAATAAATATCGCTATATAGATCTTACTATACTATAGGAAGGAGATCTCGTATTAGTATACTACTCTAAGTTAAAAACTAGCTTCTCCTATAAGCTTACGTTTAGGTAGGAAGGCCTTTTTAAAGTATCTAAAGTATTATAGAAAGGTATATCGTATAAGCTTAAGGAGCTAGATAGCTCTAAATAGGAGTATATCTATAAGAGGATAGACCTTAAGAAATATACCTTTCTACGAGAAAACCTAAAGCTAGTTCCAGATTAGGTTAAACTAGAAGAAGCACCGCTACCAATAGAGAAGGTTATAGAACTAGGCCTTCTACCTAGGTATAAGCACCTATAGATCTTTATTAGTAAGCTATTAGTAATAACTTAAGAAGAAAGAGAGAGTTATATACGCTAGCTACTAATAGAGCTTAAAGAAGAAATAGAAGACTTAGTAAGCTAAAGGCTAAAGCTAGCCTAGTAGAGCTAAAGAAGTAGAAATTCAACGAGCGATACTTAATTAGAGATACGAGCTAAGATCTAGCTACTAAAGCCTAGCCTCTACTATAAAAGAGCTAATCTTCCTAAGATCGTACTATCCTAAGCGCTTCTTTTATTCCTAGAGCTCTAATCTAACCTTTCTAAGTACTTCTCTTAGTCCTAAAGCTACTATTAAGCTCTAATCGGAGCTTCCTAAGCTTATAATTTACTAGACTAGTATAAATCTAGCTAAATCTTAGCTGTCTCGAGCTCTTCTTTTAGTCTTAAAGCTACTATCGAGCTCTAATCTAAGCTTCCTAAGCTCCTTATTTACTAGATTAGTAGAAATCTAGCTAATCCTAACTGTCTCGACGCTATTTTCTATAGCTAAGATAAGTATCTATATAGCTAGTTACTCCTCTAAGCCTAACTTTTAAGTATAGATTCTATATCTAATAGCTAACCTACTATCCTACTCCTTTTTCTAAGTCTCGAGCCTACTATCGCTATAAAAGTTAGCTATCCTAAGCTACTTTCTACTAATAGGTCTTAAAAATCTAAGCTAGACCTATACTCTCGAAGCTCTTTTCTACTAACGATTTCTAAGGTTAGTACTATAATCTACCTTCCTAGAGCCCTTTCCTATCGCTAATCAAAGAAGGAAGATAAGGGTTTTCTATCCTAAAGGTCTTTTTATCGCTAATTTTCGCCTAGCTAAAGAAGTTACTAAAAATATTAGTTTCTAGTAGAGAATTCTTGAAGTTTAAAGTTTTTTAGCCTATATAAGAATAGAGAAGCTTGAATTATCGGTAATAACGGCTCTAATAGCTCCTTTCTAGCTATTAATTATAGCGCTAGCGGTCTCTTACGATATAGAAAGCGCGATCTAGTAAGTTAACTAGGTATACGAAAAATAAGGCTCTTTTAAGTTAGTAGGGGTAACGACGATAGTATCTAAGTCTTAGTCCTTGTCGGCGATAGTAAGGTATATACTATAGTAGTTAGTAGTAGCGTTAGTAGTATACGATAGCTATAGAAGCGTTAAGGTAAAGCGAACTTTTAGTTGTCTTTTTAAACGATAACTAAAACCTTACGTAACTAAGCCTCGCGTATAGACCCCTAATCCTAATAGTAGTTACGCTACTACGATAAGGTATATAATTAGACTACTTTTACGCTCTAAACGATCTCTTCTTCCTTATTAACTATTAATTAGTTACTATAGAGCCTTACTTCTATTAAGTTCGATTCTTATCTTTCGTTACTACCTAGTAACGCTATATAGCTGTTTATATACGTAAGTAGTAACTAATATAATAGAAAACTCTATAACCGGTTACGCGCTCGACTCTCCTCGCTATTTAAGTTACTTATTACTAGTTACGCGCTTTATATCGCCCTAAGCTACTAACTCGACTATTTAAAGACGTTCTCTTTCTCTATTACGTATAAAGAATAAGACTTCCTCTTTCTAGCGTTCTTTAATACCTAAACTATTAAGATTAGCGCTTTCGCCTTCTACCTCGCCCGTTCGAAGTCCTATATAAGAACTACTTAGATAAGAGTCCTTGAAGAAACGACGAAAGATAGCTTCTTTAAGTTCTATATAAGGTATAGCGCTCGCTCGTACTAATCGCGAAGGCTCGCTCGTTAGTTTCTAGGCCTTAAGTAGACCTTTTACTAGTATAATAAACCTTAATAACGCTACTAAAGCTATCCTATCGCTAGAAACGCTATAAGAATAGGAGGAGAGTATCGACTTAGTACTTAAGTAAGTCGAGGAAGTAAACGATAGAATAAAGATCGGTATATTTAACTTCTTTAAACGCCTCTTAGCTAAGATTTTGCTAAAGTACCTTAACGCGTAGAGCGTAAAGCGCGATAATATAAAGAAGATACGCTAAGAAGGCCGAGACTTAGTAAAGGAGAGAAACTTAATTTAGTAGTAGCTACGTATAGAGTTTAGGTACGAGTAGAACTTCCTCTTCCTTAACTAAGTCTTATACGATAAAGAGATACTTAGGAACCTTCGTTAATAGTTAAATAAGTATAAAGGCGTCTTCGAAGAGAGCGAGCCTAAAGACTAGGTCTTCTCGGCGTAGTAAAAGTAAGATCGTTTCTATTAGTAGGTAGCGAATATATTCTCTCGTAGCTAGCATTTTTAGCTATAGAGAAGTAAGAAGACTCCTAGCTCGTAAGGCTTAGGCTTTATTAATACGAACTTAAATAGGAGACGCTACTAGAATAAGTTTAAGGTAGAGCTCTCGTAGGTCGACGTGTTTAGCTATAAGATAAGAGAGGCACGCCTAGAGGTAGGCTATAGACTTGATTAGTACGGATTTATAGTCAAGCTTACTAAAGGAGAGGCTTTCGAAGAACCGACTTATATATTCTCGGTAGTAGAGAAATAGCTCTTAATATCCTATAGACTATTACCTCCTCCTAGAAATCTAAGATCTAATAGACGACCCTCCTCTTCTATACCTAAGAGCCTATCCTTATCTAGTCCTACTCGAAACTCTAGTTAAGAAAGAGAAGGAGAAGGTAATTTACTTACGACTCCGGAGCCTCGTCTTAGAGATTCTATATTATCTAGTACTATATAGAGGCTAAAAGCTTAGTTAGAGAAGTTAACGCTAAGCTCTATAAAGAAGCCTACGCCTAAACCTATACCGAAGTAGGCCCTTTATAAGAGTAGGAGACTTACTAGAATTCGCGCTAAAGAAACTATTATTAACTCGATCGAAACTTCTCCTATACTAGGTACTTTAAGTAATAGCGATCCTATATAAGATTAAGTTTTACTTATAATAGAGCCGCTACTAGGTCTATAACGCCTATCGCTAATCGTGCTAGAAGATAATAGCGGAATTAAGCTAGAGAACGACTCGGAGCCTAATCTACGTTACTAGGCTTATATAAAGGATAGTATTACCTCTAAAGTCTACTACTATATAATCGTTAGTAGAGCTTTTAAAGAAGTCGATAATATCTAGGAGAAGAAGAAGGTAGCTAAGAGCTACGCTTTAATTAATATTCTTCTATACCTTAGCTAGCTCCTTTATAAAGAATATATAGCTAAGATAGGTAATACTATAGGTTTAAAGCTACCGAAGACGGCTAACGTAACGTATACTCTCTACTAGCGTATTATTTAGATAGGTAGTATAGCCGATCTCTAAGCCCTTATCGCCTAGAATACTTAAAACCGGATATAGTTTAAGCTAGAAGCGAATACTTTCTTCTCTAAGCTAGTAGGGCGCTCTCGTTATAGTAAGAAGGGTACTAATACTTAGGAACTAGAGAACGATATTAACGCCCTAATACGCGAGGTAGGAGGAAGCTATCTCGGACTCTTTTAGTTCTCCGCGACCGAAGTAGACTTGAAGGTTACTTCTAATATCTATTAGAAGGCTTAGGAGCTCTTAGACTACGATAGTAATAAGGGTACCTAGACTAATTACAGCTTCCTCTTTTATTCCTCTTCTACTAGAGGCCTATTTTAGATCCCGGACTCTTTACTCGAAGCTATACGGTATAAGTTTATAGTATATCGATAGTATAATATAGCTATTAGTTAGTATAGTTAGTCTCGTAGTATATAGTACTCGCTATCCTAATAGCTTCTTCGCTAGTATCCTTTACTATAGCTATACTAGCTAGTTACTACTCCGTATACGACCGTTAAGTACGTAGCCTACCTATCTACTACCTTTTATATCTTCGACGACGAGGTAGGTTCTAACTACTCTAACAGCTTCTAGTATATCGCCTTAAACAAGAATATACTACTTAAGGAAAAGAGGCTTAATTAGGTTTAATTTACGATCTCTCTAGACGATACTGGCGATAGAGGACGACTTTTACTAACCTCGGATACGATTAGTAATAGGCTCTTTAACCCTAAGGAGGTAAAGTAGCTAGCGAGGCGTATTATCGCTAATAAGTAAAGCTATAGTATAGGCTTCGTCGAGACTATATCTCTAGTAATTACTGACGAAATAAAAGCTAATCTTAAGCTTAGCTAGAAGAATCCTTATACTAATACGAGCTCGCTAGTCATTTCGCACCTCTATATCCCTTAGCGGTATACTCGTATAGGCGAAGAGTATCGCCTAATTCTAATAGTGTTTCTAGCCTACTCTAATAGTTATATATTAGATAAGCTACCTAATAGTAATTACGTTAACGTTCCTACGATCTATAGCGTATATCTCTACCGCGAGTAGATACCCTTTATAGCTTCTAGTACTATATACCTTATACGAGCGATAAAGCCTTTCGCTATAGAGGTACTATTAACTAGCTTAGGCCCGATTTCCGACGCCTTAGTAGGCCGAGTTCTATAGGTAGATTAGGTAGTAAGTATAGAAATAAAGAAGCTCTTTAGTATAAGTAAGAAGGAGTTTAAGGTCTATATAACTAAATAGTAGACTATAGCTAAAGCTTAATTTAATACTACCTACGCTATAGCTATAGATATTAAGAAGTAGGTATTTAGCGAAGCTAGCTTTATAAGCGTAGATAGTAACTTAGAAGTGTTAGTATTAAAGAAGAGAGAGGCCGTTCCTAAGAAGATCCTTAAGAATATAGTAGAAGAGTAGTAGCTAGCGAATAATAATCGGATCTAAGAAGGTGTTTTTAGTAGTTATCGTTAGAAAAGGTAACTATTTAATAGGCCTCTAATTAAAAGTTTAATAGACTTTAATAGAATAACTAGCTAGTTTTAAGTAATTCTAAGTAAGATCTACGAGTAGTTAGGTATCTAGTTAGATACTAAGAAAGGGAGGATTAGTAAAGTAAAGGCCTACCTATATACCGTGCTTAGTAGTTTTAGTATAAAAGTAAGGTAGTAGCTCGTTTCTAAGATAGGAATGTTTACTCTACTTAATTAATTTAATATCTTATAGTCCTAGTATAAGGCTCGTAGTCCTAGAGCTACTATTTTAAGCTCGTTACTACTATTTAATTAACGTATTACAAGACTATTACTCTCTAAACAGGTCTTATTCTATAGCGACTACTCTTATACCTACCTAGGAGGTTAGTATTAAGGTAGTTATTATCTATTAGTAGTATAGTATAGAGGTATATAGTTAGTAGAGCCTCGGTATATACTATATTATATAATATTTAGTAGTACTTATATTATACTCTAATTAAGTACCTTAGCTAACGTTAGAGGCTAATAGAAGAGAGATATATAATAATCCTTTAATCCTTTACTACTTTTAGATAATACGAAAAGAGTAATAAGTCTACGTATAGAGACGTCGACTCTAGAAGATTATATATATAAACTCTCTTAGTCTAATCTAGATTCGATATACTATTCCTTTATTAAACCTAAACTTTTAGTCTATAGTAGTAAATATCTATATATATTACTATCTAAACTATTATATTATACTAAGTAACGAGGTAGATTAGGATACGCGTCTAGTATAGCTATCGGCTTAACTACCTCTTTATTATATAGTAGTTAGTATTTATCCTAGTATATTCTTATAAAACTTCTCGATAGTAGCTTTATATAGATTAAAAGCGCTAATAGCCTTCTTAGCCTCTTCTTAATTATAGTCGGTAATATATACTTTAGTATTATACCTCTACTATAATAGATTAGTCTACTCTAAATACTCTACTAGCTCTATAGTTTTTAAGATTTTAGTAGAGATAGCTCGTTAGTTTGTAATTAATATTTGACTTAGAGGTTAATCAAATATTAATAGTTAGTTAATCGATTATTGTAAAGGAGAATCAAGTTAATTAGAGAGTAGTTAGAACTTTCGTTATTATTCTACTAAGTAGAGCGTAGGCGTCTACTTAAGTATTCTCTCTAAGACTACTAGAATCTTCTAGACTACGTAATCGCTTACGTAGCCTTAGACTAGTTTAGAAAGTTATAGAATCTTTAATTAGAAATCTAACTCTCTTTAGGCTTCTCTTTAATTCTAGACCTTTAGGCTAGACGGTACTAGGTAGGGGACCCCCGCCGACGTATGCCTTAGAAACTTCTAGGGTATTCTTTAGATATTTTTAGATCTTCTTCCTTTTTAGGAAATCCGACGCCTATTACGTGACCTTATCACGTGACGTCAGAGTCGCCCCCGAATATGAAATCCGACGGCTGTCACGTGACATAGTCACGTGACGTCAGGGTCGCCCCTAGAAGTCTAGCTTTAGGATAAGCTAAGCTTATCTTTCTAAAAATAGTATTAGGTAGTAACGTAGTGTTTTATAGAGTAGAGTCTAAGAACTCTTATAGAGTCTAGCGTATTAGATACTCTTCTTTACTTCTTATTATAAAATAATACTAGATAGTCGAGAAGGCTACTTTAAAGTTTTTATTATATATATACTTCTAGTATACTAGTAATATCTACTAGCTAAGAACGATTAGTCTTATACTAGATAGTAGCTCGATATTTAACCTACTCTTTATATTATATAAGCTATATAATTTAGCTATTAGAAGCTTAACCTATTAATCGTTATTAATTATAAGCGATATAGCTAAGCTAGAGCTAAAAATAGAATATATCTTACTAAGTCTACTAACGCTAGTAATCTATTCTCTTATAATCTAATATAGATATAGAAGAAGTTTTAAGAGAAATAAATTTATATTAAATAGTAGTATTAGGAGTACCTTGTTTCTAAATAGAATTATAAGGCTACTATAGCCTATATAGTAATCGTAACTCTAGTCTATATCTTTAATAGAAGTAAAATATTTTGTCTATACTAGACTACCTAATATATAGTATATAGTAACTAGTAGGTCCTTAGTATTATTACTACTAGAACTAAAATAGACTACTTAATATAATATTTATAAGTAAAGAATCTTCGAAATAGAAGTATCTATAGCCTCTAGGATATTTTCTATAGATATATTAGCTACTATAAACGCTAGCTTGAAAATTATAGAATATAAAATTAGTTCTAGTATTACGCTCTCTACTACTTTTATTAAAGTATCGAGCTATAGGCCTAGAGTAGATCTAAAACGAATACTTATAATTTTATCTAATAAGGCTAGAGTTTATATATCGTCTCTATTTAAGCTATTAAGAGATAGAGATAGTAAAGTCGTACTCTAAGAAGCTATCTATACTTACGATACTACTTTAAGAAGCTAGCTAGTAGTAATAGTATCGAAATATATATAATTAAGAACATTTTAACCTCTAAGCGTCTAATATAATAACTCGAACCTAGTAGGACTTAAAATAGATATTAGATACGATATTAGTATATTCTATACTCTTATTATAATATTAGAGAATTACTCTACTTTAGTTAGCTACGATAGATCGTCTCTTCTATACTCGAGTACCTATATAAAGACCTTATCTATTATAATATCTCGTAGTAATAATTACGAAACTAGCTTACTATTTAGTTCTAACTCTTATAGCTCTCGAGGATAATAGTTACGACTAACTTCTAGGAACTTCTCTTCTAGCTAGGCGCTACTAAGAGTAGAGGTACTTCTAAGGCTGAATTTTACTAGTCTAGCTATAAGTTTATCTTTTCTAGTATCCTTATAAACTTACTAGATAGTATTATATCTAAGATACTAATTTATAAATATCTACTCTAATAGGTTATAGACTTTATCCTTATAAGCCTAAAGGTAGTTAGAAGCTTTAAGTAGCGCTAGCGATAAGGTAAATCTATAGTAGAGTTATATAGCCTAATAAGTTACTTGCCTTACTATCGTTACTAAGAAGGAAGTAGTAACGAGAACGTTCTATATCTATAACGTTAATAACTATAAACCTATCGTTATTACTATACTACGATAGTATAATCTTAAGTAGTAGTATATATACGCTATAGGTCCTATAACTACTCTTAGTAGCGCTAAGTAAGAGATAGGTAGTAATTATAGAAAAGCTTAGTTCCTATAGCTATTCTATTAGATATAGGCTAGTATCTTAATTATAGTATTTATCTACTCGAGTAATTAAAGCCTCTCGATCTACTACTTAGTCTTAATTTATTATTATAGCTCTCTCTATATAGCTTCTATAAACTACTAGTATAATAGTATTCTAATCGAATTACCTAGTAGACTATAGCTCTTAATATACGAGAGTAGTATTTACTTAAAGAAATTTAGAAAGCTATAGACTATACCTAACTATAGCTTTATCGTATAGCTATTAGTAAGTAATATATAGTAGCTAAAACGTAGTAGCGATCTATAATTCTTATAATTATAAAGAGTTAATATCCAAACCTATAATATAATTACCTATATAATAACTTAGGCTCTTCTAGAATATTAAGAAGGAAGTAAGTATAGAAGAGAGAGGTAAAAGGCTCTAAGATATATTATAGTAATAAGATACTTTATATATAGGTAGTATTAAAAGTAGAGAGCGTCTTAGAAGCTATATAATATTAAGAAGAGTATAGTATAGTAAAGAAGAATAGAGGATTAATCTTAAACTATCTTAAGTATATAGTATAGTAGTAATATACTAGGAACTAAATATAGAGTTAATTAAGTTAGTTATCTAAGAAGAGAAGAAAGAGAAGTAAGATATACCTCTTACTAAGCCTTAGATAGATACCTTAGGTATCTAGAACTATACTTAAATATCTATATCTAGACTAACTATCTAGGATATATTATTAATACTCCTACTTATACTATATAGTTAGATCTTTTAATAGATTATCTATAGTACTTAAGTACTAGTCCTAATCTTAATTAGTTATTAAGTACTTACTTTTTAGACTAATAATTAAGTCTCTTTAAAGAAAGTAGTATAAAATACGAACTTAGTAGCTCTTATAATCCTGAACAAAATAGGCTTATAGAGAGACTAAATAGAACTATACTTAATAAAGTATATGCCTTACTACTAGAGTCTCATCTTCCTAAATACTTTTAGGGCGAGGCTTTAGAAGCGGCTATATATCTATATAATAGAACGCTATACTCGTCTTTAGACTATAAATCACCCTATAAGGTTAGGTTTAATAAGAAGCCAAACCTTAGTAATATACGCGTTTTTGGCTCTATATCCTATTATTCTAGAGTTAATACTAAGAAATTAGATTCTAGAGCCTATAAGGCTATCTTAATCGGCTATAGCGACTCTAAGAATTATAAACTCTTCGATTTAGAGTCAAAACGTACTATCTAGGCACGAGATGTTACTATTCTAGAAAACCAGTTCTAAAAAGATAAAGATATACTAAGAACTAGTCTAAATCTAGAAGAAGAACCTCTAATAACTCTGTTTAGTAATAACCGAGATCTAGAGAAAGTCCAAGCTTCTCTAGATAAGGTCTAAGCTCCTCTAGGAGAGGTCCGAGCTTCTCTAGATAAAGTCTAAGCTCAGACCTCTAATAATCAATATATAAACCTAGAGTTAGATAGAACTACGCCTACTAGTTCTATATCTAATAGAGATATATCTCTAGAGCTAGAACAAGACGAGTTAGAAGATAATATAGAAGGTTTTCCTAAAGTACCTAAGATAGATATAGAGGATATTACTAGTTCTAGACCTATAAATACTCTAGAAGACGATAGTCTAGACGACGAGCTAGCCTTATATACCCTTATAGCTAGTAATAATTATAACGACCCTACTACCTATAAAGAAGCTATTAATAGTCCTAATAAAGAAAAATAGTTAGAGTCTATATCGTCTAAAATTAACGACCTTAGTAGACTAAAAACCTAGGACTTAGTAGAACTACCTAAAGATAGAAAAGCCTACCTAGGTCTATAAGACAAAAAGAGACTCCTACGGCAATCTTCTTAAGTTTAAAAGTAGATAGGTTACTAAGAGCTTTAAGTAAGTACTAGGCCTAAGATATATAACTCTATAGTTCCCTACTCTCTATAGCTAGGACTAATAGGATAGACATATAAATAAGGGCAAGGCTAGGATCCTAGTAGAGTACTTCTTTCCTCCTCTAGAGGAGGTAGACCTCTTAGATATCCTAGGAGTAGTTATACTAACCTAGTTTTAGGTAGGAGAGATAGTATACCTAGAGGATGTCCTAGTAATCCTTAAGAAGCTACCTATAAGAAAGGTACTAGGCCTAGACTAGGTCTAGAACATCCTCCTATAGAAATATAGAGAGGAGATAGCTCTATTCCTAGTAATATTCTTTATAGTATACCTAAGATAGGCCTACTACTCTAAACTATTTAAGTACTCTACTATAGTTATCCTTAGGAAGCTATAAAAGCTAGACTATACTAAGATAGAGGTATATAGACTAATCGTACTCCTTAATATACTAGCTAAGGTCCTAGAGGCAATTATAGCTAAAAGAATCTCTAAGGAAGTAGAAGAGAGAAAGCTTCTCCTAGAAGCCTAGATAGAGGCTAGGCTAGGTAGGTTAACTACCTTAGTACTAGACCTAATTACTAAATAGATTAGGACTATCTAGAAGGCTAAACTAGGATTAGTAGTATTAATACTTTACCTAGACATCTTAAGAGTATTTAATAAAGTGTCCTACTAAAGACTCCTTTATAATATTAGAATAAAAGGCTACCTAGATTATATAATCTAGTTTATAAGATCCTTCCTCTAGGATAGGACTATATATCTAAAACTAGGAGAGTTTCTTAACTAAGAGAGACTATAGAATATAGAGATACTATAGAGATCTATACTCTCTCCTATCCTCTTCTTCTTCTTTATCTTAACTCTCTTCCTAGCTCTCTAGGAGAGAAATATAACTATAATAGGCTTTATAGACGACTCTAATATCCTTATATATAGTATAACTATAGAAGAGAACTATAAATAGCTAGAGAGGGTATACTAGAAGTATATATACTAGGTAAAGAGGTATAGAGCTACCTTTATATCCTAAAAGTACTAACTTATCTACTTTATAAGAGGAAGGAACTATAACCTATAGGTAATAGTCTAAATCCTAGAGTTTAAGAGAGGGCTAGTACTATCCTTTAGACTACTAGAGGTATAGGTAGATACTAAACTTAGGTAGAGCTTATATATAAAGAAGGTAGTAGAGAAGAGTATATAATAGATCTAATCTCTATAGAGGCTCTATAAATCTACCTAGAGAGTATCTTTCTAGAAGGTAAGACATCTCTATATAGTAGTTATTAGGCCTATATTAGTCTATAGATACTCTATCTAGTCAAACCTAGAGAGTATAAGAGACTATAATAAGAGCCTAACTAAACCTATAGAGAAGATCTAGACCTAGGCCCTAAGGTATATTACTAGAGTATATAAGATAGTATCTACCTAGGTCCTATAAAGAGAGGTAAATATTACCTCTATAAGGATATATACCTAGGATCTATTAAGGTAATATATAGAAAAGAGAGTAGCTACCTAGATATATAGCTATATTAGAAGCTAATACTAGGTAATTATATAAAGGAAAGCTAGAAATAGGAGGAGGCTAGACCTAGGCCTAAGATAAATAAGGACTATAGAGATCTATAACCTTATAGAGATATAGTATAGAGCCTAGAGCCTATAATAGAGAGAGAGATAAGAGGACTAGGTAAAGGACTAGTAGGCTAGATAATAATAGGATCTAGAATAGAAGAGAGTAAAGTAGAAGAGAACTAACCTAGATAGAGATAACCTAGTAGTATAGTAGTTAATATATATAAGAGAGAGATAGAAGCTATACTTAGGCCTTCCTAGGCCTATAAGTATAATAATAACTCTAGTTAGAATAGGCTATATTAGCCTAAATATATATCTTATAAAGAGAAGAGTCCTAGAGATCTAGCTCTAGTACCTATATAACTAAGAAGCCTAAACTATAAGATATATATATATATCCTACTAGAAGTACTAGGCTAGTAGATAAAAGCTATTCTTAGAAGTAGGAACTAGCTACTAAGAGGAAATAATAATAACTAAGAGGAGCCTATAAGCTATAGCTAGGTAGCTTATTTAAGAAGAGATCCTAGATTAGTTCTCTCTAGTAAAAGAGGAACTAGAGAAGAGCCTATAAAACTAAGAGACTAAGGAAACTAAGATAAGAATAATAAAAATAAGAGGAATATAGATAAGAACACTATAATAAGAAGAATAGTCTATATAGAGTTTAAACCTATAACCTTCTATATCCTATTATACTATAGGAATCTTAAGATAAGGCTTTAAACTATAGAGATAGCTAGGATCTATATTCCTCTTCTATAGACTTTAAGAGGTAGGTATAATACTACTATACTAATAAGCCTAGGATAGAATTAGAGGAATCTTAAGGACCTATAAATACTAGAAGAGAGAGAGAATAGAAAGAGAGAGGTAGAAGGTAAAGAGAGGCTAGGCTATAAAGGAGCCTAGTTTTATATAAAGAAAGATAGAGAATAATAGAGGTAGCTACTAACTATAATATAAAGAAGAGACAAGAGAGGTTTTTTATAGCTTTTCTCTTTAAAGAACGATATAGAGTATATTACTTACTCTAGATATATAAAGAGATAGACTAGTAATAAGATTTATCTATCTATCTATTATCTTTACTAATACTATATCTAATACTAAATCTATATACTATATTATCCTTTAAGGAGTATTAACTCTAAGTAATATATACCTAGAGATTAGTATTCTATTAAACTATATATAGGTTCTCTCTAATAATTAGTTAGCTAATTATCTCGAACTAGTCCTTTCCTTCTAGCTTATCTATCTATAGCTTAAACTATTTCTTCTAGTTAGTTCTATCTAGAGTTAGAATCCTTTAGCTCTTCTTATTCTCTTAGTCTATTATAGAAATAGATAAATAGAATAAATAATTAGTAGAATACTTTAGACTAGCTAAGGATTCTAGAGAAGAGTAATTTCTTATAGTAGAGAGACTAGCTCTAAAAGATAAGGATTCCTTATATAAGAGAAATTACTAAGATATAGATCTCTCTCTCTTAGCTAAGTTTCTACTACTAGGTAGTAGGAAAGCTAAGTAGCTCTTCTAACTCTAGTAATACTAGGTACTATAGTAGAGAACTAGATAGGTATTAATAAAGTAGGAATATACTACTATCTTATAGAGATCTTTACTAACTTATATACTACTAGGTATAAACTAGCTTTATTAGTAATATAGTTAGAGAAACTTCTAGATCTTAAATATTTTCTATAAACTATAAGAGATATAAGTAACCTATACTAATATAGGTTACTTCTATTTAGTATATAAACCTAGGCTTATAACCTATTAAATATAGAGGGCGTATTAGATACTATATAATATTAAAGAGAGTATAGTATAGTAAAGAAGAATAGAGAATTAATCTTAAACTATCTTATATATATAGTATAGTAGTAATATACTAGGAACTAAATATAAAGTTAATTAAGTTAGTTATCTAAGAAGAGAAGAAAACGAAGTAAGATATATCTCTTACTAAGCCTTAGATAGATACCTTAGATATCTAGAACTATACTTAAATATCTATATCTAGACTAACTATCTAGGATATATTCTTAATAGTACTCTATCTAAATATAAAATAGTAGTTTATTAAGAAACTAGATAAATAATAATAATAAGCTAGTAACGATAAAGATTAGATCGTAAAGACTAAGGCTACTATCTAATAGCTATAGAATATATATAAAGATAAGTATAAGAGGCCTTCTATATTAATAGTTAGTCTATATACTTCTAGTATAGCTACTCGCTATATTATCTACTCGCTTATAATTAATAACGATAGCGATAGTAATAGCGATAATAATATAGCTATAGACGAGTATATATAGTACTATAGTAAGAAGTAGAAGAAGGTAGTAAAACTTAATATAAGCTAGTTACTAATACCTTACTAGATTAAAAAGAGACGATAATAGCTAAGCCTAGTATAAATAGTATTAGATATATATACCTATCTAGTAATAAGTAATAAGCCTAAGCGATAATTTAGCGTTACTAGCGACGTATTATAACTATATAGACGATAATTATATAGTAAAACTATATAATATTTAGTTACTTTAAAGTTATAGATAAATAGTAGTTTTATTATACTAACTAGTACGCTATCTAGGCGTATTACGTAGCTAATAATACCTATAGTAATAATAGTAATAGTAGATAGTACTAATATAGTTAAGATAGACTAGTATTTACTACTATTCGATATTATAATATACTACTACTTATAGCTAGTATTACTAAGTAAGTAAGCCTTATATAAGTAAGTAGAGAGCGTCTTATTTACTTAATAAGTAAGTAGCGAGAGTACTAAATAGTAAGTAAGTAAGTAAAGATATCTTTACTTACGTTACTTACTTATAGACTAGTCTAGTTAGTAAAAGATATCCGATTTACTAGATTTAGTACCTAAACTTTAGACTTATTTAGACTCTTATCTATCGAGCTATTATCGTCTACTCTCTCGCTATAGGCAAAGTAGAGAGCCTCGATATTAGTAATTAGAGCGTCTTTACCTTCCTTATACTCTAATATAATAAGGAAGTTCTATAGATATCTAAAGCTATAGCTTATAGCTACTTTATTAATAAGCTATACTAGCTATTCTAGGCTATCTCGATAAGGTAGTAGTCGATTTAGTATATTAGCTATAGGCTAGTCCTATACTATATCTATTATAAAGATATAGTAGAGGCTTCGTACTAGCTAGAAGGTCTACTATATCTTATTCTTATCTCTACTACTTATAATAAGGTTCTAGTTATTACTATACTATTCTAAAGCCTCGTTAGTAGTAGTCTAATCCTAGGTAGATATATTAATATCTAAGGCTTAGTATATCTAAGTATCTAGTATATCTATATCTTTATCTTTACTAGACTAAGAGAAACCTATATCGGATCTATCTCTATCTTTTTCTTTAATATCTAGAGAAGGTATAAAGTAAGAATTAGAGCTAGGTAGTATAGCCTATAGTTATTACTTCTAGTTAACTTAGTCTAGTACCTCCTACTTAACTACCTCGTCTATAATATAGATATCGATTAAGATATAAACTTTATTAGATAGCTTTAGTATCTAAGAATAGGTATTATATACTATCCTCTATATTCTATAATTAGCTTTTATAGAAAGAGAGAGGGCCTCGTACCTTAAGTTACTCGTACTTCTTTAGTACTAACTATAACGAGAGTATTCTATATATCCTTATATCGTCTCGTATTAAAGATACTTAGCTCGTTATCTCTAAGATACTACTCGAGTAAGAACTTAACTCTACTATTATAGCTTACGTTTAATACTTAAGACTAAGCTAGAGCGATTTCGCTTACTATATCTAAGTACTCCTTAGTCTCTAGTCTAGTATATATAGTATATTAGTAAAAGAGATAGAACTAGTAGTTAAGTATAGTATACCTTACTTATACGTTCGTATAAGTTTAGAGAGTAGGTTCTTATACTCTTCTATAGTCTTATTATATTCTTCTAATACCTATATTAGAGTATAGTATATATAAAACTCTTATCTCTAATTAGCGTAGTCTACTTAAGCCTATAACTAAGGCCTATTACCTCTATTCTATTTAGAAAGTTATTAGAAGAGAGGTCGAGATCCTTAATACTATTATAGATAGAGCTAAGCCTATTAAAGATAAGAGCTATCTAGTATCTAAGATTAGTAAGTATAGCCTTAAAGAAACGACCTAGTAGATCGTTAAGGTCTAAACTAGTTATATTTAGTATAATAGTCTAGACGAGAGCCTTCTAGCCTTAAGTATTAGAGTCTACTAGCGCTAGGTACTCCTCGACGTTTAAGTATATAAGGCCTCCTTATATAGTAGCTAGTCGAGTAAGTAGCTACTAATATATCTTACTAATTATATTACCTAAGGCCTTAATCTCTTTAGTAGTAATAGCGAGCTTCTTATATAAGAATAGCTACTTCTATATAAAGAATATATTAGTTATAAGTTACGCCGATAGTATATCGTACGTAATATACGTCTATATATAGAGCTTATTAGGAGCTATACTACTATCTAGAATATATTCCTTCTATAGCTTAATAGAGCTACTACTATCGTTACTTTCGCTCTTAATAGATATAGTATCGTTTATACTAGTAGTATTATTTAGTCTTATTTATAGTTATAGCGCTAGGAGAGAGTATAAGTTTATAAGTAATAAATAGAAGTAGTATAGAAACGTAGAAGAAGGAAGAAGAAAAGAAAGTAAATAATCTAGAAAGTTTAGTAGATACTAGTTAGCTACTAATATAGAGTTTAATTATATATAACTCGCGTAAGTAAAGAGATTAGGCTCTAATCTCTATCGAACTATATCGATACGACTATAGTTCTACGACGCTTATTACTATATAAATCAAGATATAGCTAGGCCTATATTACTACGTTACTCTATCTTAGAGATAATACTCCTAAGTATATCTAGCCTCGCCTTATTCTCGTTCTAAGATATAGTTAGAGGCTACTCTAGCTACGATAGTCGCGATATAATTAAAGGCTCTAGATCCTATAACTCTTAAAGCTAGTCTATATTATACTCTTATAGAGTATCTACTATCTTTATTAAAGCTTAAGCTTCCTATATCTATATCTTAATAGTAGCTTACGACTCTTTTAGTAGTAAGCTCTATTTATAATATTATACTAAGAGAGTCTCGAGCTAAGACTATAGCTTTATAATAACCTTCTTATAGTTAGAATTAAGCTACTTAGTAATAGAATAAGAGCCTCTTCGTTAACGAGGCCTAGTATTAAGAAAGGCTTTAGCGTAGTAATCTTATAACCTTCTTCTTATAAAGGCTTTAAAGCTATTATCGTTTAGTACGTAGCTAGTTAAGCTTCTTATTAAAGCCTCGTCTTAAAGTACAAACTTGTTTAGTATAGTAGTTCGAGGCTTTAGAGAGTCTAGATACTATAAGTACTATCGTCGTCTTAAGACTAGGCTTACTATATAAACCTTATAGTACCTCGAGGTAGTAATTAACTTACTATAAGGTTCTATAGTTCTCTATAAGCTAGTTATATTCGGTCTATTCTAGCGTAATAGAAGAGGCTAGCTCGCTTATATTATAGGACTTCTCTTTAGCTTCTAACTCTAGAGCTTAGTATCTTTTATCGAGTCCTATTCTTCTAGACTACTTTATAGTAATATCTAGCTCTAGGTCCTCGACCTTACTTCTTAGCTCTAAGTCTCTATTTATTAACCTCGTCTCCTACTTAGCTAGTTAAGGTATTAGGCTCTCGACTCGATTAATATTAGTAATTAAGTTACTATATCTTTCTCCTAGCTCTGATTTTTTAATTTTCGTATATTCGAGCTCTTCTACTAGGCCTTACTTTTCGCTTTCGAGTTTATCTCTTAATATACTAAGTTTCTAAATCTCTCTATCTAATATCCTCTTCTCGCTCTTAGTCTATACCTTACTTACCTCTAACTTCTCGATCTTATCTATTAGGCTCTACTTTTCTTCTTTAACTTTTAATATCTCTTACCTCTTCTTTATAGCTATATCGATTAGGTCCTAGTTTTTATAATTAAGCCTTATCTTCTAATTATCTAATAGCTTAACTACTACCTTAAGGCTTCTCTTCTACTCTTAAAGCTACTTAACTACTTCGACTAGGCCGACCTTATCGCTATTTAGCTTTATTATTATCTCTTCTAGGCGACTAGTTTCTATAATAAGGCCTTGTTTCTAATCTTTAAGCCTCTCTATCTCTAAGACTAAGTACTCTTTTAAGATAGATAGCTTAGCTACTTTAGTTTCTAGTATCTCCTTTATAGAAGTTAAGCTTCTAATATCTATATTAAGCTTCTACTTCTATATAGAGGCACCTATAGTTTTCTTAGATAAGGCCTTATATCGTTACTATATCTAGATATTTAGTCTCTCTTAGTCCTTATATTTACTTACGAGAACCTTAAGATATTAAGCTTTAGTTTCTAAGATAAGATCTATAATCTCGTCTACGAAAGCGTTAAATTTAGCTATAACGACTTTCTCGTATATCTTAACTTTAGAAGTACTACTTACTTTACTAGTAATTATCTCGCTTTAGTCTTCTCTAGCTCTAGTACCTACTCGTCTAAGATAGTAAGCCTCTCTATAAGTATTAGAATACTATTATTTATAGAGCGATAGTATTACTAGGCGCTAATATTAAGCGTAATAGTAGTATATACGAGCGAGCTAGTATTCTTCTTAGCGTAGGCTCTAATCGTATCTAGTTAGGCGTTTATAGTAGTAAGTATACGTACTACTATAAGATTATTAGTATTATAGAAAAGCGTTTATAGTAGTAGTAGTAGTAGTAGCGTAAGTAGTAGCGAGTATAGTAGTTTGTTTATAGAAAGAGTAGTTATATATTCCTATATAATATAAGGTCTACGTATCCTACTAGCGTTATTAGACGAGGCCCTAGTAGATACTACTCTAAGTAGCACGATCTTCGCTTTCCTCGAGGCTCTAATATAAGAGCCTAAAGTCGGATAAGGCCTTATCTCTTAATACTAGAAGTAGCTTCGATTTAATAACTAGGCTCGTACTCCTTAATAGTTATAAGTTCTTAATATAATACTCTAGGCCCTTATATTAAAGTAAAAGAAGTAAGTATACGCGTACGTGCCCTACTTTATATTTACTTATATAAGTACGTCTATACTTTTCTGTTTCCTTATATATAAAATCTTAGTCGCTTCTCTAACTTTCTATTCTTTACTAACTACTAACTACTATATTACTAACTACTTTCCAAGTCGAACAACACCTTGCGTAGACTACTACAACGTATACTACACGCGTGTCATAATAGAGTAAGTAACGACACATCTCACTACAGTCTCCGCGCGACGCTGATCATCAAACAGATCGATCTGTGCCCTCTAGTCTATATTCAGACTTCTCCTCCACTACCTTAGTTCTTGCACAAAAATATTTGGCTGCTCCCACGCCGCAAAGTGTCCACCCTTTCCTGTCTCATTCCAGTACATAATGTTCTTCCAGTACCTTTCGCACCACTCTTTCGGCGCATAGCTTGTATCGCCTGGGAACCAGCTGATGCCAACCGGCATATCGATAGACCATGCAGTCGTGTCCGGCTGATTCTCCCAGTAGTAGCGGGCTGACGAGGTACTGGAATTCGACAGCCAGTATAGCATGATAGTGTCGAGCATGTCATTTTTGGTGAGCACCGTTTCCACATTGCCGTTATGATGCGACCAATCTCTGAACTTCTCAAATATCCAGCTCGCTTGTGCGATGGGCGAGTCTGCTAGTCCATATCCGAGCGTTTGCGGCCTGGTTGACTGCTGAAGAGAGTAGCCACGATATCCTGTAGTTTCTCGAGAGTGATGCAGTGCCATTGCTCTTTTCACACCCCTTTCGTCTTGAGCTGCAGTCTGGATCTCTTTCTGTCACCAGGTCAGCGATACACACATTCCGGCCACTATCCTGTACCTACCTCTGGTCGGAAATATATCGAATTCATATGAACTGCTTTCAACCCTCTCGGTGCTTGGTGTCCCAGATTTGCAGTGACGTGCGAGCCCCAATCACCGCCTTGAGCGACCCAGCCCTTGTCAGCATATCCCAATCGCTCCATCAGTATTGCCCACGCTCGGGCAGTGCGATCATAGTTCCAGCCAGTCTCTGTTGGCTTACTGGAGAAAGCATAGCCCGGAAGTGCTGGGATTACGAGATGGAATGCTTCTTTGGTGGACCCGTTATCAGGATCAACAAGCTTGTCAATGACATGTCTGAATTCCAAGACTGAGCCAGGCCAGCCATGAGTCACCAGCATCGGGAGAGCCTGTTTGTGCCTCGACTGGAAGTGTAGGAAGTAGATTTCGACTCCGTCGATAGTTGTCGTGTATTGGGGATACGAATTGAGCAGCTCTTCGCATCGCTTCCAATTGTACGATGTCTGCCAATACTGGCAAAGATCTTGTATTTCTGCAAGTGGCACACCTTGAGACCAGTCGTCGACCGTCTGCTTGTCTGGCCAGCGTGCTAAACTGAGGCGTAATTTCAGGTCATCAAGAGTAGCCTGTGGTATGGCCAGCTTGAAGCGAGAGATAGCGCTGTCTTCTTCTGGCATTGTCTTTGACAAAGGTGTATGATGGGATGTCCATTGTGCAATCGACTCGCTTGATGTGTATGTTCTGAAAACAGCATCACGTAAGCAAGGAGATAGTGCAAGCCATCGGCAAAGGCAATGGTAAGAGCACCAAGCCACGGCTTCGCATTTCGCTCATTACTTCTGGCATCAAGAAGAGCAGTACAGTAGGACTGAAGTGGTCTACACACGCGTACAGAGAGCATCGAGATGATCTGGAACAAAACGCTGAGCCAGATTTCAAACGAACGCCAAGCCTCAAGCCCCGCTTCCTGGAGCCCCTCAGCATATATTGACTTTCCGCTCGCCATCACACCCAGTTCCACTCTTGCTCCTGGTATCATCTTGTCACCGCCAGTCCACCAACAGGCCAGACTTTGACCTGATGGCGAGCGTAGACCTGACGTGTCGAAGCCCCTGCTCGAGTCTTGGCTGATCTCTAACACACCAGATCTCTTAGACAAAAGGACACATTCCGACCTTGAATGAGTACAAATGCTATTCGGCAGCACTTCACGACAGTGGGTCATTCCGATCTGGAAGCATCGCTAAATACGGCAAGGAGCAGCCAGAAGAACTTCGATTCTCGACCGTCTCCACGAAGCCTCTTGTATAAGTGTCATGCCGCACCATGGGCTGCTTCCATAATCCCTCGCTCCAGGTGCACGCTTCTATTAGCCAGCAGATCGGCTTTGATGTCTTTCAGGCTAGTTTGGAAGCCATTGGTAGCGCTAAGAGCGTCTGCGGCCGCGAGATGAACAGAAAAGCCCGACAGCCAATGGTCATGACGTACTGATGCCTTGAATGTCGTTATCATCAGTGGAGTAAGACGATGCCGACTTGTCTTGATCAAGCAGTCAATAGCCTCAAGGAACTCGGGCTCGTGACGTCCGCTGAGAGGGAGTTTCGGGTCTGTACGCGAGTCACCTGGCCCAAGCATGAGAGCTGCCACGCCTGGCACAGCAGCAATAGCGTCCACATGGTCGACAGCTCGCTATCTTCAGGTAAGCATTTGACTTCTATTTGAGAAAAGAATTTACAGCACTCTCGATCTGGCATATGACAGCCACATGTGCATCGGCGACCTCTGTGAAAGATTTCCCACACAGTGTAATGTCCGTGACTTGACCGGTCAATGAGAACGGCGACAGCGAACGTTCTCCTACTGGTGGGTATCGACATTTGCGAACAGCCTTGCGGGCCTGTTCATCATCTTCAATGTGCGGAAACACGATACCTGCAGCGCCTATCAAAGATGGTAGGATATGTTAGTCATCGAAGCATCTGGGATGCATTGTGACTTACCAGCATCAACAGCGTACGTGAGTAGATCTGACTGCGCGGACGGTACACGCACAACTGGAAGCGAGCTTCCTTCACTACAGAAGCTGACTGTATGGATGAGACGCACCAGATTCTCGGGATCGATGGCGGAACGCTGCGCGTCAGTCAAGACGATGTCGTAGCCAAGAGGAGCTACAGTCCGCGCCACTGAGGTATGAGGGAAGGAAACGACACAGCCAAAGAGGTGTGATGAAATGGGATTTCGTCTCATGGTAGCTGCCATTGCACGACGAAGGTTGCTAGGCTGGAACAGCTTAGCTGCCCGATGTACGTTCATAGTTAGCTGAATAGTCGAAAGTGCTCAGGTATATCAGGTCAAGCAACAGGACAAAGATGAATCAGACTCCTGCGTTCAGAACATGCAGATATACAACGCCCAGGCAGACGGACGTATAGCAATTCTCGTGCTAAAAGATAGCTCGAAGATAGCTCGTCCGGGGATTGCATTAGCTTGGAGCCTCCTGGGATTCGTTGGCGTACTGGTGTTACTGTGGAGGCGCTTTGATCGACGTGCTGCTAGGCGTGCTCCAGCTTGACTTAGCCCGATTGATAGTGCACTGATCAGCTCAGCAGTAGTGCAATGTTTACACTGACGACATGACCTTGCAAGGCTTGCATGAAGCATCTCAACTTCCTAATCCGGATGTAGTAGCTGCTTTCCCGAAGAGGATGTCGCAGGCTTACTAAGTTCGACGTAGCGTACAGAAGGACATTCGCCTGGACCATATCTATCCAACCCGTCGGAATGTTAGTCAGCTAACAGCATACGCCTCACGACGGCGCTGTTGCCTTAGATGCCTCACGCCTCATTTTAGTAGGCTCCTTGGGCGTACCCTCATACCCAGTCTTCCTCATCCACTCTTCCAAGGTTGTTGGTCGTCCTCCTGTGGTAACGACATCTCTCCCGCCAGTCTCATTACTTCTCGTGTTATCCTTCCACATGTTCCACCCCAAGCCCCAAACGTCTTACGGAAAAGGAACGTTGCGGGGTCTCCAGGATTCGATCCCATAGGCAGCGGCGCGTCTGGATCCATACCTTTCTTTGTAGCACCTTCGAACCACTGCTCCTGACTGACGAACATGGTTCGAGCTTGTTTGCCTGTGACTCTGACAAAAGCCTCCACAATGTCAGGCCAGGTGACAGGTATCGCGCCTGCGTCCACAACATGACTATTGGACTTTTCGAAATTCTCGAGAGCCCATTTCAAGGTTATTCCATAGTTCTCTAAAGGCATTAGCTGAACAACGCTGTCCTCATGCATTGGTGCAGCAAAGACATACTCCTCCCCGATCTTGAGCGGACAGAGCAGACTGCCGAGCATCTCTGCATAAACACCGCCATACATGATCGTCCACCCCATTGTCTCCACGTCTTGCTGCCGGATCCAATCGGACAAATGCGCTTTGACTGTGTTATGGCTATAGCGGTACTTCTCCTGATACCCACTCTCTCGTAGGCGGTTTCGAGCACCGCTATAGATGAAATGCTTGATTCCGCTCTGTACAGCAATCTCGAAGGCTCGAACCGTCCAAAATTATTCATCTGGTTCGCGGATGGCAAATGAGTTGATGATGAAATAGCAGCTTTCTTGGTCCGCAAAAGCATCACGAAGTCCTTTTTCCGTGTCGTATGTGGCTTCTATCAGGGATACATGAGGTAGTTTGCTGAGTCGTATGGCATCTTCGGAGGAAGTGTTGCGAGTGGGGACTGTAATCTTGAACTTGTTAGTAGCGGAGAGTGCTTTTCTTAACATTAGCTGTAAATTGCATGTTGGTCTCAGCAATCACTGACAATGGACCATCGGGCCTGCTCGTGCACCTGTGCCACCAAAGATAACGATCGATCGAAGAGACATGGTTGCGAGAATTGAAGTTCGAGAGAAAGCTCGTGATATGTTTTAAGCCAGTCGATATACCTCTCGAATGACCAAACCCGTGGATGTGACACACAAACTGTCCTCCTGGTGTGGAATGTGGCTGTATTTGTAGTTATGACGACATTGAAGTAAGTGCTCAATTGTGTTGTCGCTTTGTCGTGTTGTGTTGCCTGCAGCACGAAGTGAAATTATGCAGGTCTGAACTTGCATTGCATCCTTCACTTTCATTCTGCGTTAGCGCTAGCGCTAGGGCCACTTATTCAGCACAACATCACTGTACATTCCGCAAATTCTTTCTTTCTTCCAAAATCGAAGCGCAAAACGACCAGGGAATATGGACCTTGCTATCCCCGGCGCCGCTGCCGCTGCGCCTCACCAGCGTGCTCAATTACAGAACTTGCCAGGAGAGCTCATCTGCGCCATTGCATCGCACGTAGAGGCTGTCCCAACCAATGATCGTTGCTCCATTCGCAACGTGTTTCGAGGCTTTCTAGCGTTCCGCCTTGCATGCAGAGATCTCGAGGAGCACTCGCGAGTGAGCATCACCGTGAAAACGATCCATGCTGGGTTCTGGCTAACTCGACGTCCAGGTAAGGTTCATAAGTCGCTACATCAAGTCCATTGTTGTGCGTGCATCATATGGCGCTATCCAGCAGATCACCAAAGTCTTTGAACGCCCTGCCTCCTGCGCGAAAGTCCTGAAAATCACCTTCAAGGACCGCGAGGAACACGGCGGGTGGGCAGGACTGCTGGGGGCTTTCCTTGAGAAGCTTTCCAATATCACAGCAATCCACTTCAGTCTTTCATATCGGTCGGTGTGGGCAGGAACTCATGCGCTGCGTGCTCTTACGATACTTGAGCCACCTGTCATGAGTTCTTTGACGCTCGACGGCGGCTATTGCTCGATTGTCGCGTTGGAGAACTTCCTTTGGCGTTGTGCTGGATGCCTCCGGAGTTTGCGATTGGCGTACATACGTATCAGTAAGTGTGACTTACAGCTATTCAATACATAAAGTGTGATGTGGATGATGCAGGCTCCTCATATCATGTGCTATGCTGACTCTTTCGTTGCACGTAGGCGCAGACACTGCGGCAGACTTCCTCGCCGGCATTCGCGACAGGCTTCACCTCAACACGATTTCGATTGAGCTAGCGAGTCGCGACGATCGATCTTTGGACAACTTGTTCGCCGGTGTGCAGCGCTCTCGAGAGACGAAGTGGTTTCGTCACTAGGCAACCAGGAAACTGGAGTTTTATGATCTCAGGATCATGACAAGCTCTAGCACTGGCGAGGGTGCTACCAGACTTGCACTGGATAGGATCCTTCAGCGTGCAGAAAGCTCGAGGTACGACCCCAACCTCAACCAAGAATCACTGGGATATTGAGGGTGGCGCGGTACATTGGTCGATGTAGGGATGAATCAACATGTGGCTTGGAAATCGCGGGGCATGAAGTTCTTGGATACTGCGTTGGCTATGGTCGAAGCGGCTTGTGAAAGACCTGGCTAGGAGACACGGAAAGTTTCGAAGACAGCCCCCATGGACGTATGCGGTGTGCCCTGCGGCCTCGCGAAGTCTATGCCGTTTGACTTCTCCAAAGTTACTCAAATTGAAGAATGTTTTACAGCTTCTTGATGACCTTCCGATCCAGCTTCAGTCTCGCCACGATTGTCAACAAGCTCGCGCAGACGCCTGTCCCAGCAGCATAGAAGATCGCGGCTCGATATGGCTCAATGCTATCAGCCGAAGCCGCTCCGGTGGCATCGATGAGCATTCCAGCAACAGCTGGGCCAAGCAAGTATCCCGGCGTCCAGAACGAGTTCGAGAGACTGATGCTCGCCGCCGCGCTTCCAGGAGCCAACGCAGCAACAGCAGTAGGCAGGGCAACGAAGAAGCTCCCATTTGCGAAACCGTTCACGATTGCGAACAGGACTAGAGGCGGCATGCTCGAGCTGACAGGCCAGATTGCTAGCATGGTCAGACTGTTCACGAGACAGGCGACTGTAAGCGTATTGAGAGCTCCCATTCGATCGCAGACCCAGCCTCCGAGCAGACGGCCGACGGCAGTGGAAGCTCCGAATCCTGCTACGAGACCAGCACCTGTAGTCGCTGTAAGGCCAATCGAGCTGGCGAAGAGCGGCAGGAAGAATGGCGGCACATAAAGCGAGAACACCGCTATGGCGCCCGCAAGTGATACCAGTAGGAAGGGTGTGTGTCGCAAGATAGAGAAGTCGTACCTCATGGCTTGATTCCGAGGTCCACTTTGTCGATCTCTGAGCAGCAATGCGCAAGGGATCGCGGTCGCAAGCACAAGAAAGCCAAGAATGCGGAACGTCCATGCAAGCCCAGTCTTGTCGAGTAGTGCTTGTGCAGCAATCGGCATGATAGTGGCTCCTAGTCCACCGCCAGCTTTGACGATACCATTTGCCGTGCCAAGCTTAGAAGAGAAGTACTGCAATGGTAGACTGTTGGTGGCGGTCAGGATGGAGGAAGTCCCGACACCAAGAAGAAGCCCCGCCACGCAAAAGAGTCCGCCGAGGTGGTCCAGAGTGAAGCTCGTGGCGATGAGACCAACGCCGAAGAGCAGAGCGCTTACCAGACAAGTGATACGCGTGCCGACTTTGCCCATGATACGCACAGCGATAAGTCCGAAGCCGACCATGCAGGCCATGTAGAGCCCACCAACAAATGTGATGGTTTGCACATCGGTGTGCAAGTGAGGAGATTTGACAATTGCTGTCTGCAAAACTCCCCAGGCAGTCGTGTAGCCATTCAAAAGAACCATGATGTAGGCGCAAGCAGCTGTGATGACCCAGCCGTAACCGCCATCTGGCACGACTTCTGTCGCTGTCCTTGGTGGAAGTTCGTCAGTGGCAAGGGCTCGACCAGGCTCAGAACGTGCCTGTGGCGATTGTATGTTCGTGAGCGGGATAGCTTTGCACGCAGTCTCACTCTGCAGCTCAGTGAGATCCGTAGATGTGAGGACTTGGGTGGCAGACATTTTGGCCAGTGTCAATTTAGCTTTGCCAGAAGATTGCGGCGTGAAGAAGCGTTGCAAAGCCTCTTCATTGCCATCGCGATAGATGACTGTTTCTCCACTGTGAGGTGTGGTGGTACTACAGTACTTGGCGCACGCCCTATGGTCACATTTGACTCATTGCATGGCGTTCCTTGGGTAATCGAAAATGCCTCAATGGCTTAGCGGTCAAACGTTATTATTAACGAAAATGCTCGATGCGCCCACGATCCTATCTACAGCAGTACATCGTCGCCTGAATGAGTACGTCCAATGGGTATATCGCGAAAAGAAACAACACATGATACAACTTCCTAATAATCGGCCTGATGCAAATCCCTCGTCTCTGTCCTCGCAATTCCTCTGTACATGTCATGCCTATCAATCGTGCCAGGCTCTTTCGCAGGTCGTAGCACTGTTGTTGGACTTGCAAAGGGTGAGTCGACGGCTTTATTGCCAAACGTCTCGACGAAGACAGGCGTAGTGTCGCTTGCACCTTCACTTGTGTGCGTCTCCATGTGCGCCAGACGTTTCCGTACTTCCTCTTCCATGATGGGAGGCTCGATCTCAGCGCCGATAGATTTGCTTCGTGTGCGATACACATCCGGCCCCAGGTCTGACATAGACCGCGGAGGGTCAAGGTCCTCGGCAGTGACAGACGGACCACTCACACTGTGACTGTGACCTTTCGCGAGGTGGTTCTCCTTCTTGTTGAATGACTTGAATAGCTTGAAGATGCCAGGTCGCTTCTTGTGCTTGTCTGCTGGTCCATTCGTGCCGTCCTCGGGCTGCAGAAACTTCGCCTGCTCCTTCGAGAGTGTATACGACGACATTGCGGACTCTCGGGCCTCACGACTTATGTTGTCCAGCGCTTGTTGCGTGGCTACCAGGTACTCTGGATAATCGTCTTTGCAGATTTCCTGAAGAAGACGCAGCTTGGAAATATCCTGCGCCGTTCGCATACGATCCGGTATAATGTGCCAGCCAAATATTCGAATATCCATGCGCATTGCTCGATCGACCTTCTCTTTCACGTCCAGCAAATTGATCAAATTGTCCACCTTTTCCTGTGTCAGCTCTATGAAGCTGCCAAATTTGCTTATGTCGGCTATCATCCACGGCGTGAACACCAGCGAGTTGTTTCGCCTTGTGTTGATCTGCGCGATGTCCTCTGCTACCTCGCGAAGAAGCTCATACTTCTCCCGGAAGCCCTCCAACCGAGTCGTGTCCATGGCTTGCTCTAGCGTAGGCCCAAACCTCTTCGGCGGCTTCAGACCAAATTTCAGCATCATCTCTTCTCGAGTGCTGCCGGCTGAACGGTCCACGATCGCGCTCAGAGTGTGCTCAATCACAGTCCTCAACTCTGGTTCATCCAGCCTCGCGTCTCGGGTATCAAAGAATGTCGGCTCCGTCAGGTCTGGATAGGCCATGCTTGGTCGTTTCGGCACAGCGCGATTTGTGACTGATGCTGGCGGCGAAGTGATGCCTACCACAGAACCCCATATCAATAGACGAGCTTGCTGCAGGCCCAATCGAGTCAACAACCGTTGTTCTTGCTTGTCCCATTTCTGACTCGGGTGGATCAAGCCAAAAGCCTCGACGCAAGTGCTGAAAAGGCTGGCCAGCGCTATGGCACCCGTAAGAAGTGCTTCGTGTTCTGGATTCTCGAGCTGTTCGACGTGATCGGATTCAGTCTTGGCGGCAGCCATGGTGGCTAACTAGTTCCTTGAGCTATGAGCGGATTATGCTATGTCAACAGTCCGAGGAGTGAGCGCGTGAGGGTGTTGGTATGAGCAATATAGAACTGGTGCGACCAAGAGAGGCGCAAGAGGGGCATGTAGTAGGAGTAGGGCCGAAGAAAGTGATCAGCGTTCAATGCACCATCAAGCACTAACTAATAGGTAAGCTGTAGCTCGTAGATCTGGTGCGAACGGTAACTAGAGAGGCTGATCAACTGGTACAAAATGACGAGCGGGGTGTCATGGGAGAGAGGTACTTGTGTTGATGTCTGTGGCGTTCTAGACCATTGTGCAGGCTCTTCAATGTATGCATCTGGTACTCTCACCAGACGATACGACCGATATGAGCCCGTCATTGTGGTCGAATTGGTCGTTCCCAGCGTGTAGAAAGAGCCTGTGATTCTTTCCCCAACCAAACCGCCGATGAGAGACAAAGGAAAGTTGAGAGCAGACCAAGCTCCAGCCAGCGCGCCACAAGTAAATCCCTGCAGATACTATAGACAATATCTGACCACCCTAAGCCACCCTCCTAATCCGACTACTTTCTAGCATAGCTACCAAGACCTGCAGACTCAGCTTAGATGTTGCACTGCGCAAGGTGTCGATGAAACTCAGAGGTAACCAAGCAGGGCTGTCACAGCACGAGGTACTGGCCAGCTCGCAGGTAGGTTCCAGGTTGGAGATTTGTTCAGCATTGCTGGAGTCACAAAGGTCTTCGAAGGAAAAGATATTCACAATGGCCAGCTCGTCGCTGCGAAGAAGGCCGCCGACAACAGAGTGGAAAGAGAGATCAAAGCATACCAACTGCTTGAGAGTTTGACTCATGGACGACCGTGCAAGTATGTTGCTACTATGGTTGGACACGACCTATACCACGACGGACAGTGGATGTTGGTCGTCTCCCCACCTGGCAAAACCTCACCAGCGAACAAGAGCTTCCTACAGTGTCAGGTATGGGGACAACCGGAACGTGAGAATCAGCTCGCCTTTGAGGCTGCCAAAGGTCTCGATGAGCTCCACAGTCTCGGAATGGTTCACCGAGACTTCAAACCAGGAAATCTCATCTTGAGGGGCGACGGCCATGTCAAGATCATCGACCTCGATACCGCGACGAACACACTGCCGGACAGCTTTGCTACGACAATCCGGGTTGGTACCTCTCCGTACATGGCACCAGAAGTATCTCACATTCAAGGACTAAAGTATGCAGCCAAACAGGCGGACTTGTGGGCGTTTGGTGTCGTAATGTTGTGGCTGATGAACAAGCTGGCGTGGTTCCAAGAGCTCTAATTCACAGAACAGCTGCCACCATTCATGCTGCTTACGGAGGATATTCTTGCGCCGGATGGCGAGAACTTCGGCAATGCTGTCGTTCAGCATTGCACCGACAGAAGATCCGAAAACATGAAGACAACATGAAGACAGTAGAGCGGATCAGATCCGTGCTGAAGGCCGGCAGTGACCGAGCACAATGGGCAGCCAGGCTACTCAGCAAAGATCCGACAAGACGTCTGTCATCAACGAAGCTGCTTTCAGCCTCGTCCGACTTTCCCGACAAATGTCAAAAGGACGAGGATGACGGTTGGGGCAGCGTCAAGTCATGTCGAGCGCTACGAGCACCACCAGGTATTAATTTGACAGCTAACGAGGTCACATTGGCGCAAAATCGCAGCATGCTCCGCTCAGACGAGCAGATTGGCAAACGATGCTCTGGCAGATAGAGCATAGAAACAGTCAACATCTGTAAATGAGTAGCAGATACGATTGCTGCACGAGTGCATGGCTGTGGTCTTGTCCCGACTCTCCCATATGTTGTGCTCCCGTCGAACCATGATCAGGACAATTGTGACCCGTAAATGGAGCCATCATCGAGGTCAATAAATTCGTGAGTGCCCGCTGCAGTGACAAGTCTATGTCTCTTTGCTTCAGCCAGCGCGCCACGGTGAACCCTGCAGATTTGAGTGATGATGCTGAGGAGAGGTTTGAAAGCTCAGGCATGTAAATTCCGAGCTTCGAGTTCTCACGTTGCTGTGTGATCGTAGAGTCTGGGCTGATACGTGATCGAGCTAGGCCGAGATGCAGTTTGAATTGATGAGACATGATCGCACCAGCATTCATCCTGGAGCCGGGTAAGCAGGAAATCGAACTATTCAGTCATCCTCGCAGGCGGCGAGAGGTTGTGAGCGCTCAAAATCTGATATGGATAACGAGCGTGACGGCTTCGACATGCACCCTTTCATGTGATTGCGGAATCGGCCGACTCTTGTGTCAATGCTTGTCTCCGGACGCTGTCGGTTCATTCATCTGATCAGGCTGATCTAATCAGCGGCATGATCCGAGCAGAGCAGGTGGCCAGACGCCAGCCAGTGACGTGCTCCATTCCTGGGAGCCGAGGCTAGAAATCTGCTCTCACGTCCGTACCGTAGGCAGTGTGTAAACATCGGAGAGTCCCAGACATTACCTTGGGTATTTCAGAGCTCTCTGATCTCCTGGCCTCGGTGTTCTTGTCTTATATAATCGAAAGGACTATAAATCCCATCGTCCTTGGGGTCGCGTGCTAGCGATCTGATCCATTCCCCGCTACTCTTTCTTCCACTACAGAGATCTGCAATCATGGCAGCAGAGATTCCTCAGTGGGTCAAGGACCTCAAGCCTTCCGAGCCACAAGGCGCAGACCTGCTCACCCAGGAGCGGAACAAGTCCAAGGTCAATGTTGGACAGCTCACCGACTTCCTTCATGGCAAGGAGGCTCTCCAGCGCAAGGAGAGAATTCTGAAGGTGCTGCAGTCCGAGAAAGTGTTCAACAAGGACCAGGACTACTTTGATGGCCGTGTGGATAAGTGGGAAAAGGCACTGGCCCGATCGAAGAGATTGACTACGATCTCGTTGCAGAACAAGTGGTCCGACTTGGACAGACGTGTTGCCAACGATCTGATCAGTGAGCCACTTCCATATGCGCTCCACGAGGGCATGTACGTGGTCACCATCAGAGGACAGGGAACACCAGAGCAACAGAAGAAGTACTTGAAGCCGGCAGAGGAGTACAGACACATCGGCTGCTACGCGCAGACTGAGCTTGGACACGGTTCCAACGTGCGTGGATTGGAGACTACTGCGACATGGAACGCCGATGATAAAACATTCACTATTCACTCGCCACATTTGACTGCATCAAAGTGGTGGATTGGATCTCTCGGACGAACTGCGAACCACGCTTGCGTGATGGCACAGCTCATCATCAATGGCAAGTCATTGGGACCACACCCTTTCATTGTTCCAATCAGAGACTTGAAGACGCACCAGCTCCTTCCAAACATCTACGCAGGTGACATCGGTCCAAAGGTCGGCTACAACACCATGGACAACGGATATTTGCTCTTCAACAAGGTCAAGGTGCCTCACGATGCCATGATGGCGCGCTTCTCCGCAGTTGACCCAAAGACGAGCAAGTACATTCGCCCGGCATCGCCAGCTCTGGTTTATGGTACCCTCACCTGGGTTCGTAGCACAATCGTCCTGCAATCTGGAAGCACACTCGCTCGTGGTGTCACCATCGCCACCCGCTACCTCGCCGTCCGTCGCCAGTTTCAGGATCGCGATGCACCACAATGGGAGAAGGGCGAGAATCAGACTCTGAACTACACCATGGTTCAGGCTCGTCTGTTGCCTCTCCTTGCCGCAACATTCGCCCTTCACTTCACTGGAAAGGGCATGATGGGTCTGTACGAGGCAAACCAAAAGAACATGCAGAAGAAGGTCACAGACGATCAGACCAGCCGCTCTGCTGGTCCTGAGGAAACCACACCAGGCTCCGACCTGCTCGCAGATCTTCACGGCACGTCCTGTGGTCTCAAGTCCCTCTGCTCATCCACCGCAGCCGAAGGTCTCGAGGTCTGCCGTCGTGCCATGGGAGGCCACGGCTACTCCGCCTTCGCTGGTGTTGGCAGCTGGTATGCCGACTACCTCCCAACCGTGACCTGGGAGGGAGACAACTACATGTTGACCCAACAAGTCGCACGCTACCTTCTCAAGTCCGCCCGCACAGTACTAAAGGGCGCCGAGCCCAACAACGACACCACCGAGATCCTCTCTTACTACCTCAAGCGTCAGGATACCGGCGCCGCCTTCGACGTTCTCGGCAAGGACGAAGACATCGTGGCCGCATTCGCCTGGCGATCCGCCTACTTCACCTTCGAGGCTCTCCGCGCCCGCGACGAAGACAAGAAATCCTGGAACTCTCTCCTCGTCGCCTTCTACAACCTTTCGCGCGCCCACTCGCAATACCTCGTTGTCAAGAACTTCCACGAAACCCTCCAAGCCTCCACCTCCAACGAGCTCGATCCTGAGACCCTCACCCTCATGCACAAGCTCTTCCGCCTCTACGCCCTCAACACACTCGTTTCCGAATCCTCCGAGTTCTTCACCTCGAGCGCCTGCACAGTCGCACAGATCCGACTTGCACGATCAAAGGCTGTCATGCAGCTATTGGAGGAGATCCGACCTCACGCCGTGCGCCTGGTCGATTCATGGGATTTCCCCGACTGGCAGCTCAACTCGAGTTTGGGACGCTATGACGGAAAGGTGTACGAGGATATGTTCTACCGCGCGAGCGTACTGAACCCGCTGAACAAGAAGGTCGTGGATCCTTACCCAGACAGCCCGGTGCTGTACAGGAATGATGAGAAGAGCACGTATGCGAATATTCTCAACGACAAGGCGAGGTTGTAGGCGTGATGATTGTTTGGTCATGATCGGTTTCTGAGGAAAAGCACAACCAGAGACAGATGTTATGATTTGCGAGCGCGAATGTATTATTGAACATACCTTGCCAGGCGTTTTGAGATAGAAATGTGCAAATCTATTCGACTGCCGACCTTCACTTTGCTCTCTTACGCTCTCTATGATGCATTCGCAGAACGAGGGCTCTATGTTTGTGGCCGCATCGCTCTTAGGGTTGTGTAAAGAAACCCCCGGGACGGCGATGAGGTGTTGCATAGCTGATTTTGAATGGTGCGTTCGACTCAGCAGACAGATACTGTATTGTTCCCATGATCTCGCGGCGTCTGGTCAAGCTTGGCTGATGATATCGAAGCACGACGATTTACTGGTTCTCTGAAATCGAGCCCTGATGTGGTAGGTGACTACCCATGTACACAACTTACGACCCATGTCCCTCATCACGACATGATTTACGATGTCGGTGGGCCGCAATCACATACAACGGGTGCGCTCTGACCGTTTACCAAGTCACCGCCACCGACCGCTATGAAAGTGCCGGCCCACAGACACGATCATGGCCATGTCTCCAGCCGGCCCAGAATATGCCCTCACGCCCCAAATCCGTTCAATATGGCAGCTGATCGGCTACGTTGTAGTAGCCACCCATTCCACGGTCCATGGGCATATCGACTTCCGCCATGGAGGCTTTCTGCTGACCTTTACCTTTCGTGTTATCCTGCCAGCGAGTGCGACAGAAGGGGCAAGTCACAGGGTTCTTGTTGTTCTCCCACTGCCGGAAGCATTGTGCGTGCAAGTTGTTGCCACAAGCTGCCTTGCACCAGACCAAGTCCTCTCCCTCTTCGAAGTCCATGAAGCAGATTGGGCATTCGCCATCAGCATCTTTGCGATTGCCGTCTTTCTCGCTGTGCTCAGCAACCTGAGAAGGTAGTGCCGGAGAATTGGCGAAAAGCTCCTTGAGCTCAGAGTGTAGGAAGCTCTGGCGATTCTGCAGATGATCCGGGATGCGAAGCACTGTGTGGAGCGCATACAAGATGTGCTTGCAATGTCCCTCACTGCCCTTCTTCTCAAAGATACTGACAGGACAGTTGCATGTGACGATGTGGGAAATGCGGACCGTGTAGACGTTGCCTTTGCTGCCAGCGATCAGAAGCTCCTCGCAGGGGCAGTCATCGTGGCGTGCATGACAGTTCTGTTCGATGGTTCGATCGCGCTCAAGCACAAACATTTTCTGGGTCAAGGCCTTCTCGCGTGCCCGTTGATGTTTGTCCGACTCCGCGTCAAGATCACTGCCAGATGTCAGCACAGCCGTGGAGCGCATAAAGTTGCCGTTGAGAGCGCGTACGATTCCAGGCGAACCTCTTCTTGGCCCTCGGCTAGTTTAGGGATGGCCTCCAGACGTGCCTCTCCGCGCCTCTCTGCAGCATCGGCATGCCAATTTGCCTTTTTAGTGTACTCGGGAGCCTTCACTTCCCAGACTTTTGGTTGCTTGCGCGTACGACCTGGCAACCTGGAGGTCGGGCTCGTCAGTGGTGTGCTACTGGTGCCTCGAGTAGCCCTCGCGACTCACCATGGTATCATCGTTCCTTCGGCAGGTGCACCATAGGGCTGACCGCCATTTCTCGCCGCGGACTTCTTCTTCGTCGCTTTGCGCTTCTTCGGCGTCTTCCGAGCGGGCTGAGAAGCAGCAAATGCGGCGGCTTCAGCTTGCTCTTCTGCGAATGTCTTGATGAGTTTGCGTGCGCGCGCGGAGCGTCGCGGTGCGTCCTCCACAGCCATGTTGCCGCCGATGGCTGCGTTGCGTGTTGTGTATGTAGTGAGTCGGCAAGGTGAAGTGCAGTGGCAAAGGAGGAGTCGCGTCCAGGCAGAACTGCAGTATGCTCCTTCTCACTTCAATGCACAAGCGGAAAGAGCGTCAATTTCACGGGGGTATATTGAGGGAGTCGCCTACATACTGTTTCGCTGTACAAAGTCTCTTCACGTCTCCAACCAGTCCAGAAACTCTGGCGTAAAGTACGAAACCACAATCGTCGCACCTGCTCTCAGTATGCCCTCAGTCGCCTCGAAAGCCATCGTCTTCAGATCAAATACGCCCGCCTTTGCTGCAGCGTGAATCATCGCGTACTCTCCACTGACGTGGTACGCTGCCACGGGCATGTTTTTGCCAATCTCCTTCGCGTCTGAGATGATGTCCAAGTACTGCGTCGCCGGCTTCACCATGATGATGTCCGCGCCTTCACTGATGTCTCTCTCAATTGCTCTTCTCGCCAGCCCTCGTCCTCCTGGTGGAAGCTGGTAACACCTCCTGTCCCCGAAGCTTGGGCACGATCCTGCAGCATCTCTGAATGGCCCGTACAAGCAGCCGCTGAACTTTGCAGAATACGACATGAGCACGACCCTGTGCGCAATACCGGCCTCAATGAGCTTCAGCTTGATTGCGCGGATGCGCCCATCATTCATGTCTGAAGGCGCGACGCAATGAGCTCCGGCCTCGGCATACGCAATAGCCACGTCTGAGACACGATCCACCGACAATGCGTTGTTCAGAGAACCGTCTTCGTGCAGAATACCGCAGTGACCATGAGATGTGTACTCGCAGAGACAGACATCTGCAGTGATGAACATCTGAGGGAACGCGCGCTTGATTAAGCGAATGGCAGAAATGACAGGACCTTGCGGATCGTCCGCGGCTGTGCCCAGAGCATCTTTTGCTGTTGGCGCCAGAGGCACACCGAACAAGATGACACTCTTCAGGCCCTTCGCAACGAGAGGTTGTAGGAAGGGCACGACTTTATTCAAGCCCATGCGCTTCTGGTTCGGCAAGCTGGGTATGCTCGTCATCTCATCGGGGTTGTCGGTGATGAACAATGGGTAGATGAGCATGCTCTTGGTCAGCTGGCGCTCTGCCTGCCACGCTCGCGCCAATGGGTGTGAATAGCCGCCATGAAGCTGACTGGAAATGTCGCCGCTTATGCTGACACTGGTGGCTGCTGTCGAGGCGTATGATCGTGCTCGCGAATAGGTCGACCGAGCGTCCTGTGTGCTTCGAGATGTGATGGTATTGTCGGACGTAGGGCGTTCGCGCCGTGAGAGATCGTTGACGAGATTGGAGAAGGACATGTCGGCGGTCTTTGCAATTGTGACTTTGGTGTTTGCTGCTGTGTTGTGTTTCCTCGAGGCACTGCAAGAGGACTGCCCCTCTTATGATCGACCAATTCCACTTGCGTTCGTTGCCGAGGGTCCAGGTGTATGGAGGTCAGTGTGTGTGATGCGCTGCAGATTGTGACGTGCAGTGCAGTCAGTGGGAATTTCTAGCTGAATGAGAAGAAAAGCAAAGAACAGAAGACAGTTCTTCAATGCTGACCGAGGCTGAAGGGCGTCAACTTTTGTGCTTCGAGATTGAGGCGAACTTCATGCTGTCAGCCATTCCGCGTCTGCTCATTCGCTGGCTATGATGACATGTCCGAAGCTCGGAACGCTGCTAGAATGGTCAGGATACCGTTGACCAAGAGACGCATGAAGCCGACTTTCTGGCACTCGTTTATAAGGCTTCCCCACGTGACGAGTTTTCCCACGTGACGAGGAATTTGAGCGACTTTCCATCTACTTCCAACACGTATAGTTTAACAACTATAGACTCTATTAATATAGCAATTAATGAACTAAACTCGTAGAGTCGTCTAAATATCGCTACTATTACTAGATTATATAATATGTACCTAGAGACACTACGGAGGAGGTGGAAATCCCTATAAGGTACTAAAGATAATTAGTATTAGAAGAATTAACTCTTAAACCTAGTATAGGAGTCTATACTTATTAAATATATAAATAAGCTAACTACTAGAGGTATTCCTCCTACCTCTATAATAGTTTATACCTTTACTACTACTATTATTAGTAGACAGCCTAGAAAGAACTAGGTAGGTAGTTTTCTTAGTAGGTATATAAAAGAGCTAGAATTACGTTATCTTCGACCTCTAGATAAAGAGAAGAAGAAGGCCGATAACTACGCTTTAATTAAGTTATTCTATAATACCTTAGGCTAGAAGATTAAGAGATACTCGATTACCCTATCTAATATATATAATATAGACGAGAAGAGAGCTATAATTAGCTTTATATAGTAGATAAAGCGAATATTTACTAAGGGCTTAAAATAAGAGAAGAAATTAATTAGTAATATATAGGATAGTAATCGCGAGTAGATTATAATCCTAGCCTATATCTACATAGATAGTACTATACTTCTACCTATACTAATTTATAAGGTAGTTACTAGTAATTTATAAGACTCTTAGCTATAGGATTTTAATAGTATAAAGTATATAGCTTTCTTTACTTCTTTACCTAATAGATAGACTAATAACAAGCTTAGATTAGTATAGCTAAAGGAGGTATTTAACCGTTATACTAAGGCTAAGGCTAGTAGAGACTAGCGGCTTCTAATCCTTAATAGCTATAGCTCTTATATAATACTAGAGTTCCTTAAATAGAGCCTAAATTATAGGATCCTAATTAGTATATTTCTACTATATATAATATACTAACTATAACTACTAGATATTAAGTTATTTAGTCTATTAGCTTCCTATTACTCTACTAATTTAAGCTACTATATAGTAGAGTCTTAGGGGCTATCTATAGTATTAAAGCGTGATTTCTTCTACTTATTCTAGCCTATATAGAACTCTATAATAATAGTAAAGAACGTCCTATTAGGCTTCTAGGCTATAGGCCTAAATCTACTTAATTCTATAGTAGTTCTTTAGAGTATACCTAATCTAAGATAGGCTAGGCTAGGTAACCTAGTAAGCTCTATATTACAGCTAGAGAGTAGTAGTAGCTCCTCTAGCTCTAGGCTAGACTATAGGAAAGTTTAGGCTATAATTAACTAAGCTATCTTTACTAAAGACTTAGAAATAGTAAATAAGCTTAAACTTTAAGTTTATAAGCTTATCGCTAAGAATACTATCCTTAAGACTAAGAATACTAGCTTCTAATAAGCTCTAAATAATAAGAAGAAGAAGAGATAACGTAGTAAGACTCTTATAGAAGAAGTAAGAGCTAATAGCTAATAAAGAGGTATCTTTTAGAGCCCTAGTAAGATTAATCGTATACGTGACCTATAGACTTAAAGAGAAGCTACTAAGAAGTAAGAGAGTAAAGATAAGGCTACTAAGAAGTAATAGTAATAATTAAAGACTATATAGGCTTATATTATAAAGGAATAGAGAGCCTTAGAACGTATTTAGAAGAAGAAGGAGAAGGAGTTAAATACTTAGAAACTATAGGTTTAGAAGGAGTTTAATAAATAGGTTAAACTAACTAACTAGTAACTTAACCTTAAGTTATAGGCTTCTATAAGGCCTATAAGACGCTATAAACAAGTAACTCTATATAAGAAACTATAGGCACTTAATTTAGTAGGTTTAGAAGTAAAGGAAGCTAGTACTAAGAAGAAATAGCTACCTATAATAAAGCGACAAATAATACGTAAACTAAGCCGTATTATTATACTTAAAGTTAACTAGAGTAAGCTAGATATATAGCGCAGATAACGTAGTTAAGAGTATATTAATTAGTCTACTAGTTATTAAGTTATATAACGCTTTATAAAATAAATACAATGCTAGAATTCCCTCGTCACGTAGTAAACCTCGTCATGTGGGGAAGCCTTCTAGTGCTAGTCTGCCACAGTCCCGCATTTGGCTGCGCATTGATCACGATCAAATAGAGGCCTCACACTGCGAGGAGCTTGCTTGATGCCGTCTGGGCCAGTGTCACGGGGCACAGAGCCAGTAGTCTACATTTGTGCTTTCGAATGGGGAATTGTTCAATCTTACACTGGGCAGGATGCGGAGCGTGACCAAGAACGCTGCGCTCAAGCTGCACCAGTGACCATAGGATCAGGAGTGCTGATTGCATCAGGTCTGTTCGATTGTCTCCGCGTGAGTCGATGGCTGCTAACGCTGCTTGATAGATATCGCATCGTGGCCAAAGTTGCCACCATCGCGCAGCTTCCAATTCGAGACTCTTCAGACCTTGCGCACAACGCGTGTCGTTCTCATGCAAATTGTGTGCGCGACGTCGACACTGTGGCAACCCAGGACGCTGTACATTGCGCTCGGTATTACTGCATTGTGCTGGCTTATCGGCGTCCCGGTCCATGGCATGGCGTATGTCATTCAGCTTCAGATCATGTACTCCGTGCATCCAGGGGTTAATAACGACTCGAGTTGGAGGCGACAATTCCTAGAAATCTTCCGGGTGTCGAGCTTTCGCGAGGTCGCATGGCATCACTGGCCATGGCATGCTGTGCTTTGGCTCGTGGTCATGACTATCAGTATTCCCAGCATGGTGGCACAGCGGGGAAAGCGAATCGCTCTTCGCGGTGGCAAGCCGGGCGATGATCAAGACGCACAGCTCGAGGCTCTCCTCTGATGCGTCGCCATAGTATTGAATTGTCTACTTGAACGCTAAGAATGTCCTGTTACGACTCTCTCCCAGCTTGACACGTCTTGAGCGCATCTGAGTGGCTCAATGAGCATGCATGTTCCATGATATGTGCAATCGCTTTCATGCGATTGCCGAACGTGATTCGCTGTATCAACTCATGTATGTGATGTAGGTCAATAGTCTAGTGGGCTCGCATGATGCACAATCGTGATGCCACTTCTTCATAACAGGTTCATGATTTTGGCGCCTAACGTCGACTTTGCGCATATCACACTGCCGCTGAAAACTCCTTCTTTCGGCGAGACCTTGTACAGGCGACGCGATTTGTAACGCAGTCGCATTCCAGCATGTATGATCATGATTCAGACACTTTTGCGGCACATTAACGGATACACGATGGTAAGAAGGCTGAGGATGCCCAGCGAACCAGGGTCAGCCTATAAGTTGAGCAGCTGTCGGCATGGCCAGCGTACTTGGAACGATCGTCGGCCGCCGATATCATGATGGCAAGAGTCTTATAGGTGTGACTGGGTAAGCACGGAGGGTACTTTGCATCTTGTTCATGGACTCCCTGGCCGGTCGAGATATCCGGTTTCTGACTTCGACTTCTGACCTGCGATCACGCTAAACGATGGATGGCGCCGGGTGGGGGAGCAGGCCACGCGACACACAGCGACGAGCTGAACTCCTCACCATTCTGCAACTCTTCCACTCTAGCCAAGAAGACATGTCAAAAATGGCGCTGGATTGTCATTCGACTGCCAAACGATCTGCAGCCCGCCGCCAAGTAGTGCCCTGGATGTCACTCCGCTCGTAGGGCGGTCACACAGCCCTTGGGCGCCACAAATCGAGAGGAGTGTGGTCCTGCATTAGCTTGCGCCGAACGGCGTAGCGTCCGACTTGGCGGTAGGGACCCTATTCGTTTCTGGCACGCCTACGTCGGCCATGGCACCTTGTCGTGCTGGCCTCCCGCGGAAAGTGTTGTCTTGTCTGCTGACGGTAGCAAGCCTCTCCTACGACACTATCGCAAACACCACCGAGCTGGCTCGTATGAGGGTGTGTCCATGTTGTACTCCAGGCTTCGAAATCTCTCGGGAGGCGGGGGCACTGGCACAGAACACCAGCAGATCTGGCGCTTACTTTCATCAAAGCTTGCAAAACTGCTAGCCACTGCCATAGTTGCTTTTTTGGTTGCGCTTCTCTGGATACGAGGTTTCCGCCCAAGCAATCTCTATGGTGGAATTGCGGACTTAGCACCAAACACGTTTGAGCAGAGCGATCTGCTTACACAGGACTATGCTTTTGATGGAGACGACTACCACCCTGGCGTGAAGGGGAAAGGCCGACTGCATCTTCTCATACCAGCCACGAGCACAAATGATGAGCTGTGCAAACTACTGCTCTCAGCACAAGTCCTCGGCTATCCGACACCAGTTCTGATAAACTACGGCGATCACGAAGCCAAGGATGGATACGTGCAGCATCTGGCAAAGGTTGAAGGCATTCTCCGGTACCTCGAAAAGCTGGAACGCTCAGATGAGTACATGGAGGATCTGGTCCTGATCATAGATGGCTATGACATCTGGTTCCAACTTCGCCCGGATGTGCTCATCAAGAGATTCTACGCGATCAACGCGGCTGCAAACTCAAGGACGATTGAGCGGTATGGAGAGAAGCTATTCGCAGAACGCGAGATGTACCAGAGTGTGGTCTTTGGGCCCGATAAACTGTGCTGGCCTGTTGACTTTAGTCGGCCAGCCTGCTGGGCAGTCCCAGACAGCACCATGTCTGACTACGCTTTCGGGCCACTATTTGAGCATGAGGATCGGGACAAGAATCCTGCGAAATGGCTGAACAGCGGGACTGTTATGGGAACTACCAGAGATCTGAAGGACATTTTCAATGCTACGCTGGAGGCTATAAACTTCAATCATGTAACAGACTCCGACCAGTACTACTTTGCCAACCTCTGGGGTGATCAGGAGTTTGAGCGGCTCACCAACAGACCTGATCTACTAGAGAAGGCAAAGTCCAAGCTCTACTACGACGAAGAAGATCCTAACAATAACACGCTGGTCCGCACCGAGCCTATCACTTTCGGGAAGAGGACTGAGTATCACATCGGCATCGACTATGATTCCTCCATGTTCCAAACCCTAGCATTCTGGAAAGGTCAGCTCGCCTGGACGAGGGAAATCGATTCCTGGTCGCCTCCCGCTGATACACATTTCATGCCTGAGAACCCGTGGGAAATCAATCTTAGCGAAGACATACTGGCTTCACGACCGCCCTTCGAATCAATCGATTATGGTTTCAATCACACAAATAGTACACCGCCTGGCTGGGAGAGTGTCGAACTTGCGTATAATGTCCTCACCCATCAGCATCCCGTATTGATGCATGTCACTGGCAATCCTTTCGAGAAAAACTTCCGCAAATACTGGTGGTCCAGAATGTGGTTCCAGAAGAAGGCAGAGAAACTCAGGCTGGCGACTCATCGCGAGGACGAAAAGCTCATCTCGCAAGAACCTATTGGGAATCTGCTGTGGTACGCTGCTGAGCCTACAGAAGATGCCGAGGAAATTGTAGATGGAGGCAAGGGCGGAGCTTGGACTGATCGGCGAGGCTGGGTGAGCTGGAGACGACTCTGTAGAGAGTCCGAGGGAGAGCTTTACATGCAGGGTGACGATGAATACTACCATCCGAGCCCAAGTCCCAACACCACGACCTCTTCCGCCACAGTTGAACCAACAGGCGACAACGTCATTCTTCCGGACTCCCAGCCACAGGATGAGTATCTACGAGAGGGTCAAATACCTCCAGCGCAGGCTCCTGAAGAAGCTCTGCCCGGCACCGATCAACAACCGCAAGCGGCAGCGCCGCCTGGCACGCCCGCCGATGTACCTGCTGCTGTCGAGATGCCTGCCGTGATACCAGTAGAACAAGTCGCAGAGCAGCCTGCAATAGCTGAACAGGAGCCTCCGGCACCTCAAGCAGCACGAGCAGCTGAAGAGTCAGCACCAGAAGAAGCCCCCGAAGAGCCAGCTCAGTTCGCAGCTCGGCAATGAAGGCTCGCTTCTGATCTGCCTGCGCTTATCAGAAGCGTGACCAAACTGTTATTTTGCTTGTGAAAGGATAGCGTTCGTAGCGATAGATACACAAGAAGGCACAAGATCTTGTGCAGCTTGGCTGCCTCGTCATCTTCTCGAAATAGTCCCACGTGTTTCATGACTCTGGGTTTGGTTCTGTCGGAATGGCCGCACACCAGAACGACTGGACAAAGTGTTGCGCAGGCAATCTTAACACGCGTGCGACTTGTGGTCACACATGAGCCTCGTCTGAGCCACTCTGCCACAGTTGTCGTCAAGGATGGTGAGCATAAGACAGGCTTCCTGATTACGCCAAGTGCAATTGCCGGATGATGCGACAGGGTTTACCAAGCGCTGCCGCTCATGCCGAGCAGGTGGTCCCCAACCCAAATCTCTGGCTGAGAATTTTGACCTTCATTGGACTGCTTGGCCAGACCGGACAATCCCTTTGGTGGCAGCGCGGTCCTGCAGTCGTGCAGGTAGCCGGTTGGCCAACCCGTTTCTCGTGTTATAGGAGAACCCTTACCACAAGTTGTCATTTTCGATAATGCTCACCAAACATGCATCGTATTTCCAGCGTTTTGCTTTTCGTTTGACCGTTCGCTCGTTTCCTTGGCTCCATAGACTCCCGGAACCTTCGCGTGGAGAGTTACGAGGCCTGGCGGGAGCAGGGAGACAGCTTGTTTCTACTAGGTGACATGACGATGCGGCAACGATCTTGGTCTTCCGCTGCTTCAGAGGCTGCTTCTAAGAGGGAAGAAGAAGCTGCCAACCCACTGCTATCAGAGGGTGCGGGATATCGCATTGGGCAGAGTACTGATGCAGATGATTCCTCCAGAACTGGTCTCAGGGCGATAATCATGCTACAAGGGAAACCATTCTTCTTCCTAATCTTTACTTGGATCTTGTTTATCTTGTACATACTAAACGTAAGTCATTGAGGACACATGTGTTTGCTAGGAATCAATGCTAACACGATCCCAGCCATCTTCACCTCTTTCGACATCAAGCACGACAGAAATTAATGATGTCCCGGACGTTCCGAGACTCAGACAAAACCACACAGAGAGCAAAAACCCGCCAGCAAATTTTCATCTCGTGATACCAGCATCCAAAGCCGATGTGAATTTATGCAAGGTTATGGTAAGCGCTGGTATCTTGGGCTATCCTGATCCTGTTATAGTGAATTGGGGAGAGAACTTCGATGACAAGAAATATGTTGAGGGTGGTTCGCATCTGGCCAAAGTGACTGGCATTGCCAAGCACTTCAACCGCTTCAACGATACGTCTGATGATGATATTGTGCTCATGGTGGATGGCTACGACATCTGGCTTCAGCTCAAGCCACAGACGCTCATCGATCGCTACTTCTCTATCAATAAGCGTGCAGATGAGCGCATAGCACGAGAGATAGGCGATGCTGCTAGAGAACACAATATCCACCAGGAGATCATCTTCGGCTGTCAGAAGCGCTGCTGGCCGTGGACCGAGAAGGATCCTCCTTGCTATGCTGTGCCATTCTCCGATCTTCCAGAAGATGTTTACGGCCCAGAGACAGACACAGATATCGGCTTCAAGGAGAACCCGTACGTCAAATTTCGACCTCGATTCATCAATTCTGGTGTGGCTATTGGGACAGTCAAGGCTATGCGGAAAATGTTCAACCAAGCTCTAGAACTTCTTACCAATGACCCGCGGGAGGGCAACATGGGATCGGATCAGTACATCTTTTCGCACATTCTAGGAGACCAAGAAGTCTGGCGGGAAGCTCTACGACAAGACTCTCGTAACAATCTGCAGAAGATGAAGGAGAAGCTAAAGGGCGGCTATGAGCCTCTTCACCCATTCGTTCCATCACACATCGAAGAGGTGCGGAAGAAGGCGGCCAACCGCCCAGACAAGAACTGGGAGTTCGGCATTGGCCTAGACTATCGCATGGAGATCGGCCTCAACACAGTCTTCTCGGAGGATGACACTGCTTGGCTGCACTGGGCAAACCGCACCGAGCTCCAACTAGCCGAGCAGCGCGAGAACATCTCAGCCTCACATCCCCACGGCGTGGCGTCCAAGACTCTAGCCAAGGACATTGCCGACACTGTTCCACCATTCTGGACATTCAACCACGATCCAAAGTTTCCACGTTGGAAGAAGTGGACTGAAGTCCCACTGTTCACGAACATATGGAGCGGGATCGTGCCTGCTGTGATCCATCACAACGCACATCGAGACGAGCGCAAAGCTTTGCGGGAGACTTGGTGGAACGAGACCTGGTATGCGAATTACACGAGATCGCTCTACGATGCTCACATTTGGGAGCCGATTGTCCCTGTGGCATATAGCGGTTACAGTCAGGAAACGCTACGAGAATATTGGCCAGCTGAGAGGTGGAGAGGCGGCGGCAGGAATGGGCCGCATATCGATAGTCCGGAGCAGTGGCGCAGGTGGGTTCGATTTGATGATATTTGCAGACCATATCACGAGGAAGTGTTCAGAGACGGGCAGGGTGAATGGATATTGCCGGATGTGCATTGATCTGTGGCGAATATGAGCCAGGGTCGGGATTTGTAAACCTTGTAAATCCATTTAAGAAATCTTCCGTTGGCACAAGTTACTACTAGAATCCTGGAGGCTCATGCTCGGGCTTTTCGACATCTCGAAACAGCTCATACTCGTAGTTCTGCGGGCATAGTTCCTGGAAGCTGAGGTGCTGACCAGATGGAAGATAAGCACCACCCGTTGACTTGCCCGAAGCTCGAACGTTTTGTTCGTCGCCTAGAACTTGCTCAAAAGTACGTCTTGCATGGCTTTGCATCCAGGCAATTGGCCACTGCCACGATCGGGCACCTTTGTCTCCATTATGGTGGATCATTACGGGGATTGTATTCAGACATACGTTCGTGAACAGAGGTAGTTGAGCCCACGTCTTTTCTACGCTCGATGGCGGCGTAGTCTGTAGTACGTCTTGGGGAAGTTGTCCGGTGACTCGTGGAGGGCAGTCGAATATGCCTTTGCGATCTTTAAGCTGTTCTGCGACGTCGTTCTCGTAGGTTAAGTATTTCGTGTCGTCTTCGGTGTTCACTGTCTGATGACCAAGGTCGCTGAAATAGTCGACACCAATGCCAAACTCATCTGGCCGTCCTTCCTTGTGCTCCATGGGTTGGTGGGTGAATGGAGGGTTCAGTGGATCCTCTACGAGCGTGCTTTCGATGTGATGTGACAGAGGCTTGCCCCGGCCTAGCATGCGATCGATTACGCCCAAATGTCTGCGTCGTAAGACCTCGCGCTGGAATTCTTGCTCGCCCCACATGATGTTGAAGATTGACTGGCATATATTAGCTAGTGCACGCTTAGTTTCAAAGGGAATTACATACCTGATCTGATCCATGATACCTGTGAAAGGAATCTCTGCGTCAGCATACTTTCAGCTTGCAATTCGATCGTATTGCTTACATGAAGTCCGAGCCGTGGCTTCCATTATCCCACTCATCATGGTCATGTGTGGCTTCGACTTTCTCCCAGGCGCGCTTGAACATCTTGCGCATATCTCCCAGTGGCCCGATGATATATCTAGTCAAGAGTTAGATGGCGTATGCATCCGAACTTGATGGACCATCACACTCACCCGGAGTTCAAGTATCTCTGCTTTTGGCTTGTGTACTTGTTCTTTCCCATAACTGTGTCCGTATTGCTGCCATACAGATCGTCTGGCAATGGCGAATCGGGTATCGGATAGCATGCCACGGTATGCATCTGATTTGGAGCACATCGTTTCCCTGCACCGAAAATGATTGTTTGCCGAATGTGCTCAGCATCGTATGCATTTCCGAGGCGTGTACGAAGTCTTTGGTTCGCTTTTCTGTTGATCATGTAGTACCTGCTAATCAGAACCTCCGGAGGCAGCTGAAACCAGATGTCTGTTGAAGTGTTAGTGAGACTTGCAGATTGAAAGGCCCCCCAACAAGAGTGCGCACCATAGGCATCCATCATGAAAATGAGCTCGTTGTCCTGCGAAGTTGGCATCTTCTCCAAGTATTCGAGGACCCTCGAGATCTTGGCAACATGGCTACCTCCACCCAGGAGATGCCCTTGATTGTGCGACTCGTTCCACGCGATCAAAGTCGGAATGGGATATCCCAGCATAGACCCCGTCAGGAGGGTCTTGCACATATCCACAGCGGCATTAGAGGCTGGGAGTAATATGTGAAGCTTGCTGTTGAATGTATGTTCGCTCTGGGTATCATGATGAGGTCTTGAAATCAAAGCTCCCGCTTTCTCCCTTAACGGTGCATGCTAAGAGATAGTCAGTGGTGTGTGTGATGAAATGCAATGTTCAAAGAGATAGCTACCAAACCGAAAGTCAGCAATATGAACAGTACAAACAGCGTCCCTCCAGCCAGCGCAAACGGCCTCGTGGGCCGTGTAGGTCGGAGCATTACGACAGCTTTGACCAGCAAAGCAGTCCGATGGATGTCAGTTGCGGAATGTACAGGCCAGGATGGCACGCAACACAGCGGACACCTTAGTAACGCATGACAATGGTCGTAGTGAAGTTCACGGAGAAGTAGAGAGCCAAGGAGAGCGACCCGCACAAATTGAGATACGGGTCCTGGGCCGCTGTGGTCAAAGGCAAATTTGTCTGGCTGTCATTTCATCTTGGGTGTTCGGCTTCTGCACTTGGCCGCTCCACGCCAAAGCCAATCGGCTGCTCTCAAGCCGCTGCAAGTATTTGAGCCAGAAAGCTGCCTACAGCTGCATGAGAGTGCGTGTCGTATTTGAGGCTGATTCTAGAATCGCTCAAAACGAGCAATGATATCAATGAGATGACATGATACACAGCTGCGAGAAAGTCTTGTCTACGTCCACGCGTGCCGGGTGCCGCTGCTGATCCACCGATGCTTGGTTTTTTACGAAAAGGCAACGTCGCATCTTCTGCGGCTGTGATAGGCGAGGGGCGAAATTTCTCTTCAGGAGCAGTTTGATGACACGAAAGTGGCACGAAGGAGCACAACTTTTCGCTTGAGTCTAGAACTTTTGACATGAAGTCCACGTTTTACCCGGTCAATCGGCCGAGCAGATAGCCGGGCCAGCTCCTGCTCTACGAACTCATCTTCAACCTCACTTTCATGTTCTACTGTTTGACGAGCGTGCGATGGCTGCCGAAGCTCGTGAGGAATTTGCAACCAATCATTGAATATACGAGGAAACAGTCACTGACACCTTCCCGCTGAACACTCGAACTGAGATTGACGATGCAAGCAACATATGTGAAGGTAGCATTAAATCTATTCAAGCCAGAGCTAGAGTCTATGGTATAGCTGTACAAAACGCTCTACAGCAGCAAATGAAGAGCAAGTCATGGGTAAGCGTCTCAGTCTATAGTGCGATGCCGCGGATCTGGAGTTCAGTTTCGTCATGTTCATGCCGAAGCAGAAGTCTTCTCCGCCTCCTTGGCCTCTTTCTTTTGCTTCTTCGACTGCTTGGGCACTCTTGCCAGCCAGTAGAAGAAGACTGCTGCGCACACATTGAAGATGATGAATGCCCAGAGGATACCAAAGTTCCTCCATCGGTCGCTGTACGAGATGCTGACGCCAGCCAAAAAAGTGTTCGAATCGCCATACGTGCAGTACTCACACTGCTGGGTCGCAGATGGGTCACGCAGGTAGCCAGCGTTAGACGTCTCAGCTTGGTAGTCTGCTAGGTAATCACCGCAGTTGTTGAAGCCCTGACCAACATTGAATCGAAGGAACTCGTTGTCGGCACAGGTGACGTCCGTGTTGGCGAGACCGGTAGAGAGGAAACCACCAACGAGGTAAGTGAAGGGCGACACGCGGTACATGAAGATCCAGAAGCCAGGCAAGCTTTGTGGTGTGGCGAGGACACCACAGAAGATCAGGCAGAGCGAGAACATCAAGTTGGCAATGTTGCCACCCGTCTCGGCGGAGTCCATACCTGCGACGACCATGTTGGTGAATGTGGAGGTGAAGAGCAGGAACTGCAGCATGAAGAGGAAGAACAGTGCTCCTCGCTCATGGAGATCGGGCCCAGCGTTATTGTAGAGTCCGACAGGATAGTAGTAGCAGAAGAACATAATGACGGCCATCAATGCATTCCATGGAAGCTCAACGACAATGTTGGATATCATGAATGATTGCCAGCTGTAGGTCTTTGAAGGTCGCTCACGAACTTCGTAGAGCGCACGCTGGGTGACGAAGTGAGGCATGATTTGCTGCACGAGCTGGCCGAAGATCGTGAAGGTCATGAAGATCGAGAACATTTGGTTCTGCAAGCCTTGGTGGGTGAGTGGTGCCTTGAAGAAGATAAATCCGATGAAGAGTGCCGAGAGCGTGCAGAGCGCTGCCTTGGAGTAGATGTACGATGGCGTCCGCCAGTACTGAGCGAATACACGCTTGGTCACCTCCCATGTCTGCACGCCGAAAGGTGCGGCAAACTCGCGGTAGCTCTCTTTGCCAGCGGCGCCCGGAGCGGACTCGGTTGGCTGAGCAGATCGATCCACCTTGATTCTTTCGAGCTCTTGGTGCGTAGCCTGGTATTCGGGGCTGTCACGCCAGACTTGGTGCCAGTCGATGTCAGTAGAGGTACCAGGTGCAGCACCGATGACTTCCAGCATCCATTCGGCAGGATTTGCATCTTTGGGACATGCGTGGGCTCCGTTGCGCTCGAAGTACTTGGACAGAATAGCTGAGTTCTCTCCGACCTCTCCGAAGTACACTGTGCGTCCTCCTTTGGCAAGGAAGAGCAAACGGTCGAAGCGTTGAAACAGCATAGCGGACGGTTGGTGGATGGTACAGAGGATAGCCTGGCCAGAATTCTTAAGCTTCTCCATCAGGTCACAAATAGCCCAGGACGTCTGAGAATCAAGACCTGAAGTTGGTTCGTCAAGGAAGAGAAGGAGTTCCGGCTTTGCTGCGAGCTCGACACCAATCGTAAGACGCTTGCGCTGTTCGACGTTGAGACCTTCACCCGGAACACCAACGACGGCATCGGCATATTCCTGCATATCGAGGAGCTTGATAACCTCGTCGACATAGTCCAACTTTTCCTGCCGTGGCGTGGACTTCGGCTGTCGTAGGAGAGCGCTAAAGTTCAATGCCTCACGAACAGTCGAGGTAGACAAGTGCAGATCTTGCTGCTGAACGTAACCAGTCTTGCGTTGGAAGGAAGAATCGCGTTGACGTCCATCGACAAGCATGTCACCACTGATAACGCCCATGGTCACACGAGTGGCCAACACATCCAAGAGAGTGGTTTTACCGGCACCTGATACACCCATGAGAGCAGTGAGAGTACCTGGTTTGACCCAACCGTCGACATGGTCGAGGATACGGCGATTCTCGCTCTTGATCTTAATGTCGTAGCAGACGTCCTTCCACGAAAAGATAGCTGTCTGCCTTTGGATGATATCGGTAGCTGAGGTGTAACTTTCAGTCTGCGCGAGCGCGTTTGGATCGCGGCCAGCGCTGACGTTCTCTTCATCTGGCCTCTTCTCCTTCAGTGCGGCGGGGATGTGTCCACGCTGGAAGACGAGAACCTCACCCTTGGACTTCTTCGCGCTGATGTACTCAGTGGCAGCCAGGTAGCAGCCCATAAAGAAGACCAAGAAGGCAATGACGATTCCGAGGTTCCTCCATCTGTGCGAAGGGTAGTACTGGAAGGCAGACTCAATGTACTGAGTACCGCGAACATATCCGAGGCCAGCTTCCGATCCGACCGCAGAGCACACGCGGGACTGGTCTGCAAGGTCGCCATAGGCAGTAGGCACGAAAGCGCTGCACGAATAGTCTTGACCAGCAAACTCGTTGACCATGAGCGACTCGAAACTGTAGGCTACGGGATCGATGTAGTTGATCCATCTGCACCATCCAAGCATGTACTCGGTTGGAATAGCAAAGCCGGTGAAGATGACAATAGCAAGGATCAAGATAGCAGCTGGTGCCATAGCTTGAGACAGTGTTCGGGAGACGGAGGCGATTGTTCTGAACAACATACTCATCATCAGTGTCGTGATGAACGAGACGAGCAGGAAGAAGAAGAACGCGCCTGCCTCTCTTCTCAGGTTGACCATGAAGTAGAGCGTGATGTTGAAGATGATGGCGTTGGCAATCTTGTAGGGCATATCCGTCAGCATGGACGCCCATGCTTCTGCAGAAGGGTGATAGAAGGCGTATCGATCATGCTTTTCGACGATTGGGCGCTGGGCATAAAGCGTGAGAATTTCGAGAGCAGAGCCGAAAGCGTTGATCAAGATGGCGAAGAACAGGACAGCACCGCGCTGGAAGAACGTGTCTGAAGTCATGCCAAGGTTGTAGAAAACGGATCCAAGGATGAGAGCCATGGCGAAGTTGCCGAAGAGTTGCGTGTAGGTGAGTTCTGGATCACCTACCAGACGACGGAGACCACGCCAGAGGCAGAGCTTGACTTGTTGTGTGTAGGACAGAGTGTATGGCGACTTGATGCGTTGACGCTTGGCTTGCTGAGCTTTGCGACTGTCGACGAACTGCTGGTAAGCTTCGCCCTTGAATGGAAAACGCTTGTCGTATGCATCAATGTCCTTGAGCAGTTGCTTTCGCTCGACACTGTTCTTCCAAACAGTAGCGAACTCATCGGGTGTACGAGGGACCTTGTTTTCCCACCCAGGTCGGACAACACGTTCTTGTGCTGAAGTCATGGATGTGAGAAAATCTGCTGTCGTTTGGCGATCTGGACATTGGAACCCAATGTTCTCAAAGTATGTTCGTGCCTCGTCGGTACGGCCGAAGAAGATTTGTCGCCCCTCGTAAAGCACGAGTGCCTTGTCGAATTGATCATAGGCGGCCTGAGGAGCTTGGTAGATAGCGACCATGGCAGCACAGCCCGCGAGTTCTGCGCTAAGGCGCACAGTCTTACAGAACTCGATCGCGTTGGCAGAATCCAAACCACGAGTAGAATTGTCCCATGCTTGTAGAGGCGCGCCACTCAAGACAGCTTCGGCGATAGAGACACGCTTCCTCTCTCCACCAGAAACACCACGAATGAAATCGTTGCCCACACGAGTGTTGATCGTGTGGCTGATGCCGAAAGTGGCCATCACCACGTCTCGAAGATGCGTTGCCCAGTTGTCCTTGCTGACACCGCCCGGAGTGATCCTCGGTGCACGAGCTCGGGCAGCGAAGTAGAGGGTGTCGCCGACAGTCAACATGGGGAAGTGGATATCGACTTCTGCGGTGTAAATAGCCTCGCCACGGAAGTTGGTGTGCATCTCCTTGGCTGGAATACCCTGGTAGTTCAGATATGAGTCTGAATCCACCTCGAAGCCATGAATCTCTCCGGTCATGGTTTTCAGGAAAGTCGAGCATCCGGATCCTGGAGGACCGAGAACAACCAACATCTCGCCCGACTCGACAAGTCCTTCAAAGTCACGAAGAATATCAATTCGACTTGGCTTGGCCAGGCCGAACAGCTTCTTGACAACTCCGACAGCTTCAAGCAAGACATTGCCAACATCCTTCTGGTAATCTGTGCCTGTGCCCCAACCGTGAGCGCTGAGGCCACGGAAGGCAACACCACCTGTCCTCTCTGGGTTGCTGCCGTCCTCGCGATTCAGCTTGATCATGCTCTTGACCCATGACCGGGCTCGGAAATGCTCTGAATGTGGATCGAGCTCGGTGTCCTTGTCTGCCTTGAATGGATTCGATGCGACCTGGCTGTAGTTCGTGATCGTACGTGCAAGGCGCCCGATAGCCTTTTCTGAAAAGTCCTGGGAGTCTGAGTCGGATTCCAGCTTGCGCTCTGGAGTGACAGCCTCATACGGCTCCACACCTGCCTTTTCTGCATCGCCCTTTTCGATATCTCGTAGGGCAGCATCCGGTCCTTGATTTACTGGTGCACTGGCTGGGAGTGCGTTTGTTGGTCGTTCGTTTCGTGCTGCTGATGATCGCCGTCTCCCAAAGAAGCTGCCTTGCCTCTCGGCATGTTGTTCTCCCTCGGCATCCTGGTCAGTTATGCTTGTTCGCCGCTGGAAGGCTGATCCAGCATTGCCGGCTCCAGATCGCTCGGCCGTGGTATCATAATTCCCGAAGGCGAAATTGCCCACGAGGGACATGATGTGTGGAGGTGTAGCGCTCGTGCGCTTCCTCTGCCTATGCAGGCGATCTCTGTAATGTACTTCACGTTCTCGGGTGGTGTTCCGCGAGGAATGTATGTACGCCCGGCGGTATGGACAGCGACAGAAGAAAGTGGTACACGCAGCCAAAAAGAAACGCGTGCTGTACTTATCACGAGAACGCCAGTGACGGCGAAAGTGCTTTTATTGATTGATCTGCGAGCACATGCATAACAGAGAGCATCTTCCGAATGCCGGATCGGTTGGCGTCATTGTGAGTTTGGCTGCACAAAGTAGACGCCAAGACTTCCGACAACGCCACCATCTTTTTGGGAAACGCTTCCGAGGCAGCATAAAGACGCATTTGCACCTCCTGTCGTACAGCTCCGAGATGCTCGTTGTGCGATGATCTGGTGGAAAAGTGATCCCATAGACATGCAGACACGGCGTCCATCCTACCGCTCATCCTCTTGCTGTGCGATCGCAACGGCGCATCTCGCTACAACGAGGTGAAGTGTACAGAGACTTTCAGTAAATGACCGGGATGCTGTGTCTGTGTTTTGCCAAGCTCTCGATCTACCTGTGCATAAATTGTGCAGATTGGAGAAACGCTTCCTTGTCCGTCTGCTTCCACCGTGCTTCGAGAGCTTCTTCCATCCGAGCGTGCGTGGCGACCATGTCTGTGGAGTCGTCAAAGCCCTTTGCAGATTGCCTCAATTAGCTTCGGACAGCCAGCAACCCGTGCTCCCATTTGTATATCCACACGAAGACCTCGCTACCAAGGGAGTAATTATCGAGCAGTGGAACCGGAGGCTTGCTGGCCTTCAGGCACGCCGTGTCCGCTCTACAACGTCTCTGAGCGGTCATCACAGTTGGACTGTGTAGCAGCTTTCTCGGCCAATCTCCTGATACCAGTATGAGGGGCGCCCATCTAACTTAGCTATGCGAGGTAGTGGCTTGCGCCATAGGTTCAGCCGCCCCGCAGAGTTCTCGGCTATCTGTGACACGTGCCAACAAGCACAAAGACTTTATGCATGCTGACTTTGCAACTATCCCTGCTCCTCAACCACATTCTTCTTCTAGGCATCAAGCTCCGGTCACACTTGCCTGCTGAGCAACATCTATAGCGTCTTAGGCCCTTCCGGCGCCACTACCGAAAGAACATACTGTATGCAGGAGTTGACTCAGCAGGCGGTGTTAAGCCTATGCTCTCAGGGTTCTTACGGATACCTACCACTGAAGTCTAATGCAGGGCAGGTTCAACATCTTGGTCGATGGAAGATAGACATCCGGGCCCCGAGAGCTGAGATGATGGTGGAGGGACGCGCAATCGGACGACTGATTATGGGAACTTGCAGAACTGACCACTGACGATGCAACTCACGGGAGAACTGGACCTCCTTCGGCAGCCGCCGTAGGTATTGTAGCGTCAGAACGTGCCCCCAGCTCATCTCTTGGCAATCACAACTCCAACAGGTCTTACGAGCAACATAGCGACGGACCAAGGCACATCTCAATGATTTCAGCAAACTCTACAGACAGAACGTATGCTATCCAGCTTGTGACGAACCAATCATCGCCGGCTCAATCGTCACGAACGCGTCCACAAAGTTTAAACCCCCCTCTCGAACTTCGGCCCTCTCAAGACCAGGTGCTATCGTCAGCGCAACAACATCCTTCCTCCGCTTGGGCGCACGCCCATGACGGGTCGGAGAATCTCCATGACATATCGGAGATGCAGGCTTGTGCCTGATTAGTCTGTACTCACACGGTTCGGCATCCATTCTGCCCTTGAGTATTAGTGCCGCCTCGCAGATGCGTTGCAGCGTTGCGACTTCTCGCGGTGCGATGATTCGCCGTACACCAGGAAACGGAGAGATGGAGTCGTCGGCCAGATGTTCAGACACTACTGCCTTGAATTTCGCGACCTGTGACTCTGCCGTTGGCTTGATGGTGCTGTTGATAAACACCACATCTTGGAGTCGCTCCAGCGAAATCTTGCACAATACCGTTCCGACTTCATGCTTCCATCGAGCAATAGCGGATTCTATTGCTGTGGCGGAATCGTCGAGAATGCTCTCCGCCGTCAGACGCGGCCAAGGTAGCGGCGGGCGAAAGATGTGCAGGTCCAGGAACGTCCAGATTACCGCCTGGAGGAGCGCGAAAGACTGCATGCCGCTGCGCTCAACGAGATCCTCGAAGATGTGCCGCCACCTCGAGCAACCAAAGACGTCGGCGTAGACGTGGAGTAGTGCTGGGCTTGGCCAGCCTTTCAGATGAACCGGTGTATGGGCTGCGCAAAGACTTTTTGACAGCTCGGCGATTGTCTCACGAAGTCGTATAAGGTCTTGTCGGATGATCACATCCAGCAGCCTGCCAGTTTTCTCGTCTGGAGGAGGACTGCTGACTTGTCGAGTCGCGCTCGGCTCTCCATAATAAGGATCGGACTCAATAACATGATACTTGCGCTTTCCGGGGGATAAGATCGGCTTGACTGGCTCATAGACGATCGCATACTGCTCTTCGTGCGGCTCCCCGTGCTCGATTCTGAGGAGGCGAGGCACCTCTTGAGTCGCCGGAGACTGTTGGGTGCTCGGAGCAGACAGCTGGGGCTCACTGTCCAAAGTCTTCGGCGCCTGATCGGCGAGCGACTGCGAGTTCTGACATGTCACTCGCGATGTTGATGCGTACACGATGTCACCTCCACCCGCCCACGGCGCGGTGACTTTTCGCTCCAGAGCCTTCCAACAACTCGGTCTGGCTCTTGCCGGTGTTGGCCGCGCAGCCTCCGCCTCGTCAGTAGGTTGCGGTAAGTCATGTAGCTGATCATCATCTTCCTTCAGCCGCGAAACCTCAGTCCCAACAGTCACTTCATACCCGATACCCACCAAGTACTCTCTTTTCAACATGTCCTTCCCAACGCTGAAGAACATTCCAATAGCCTTCTCACCCTTCGTGCTGTCCTTAAACTCATCTTTCTTGCCGTCTCTTACAGCATATGTGATGGCTTCGTGCAGACTCTCTGCTGTATGGTGCTTACCGACATCCTTCTTGGTCCCTGGGTACGGGTATGAGTGATGGCGGAGGAGATGTTCTTCGATCCAGGCAACGCGTTGTTCTTTGGTGAATAGATTTGGGGAAGAGGTATCGAGGAGGTGAAGGATGTCGCACATGGCTTTGGCGTTGGAGGGAGGGGCTTTGGGCTTTCGTTTGTCTCGTGGCATGTTGGAGCTGTGTCGGTGGGAGAATGGAGAATGAGATACGAGTCACAACGATGATGTTCAGTAAAAGTGGATGATGGGATTATTTGATCTGAGACATGTTTGTGGTGATGATGGGATGCTATTGCTACAATGAATGGCATGCATGTTCGTTGTTCTTCTCGAACTTTCATGCCGGTCTCAATGCCCATTGATGTTCTCATGCTGCAGACGCGCCTGGCAGCTCGATGTCGCACACTACGACCACAGGCGTCACTACCATCGCGCCATCCAATCCGTCACCAGTCAGCTTCTTGATGCCCGGTACCAACGTGAGCAACACCTTACCCTCCAGACCTTCATTGCAGTCCATACGCTCGCTATCAAACACAGCAGGATAGCCAAAGGTACAGACCTCGTGCTTCACCTCCTCAATCTCCAGCCGAGCTCTCAACATCAGAGCCTGGCGGCACATCTGATTCAAGCCTCTCATGAACTCCATGCGCCAATTCTGTGGCATACTGGCGGGCTGAATCTCATTCAGATGCTGTCTAAGAATGATCATGAGCTTGCTGGCATGATCTTGCGCGCATTGCGCCAGAACGTCCCCAGCGTAAGCATCGTCCTCGAACTGGGCTGTGGAAGCGCGCCGCAAGACAGCATCGAAGCTCACGCCTTCATCATGGAGCACAGGTTGTAGATGTGGCTTGGATTTATTGAGCATGGCGTACACTGTACCTTCCAGCGAGTCTTTTGATAACACTCCTGAAGTGAGGTAGTGCCAGATAAGTGAGCGAAGAAGCGTGGATGTATTGAAGCGCACACCTGTCTCTTCTTGCTCGTCGAAGAATTCGCCGGAACTGGCGAGAGAAGTCAAAATTAGCCATTGCTTGCCAAGTGTTGCCGTGTACAGACGAGTCAAAGAGCGGCTTGGCTGGGTTGTAACAGTGGCGATTTGGTGGTTGTGCTCTCCAAGGCCGAGAGCCTGTACAGCCCGCTGAATGCACTCATCGACCTCGCGCACGGCATCCTCCAGACAAAGCTTCATGATAGATGGGTTTGCTGGAACCCGAGGCCCATCAATGGCTGTTGCATGTATACCATTTGCAGCATCGGCAGCAGGAATGGCTGCATTCGTGCTGAGGCCGTCGGGCGACGGAGCTTGTGCGGACGAAATATTTGGTTGACGAGAGAGGTGTGACGCTCTTTTCACTGCCTCGTCTACAACCTGCAAGGGCTGTGGCACGAGCCCAGAGTCGCTTTGGAGTACGACACCGCCATCCTCTTCTTCTTGCAGTTGTTGGGCCAACCACTCATCTATGTTTCCTTGGACATCCTTGTGCCCATGCCATGGAGCCTGACTAGTGCCATGGGTCTCAGCTTGGAAGTCTTCCTCGGGCACATCACTCTCCTGTACCATATGATTCCGTGCAGACAATTGAGGTTGAGCATCTCGAAGCTTGCGTGGTGTCTTGGCTCTCTTGACCGTACGAGGACGCTCTTCGTCCTCGACCTCCACATGCTCTGGATCCTGCTTTCGCTTGCGTGACCTCGTAGTCGGTTTTCCATCGTCAGACGCTACAGGAAGACCTTCGAGCGACTGACGTTCCTGCTTGATAGCAGGCTCGATCTCTTCAGCGGTGGGCGATTGGGGAGCTGCAGCGTCTGCCACCGTACTCATTCTAGCGGCACTTTCCTCCTCGTAACCTCGCCCATCCTGTGTATCGGCTGCGTCGAGCTCCGATTTTAAATCATTTGAGCTGGCTTCTTCAGAGCTAACTTGCTCGGCTTTGACCTTAGAATGAGCACGACCTGACCTGGGCCGCCTCGCTGATCTAGTCGCGCTGTGATCCTTAGGAGCAGATTCGTCTCCCGCATGTGGTGCCAGATCCGAATACGTTTCCTCGTCATCTGGAGGTGTTTCTGACACAGGCAGTCCATCGTTGTCCATCTGGGGGTTACTGTCTTCATCTGGCGCCTCTTCTGCGGCGAAAAGACGCTCGAGTTCTGCTCTGTACTCCTCCGACAAGAACTCACTGCCCTTCTGGAAGAAAGCGTCCAGGGCTTGTGCCTTTGACTGTTGCTTTGCATTTGGAACTGCTAGGCGCCCAACCTTGCAAAGATCGGCGCTTACCATGCTCAGCAGCGTCTTACCATCGTGGGCCCATGGTTTGTTCGAGCCCCATGGAAAACCAAGTCCTCTCAATCCGTGTGAGTTGGCAAGCTTACCTAAGGCTTTTCGACGGGTGTCTATGTCGTCGTACTGATCCTTGTGATCATCGACCAGTTGTACGACGTGTGCCATAGCTCGCATGTCTAGCTGATCTTTCAGCAACTGTTGCTGCTTGGGCAGAGGCATCTCTGGGTAAGGTTGCTACGATGAATTGACGCAGGAGGAAGGAGCAACATAAGAGTAAGATATCACTTGTTCTCTTATAGCAACTCCCCTGCTCCAGCTCGGATCTTCTCGCATAGTCGTTGTTCACATCTGGAGAATACGCAATATGCTGGGTGTCACTAGAGAGCACGATCAGCTTCCAACCTGAAGACCTCCTCGGATCAGACATTGACTGTCATGGACAGCCTCAGCGAGCTCGCAGGACACATGATTGCCACTTCCTTGGCTTGACGAGCGCTGTGTACAATCTTCCAAAGACTGAACCACGCCAGCTCCGCGCGGCCATTAGGTCGTGCAAAGACATCCGCTTGAGCATCACGACTACAGTGAAAGTGACTTCTTGCCAGCTCCAAAGGATAGCCGTTCAGGGTACGATTTGCCATGCAGGACAGGCGTAAGAAAAGGCCAGGGAGCATGTCAGCCGGATGTACCCGGGCGCATGACCCGAAAGTGCTGCTCACCATCGCACTCTGGCGCATACCAGAGGCCTGAGCCCATGCTGCTCTGGTAGAGCAGTGTCGAAGTGAATGTCAAAAGGCGGCAACAAGGACGTCGTCTCAGCTGAAGCCGTCCTCGGATGATGGAACTGTAGCGCCTCCCTTTGGTACAGGCCTGGTCGCGAACACAGCCAAGCTTACAACACCTCTGATTGCCACAGCATATACCATGTGGAGTGTACACAATCTTCAAAAGGGCGATCAAGAGCAAGCGCGACATATGCGACTGGGTGGGCTGGACAAGGTCGGTTGCAGCTCGAATGGTCTGAGACGAAGCCCTGCACCATGTCTGGAGGCCTACCTCTGCTCCCCGTGGGCAATGCCCGATCCAGAACATTCTTGAGAGTCGACGAAACGCTGGCGATAAACGGATCAGATGATGTGCTTCGCCATGGTTCGCTTGGAGTGAACTAACTTAGGCGTTGGCGACATCCACTTGGCGACAAACAGCGCGATCGGCCTCAAAAACACGCTTCATGCTCGTACAGCCCGCAAATGCAACACTCGCGATGCCTCGCTCCTGCCATAACAACAATCTCGGCATCGGATGGGTGAAGGCCGGAGGATCACTGCACCTTGTGTCTCGAACTCCCTTTTGCTGCATGTTGGGCCTATTCCGCTGGCTGGTCGCCCGCCCTGCGGCCGCGAAGGTGGGCGGAACGTTGCCATTGCTTATGAATGTGTGTCTGTGCTACACTCAAGAGCCCAATGGCATTAGCAAAGCAGGTTTTCCGCTGAGACACTCAGCCTTATGAGGCATAGTGTTGGTTGTCACAATACCATCGTCAAACGATGCGACGACAGCGTTAGTCAGTATGGAGACTGCTGAGATGAAGACGGTCGATTTTGCCTTTGTGTATATATGCAATGGCAAGCGACATCGAGAGCAGGCCACAAGCTTTTAGCTGCACTTTATTGTATCGCTGCGATGAAGGCCTTGACCGTTTCCGCAACACTCAGCGCGATCGCCCTCTGCGAAGCGGCTTACAGCTCCCAGGTGGCACTCGATACTCGGACTCTTCAGGAGATTTATGAGGTTGCTCGACAAGAGGAAGGCGCCCTGCAAGTTTTCTGGGGCGGCGATGCAGGCAGTCAAGGCGATGGTGTCCGGCAAGCATTTGCGCAGGCGTACCCAGATGTGAAGCTCAACTTGACTGTTGATCTGAGCAAGTACCATGACAACCGCATCGATCGAGCACATCTTGAAGGCATCCATGTCGCAGATGTGGCTGTGCTTCAGACATTGCAGGACTTTCGTCGCTGGAAGTCAGAGGGCAAATTGTTGAACTACAAGCCGGCCACATTTGAGGACATCATAGCAGGAGAGAAGGACACCGATGGGGCCTGGTATGCTCAAGGCATCAGTCAGTATACTCAACTTCTGCTTCAACGATGCTCGACTAACGATTCTTCTCCCCTCAGGCAGCTTCAGTACCTTCTCTTTTGACACCACCAAGATCAACGCTTCCGATGTGCCATCCTCATTTGAGTCAATACCGGACAAGAAGTTCAAGAGCAAGCTCATTCTGACATATCCCAACGACGACGATGCGATCGCATATCTCTTCTCCTTGATCGTCAGCCGCTACGGTTTCCACTGGCTTTACGATCTGGCACAGAACGACGTGCAATGGGTCCGTGGCACTGGTAGCCCGGGGCTCCAACTTGTTGATCTTCACAACACTTCTTCCACAAGGGCCTTGTCCTTTACATCTTACTCGCCTGGCAACGACTTCTTTGCCACAAAACGACCAGAGGCACCAGAGCAATACATGTCGTGGGCACAGACTGGTGCGATCATCGCTGGTACACCACGGCCAGAATCCGCCAAGCTCTTCATGTCGTGGTTGACTAGTGTCGAGAGGCAGAATGCGACTGCTGCTTCGGGACGTGCGTCCGCTTTGACAAGTCTCAACGAGCAGTATGGTGCTAGTGTGAGCAGCAATACTACCCAGATCTCGGGCTTCAGAGTCTTTGAGCAGGATCGCAACACTGTAGAGTGGTGGAAGAATCTGTTCGAGGAGGTTCTTGGAACACCGCAAGGAAAGGGACCACTTGAAGTCTACCCCAACCCATAGGATGTCGGTATACATGGGAGCGCGACGACGGGAGAGACACACGTTGCGACAGGCGGCCATCAAGGATTTGGGCGACGAACGCAACAGAATTAAGTTCGCTAGCATCGGAGCTCCATTGCCCATTTCCTAGCTTGCGTCTCTTTCTCGAGGACTGAAGCTACCCTGCACATTGAACTATATCTTGCTTGTGATGGTTTCCAGCGCGAAAAGTTCCAGGCGGGCGCCACTCACAGTCCATGATAAGCGTGATCACCGTGAATCCTGCCCAAGGAGCATCCTCATGGCACTCCTCGACCAACAATGGCGGAGCGAAAGCCACCTCCTTGGCATCTTTCACGTTGATAAGGCTGAGAGTTATCGGCGCTGCGCCTCGTGCTGCATTTTTTTACTTCCGCCGAGGCTGACCCCATGGTGAATGACAAATAGCGAGGATAGCTCAGCCTTGTCCACGTTTGAGCAATACTACATCTCGATGACAGCCTCGCCGGTGCCTCAAAAGGGCCATGAACCAGCCCCTACTGCCTCTCTCGTTGCTTTAACGCTGGCCCTATCCGACTCCCAACACTCCTCCAACAATATCTTCAAAAGAGATGACGGCGACCTCGACTGCTACACTCTACTGAACATCATTGACTACAACGTCGACTGCCCGACAGCCAACTATCCGACTGATGACAAGGGTCGTAACATGATGACTCGACTCTTCTTCGCTCTCGCCGCCACGACTATTCCAGACGATACCACCTACGGCCCCGAGGAGAACATCATCCGCACCGTGCCGCGAGAGACGGGTGAAATCACGGCCACGATCGGCGCTGGAGTAGGAGGAGGAGTGGCAAGTGCAAACGGTGCTGTCGAATTCGACTTCGCGGCCCCGAACAACGGCGATAAAAGTACGTAGTCTGAAGCACTAGCAGCTATGGAAGGCATAAACCCCGAACGTCGTCTTACTGACTGAGAGCAGGCATCTGCATGTTCACCGAAGGCGCCGGCGGCGATCCAAAGAACTCCTCCGACATCATCACGCTCAAGAGAGCACGAGAGCTCTTGGAGACGCTGATCACAAGGCCAAACCAAAACTGTGAGACGTGCGGTCGTATTCCCATCCGCTATCCGGAGGAAAGCGATGGCGGCAGTGGTCGTGGCGGCATTCTCAAGCTGAATGTTCGAGCCGCGAACAATTGTACTGGAAAGGGTGTCGGACCTAATTCTCTTGCGACTGCGACGCCGACTCCATCAACATCGGCAGGAATGAGCCTTCGGACTGCGGATGGTCTGCCTGGCTTGGGTATCTTCCTCTTCTCTTTGACTATGGCGTGGTTATTTGGAGTGGCTATGTTTAGGCGTGTAGCTTGTGCTAATGTGTAAGGTGTGTGAAGGAATCGATGAAAAGGCAGACAGAAATGCTGTGGCGAGGGAGAAGCTTCGATGACATATGGGACATTCGATGCCCGATAGTAACTAGTGCCTTGAGAATGAAACTTGTTTGCCTTTTGTCTCTCATACGGCACGGTGGCCCCCATTATGTCGCATTTGTACTGCAACCTGAACTCTTGAGCCTGAGCTAGGGTGAAGTTCATGGCAATCTATAGTCTCGAATTCTTCCTCGCAGCCTGCAACCCCTGCACCAGCACCTGCAAGCCCCTCCCGGGCTCCTTCGACTCAACACTCGCACTCTCTGGACTCATCAAATACCCATTAATCGTCTCCACCGCAAACACCCACCCTTTCTCCCCCTCCACTCGACACGCAAACGGACTCCCCGGCCTCGAGTATGCCAAGTCCGCAGAGGAGATCTTGCTATCGTCAAGAACTCTCCATGGTCCCTTAAATTTCACACGAAGAGGTTCTTTGCCGGTGCAGGCGCGGTAGGTCGTTGTGTCCCAAAGGTCGAGCACGCGGCCATAGCGGGAGATCTTGCCGGCGGGCCAGGTGGACCAGTTGACGTGGGCGTCTTCGGATGTGATTTTGGGGGCGTGGGTAAGCTCTGCTTCGTCGACGGAGTTGGCGTTGTCCGCTTGTTCGGGGTGGAGGTAGAGGTCTTTTGATATCCCGTCTTTGAGCATTTTCGCGCCGAGAGGGCCGAGGATATTGACTAGGTTGTCCACTGTGGCGTCTTCGGGGATCTCAATGCCAGGGAGTGAAGTCTGTGATAGGATCTTGCCGTGGTCGAATTTGCTTGGATGCATGGTTTGTAATGTGACACCTGTGTGTGTTCGCCCTTGTAAAAGAGCATGCTGGATCGGTGCTGGGCCGCGAAGATCTGGAAGAAGTGAAGGATGGACATTCAACCCGCCATACTTGGCTGTATTCAGGATTCGTGGAGGCACGAGCAGGCCGAAAGACACTGCTGCAACTAAATCGAAATGCGAAGGAGGCGACCAGCCCTTGAATGTGTCAATCTGATGGAGCGGAAGTTCTAATGATTGCGCCAGCGACTTGATGGGTACTGCATGCATTTAGTGCCCTCTCGCACGAGCAAGCGTTTGTATTCAACAGCTACCTTCATGAACGTGTTTCAGCCCCCGCCCGGTACGCTTATCTGGTCGACATAGCACCTCAATCGAGCTAATCTTGTCGGGCTTTGCTTGCTTCAGCTCGTTCAAGGCTCGAAGAGAGTAGTTGCTGAACTCATCTGAGCCGCAGAACAATATTCGAAGAGGGTCTGACAGCCTATGTGACGAAGTGATTGATCGCTTGTACGGAGGGAAGGAATGTATGGATTGTGCGAGAGGCTTCCACGTCCTCCGCTGAACGCTGCCTAGCATGGCAGTACAGAAGTTGGTATCGATAGACGCAAACCTCACCGAGTACCAAATCAATGTTCAACGAAATCACAATATTTAGGTAGATGCATGTGACAGCGAAACTGGCCAAAGGGAATTGATGGGGGCCTCCATGAAAGCGTTGTTCAGCGAGTGGTCAAAGCATTGTCTCATCTGTTTCTCCCTCTCACTAACTACGCACATCAATAACAATGATGGCAACGTGCTCTGGTCATCAGCATGCCGTAGCTGACAGCGTGAGCATGACAGCTCCGCGCAGCAGCACGGCGAAGATGCACGAGAATGGAGCGAGGTGACGTTCAATTTGTTCAGTTGAGCACTCATCATGACGACACTCGAGAGAAAGTTGAGAATGGACGATGGAGCTCACAGCCAGCATAAGAGGGACGATTTCTTTCCAGAGCAAATCTGTCGGATCATTCTACTTTCTGCTACTTTCTGATCAAAGCAGGACCACAGAACAGCACATCATGTCTTCTAGCAAGGGCGTTTTCGAGATCGGTGAGTACTACGGAACAACAACTCACGCCGGATCGATACTGATTCAAGCAGGCTTCCAGCCAGAAGTCCAGCGCCAGGACGCTCCAGGTACACAGAAGAAGCTTGGCCCTCAGCCCGCCATCGACCAAGTGCCAGATGGAAAGGGAGGAGCAAAGCTGTACCAAGCAGCCGGCAAGCTCGAGGGCAAGAAGGCCTTGATCACCGGCGGCGACTCTGGTATCGGCCAGTCGACTGCCGTCCTCTTCGCCATGGAGGGCGCCGATGTCTTCTTCACCTACCTTGAGTCGGAGCAGAAGGACGCCGATGAGACAGTCCGCCTTGTCGAGGAGAAGGGCCGCAAAGCATACGCATACCCAGCAGACCTCAAGAGCAGGGACACGTGCAAGAAGGTCGTCGAAGCGGCAAAGGAGAAGCTCGGAGCCATCAACATTCTCTTCAACAACCACGCATACCAGATGATGGTCGAGAGCATCCTCGACCTGTCGGAGGATCAATGGGAGGAGACCTTCAACACCAACATTCACCGTAAGAAATACCAATGCCTTCTCGATCCACTCACGTCAAGCTGACCTGCCCTCCCGCCAGCCTTCTTCTACCTTTCCAAATACGTCCTTCCTCACATGTCCCAAGGCGACACCATCATCAACAACGCCTCCATCAATGCCTACATCGGCCGTCCCGATCTCCTCGACTACACCTCCACCAAGGGCGCCATTGTATCCTTCACGCGCGGTCTTTCCAACCAATTCGTCGGCAAGGGCATTCGCGTGAACGCCGTCGCTCCGGGCCCAGTCTGGACCCCACTCATCCCTGCGACCATGAACACCGATGCGATCAAGCAGTTCACGAGCCCGATGGGACGACCAGGCCAGCCATCTGAGATTGCGACGTGTGTGGTGTTCCTCGCGAGCACGGATTCGACGCAGTTGAGTGGCCAGGTCATTCACGCCAACGGTGGTGTGATTGTCAACGGTTAGAGGAAGAGTGTGACTTGAGTCGATGAGGCTATGAAAAAGAGCATTGTACTGTATAGTGGTAGGAGAACAAGAACAAGAACAAGAAGAGATAGACACGATACCAATGATAAGAACAACAGATAAGGACACTTCTGCTACCTTTGTGCAATGCTTCAAGCTGTAGCTACCTAGGCACGACAGAAGCTCCCCTGTGTCGTTCGAGTGACGTCCCATGCTCGTGCATCTCAACCATCTGGTTTCAGCATGTGTCATCACAATCATGCCACTCAAACACCAATGATTGGGTCCCATTCCGCCAGCTTCCGTCTCGAGCTCTCCAACGAATAGCTAGCTGTCGGAGTCCATGCCGTGAGGTGGAAGACATTGATCTCTCTCACAATACGAACAGATATGTGGTGCGGACAGCAGTTAGCAGTGGAACAGACACAGAAGCAGGCCTGATCAATCACGATCCAGTCGCTCAATTCGCTTCGCTTCACATTGCATCGGCTTATCATGGTTATACACGTTGTTCTTTCGTCTCTCATATGCTTGTAGACATAGACAGAGAGGGAGATAGCAGTCGCTCACTTGAGCTTCTTTTATCCATCATAGCCAGCCAGCAATGCCCCTAAACTCCTCGCCAGCGAAGAAGCTCGGCCTCTTGCGCCGTGTCACTCAGTCATTGTTGTTGTTGTTATTGTTATCACTAGTAGCACAGTTCCCTTCAAAAACTGAAGTCATCACACGAACATTCCTATCTCAGAACGTTGTCGTTGCTGCATCAGGCTGGTTGAGCAATACAGAGCCAGCGTCTTCCGTCCCACGTGCAGTAGTGGGTTGCATTACTTGTTCTCAGGCTCCTTGACCTGTTCCTCCTCTTCAATAGTGTCAGCAGAGCTGGTGGTGCTCATCTTCTCCAGCTCAGCGTGGTCTGGGCCGTGGATATCCTCGTCGTACTCGATGACATCCTCGTCGGCCTCGAACTTGGTCTTGAAGAGGTTGTGGCCGGCGGCCATGGAGGTCGAGTTGGAGCGACGCTTGGGCTTGTTGAGGTTGTATGGGAGGTCGTCGAGCTCGGTGTAGCCTGGTGTGCCCCTGCAGAGAGATCACGTCAGTTGAAGCCCTAATGGAATAATGGAATGCTTATGAGGTGATTTGTAGTGTGACGTAAGATGGAAGATGTGAGTAGTAGAGGTCATGGGAAGTGAGCGGATAGCTTTTGTTGGCATGCAATACGTACCAGTTGCCTCTGCCTTGGCCGGATTTCTTGACGCTGGTTGGACTCACGCCGTCGTGGCCGCTCTTGCCAAAGTAGCGTGGCAGATGCTCTTCTGGAGCGGCAGTGCCATTGGCAAGGCCGACGTGGTCACGGTTGTTGGCCTTCTGAGTACGAGTCACTGGGGGAAGTGTTAGCAGGTTCCTGAAGAAGAGATGGGCTGCGATCGAGGTTGTTATGACTCAATGGCAGCAGGAACTTGTGAAGTATATGCTACAGCCTCGAGGCGGGTTGGAAAACTTACTGCTGATTGTTTGAAGCTTGCAAAGGACTCTGAACAGATGATCTTGCTTGATGGAGTGTCTTGGAGGGCGAAGTAGTTGCGTTTGAGGTTGTTGTTGTCTGAGCAAGAAACAAAGTGAAGTTGAAGCTGATAAGTGAGGTAAGGTGAGCTAAGCTGTCTTGGAGCCAAAACAGATCGCGTGACCGAAGCCTTGCGCCAAACCGTATCAATGGCAGGCAGGCAATGACTCTCTCTCTCTCCGATCACGGATATGAGATGATGAAGACTCACTGACTTTAGCGTGGCCTTTGCGTCCTCAATCGTCAGTTTTCCAAAAGATGGCGGAAAGTGGTCACGAGGGCTGTGTTCAGACCAGCGGACGAGGCGTGAGATGAACTGACAAACCCCACCATGTCTCTCACCATCGGTACCTCTTACCTCTCCCTTCCTGGCCACACGCATCGGCCTTTCTTGGGTTGCTCATCGGATACTGTACAACGTGCTGCCCGGATGCATGGCCCTGTTCTCCCCGGACGCGTGTCTTCGCAAAGCTGATGCTATCTCACTCACTCAGCCTCGTTGCTGCAGTGTTGATCTCTCTGTCGTCTGTTGATAGTTCTACCGCAATCTGCGTCATTCCTCGCGTGCCCGTGCGTTCTCCTGCCGGTACTCATCGGCAGTCATCAGAACAACTGTCCTCTTCATTGTACAGATCATCCCCATCTCATCAGAGATAACCATACCGCGATCGCCTCCGTCAATGATCACCGCTTCTGACTGTCGCACGACAAGGTACAATGGTACCTGCATGTTGGCCGTTTGTGAAACTCAATGAGGGGGTCCGAGAGCCGGCAAGGATTGTAATCTGGGGAAGCCGCGACCCGAGCGCTCAGTGTAGCTCCAGGGGTGGGTCATCAGGTAGAATGTCGTGCTGCTGAACCTCGTCTCCAACTGTAAGAGGTCGAGAAGGTGTACAAGCAAGGGAGACAATGGATAAGGGGTGGAGAAAGTAACCTTGAGCAAGCACTTCGATCAACGCAATATGCGAGAGCTCGAACCTGTGCTATTATTCTCTCCAGCATTCATCTCCACGTCTTCAAGCACAAGACTATCTTGTAAGCCTGCTGCAAGAGGTCTAAGCAGCAGTGCTCGAAGAGCTGTAAGCTGGTATGAGCAGCGCTGAAAGCGCCGCAACCGCCATAAGAGCACTTCCTCTCTTATTCCTGCGGATTTTCCTTGTCCTCTTCCTCGTCAGCCTCGCCATCACTTTCCGGCGCCCATGGCGGCGCATCGTCCATGTCTCCCTCATCGACCTCTTCTTCACCCTCAGGCATGACGAATTGTCCATTGACATACCGGATCACAAGTCCTTCACTGCGGCTACCGCTTTCCTGATCAGCTGGCTCACCGACGACCTGGACGCTCTCCTGCAAAGCCTGAGCTGGATCAACACCGTCCCTAATTTTTCTCACAGCGACGACCCGCAGCCAGTCGTCATATCTTCGAAGCTCTGGGAAGCTTCTGTCTCTCGCCAGACCGACCATGTACCACGAGGGAGAACTCTGCTCAGTGACCACCTGCGCGCCAGGCAAGAGGCGTGTCAACCACATTCGAAGCCTCTCTTTGCTTTGAGGGCATGGGTAGCTGTAAACTAGATCTGGATAGATTCCGACCTGGAATGGCAACATTAGAACATGCGATAAGTGTTTTGGTGTCGATCGATGTGTGGCTTACCAAGTAGATGTCTAGAGACAGGTCCGTAAATTCTGACAGGCCAAGAACGACCCAGTCTTCATCGAGTGGGATCGCGTCAATGTAGGATTGATTGGATCTGGGATGATACTGAATCATCTTGTTTGTCTTTAGGTGAGTTGCGTCCAGCCTGAGAAGATGGAGCTTTGGTGATGTATCCAAAGTGAGCCAAACCGCAATCAGAGTAAAGCATTTTAAGTCTGCTCATGTCAAAGACAAGTTCTTCGAGGGGCTTCTCGCTCGCCGGTTTTGCGTGGAGAATGTGGACGCTGCCGGCATGTGTAAATGCAGCCAGCTTATGCTGCCCCTCTGATCGGCCGTCTGCCTGAATGGCGTCTTGTTCTCCGAGAAAGCTCATGAGAACATGCTAGACAGTCCCTGATCGCTCTTTCACTTCTTTAGAATGAAATGGTGCTCTTCACCGCATCATTCACTTCCTTGTGGGGATCCTCTCGGCACGAAACGAGCTCGCACTTCTGTCAACATGGCCATGAAGTAGTACTTGACTTCCTCATCCTTTGGCAACGAAGTGATTTGCACATCGAACTCTTTGAACAGGACCGGGACGACTTTGTAAAGGATCAGTTGCGCCAAGTTCCGTCCAGGGCAAGTTCGCGCTCCACCACCCCAAGTCAGATTGAACCTTTCCATATCTCTTGTAGCCTCACTGTTGAACCAGCGTTCGGGTCTGTATTCATTGGCATCTTCGCCAAAGATGTCTGGACTCCGATGCAGAGAGACTGGGTTGCAACCGACTCGGATTCCCGGCGGGAAGCACAGACCATGAACCTGCAGACCTCCAACAGGAACGGTGCGAGAAGGGCTCATACCGAGCACGGGGTAGAGACGTTGGGCTTCTCTAATCGCAGCTTGAGTGTACGTGAGACCCACAGCGTCGGCATAGGCAATCGTGATGTGAACATGGGCCTCACTCTGAACTTCTGACACGACTCTGCTCCGCACTGATGGCTTGGAGGCTATCATAGACACAGCAGAGATCAATGCTGAAGTCGTGGTCTCGTGTCCGGCTCCAAAGTTCGTCATCGCCATGCGTTTCAGATATGTTAATGTGAACTCAGGCTTCTCTTTGTGAAGCTCTATCAGATCAGCCATCAAATCCAGTCTGTCGTCCTTCGGCGGCCTCGGCCTCAGAGCAGCAATTATGCGCTTCGTGATCTTGGAATAGACCGGCGTGAAGAAGGGCTTGAAAGGAGCGGGCGTCACGAACGTCACTCTCCATAGCCGAGCGAACCATCTTCCTGTAGTTTTGGAGTAGCTTTCGGCAATGACAGCCCACCTGAAGAGCCCAAAGACGGACTTCCGACGCCAGTTCAAGTAAGCGTGGTGAGACGAGCCGAAATCATTCTTTGCTTTCAGGTAGCCAGGTGAATAGGACAGAACGATTGCTGATAGGCATTCGACTGCTATAATGTGCATCCACATCTTGAAATCAAGCTCAGCGCCGTTAATGTCTTTCAGCTGTACGACAACTTTAGCAAGCACATCGTCGACAGCCTTCTCAAATTTCTGAATGTTGTGCATAGAGTAGAGAGGACCGATGAGCCTACGCTGCAATCTGTAGCGATCCATGTCTCTCTCTGACAGAAGATCAAGGCTGTCTGGAACGCTGAGCTTAAGAGCGGTGTCAAACTTGGGACGATTGAGAGAGGTGGCTAAGTAGAAATCGGACTTATCGTAGCTTTGCGTAGCGCCTGCTCGCGTCAGTCAGCGCGTCCACTGTAGGCATGACTCCTCATATGTAACGCTCACTGTATATCTTCGCAAATGCCTCCTTGCTGTCAAACCATACCTCGTTGGGCGAGACTCTCACCGCGGAGCCGTACTGCTTGTGCAGCATCTTTCCGATGCGTAGCATATCGCCATTGCGGGCATGATACGCGTACCAAGCATTGGAGATAGCAGCAAGCCTAGGACCAGGTACAGGCGCCAGCGGATGGAAGAATAGTCGATAGGCAATGGTTGAAATGCTTATCACGAGCAGAGCGAGTATGAAGCGCGTGATCAGTGACGCTACTTCTACGATCATGGCAGGCAGCATCTCCAGGAACGGGTCTGACTGCTCATGTTCTCGTGAATCTAATGATCATGATTTTGTGGTGTAAAATGACAAGACGTGTAGGCAGGTGAAGAGGAAAGAAGGACTGCATTTCGAGGCGCCAAGTCCCATCTGCTCGTCTCGAAGTTCGCATTTCTCCTGCTTAATCTCAACACCACCTCTTCTGAACAACCTGCGAATGATGTGGAGCAAGACATCCTTTGCCCTTGTAGTTCACTTTGCCAGCATGGCAGGAGTCATTCGATGGACAAGATGTCTACAGGCACGCGACGAATGATGTGATCGAGGAGAAGGTTTGGTGGCTTGTGGAGGAGACGCGGCGCGCAAATCACATGCCAGAGGACGCGACCTGATTGCTTGACCTCGGTGTCGCCAGGCTGTTTAAACACGCTGTGCAATGTGCTTCGTGCTGAGAGTCTGGATCTTTGGAGAGATCCGTTAGCTCAGCCAGTTCTGTGCCGCCTTCAATGCGCCATGTAAGTAAGTTATGTTCCTGCTGCTCATGATGCGATAGAAGCTCCAGCACCGATGATCACTACGAAACGACTGCACAGGCTGTGTGGTCCAGCCGCCGCGGGACCTGTAGCATTCTTGGTCGCGATCCTACTTCTATACATTTACACCGTCTGGGACAACGACATAACATGGCGGCGGAAAGACGCAGCTTTGGTTCAACAGCAGCAGGAGCAGGCAGCGAATGATCAGATACGGCTGGACCAAGATGCACAGGCACAGCAAGGCCTGCCATTCAGTGGCGGCAGCGCAATGGGACCAGCAGCGGGTGAACCAGCACACAAAGGCTTGCGGGAAGACATACACAAACTGCTCTACGCAGACGACTTTCTTCCACACTTTCAAGAGGTGCTGAAGCTACCGCGCGTCACATGGGAGGATGGCAAGGCATCCTGCAACTGGCCAGACTTGAGCAAGATTGACTTTCAGTTTGCCGGCAAGAGCGATGGCGGATGGGGAACGAATACCTCGTGGACGAAGACGCCATTACCGCAAGCAGAGCTTGACACGGAACGCGTAAAATGGCAAGCCCAGGTCAACTCTGGTTTCATGCCGTGGAAAGATCATGCCTATCGCTTCGAAGGGCGAGGAATCGTCATTGTTGGTGGTAGAGGCCGGAGTATTAAGAGAATAGTTCTGATCTTGAAGAAGCTTGCTCTGCTTAGCTCAACCCTGCCTGTTGAGCTGCATTACTATGGCGACGAGATGACAGGCGAGAAGCGGACGCTCTTAAGCAGTCTCTGGCCTAAGATGTATTACAATGACCTCTCAGGTGCTCACAACATCTACCAAACGACTTATGGTGGGATGGTGCCTAATCAGGCTCATTGTGAGTCGGGACACATCACTCTGCTGCTAATGTTGCTCGTACTAATTCAAGCATAGACAATCTAAAGACTGCTGCTGTAATCAACAGCCGCTTCGCCGAACCACTACTGCTGGACTCAGACAACATTCCAGCACTAGCACCAGACTCATTATGGGATTCCGACGTCTACAAAGAATTTGGCACGATCTTCTGGCCAGACATCGCGCGTACACGACCAGACAACCCGATCTGGTCCATCACGAACACGAAATGTCGCATGGACGAGTACGAGCAAGAGAGTGGTCAACTTTTGGTCGACAAGCGAAGATTTTGGTACCACCTGCAGCTCGCGGCATGGATGAACTCGCCCGTGACGGACGCGGAGGGTAATTGGAAGTCGGAATCATATTACTTCAACATACTGCTAGGCGACAAGGACACTTTCAGGTTCGCGTGGCATGCCTTGAAAACAAAGTATGGCAAACCTGCCAAATTCCTGACCAGCGTCGGGACTCTTTCAGGGCCAAACAACTTTTACTGCGGGCACAGCTTCTTGCAATACCACCCCGATGGCAGGCCACTGTTTATGCATGGAGGTCTACTGAAGACTATGCAAAAGCCCGTCATGAAATGGCAGAGAGAGAACAATGGTGGGATTTTCCAGGCATATAAAAAGAGCGATCTGGAAGAGCAGCATGATAAGATTGTTTCCGTACATATTGGGTGGGATGGCATGGACTATTTCCCAGACAAAGACAAGTACGAGATGGAAGCGGCATGGTGTACGTTCTTCCCAGACACTAAAGCCAGGCCATTAGAAGACCTCATACCTGGATTTGAGAAAGACTTTGATGCCATTGGAGGGTATTGGCCTTTGGAGGAGGGAATGCCACCAATGAAGTCAGAAGTACAGCAACAGACGATCTAACGAATTAATGCACACCAAGTGAGGTGATTTATTCAATGTAGCCTCGCCACTTTGTCTCTTTTCCACAACAAGCCATCTATGACATGGAAACGCCAGTATCGCACGATAGAATGGAGGGCGCGGGAGGCGGTCTCAATCAGGCATGTGGCCTCTGCGAAAGCCATCCTGTCCTTGATCCTCTATATCCAGACGCAAACGACAGTACCCTCGTGAAGCGCGAATGCCGCTACATTGTCACGAGACACTCGCACATGGTGGGCGTTGCTCTCATATTGTATCCGTGCGGTGTCGTATAGTCTTGTGAGAACTCGGAGTTTGGAACAGTAGTGATGTCGTGGACCCGTCAGGGCACTAGGCGATGAGATGGGCAAAGCCGACGTTTTGACCCGACCTCTCTAGAAGGCTTCCCCACGTGACGAGTTTTCCCACGTGACGAGGAATTTGAGCGACTTTCTATCTACTTCTAACACGCATAGTCTAACAACTATAGACTCTATTAATATAGTAATTAATAAACTAAACTCGTAGAGTCGTCTAAATATCGCTACTATTACTAGATTATATAATATATACCTAGAGACACTATAGAGGAGGTAGAAATCCCTATAAGGTACTAAAGATAATTAGTATTAGAAGAATTAACTTTTAAATCTAGTATAGGAGTCTATACTTATTAAATATATAAATAAGCTAACTACTAAAGGTATTCTTTCTACCTCTATAATAGTTTATACCTTTACTACTACTATTATTAGTAGATAGCCTAGAAAGAACTAGATAGGTAGTTTTCTTAGTAGATATATAAAAGAGCTAGAATTATATTATCTTCGATCTCTAGATAAAAAGAGAAAGAAAGCTAATAACTATACTTTAATTAAGTTATTCTATAATATCTTAGGCTAGAAGATTAAGGATTACTTGATTACTCTATCTAATATATATAATATAGACGAGAAGAGAGCTATAATTAGCTTTATATAGTAGATAAAGCGAATATTTACTAAGAGCTTAAAATAAGAGAAGAAATTAATTAGTAATATATAGGATAGTAATTACGAGTAGATTATAATCCTAGCCTATATCTACGTAGATAGTACTATACTTCTACCTATACTAATTTATAAGATAGTTACTAGTAATTTATAAGACTCTTAGCTATAGGATTTTAATAGTATAAAGTATATAGCTTTCTTTACTTCTTTACCTAATAGATAGACTAATAATAAACTTAGATTAGTATAGCTAAAGGAGGTATTTAATCGTTATACTAAGGCTAAGGCTAGTAGAGACTAGTAGCTTCTAATCCTTAATAGCTATAGCTCTTATATAATACTAGAGTTCCTTAAATAGAGCCTAATATAAAAGAGATATATAGTAATATATAGAGCGCTCTTCTAATAAGACTATTAGGATATCGTAAGACTAATTCTTACCTCCTTTTAGATATATATATATATTATAATTATACTATATACTAAGCCTACGAGCCTAAGGTAAGTCTAATCTTTAACCTTACCTAGCTCTTATAACTATCTCCTCTCTCTAAGAGAGCTACTCTTAGCGATACTCTTACTTTATAGGTTATATTCGAGGCTTCCTATTTAGTCTTTATAATATACTTTATATATTCTATATCTATTACGTCTCTAACGCGTTATACCTACGAACCTTTAGCGTATTACGTAAATCTACGCTATAAAGTAAAGAGTTACTATACGTATTACGTTTATATAGTAATATATTCTCTATTATAGCGACTACGATTCGTAGCTCGAGCGTATTCTTTAAAAACTCTTCTAATTCTCTCTTAGATTTTCTCTCTATATATAATATTTTCTATATTCTTAGTAAGATAGTCGACTCGTACTATAACTATACTATTAATATAAGTATAATACTTCTAAAATATATACCTAAAATAGTCTCTAACTACCTACTACGTATAATTAGTAACGTTAGTAATACTAGTAATATCGATATCTATCTCTACTATATTAAGTATAACTATAAGAGTATAGCTTTTCGAATACTTCTTAAGTACGCTTCGTCTACTAACGGACTATATATAGACGACGAACCTATATATAACGAGGTTATAAAGCCTAGCTAGAAGATTAAGTATTAGCGCTATAAGTATAGCTACTACCTCTACGAGTATATTACTAATAGTAACCTTAAGTAGTAGACGCGCTACGTACTATACTACTACTAGTAGCTAGAGATTCTTCTAGATAGTATATATAAGAAGTAGGCCGAGTATCGCCTAAAGAACCTCTATACCTATATTAAGGCCTCTAAGAAGATCTATACTAGTAATAAGGGTAAAGTAGTTAGTAGCTAGGATACGCTATATAAGACGAGCGTATTCGCTACGCTAGCGACTAGTACGATATCTATTATAGCTCTAGTAGAGACCTAGCGCTAGTCTAACTTTATAGTAGCTATATTTAAGCTATAGTATAAGATATATCTACTTTTCTTATACGATCCTTCTATAATACTAATATTCTTCGTAGACTAGCTACCTAGTAGGCGCGACTAGCTATATCCTCGACGCTACTATAGAGGCTACCTACTCTAAAAGTAGCGACTAGAAGGAGGACCTCTCGTTCGATACTAAGTCTAACGAAGAGAAAGATAAAGATAAGGACGTAGAAAGCGTTACTAGTAGTAGAAACGCTAACGACGACGTACTCTCTATAGACGACGTATAAGCGTTTCGCTCGCTTTCTACCTACGTCTCTTATACTCTACTTACGCTTATATAGGCTATAGTTAGATTCTTATTTCTTATTTACGAGTACTATACGACCTACTTAGTAAGCGTATATAAATAATATAGTTTACGCTTCGATATATCCTAAATATCTTAGTAATTTTCTTACTCTCTTAAATTTAAAGTTTACTTCTATATATAGGTTTAGCGCTTAGTACTTAGTATCGCTATATTAGTACCTTAGCGCTTCTATCTTACTACGCGCCTACTTACGCGCTAGGCTTCGAATACGTCTAGTACTATATAGCTACTAATATATTCTTTAGGTTCCTACTAGTTATACTCTTTAGACTAGCTCTACTAGTAGATTAAGTACTAGCGTACGCTTTCTCTTACTCGAGTTCTAAGGATCTTCTTAACTTTCTATTTACTCTAGTAGTCTATAAGTAGTATACTCTCTACGTACGTCTCGCTACCCTTCTAAGGTTCTAGAAGTAATATATAAAATATATTATAGATAAGAGCGTCTAGTAGTAGAGCTAAGCGATACGCCTACTTTCCTACTATATTAATTATCTTAAAAGGCCTAGTAAACTTATCTACTAACTTCTTTAAAGGAACCTTTAATCGTAGATTCTTTATTAATAGTAAGACTATATTATCGACCTTATATTCCTTAGCCTAATACCTATTATTAAAGTACCTAGCCTATACCTCGCTTACTTCTCGCTAGCGTTTACCTAGCGTTTCGTAGTTCTTCTTTAATCTTTCTATAGCTTCCTTAGTAGCTAGTATCTCTCTTTTAGAAAGCGCGTTCTAAGCTTCTTACCTACTCGTTACTAGCTCTAGATTAAAACTATATAGCGCTATAAATAGTAATACCTTTAGTATCGTATACGTACTATTATTATATACGAACTCGGCTTATACTAATAGGTCTACCTAGTTATCTTATTACTCTATATAGTAGATACGTAGGTAAGTCTTAAGTATCTAATTTACTCTTTTAGTTTACTTGTCCGTTTATAGATAGAACGCTATACTTAGCTTACGCTTTATATACGCTTTATAGTAGAAGTTAGACTAAAACTAACTTATAAATATAGACTCTCTATCGCTAATAATACCTATAGGTATACTATAATATCTAATTACTTCTAATATTAAGACTTCTATAAGGTTACTACTAGTATACCTCTTTATAGTTAGGATAAAGATAACTATCTTTATATATCGGTCGATAATAACTAGAATCGTATTATATACGTATACTCCTTACTTACTTAGTAGAAGGTCTATAATAAAATTCTAAGTTAATTCTTAGAATAGACGATCTAGTATAGGTAGCGTAGTTAGCTCGCTATATAGTCGATAGCGACGCGCTTTTATCTTCTAGTAACTCCTATAGGATTCTACGTATTATACGATATCCTTAGTTATCTCTAGCTACTAGTACTTCCTTCGTACTAGCGAGATAGTCTTGTTTTTACTAAAGTAGCCTATAAGGGTATTATTATAATATATACGAATTACCTACGTCTATAAGGCGTAGTTCTTAGGTACGTATAGCGAATCGTCTACCTAGAGGTTTCTCTCTCTTATAGTATATTACTCGAATCGGCTACTATTACTTATCGCTTATAAGTATACTACGCTTATACTTAGCTTAGCCTATACTAGCGCGCGAGTATATCTAAGGATTTAGTCTAAGATATTTACGTATAGCTCTTTACTCTTAGTAATTATACCTACTACTCGTATAGGCGTTAAAAACTACTACTATAGGTTAGAGTTAGTACTTCTCTCTATTAAAGAATACTATTCTTTATAAGTCGTATAGATACGAGCTACGAGCGGTCCGCCTACGTCTCTCGTACTTTAATTATCCTATAGCTATAACTTAGTCTATAGGGTAGGTAGTAGGTTAGTTACCTCTACTATCTTCTTAGTATAATCGCTATACCTTAATAGCACGTTAGCTAGGTTTCGCTTACCTACCTAGTATATTATAATAAAGTCGAATAGGGCTAGGAATATAGCCTAATAGGCTTACCTACTAGTTAACTTCTTTACGCCTATAAATCTATAAAGGTTAGTATAGTCGACTAGTACGTTAATCGTATATAGAGCGCTTTCGAGGTATAGCCTCTACGCTTTAAAATCCTTAACTACTAGTAAGGTAAAGGCCTACCTACATACCGTGCTTAGCAGTTTTAGTATAAAAGCAAGGTAGTAGCTCGTTTCTAAGATAGTAATATTTACTCTACTTAATTAATTTAATGTCCTACGGTCCTAGTATAAGGCTCTTAGTCCTAGGGCTACTATTTTGAGCTTGTTACTACTAGTTAATATACGTATTATAAGACTATTACTCTCCGAATAGGTCTTGTTCTATAGCGACTACTCTTATACCTACCTAGGGGGTTAGTGTTAAGGTAGTTGTTATCTATTAATAGAGCCGAAGGTAGGGCTATCTCTTCTCTCTTATACCGGGACTAGAAGCGTAGAGGGTAGAAGGTAGCCTTAAAGCGAGAACTAATATACTATAAACATTAATAAGAGGCCTAAAGGAGCCTACGTAAGAGGCGACTTAAAGGGCTATAATAACGTAGAAGCCCCTAGAATGTAGATATCGCTCTAACCTAGAAAAGTTATAAACCTCTAGTACCCCTTAGTACGGATCTATTTAGTAATTGTCGTATAGATAGTAAGGCGACTTACTATATCAGAGATTTACTTAGGGTCTCTATGCCTATAATAGTCTTCGATTAGACCCCGGTTTAGCGTGAAAACGCTCTCGTTTAGATAGCGTAGAGGCTATAGGATAGGCCGGACCCGTCTAGGTAATCTCGTATCCTCTAGTATATAGATCGCTTAGAATAAGCCCTAGTACGGCGTTATACGCTAATCGTTTAGCTAAGGACACTAATTACGTCTAAGGCCCCGGACCCGGTATATAGTATAGGCTAACGTAATATTATACTACTATAGTTATATAGCAGATTACCCGAATAAGTAAGATAGACGCGCCTAGCTATAAACGGTCGAACTATACGACATAATATGCCTTACTTATTAGGCACAATTAATATAGCCTCAGTATTATAAGAAAAGATTAACGATTTACCTTTAGACGGCTAATAAAATATTAGACCCTTGTTTTTTAGTTATCGTTTTAAACGATAACTATATTTTATTTAAAAAACCTTAATTAAGAAGAGTATAACATACTCTTAGAACACCTTCGAACGAGCTCTATAAGTAAATTAGTATCTACTAGCCGGCCTATAATACTAGATAGTAGCTTATCTAACTAGCTTAATAAGCAAATTCGGAGATTACTAGTAAAGCTACTACCTGCTTTTACTTTATTCCCTCTACTAGACAACGATATATCTATAGAAGCTAAGGACTAAGGAGGTAATAACCTTAACCCTAACGCTAATACCTTTTAAGGACTAAACTTGAATAGTAGACTATCTACGGCGTAGTTCTAGCTGCTTATAGAGACTATCTAAGTAACCTAAAGCTAGAAGGTAATTGTCGCTTAGGTTCTACTAATACCTAGCTCGGACTAGAATCTCTTCTTTAATAGAGAGAACGTAACCGAGTATATTAAGCGTTTTAAAGCACTATATAGTAACTACGCTATCCTACTTATTAATAATAACAAACAGCTTTACGAGAAGTTACTTACTTAGGTTACGGTCGTCTAACGTAGACGATACTAGCGCCTTAATAGTTTCTATAATCGAGACTACGCTAAGTTTAAGGAATCTATTATTAAGGAGTACTAAAAGTACGATAGTATATACATGCTCGGAAACTACTACTATATAGAAAACCTTTATAAGGTCGACCGTAGCGAGGATAATAATCTCTTAGAGTACTTGAGGCAGTTTATACTCTACTCTAATACTATACCTACTTCGTATATAGACGAGCGTTCTCGTACTCTTCTATTTATACGAGGCCTACTATTCCGCTTCGGTAAGAGGCTCTAGGCCTATCTTAGGTTAGACCTTAATAATAGTAACTTGGATTATAGTAAGCTCTTAAAGATAGCCTAGCGTTAGATTAATAGTAATAAGGACTTCAAATTAGAAGTATATAACGAAGGCGGTAGAGATGTCTAGTAGTTATACGAAGTAGTAAAGAAGTCCGCTCTAAGACTAAACTCTAAGTTTAAGGCTAGAGAAATAGTAGTCCGTAAAGGCTGTAAACTAGCAAGCGTCGATAATATTACTACTAGTATATAAGACCTCGTAATCGCTACGATTCGTCGACTCGAAGAAGGAGGCCTATAGCTACTACGCCTATCGATAGGATAGCGGGCGAAGTCTCACGATCACGACTATCTATATATTCTAAGGCCTACTTATAGCTAGGAGATTTCGATTAACTTAGCTACGATAGATAATAGGTTAATAATTAAGGCCTATATAGCGATCGCTCTAAAGATTTTAGGTTATTAGATATATAGGCTCGAAGGCTATATAGCTATAAACTACGAGTACCTATAGTAGTTCGAGACTAAGAGCTTAATATATAGAGATCTAAAGACCGGTATTATATACTATAGAACGCCTCGCCTAGGTATAGAAAAGATATAGTACTACTAGGACAAGGAACTACTAAAGCTATTCGTATTAATAGAAGTATTAGAGTAGCGCTACGGAAAGATTAATCTTGAAAATGTAGATCGTTTATTAACGCTAAGAGCGAGCTAGTAGAGGATAGCGAACAAGGTAGCTAGTATCGATAGTCCTATCGATATCGGTTAAGTCGCTTCTATTACGTAGAAAGATTAGGACGATCTAATCGGCGCCTACGTAGCTAGAGATAGCGTAAAGATAAAACGGAACCTAAACCCTTCTTATCTAGTTAGAGGATAGCTAATAGGAGTATAGAAGCGGATTACGACCTAGGCTATAGCTATAAGAACCTACGCTTATCGTTACCCTTATATTAAAGAGGTTAAAGATAAAAACCGGCCGGCTCCTTACCTTACGGATATAGGAGAGTTAGAGGATTCTTAAACTTAAGGACGTAATAATAATAAGATCGAGGATAAGTAGATATACGACTACCTAAACGGTCTACTAGTTCTAGTCGCTCCTACGTATACTTAAAAGCGAAAGAAGGTAAAGGAGCCTCTAAAGACAAAGTAGGTAGATAACTACCTTCGAGCTACGTACGCTAATAATAACGCTAACGTCTTCTAGATAGACAAAATACTCGAATCTAAGGTCTAGTTAAGCTTAGCGGAGATTATTCTCTATAGCGAGCGAGCGTCGTATTCCTTATAGGGTCGTATTCTAAATAATACGGATCTACGTAAGAAGCTTAATAAGCTTTAGGTAAAGAAGCGTACGAATAGAGATAGTAGAGCTAAGATTAGCGTATATTCCTTACTATCTAAAGCCTTCTACGATACGGTAGAGGAGCTAATAAAAGCTGTTTTAGCGACCGATATCAAGGCCTTCTAGGCTACCGCTATAGCGATTAATATAGTGAAACCTAGGCCTACTTCCGAGCTTTATAAGCGGACTAATAATATCCTCCTATTATTTAATAATATCTATTAGATTATTCTAAGTATCTACGTACCTACAAAGTACGGCCCTTAAATAATAGCTTGTAAGTCTTTAATCGATAAGAGGGCTAAGTTAATAATTATACCGATCGAATACGTTCGGAAGCTTTAAGTTAGTATAACCCCTCTCGGTAATATTACTATAGGAGGAGTTAGAGGCAAGGTTACTTTCGTTAGGTACTACCTAGAAGTGTTAATCGACACCTTTAGCGTAAGAGTTACTATACTATTTCTAGTCTTACTAGCGAATAGCCTAATCTTACTTAGCTAACTATAGGTACGACAGGTACGCCTAGCTTCTAAGAACTACGATAATAGCTCTTAGGAGGGCTTAATTAGTACTCTAGACGGCCGTATTATTATGTTTATAGGCTTTAATAGCTATAGTAATATACGTACTATAGAACAGGTACTAGGAAAAGCTAGAGTGCCGAGGAACTAGCTCTAGTCGACGGCACGAGTTTAGTAGGGGCTCTAATACGTATATCGCGTCTAGGTTCGGTAGAAGTTAGTGTCTAAACTCTAACTTTCGGTAATTATTAGCTAAAGAATATAGGGTATACTGTCGAGGACTCTAGATCTTATAATAGCGAGGAGTAGAGAGAGGGATTATAAGCTTTTCAAGCTTCTACTACCCTTTCCGTATAAGGTTTAGTAGTTAGAGGTAAAAACTCTACTTAGGAGGGTTAGCTAGCGGAACGTTCTATAGTTACCTTTTTAAACGATAATTACGTTATACCTCCTATACTATACTTTAAACTATACTAGTAGTATAGATAGATAAGCGATTAGTACTAGTATTCGTTTATAGTCACTAACAGCCCTAAACTCCTAGAGAATTAAGTCTTTAACTACCTTACGTAGTAGTTGTTGTATATAAAAGTAATCTACTTTAGGGACTATTTTATAGCGGACTTGATTAGACAAAGTACCTCTCTACGATAGTAGCTCGAACTATTAAGACGGGTTAATTATAGCTAGACTTAAACATAGTACGACTATCTCGTAGTAGCGGCCGTTAAAGGCAATATCGCTAAATTCAGCTAAAATAGTCGACTTAAGAAGCTTCTACTAGCTACTAGCGAAGCTAAGCTAGCTTATACTAGCGAGCGAGACTTATACTAGGGTATTAGGTATAGTTTTAACGATACTATACTAGTGTCTTAATCGAGCTAGGGTTCAAATTATAGAGGCGAATACTTAATAATTGCCTATAGGAAGCTTAGAGAGGCGGAGCTAGCTATCTAAGAACCTAGACCCTATAACGAGGTTATCTTCGATAAAGTAGACGACGAGCTTAGCGAGGAGACGTACGTTATCTTAGCTACTATTAATATAGTAGTAGAGAAAGCTCGTAACAAAGAAGCTATAGGGTAGTAGAAGCTAGATAATTATATTAGCGCCTATACTCTTTATAAGCGAGTTACTAACAAGATTAAACTAGTAAATACTAATATTACTATAACTAATAGCTTAAACCCTAGCGGATTAAAGGACTAGCGACGGACTTATATTAAGAAGGAAGTAGCTATGCTACCTAGTACTAGACCTTATAATAGTAAGTACTTAACTAAGAGGTTCTCGACGATCGAGCCTAGATTACGCCTAACGCCTGAACGGCTTATAAAGTTTAAACCTAGTATAGAACTACTACTAAAAGAGCTAGATTTGTTATACTATATACTAAGGAATCGAGAAGCTGCCTTTACGTAGGACTTTACGTATTTAGGCCGAATTAATCCTAATATTACTCTACTATAGAAGATTTAGACAGTTCCTTACGAGCTATAGTAGTATCTAGGCTTCAAGCTGAACCTATCGCTACGATATGTCGTAGAGGATATACTAAGACAACGAATCTAAGCTAGAACTCTTAAGCTATACTATAGTGCCTATCGAAACCCGTACTTCCTTATTAGTAAGAAGATAGAGGTAGGTAAGCTAAAGAAGTATCGGTTAATTAACGTAGCTTAGAAGTTTAATTAAGTTACTATAAGAGATTCGAACTTACTATCCGACGCTAAGGGTTTCTCTAAGGACTTTACTGGTTACGCGCTAGCCTCGTTAGTTAATATCTTCTCTAGATATAACTAAATCCTACTCGATAAATTATATAGAGACCTTATAGGCTTTGACTTACTACTAGGCTTGTTATAGTAGATAACGTTACTATAAGGAGCTACGAATTCTATTACCTAGTTCGTTCGTATTATTAATCAAGTGCTTATAGAGTATATCTCGTATAAGGTATAGCTGTTCCTTAATAATATCGGTATTAAAGGGCCTAAGACGAAGTACGATAGTAAAGAGGTTAAACCTAGCCTCTACTATTATATTATTAAATATATTATAACTATAGACGACGTTCTCTATAATATAGAACGAGCTAATATAACTATAGCTTTTAACAAGCTATAGCTCTATTACGAATAACTAGTAATCGTTAGTTACCTTACTAGTATCGATAGTTACTATCTAGATTTCACGAGAGTAGCGAAGATTAAGAAATAGCCGACGCTAGAAAATTAGAAGGAGGTTCGAATCTTCCTCGGCGTAGTTACGTACTACCGCGTCTAGGTTAAAGGTTTTACGATTATCCTTACTCCGCTATTTAAACTCTTATAGAAGGATACTAAGTTTTAATAGACTACCGAATATTAACTAGCTAAAGACGTCGTCTTAAAGGCACTAGTTTCAGCCCTAGCCCTAGTTACTCTTAACTATAGAGAAGGGGTAGGACTTATTATCGTAGGCGTAGATTCGAGTAGTAAAGGTTAAGGATATACGCTTTCCTAATATAATTAAGACGAGCTACTTCTCCGCTATCTAGTTCGATATAAGTCCGGCCTATTTAACCTAGTAGAAGTTAAGTACGATACTAGAAAGCGCGAATGCCTTAGTATACTAAAGGTATTAAAGAAGCTAAAACTATAGCTGTTCGGAGTATACTTCTAACTAGAGATTAATACAAATACCCTTGTTTACTAGCTTAATAAGGCTACCTCTAATTTACCGAATATAGTAATAACGCGCTAGCTAGTATAGATCCACCTCTTCGACTTTAACGTTATATATGTTCCTAGTAAGAAGTATATAGCTCTAGATTCGTTATTAAGGAAGCCTACTACGCCTAAAGATATAGAGGCTATAGAATAGGAAGAAGACGTAGATCTAATAATTAACGAGCAATTCTTCGATACCTTTTACGTTAACGCTTTCTCTGTATAGGTGATTTAGGGCGAGCTACCTACGATTAATAGAATCTACTCTTAGAAGTTAATAAATATCGCTTTCGTGCTTATACGAATATAAAGACCTAAGAGAGTTTCTAATAACGAGTATAAGCGGTTAAGAAAGAAGTGTCAGCTGTTTTGTATTAAAAACAACTAGCTCTAGCGCTAAGAGCGAGTAGCTAGACCCTTATAGCGAGTTATTAATAAACCTAAAGCGCGAGCTCGTATTATTAAAGTATGCTATTATAAGAACGGTTATCGTAGCGCTAAATAGACGTATAATCTTATCTAGAAACGATAGTAGTAGGATAGGGTTTAGGCTTAAATCTCGCTCGCTATTTAGTAATATACTATTTATAGTCTTCGGTATAGGAGACAGGTACCTAGAGAGCTATAAATCCCGCTCTAAGTTATAGTTAGCTAGCGGTAGTATATCGATAGCTTATATATCTCGAAGAACTGTTCGTTAATAGTTATACGCGAATCTCTATCGCGCTAGCTAGAAGTACGTATATTCTAGTACCTAGCGAAGAGTATCTCCTTAGTATAGATAATAAGGTTTATATAGGAAGAGATCTTTTACTAGTAGGGTGCCGCTATAGAAGTTATCCTCGACAACTATAAGACTAACCTTAGTAACGTAGAGAAGCTACTACTGTCGTACGGTGTTAAGCGTATTAATATCTCGCCGTACTACCCTTAGTCTAACGCTATCGTTAAAGTCGGCTATAAGACGATATTAGACGCTTACTTAAAGCTCTCTAATAGCGGCCTTTATTCGATTAGGGACTATATTCTAGTAGTGTTATAGGTAGAAAGAACGATAATAGTCTCTACTACTAGCCTAACGCCGTCGGAAGTAATAATTAGGCATAACGTAGTACTACTAATCGAACTAGAACACTATACCTTCCGGATTATAGATTAGGGCAAGGTTAAGACTAGAGTAGAGCTTCTTACGATTCGAGCTCAAGCCCTAGAAGCTATAGAAACGACTATAGAAGAAGGACAACTACGTTAATAGCGTCTCTAAGAGTAGAATAAGGCGTACTTCGATAAATATCGCTATATAGACCTTACTATACTAAAGAAAGGAGATCTCGTATTAGTATACCGCTCTAAGTTAAAAACTAGCTTCTCTTATAAGCTTACGTTTAGATAGGAAGGCCCTTTTAGAGTGTCTAAAGTATTATAGAGAGGTATATCGTATAAGCTTAAGGAACTAGATAGCTTAAAACAGGAGTATATCTATAAGAGGATAGACCTTAAGAAATATACCTTTCTACGAGAAAACCTAAAGCTAGTTCCGGATTAGGTTAAACTAGAAGAAGTACTACTACTAATAGAGAAGGTTATAGAACTAGGCCTTCTACCTAGGTATAAGCATCTATAGATCTTTATTAGTAAGCTATTAGTAATAACTTAAGAAGAAAAAAAGAGTTATATACGCTAGCTACTAATAGAGCTTAAAGAAGAAGTAGAAGACTTAGTAAGCTAAAGGCTAAAGCTAGCCTAGCGGAGCTAAAGATTTAGAAATTCGATAGGCGATACTTAATTAAGGGTATAAGCTAAGATCTAGCTACTAAAGCCTAGCCTCTACTATAAAAGGGCTAATCTTCCTAAGATCGTACTATCCTAGGCGCTTCTTTTATTCCTAGAGCTACTATTAAGCTCTAATCTAAGCTTCTCGAGCTCCTCTTTTACTAGATTAGTGAAAATCTAGCTAATCCTAACTGTCCTAACGCTGTTTTCTATAGCTAAGATAAGTATCTATATAGCTAGTTACTCTCTTAAACTTAACTTTTAAGTATAGATTCTATATCTACTAGTTAACCTACTATCCTACTCCTTTTTCTAAGTCTCGAGCCTACTATCGCTATAAAAGTTAGCTGTTCCGAGCTACTTTCTACTACTAGGTCTTAAAAATCTAAGCTAGACCTATACTTCTAAAGCTCTTTTCTACTAGCGATTTCTAAGGTTAGTACTATAATCTACTTTCCTAGAGTCCTTTTCGGTCGCTAATCGAAGAAGAGAGATAAGGGTTTTCTGTCCTAAAGGTCCTTTTTGCTACTAATCTTCGTCTAACTAAAGGAATCGCTAAAAATGTTAGTTTCTAGTAGAGAATTCTTAAAGTTTAAGGTTTTCGGCCTACGTAAGAGTAGAGAAGCTTGAATCTTTAGTAATAGCGGCGCTAATAGCTCCTTCCTAGCTATTAACTATAGCGCTAGCGGTCTCTTACGACGTAGAAAGCGCGATCTAGTAAGTCGACTAGGTATACGAGAAATAAGGCTCTTTTAAGTTAGTAGAGGTAACGACGATAGTATCTAAGTCTTAGTCCTTGTCGGCGATAGTAAGGTATATACTATAGTAGTTAGTAGTTACGTTAGTAGTAAGCGACGGCTATAGAAGCGTTAAAATAAAATGAACTTTTAGTTGTCTTTTTAAACGATAACTAAAACCTTACGTAACTAAGCCCTATATATAGACCCCTAATCCTAATAGTAGTTACGCTACTACGATAAGGTATATAATTAGACTACTTTTACGCTCTAAACGATCTCTTCTTCCTTATTAACTATTACTTAGTTACTATAGAGCCTTACTTCTATTAAGTTCGATTCTTATCTTTCGTTACTACCTAGTAACGCTATATAGCTGTTTATGTACGTAAGCGGTAACTAATATAATAGAAAACTCTATAACCGGTTACGCGCCCGACCCTCCTCGCTATTTAAGTTACTTATTACTAGTCACGCGCTTTATATCGCCCTAAGCCGCTAACACGACTATTTAAAGACGTTCTCTTTCCCTATCGCGTATAAAGAACAAGACTTCCCCTTTCCGGCGTTCTTTAACGCCTAAACGCTTATTAAGACCGGCGCTTTCGCCTTCTACCTCGCCCGTTCGAAGTCCTATATAAGAACTACTTAGATAAGAGTCTTCGAAGAAACGATAAAAGATAGCTTCTTCAAGTTCTATATAAGGTATAGCGCTCGCTCGTATTAATCGCGAAGGCTCTATCGTTAGCTTCTAGCCTTTAAGTAGATCTCTTACGAGTATAACGAACCTTAATAATACTACCGAAGCTATTCTATCGCTAGAGACACTATAAGACTAAGAGGAGAGCGTCGACTTAGTACTTAAGTAAGTCGAGGAAGTAAACGACGAGATAAAGATCGGTATATTTAACTTCTTTAAACGCCTCTTAACTAAGATTTTACTAAAGTACCTTAACACGTAGAGTATAAAGCGCGATAATATAAAGAAGATACGCTAAGAAGGCCGGGACTTAGTAAAGGAGAGAAACTTGATTTAGTAGTAGCTACGTATAGAATTTAGGTACGAGTAAAACTTCCCTTTCCTTAACTAAGTCTTATACGATAAAGAGATACTTAGGAACCTTCGTTAATAGTTAAATAAGTATAAAGGCGCCTTCGAAGAGAGTAAGCCTAAAGACTAGGTCTTCTTAGCGTAGTAAAAGCAAGATCGTTTCTATTAGTAGGTAGCGAACATATTCTCTCGTAGCTAGCATTTTTAGCTATAGAGAAATAAGAAGACTCCTAGCTCGTAAGGCTTAGGCTTTATTAATACGAACTTAGATAGGAGACGCTACTAGAACAAGTTTAAGGAGGAGCTCTCGTAGGTCGACGTATTTAGCTATAAGATAAGAGAAGCACGCCTAGAGGCGGGCTATAGACTTGATTAGTATAGATTTACGGTCAAGCTTACTAAAGGAGAGGCCTTCGAAGAACCGACCTACGTGTTTCTAATAGTAGAGAGATAGCTCTTAATGTCCTATAGACCGTTACCTCCTCCTAGAAATCTAAGATCTAATAGACGACCCTCTTTCTCTACGCCTAAGAGCCTATCTTTATCTAGTCCTACTCGAAACTCTAGTTAAGAAAGAGAAGGTAATTTGCTTACGACCCTAGAGCCTCGTCCTAGAGATTCTATATCGCCTAGTACTATATAGAGGCTAAAAGCTTAGTTAGAGAAGTTAACGCTAAGCTCTACGAAGAAGCCTACGCCTATCTTTCGTAAAAGTAGGAGGCTTACTAGAATTCGCGCTAGAGAAACTATTATTACCTTAATCGAAACTTCTCCTATACTAAGTACTTTAGGTAATAGCGATCCTACGTAAGACTAAGTACTACCTACGACGAAGCCGCTACTAGGTCCGTAACGCCTATCGCTAATCGTACTAGAAGATAATAGTAGAATTAAGCTAGAGAGCGACTTAGAGCCTAATCTACGCTACTAGGCTTATATAAAGGATAGTATTACCTCCGAAGTCTACTACTAGGTAATCGTTAGTAGAGCTCTTAAAGAAGTCGATAATGTCTAGGAGAAGAAGAAAGTAGCTAAGAGCTACGCTTTAATTAATATTCTTCCGTACCTTAGCTAGCCTCTTTATAAAGAATATATAGCTAAGATAGGTAATACTATAGGTTTAAAGCTACCGAAGACGGCTAACGTAACGTATACCCTCTACTAGCGTATTATTTAGATAGGTAGTATAGCCGATCTCTAAGCCCTTATCGCCTAGAACGCTTAAAACCGGACGTAGTTTAAGCTAGAAGCGAATACTTTCTTCCCTAAGCCTATAGGACGTACTCGTCGTAGTAAGAAGGGTACTAATACTTAGGAACTAGAGGACGATATTAACGCCCTAATACGTAAGGTAGATAGAAGCTACCTCGGACCCTTTTAGTTCTCTATAACCGAGGTAGACTTGAAGGTTACTTCTAATATCCGTTAGAAGGCTTAGGAGCTCTTAGACTATAATAGTAATAAGGGTACCTAGACCGACTATAGCTTCCTCTTTTATTCTCCTTCTACTAGAGGCCTATTTCAGATTCCGAGCTCCTTACTCGAAGCTATATAGTAGGAGTTTATAGTATATCGATAGTATAATATAGCTATTAGTTAGTATAGTTAGTCTCGCGGTATATAGTACTCGCTATCCTAATAGCTTCTTCGCTAGTGTCCTCTACTATAGCTGTATTAGCTAGTTACTACTCCGTATACGATCGTTAAATACGTAGCCTACTTATCTACCGCCTTTTATATCTTCGACGATAAGGCTAGTTCTAACTACCCTAATAGCTTCTAGTATATCGCCTTAAACGAGAATATACTACTTAAGGAGAAGGGCCTTAATCAGGTTTAGTTTACGATCTCTCTAGACGATACTAGCGATAGAGGACGACTTTTACTAACCTCTAACGCGGTTAGTAATAGGCTCTTTAACCCTAAGGAGGCAAAGTAGCTAGCGAGGCGTATTATCTCTAATAAGTAAAGCTATAGTATAGGCTTTGTCGAGACTATAGCTCCGGTAATTACTAACGATATAAAAGCTAACCTTAACCTTAGTTAGAAGAACCCTTATACTAATACGGGCTCGCTAGTTATTTCGTACCTCTACCTCCCTTAGCGGTATACTCGTATAGACGAAGAGTATTATATAATTCCGATAGTGTTTCTAGCCTACCCTAATAGTCAAGTATTAGATAAGTTGCCTAATAGTAATCGTATTAACGTTTCTATAGTCTATAGCGTATATCTCTATCGCGAACGAATACCCTTTATAGCTTTAGGCACTATATACCCTATACGAGTAATAAAACCTTTCGCTACTAAGGTACTATTAACCGGCCTAGGCCTGATTTCCGATACCTTAGTAGGCCGAGTTCTATAGGCGGATTAGGTAGTAAGTATAGAAATAAAGAAGCTCTTTAGTATAAGTAAGGAGGAGTTCAAGGTCTATATAGCTAAATAGTAGACTACGGCTAAAGCTTAATTCGATACTACCTACGCTATAGCTATAGATATTAAGGAGTATATATTTAGCGAAGCTAGTTTTATAAGCGTAGATAGTGACTTAGAAGTATTAGTATTAAAGAAGAGAGGCGCCGTTCCTAAGGAGATCTCTAAGAACATAGTAGAAGAGTAGCGTCTAGCGAATAATAATCGGATCTAAGAAGATGTTTTTAGTAGTTATCGTTAGAAAAGGCAACTATTTAATAGGCCTCTAATTGAAAGTTTAATAGACTTTAATAGGAAAACTAGCTGGTTTTAAGCAATTCTAAGAAGGCTCTATAGGTAGTTAGGTGTCTAGTTAGATACTAAGAAAGGGAGGATTAGTAAGGTAAAGGCCTACCTACATACCGTGCTTAGTAGTTTTAGTATAAAAGTAAGGTAGTAGCTCGTTTCTAAGATAGTAATGTTTACTCTACTTGATTAATTTAATGTCCTACGGTCCTAGTATAAGGCTCTTAGTCCTAGAGCTACTATTTTAAGCTCGTTACTACTAGTCAACATACGTATTACAAGACTATTACTCTCCGAACAGGTCTTGTTCTATAGCGACTACTCTTATACCTGCCTAGGGGGTTAGTGTTAGGGTAGTTATTATCTATTACTACTATAAGAAGCTCCTTATCGTATATCTTATAATTATACTCTATAGTAATTATCTTTCTAGATATAAATATAATAGAGTACTATTTAGACCTAAAGAGTTAGCTAAGGATTATAGTAATTACGTAATTAGAGGCGTCGCTCTCGACCTATAACCTAAGCGTAGAGTTAAAGTACCTTAGTAGTAGTACTATAGAAAAACGCTTTTTTAATTTAGTAAACGCCTACTCCTCTTATATAGTCTACTTAAGTAGGCCTGGCTTCTTACCTACTATAGCGCTCTTAGATAACGCTATAAGTAGAGATACTACTCTAGAGTATTTAAAAATAAAACGCTAGTAGAAGTTAGTAAACCTAAGAAAGGATTAAACCTCTACGAGCGTTATAGGCGTTAGCTACGCTGCGATTACGTCTATTCTACGTAGATCTATCGTAACCTCTCTAGTAGTTACTATAAAGCCTAGGAAATCGACTTCCTTCTACTAGAATTTATACTTTGCTTTTTAAGTATAGAGCCTAAACTTCTAGAGACGCGTAAGTACGTCGTATACGTCGTATACGTAGTCTACGCGGCTCTTACTATAGATAAGAATATTACTAAGGTATACTACGTAGTACGTATCGACTAAACCTACTAGAGTATAGTTAATATACGTCTAGAATATAGCTAGAGCGTTTATTAAGCTAAATAGTATTATCTTATACTAAAAGTAGCTATAGCGCGTATAGAACATAGTCTTCTAGTAGTCGCTAGGCTTAATACGAATTCGATAGTATATATCTATAAGGTCTAGAGTTATAAACTATATAGCTCCTATAAGCCTATCTAGCGTTTCGCTAATTAGAGAAAATAAGTACCTATTCTTAATAGTAATTTCGTTTAACTCTTAGTAGTCGATATATAGTCTTAGCTTACTATTCTTCTTTAGTATAAATAGGATAGGCGTATCTGCCTTACTAACGCTACGCTCGATCTAATCGTATTTAAGGCTTATAGTAAGGTATTTCTTTAATTCCTCTAGCTCCTTACCTAACTAGTAATATAGTAGCCTAAAGAGTAGAATAGTGCCTAGACGTAGCTTAATCGTATACTCTACGCTATCTACTAGCTTACTCTTTATCTCCTCTATCGAGTTTAGGATATTAGAGAACTATTAGAACTTAAGAGGAAGAAAGTTAACCTCTTCGCCTATCTTACTTATTACTACTATATATATAGTTAGTATATACTTTAAGTCCTTAAGAAACTTATAAGCTTCTCTAACCTTAACGTTTTTAAAAATATCGCTATAAGTCTATTTATCTAAGCTACTATCGACTCGTATACGATAAGTACGCCTTTATAGCTAACCTAAGATTATATTAGAGATTAGTATATTATAGATATAAAAGATTATACCTACTATACGCTCTACTCCTATAGAGTCTACAAGCTATATACGTAAATAGTATACGCTATAATAATATCTTAATTCTCTAGTAAATAAGATAGCTAGAGGTAAGGTAGTATTAGTTCGAACTATAATACTATATTATAAGATAAAGGATCTTAATACTACGTTAATATTAGTAGTATTATTAAGAAGGAATTAGGCTAGCTTAAGCCTATCCTACGCTATAACTACGCCTTCTAGATAAGTTATATTTACGACTTATATAAAGAGGTATATATCGCTACTAAGTTTAGTATCTAGAGATTATAGTCCTTCTCTAATACCTTTTCTTTTTTTAGCGTCTCTATAGTAACCTTATATACTAATAGTTTCTTACTATCGTCTTAGGCGCTTCGGTTAGAGTAGATAGAATTAGTACTAATATACCTCTTCTATTTATAGCTATAGTATTCTAAATACTTATAGCCTATAATAGAGCGAGTAGAACCTTTATCGCTAGAGCGACGCGTACTATTCTCTCCTAGACTATCGTCGCGCTTATATATAGAAGTATCGCTCTCTATACGCTTATACTTCGAGTATATATCGCGCTCGTAGTCTCTATTACTCTAGCTTCTACTCTAGTTATACTATATAGGAATTACCTTATTAGCTTACTCTAGGCGCTTTACTAACGTAACTAAATTAGTATACTTATTAGGTATAGTATAATTCTTAATAATCTCTTATCGAAGCGATAGCTTTAACTTTATAAAGAGCTAGCGTACTAGCTACGCTTCGCTATAGTCGCCTAGTTAAGACTCTAAGTAGCCTAGTTCTATAGCGAACTAGCGTACTCCTTAGCTCTTACCCTATTAGGCCTTCTTATACTCGACTATTACGAGAATCGTACGATTCGCCTAATCCTTAATAACGTTATAGATAAAGCGCTTAAACTTAGTCTAAGTATAGTCTAGAGATATTACCTTAGAGTGTTCGTTATACTAGGTCTCTTATTATTATAGGCTTAGCTAGCTAGGCTTAGTTAGCTAGGCTTAGCGTTAGTACTATATAGCGTAGTTCGTAGACAGATAGTAGAATTAGACTAATTATATACTAACTTTTAATATAGACCTAAGGTCTCTCTTAAATTAGTAGCTCGAGTACTCTATAAGATACTCTTATTTAAAAGAATAATTTATACTATTAATTAAAGTAAAATAGACGACGAGACTAGACGAACGAGACCTAGAAATCGCCCTATATATACTTCTATAATAACTAAGCTAATTATAGACGTAGCCTATAGGCGCGTTATTAACCTATACTACTACTATACGTAAGCGACGAGTCTTACGATATATCTACTCTCGCGAGTAGTATTCATAGATACTACCCTCTTAGTAGTCTACTACGCGACTACTAAAGTAGGCTTTGTTTATATCGACTAGCGTACCTATAATTATAGAGTAGCTCTTAACCTAGGATAGTAGAATAGACCTTCCTCCTACGTATTAAATAGTAAGTATAGGTACTATCTTTATTAATACTATAGGACTTCTTCTTTTAACCTAACTAGAACTAAGATAGTACTACTTACGTCCGTTAGACGCTACTACTAGACGAGAAAGTAAGACGAACTATTTAAGCCGACGCTAAGAATCTATATATCTAATTTACCTATCCTAGTAAGTAGACTCTCTAATCTTAACTCGTATACCTTAACGATAGTATTCTCTTTTAGATAGTTCCTTTCCTCTTAGCTAAACTACTCTATTATACGCTATAGACTAACCCTTTAGTAAGTAGTAATAGATATTACTAATAATTATAGGCTACTAGTAGAGTACCTCGTAGTAACTCTTTCGAATTAGAGAGGCGAGGTAATACTAGGCTTTTTTAATAATTAGGTAATTAACCGATTAGACGTTATAAGAGTAGCTAGAGAGCTCCTTATAGTATATCGAGAATAAGACTTATAGACAAATCTAGTTCTATACTATAAAATAATACTAGACGAGTAGATTAAGAATTCTGCTATAACTTCTTTACTCTCTACGATTAATACCTTATCGCTCTTATAAGATAATACTAGTTTAGTAGTAATTCCCTAAGCTGCTTTCTAACTCTATCTAATTAGATAGTAGTAAGGTAAAGGCCTACCTATATACCGTACTTAGTAGTTTTAGTATAAAAGTAAGATAGTAGCTCGTTTCTAAGATAGTAATATTTACTCTACTTAATTAATTTAATATTCTATAGTCCTAGTATAGGCTCTTAGTTCTAGGACTACTAGTTTAAGCTCGTTACTACTATTTAACCTACGTATTACAAGACTATTACTCTTCGAACAGGTCTTATTCTATAATAGCTACTCTTATACCTACCTAGAGAGTTAGTATTAGAGTAGTTATTATCTATTAATAGAGCCGAAGGTAGGGCTATCTCTTCTCTTTTATACTAGGACTAGAAGCGTAGAGAGTAGAAGATAGCCTTAAAGCGAGAACTAATATACTATAAATATTAATAAGAGGCCTAAAGGAGCCTATATAAGAGGCGACTTAAAGAGCTATAATAACGTAGAAGCTCCTAGAATATAGATATTACTCTAACTTAGAAAAGTTATAAACCTCTAGTATCTCTTAGTACGGATCTATTTAGTAATTATTATATAGATAGTAAGGCGACTTACTATATTAGAGATTTACTTAGGGTCCCTATACCTATAATAGTCTTCGATTAGACCTTAGTTTAGCGTAAAAACGCTCTCGTTTAGATAGCGTAGAGGCTATAGGATAGGCTAGACCTATCTAGGTAATCTCGTATTCTCTAGTATATAGAACGCTTAGAATAAGCCCTAGTATAGCGTTAGACGCTAATCGTTTAGCTAAGGGCACTAATTACGTCTAAGGCCCTAGACCTAGTATATAGTATAGGCTAACGTAATATTATACTACTATAGTTATATAGTAGATTACCTAAATAAGTAAGATAGACGCGCCTCGCTATAAACGGTCGAACTATACGATATAATATACCTTTGCTTATTAGGTATAATTAATATAGCTCTAGTATTATAAGAAAAGTTTAACGTTTATCTTTAGATAGCTAATAAAATTTTAGACTCTTGTTTTTTAGTTATTATTTTAAACGATAACTATATTTTATTTTAAAAACCTAATTAAGGAGAGTATAATATACTCTTAGAATACCTTCGAACGAGCTCTATAAGTGAATTAGTATCTACTAGCTAGCCTATAATATTAGATAGTAGCTTATCTAATTAGCTTAATAAGTAAATTCGAAGATCTCTAGTAAAGCTACTACCTACTTTTACTTTATTCTCTCTACTAGACAACGATATGTCTATAGAAGCTAAGGACTAAGGAGGTACTAATCTTAACTCTAACGCTAATATCTTTTAAGAACCGAACTTAGAAGGTAGACTATCTATAGTATAGTTCTAGCTACTTATAGAGACTATCTATATAACCTAAAGCTAGTAGGTAATTATCGCTTAGGTTCTACTATTATCTAGCTTAGACTAGAACCCCTTCTTTAATAGAGAGAATATAACTAAGTATATTAAGCGTTTTAAAGTACTATATAGGAACTACGCTATTCTACTCGTTAATAATAATAAATAGCTTTATAAGAAGTTACTTACTTAAGTTATAGTTATCTAACGTAGACGATACTAGCGCCTTAATAGTTTCTATAATCGAAACTACTCTAAGTTTAAGGAGTTAATTATTAAGAAGTATCGAAAGTACGATAATATATATACTCGGAAACCGCTACTATATAGAAAACCTTTATAAGGTCGACTATAGCGAGAATAATAATCTCTTAGAGTACTTAAGGTAGTTTATACTCTACTCTAATACTATACCTACTTCGTATATAGACGAGCGTTCTTATACTCTTCTATTCGTATAAGGCTTTCTATTTTGTTTTAGTAAGAGACTCTAGGCCTATCTTAGGTTAGATCTTAATAATAAGGACTTAGATTATAGTAAACTCTTAAAGATAGCCTAGCGTTAGATTAATAGTAATAAGGACTTTAAAATAGAAGTATATAACGAAGGTAGTAGAGATATCTAGTAGTTATATAAAGTAGTAAAGAAGTCTACTCTAAGACTAAACTCTAAGTTTAATACTAGAGAGACGGTAGTCTATAAAGGCTATAAACCGGTAAGCGTTAATAATATTACTACTAGTATATAAGACCTCGTAATTACTACGATTCGTTAGCTTAAAGAAAGAGGCTCGTAGCTACTACGCCTATTAATAGAATAGTAGGCGAGGGCTTACGATTACGACTATCTATATATTCTAAGGCCTATTTATAGTTAGGAGATTTCGATTAATTTAGCTACGATAGATAATAGGTTAATAATTAAGGCCTATATAGCGATCGCTCTAAAGATTTTAGGTTATTAGATATATAGGCTCGAAGGCTATATAGCTACAAACTACGAATACCTAAAGTAGTTCGAGACTAAGAGCTTAATATATAGAGACCTAAAGACTAGTATTATATACTATAGAACGCCTCGTCTAGGTATAGAAAAGATATAGTACTACTAGGATAAGAAACTACTAAAGCTATTTATATTAATAGAAGTATTAGAGTAGCGCTATAGAAGGATCTACCTTAAAGATATAAGTAGTTTATTAACGCTAAGAGTAAGTTAGTAGAGGATAGCGAATAAGGTAGCTAGTATCGATAGTCCTATTAATATTAGCTAAGTCGCTTCTATTACGTAGAAGGATTAGGACGATCTAATCGGCGCCTACGTAGCTAGAGATAGCGTAAAGATAAAACGGAACCTAAATTCTTCTTATCTAGTTAGAAGATAGCTAATAGGAGTATAGAAGTAGATTACGACCTAGGCTATAGCTATAAGAACCTACGCTTATCGTTACTCTTATATTAAAGAGATTAAAGATAAAAACTAGCTAGCTCCTTACCTTATAGATATAAGAGAGTTAGAGGATTCTTAAACTTAGAGATAAGATAATAATAAGGTCGAGGATAAGTAGATATATAACTACCTAAACGGTCTACTAGTTCTAGTCGCTCCTATATATACTTAAAAGCGAAAGAAGGTAAAGGAGCCTCTAAAGACTAAGTAGGTAGATAACTACCTTCGAGCTATATACGCTAATAATAACGCTAACGTCTTCTAGATAGATAAAATACTCGAATCTAAGATCTAGTTAAGCTTAGTAGAGATTATTCTCTATAGCGAGCGAGCGTCGTATTCCTTATAAGGTTATATTCTAAACGATACGGATCTATATAAGAAGCTTAATAAGCTCTATATAAAGAAGCGTACGAATAGGGGTAGTAGAGCTAAGATTAGTATATATTCCTTACTATCTAAAGCCTTTAGCGAGTAGGTAGAGAAGGCGCTAATAAAAGCTATCTCGGCGACTAATATTAAGGCCTTCTAGGCTACTACTATAGCGATTAATATAGTAAAGCCTAGGCCTACTTCTAAGCTTTACGAGTAGACTAATAATATCCTCTTATTATTTAATAATATCTATTAAATTATTCTAAGTATCTACGTACCTACGAAGTATAGACCTCGAATAATAGCTTATAAGTCTTTAATTAACGAGGAGGCTAAGTTAATAATTATACTAATCGAATATATTCGAAAGCTTTAAGTTAGTATAACTTCTCTTAGTAATATTACTATAGGAGGAGTCGAAGGTAAAGTTACTTTTATTAGATACTACCTAGAGATATTAATCGATATCTTTAGCGTTAGAGTTACTATACTATTTCTAGTCTTACTAGCGAATAGCCCGATCTTACTTAGCTAGCTATAGGCGCGATAGGTACGTCTAGCTTCTAAGAACTACGATAATAGCTCTTAGAAAGGCTTAATTAGTACTCTAGATAGCTATATTATTATATTTACTAGCTTTAATAGCTATAGTAATATATATACTATAGAATAAGTCCTAGGAAAAGCTAGAGTACTAAGGAACTAGCTCTAGTCGATAGTACGAGTTTAGTAGAGGCTCCGACACGTATATCGCGTCTAGATTCTATAGAAGTCGATATCTAAACTCTAACTTTTAGTAATTACTAGCTAAAGGATATAGAGTAGACTATTAAGGACTCTAGATCCTATATTAGCGAGAAGTAAAGAGAGAGATTATAAGCTTTTTAAGCTTCTACTACCCTTTCTATATAAGGTTTAGTAGTTAGAGATAAAAACTCTACTTAGGAGGGTTAGCTAGTAGAACGTTCTATAGTTACCTTTTTAAACGATAATTATATTATATCTTCTATACTATACTTTAAACTATACTAGTAGTATAGATAGATAAGCGATTAGTACTAGTATTCGTTTATAGTTACTAATAGCCTTAAACTCCTAGAGAATTAAGTCTTTAACTATCTTACGTAGTAGTTATCGTATATAAAGGTAATTTACTTTAGAGACTATTTTATAGTAGACTTAATTAGATAAAGCACCTCTCTACGATAGTAGCTCGAACTATTAAGACGGATTAATTATAGCTAGACTTAAACATAGTATAACTATCTCGTAGTAGTAGCTATCGAAGATAATATTACTAAATTTAGCTAAAATAGTCGATTTAAGAAGCTTTTACTAGCTACTAGCGAAGCTAAGCTAGCTTATACTAGCGAACGAGACTTATACTAAGGTATTAGGTATAGTTTTAAAGATACTATACTAGTGTCTTAATCGAGCTAGAGTTTAAATTATAAGAGCGAATACTTAATAATTACCTATAGGAAGCTTAGAGAGGTAGAGCTAGCTATCTAAGAACCTAGACTCTACGACGAGGTTATTTCTAATAAAGTAGACGTAGAGCTTAGTAAGGAGACATACGTTATCTTAGCCGCTATTAATATAGTAGTAGAGAAAGCTCGTAATAAAGAAGCTATAGAGTAGTAGAAGCTAGATAATTATATTAGCGCCTATACTCTTTATAAGCGAGTTACTAATAAGATTAAACTAGTTAATATAGACATTATTATAACTAATAGCTTAAACCCTAGTAGATTAAAAGACTAGCGATAGACTTATATTAAGAAGGAAGCGGCTATACTACCTAGTACTAGATCTTACGATAGTAAGTACTTAACTAAGAGGTTCTTAGTAATCGAGCCTAGATTATATCTTATACTCGAATAGCTTACGAAGTTTAAACCTAGTATAGAACTACTACTAAAGGAGCTAGATTTATTATACTATATACTAAGGAATCGAGAGGCTACCTTTATATAGGACTTTATATATTTAGGTCGAATTAATCCTAATATTACTTTACTATAGAAGATCTAGATAATTCCTTACGAGCTATAATAGTACCTAGGCTTCAAGCTAAACCTATCGCTACGATATATCGTAGAAGATATACTAAGATAACGAATCTAAGCTAGAACTCTTAAGCTATACTATAGTACCTATCGAAATCTATACTTCCTTATTAGTAAGAAGATAGAAGTAGGTAAGCTAAAGAAGTATTAGTTAATTAACGTAGCTTAGAAGTTTAATTAAGTTACTATAAGAGATTCGAACTTACTACCTAACGCTAAGAGTTTCTCTAAGGACTTTACTAGTTACGCGCTAGCCTCGTTAGTTAATATCTTCTCTAGATATAACTAAATCCTACTCGATAAATTATATAGAGACCTTATAGGCTTCGACTTACTACTAGGACTATTATAGTAGATAACGTTACTATAAGGAGCTACGAATTCTATTACCTAGTTCGTTCGTATTATTAATTAAGTACTTATAGAGTATGTCTCGTATAAGGTATAGCCGTTCCTTAATAATATTAGTATTAAAGAGCCTAAGACGAAGTATAATAGTAAAGAGGTTAAACCTAGCCTCTACTATTACGTTATTAAATATATTATAGCTATAGATAACGTTCTCTATAATATAGAACAGGCTAATATAATAGTAGCTTTTAATAAGCTATAGCTCTATTACGAATAACTAGTAATCGTTAGTTACCTTACTAGTATTAATAGTCGCTATCTAGACTTTATAAGAGTAGCGAAGATTAAGAAATAGCTAACTCTAGAGAATTAGAAGAAGGTTCGAACCTTTCTCGGCGTAGTTATATACTACTACGTCTAGGTTAAAGGTTTCACGATTATTCTTACTCTACTATTTAAACTCTTATAGAAGGATACTAAGTTTTAATAGACTATCGAATACTAACTAGCTAAAGATATTATCTTAAAGGTACTAGTTTCAGCCTTAGCTCTAGTTACTCTTAACTATAGAGAAGGAGTAGGACTTATTATTATAGGCGTAGATTCGAGTAGTAAAGGTTAGAGATATACGCTTTCCTAATATAATCGAGACGAGCTACTCCTTCGCTATCTAGTTCGATATAAGTCCGGCCTATTTAATCTAGTAGAAGTTAAATATAATACTAGAAAACGCGAATACCTTAGTATACTAAAGGTATTAAAGAAGCTAAAACTATAGTTATTCGAAGTATACTTTTAGCTAGAGATTAATATAAATACTCTCGTTTACTAGCTTAATAAGGCTACCTCTAATTTACTAAATATAGCGATAACGCGCTAGCTAGTATAGATCTATCTCTTCGACTTTAACGTTATATATATTTCTAGTAAGAAGTATATAGCTCTAGATTCGCTATCGAGAAAGCCTATTACGCTTAAAGATATAGAAGCTATAGAATAGGAAGAAGATATAGATCTAATAATTAACGAGTAATTCTTTAATATCTTTTACGTTAATACTTTCTCTATATAGGTAGTTTAGAGCGAGCTACCTATAATTAATAGAATCTACTCTTAGGAGTTAATAAATATCGCTTTTATACTTATATAAATATAAAGACCTAAGAGAGTTTCTAATAACGAGTGTAAGTAGTTAAGGAAGAAGTATTAGCTATTTTATATTAAGAATAACTAGCTCTAGCGCTAAGAACGAGTAGCTAGACCTCTATAATAAGTTATTAATAAACCTAAAGTATAAGCTTATATTATTAGGACATACTATTATAAGAACGGTTACTATAGCGCTAAATAGATATATAATCTTATCTAGAAACGATAGTAGTAGGATAGGGTTTAGTCTTAGATCTTACTCGCTATTTAGTAATATACTGTTTATAGTCTTTAGTATAAGAGATAGGTACCTAGAGAACTATAGATTCTACTTTAAGTTATAGTCGGCTAGCGGTAGTATATCGATAGCTTATATATCTTAAAGAACTATTCGTTAATAGTTATACGCGAATCTCTATCGCGCTAGCTAGAAGTATATATATTCTAGTATCTAGCGAAGAGTATCTTCTTAGTATAGATAGTAAGGTTTATATAAGAAGAGATCTTTTACTAGTAGAGTACTACTATAGAAGTTATCCTCGATAACTATAAGACTAACCTTAGTAACGTAGAAAAGCTACTACTATTATATAGTATTAAACGTATTAATATTTCGCTATACTACTCTTAGTCTAACGCTATCGTTAAAGTTAGCTATAAGACGATATTAGACGCTTACTTAAAGCTCTCTAACGATAGCTTTTATACGATTTAGGACTATATTCTAGCGATTCTATAGGTAGAGAGAACGATAATAGTCTCTACTACTAGCCTAACGCTATTAGAGATAATAATTAGGCGTGACGTAGTACTACTAATCGAGCTAGAATACTATATCTTCTAGATTATAGATTAGAGTAAGGTTAAGACTAGAGTAGAGCTTCTTACGATTCGAGCTTAAGCTCTAGAAGCTATAGAAACGACTATAGAAGAAGAACGACTACGTTAATAGTATCTCTAAGAATAGAATAAGGCGTACTTCGATAAATATCGCTATATAGATCTTACTATACTAAAGGAAGAAGATCTCGTATTAGTATACTACTCTAAGTTAAAAACTAGCTTCTTCTATAAGCTTACGTTTAGGTAAGAAGGTCTTTTTAGAGTATCTAAAGTATTATAGAGAGGTATATTATATAAGCTTAAGGAACTAGATAGCTTAAAACGTAAGTATATCTATAAGAGAATAGATCTTAAGAAATATACTTTTCTATAAGAAAACCTAAAGCTAGTTCTAGATTAGGTTAAACTAGAAGAAGTACTACTACTAATAGAGAAGATTATAGAACTAGGACTTCTATCTAGGTATAAGTATCTATAGATCTTTATTAGTAAGCTATTAGTAATAACTTAAGAAGAAAGAGAGAGTTATATATACTAGCTACTAATAGAGCTTAAAGAAGAAGTAGAAGACTTAGTAAACTAAAGGCTAAAACTAGCCTAGTAGAGCTAAAGAAGTAGAAATTTAATAGACGATACTTGATTAGAGGTATAAGCTAAGATCTAGCTACTAAAGCCTAGCCTCTACTATAAAAAGGGCTAATTTTCCTAAGTCTATACTATTCTAAGTACCTCTTTTATTCCTAGAGCTACTATTAAGCTCTAATCTAACCTTCTCGAGTACTTCTTTTAATTCTAAAACTACTATTAAGCTCTAATTAGAGCTTCCTAAGCTTATAATTTACTAGACTAGTAGAAATCTAGCTAAGTCTTAGCTATTCTAAGCGCTTCTTTTATTTCTAGAGCTACTATCGAGCTCTAATTAGATCTTCCTAAGCTTCTCTTTTACTAGATTAGTAGAAATCTAGCTAATCCTAACTATCTCGACGTTATTTTCTACTACTAAGATAAGTATCTATATAGCTAGTTACTCTCCTAAGCTTAACTTTTAAGTATAGATTTTATATCTACTAGCTAACCTACTATCCTACTCCTTTTTCTAAGTCCTAAGCCTACTATCGCTATAAAAGTTAGCTATCCTAAGCTACTTTCTACTACTAGGTCTTGAAATCTAAGCTAGACCTATACTCTCGAAGCTCTTTTCTACTAGCGATTTCTAAGAGAGATAAGGGTTTTCTATTCTAAAAGTCTTTTTACTACTAATTTTCATCTAACTAAAAGAATTACTAAAGATATTAGTTTCTAGTAAAGAATTCTTAAAGTTTAAGGTTTTTAGCTTATATAAAGGTAGAGAAGCTTAAATCTTTAGTAACGACGGCTCTAATAGCTCCTTTCTAGCTATTAATTATAGCGCTAGTAGTCTCTTACGATATAGAAAGCGCGATCTAGTAAGCTAACTAGGTATACGAAAAATAAGGCTCTTTTAAGTTAGTAGAAGTAACGACGATAGTATCTAAGTCTTAGTCCTCGTTAGCGATAGCGAGGTATATACTATAGTAGTTAGTAGTAGCGTTAGTAGTATACGACAGCTATAGAAGTATTAAGGTAAAGTAAACTTTTAATTATCTTTTTAAATAATAACTAAGACTTACGTAACTAAGCCTTACGTATAGACCTCTAATCCTAATAGTAGTTACGCTACTATAATAAGATATATAATTAGGCTACTTTTACGCTCTAAACGATCTCTTCTTCCTTATTAACTATTAATTAGTTACTATAGAGCCTTACTTCTATTAAGGTCGGTTCTTATCTTTCGTTACTACCTAGTAACGCTATATAGCTGTTTATATACGTAAGTAGTAACTAATAATAGAAAACTCTTTAACTAGTTACGTACCTAACCCTTCTTACTATTTAAGTTACTTATTACTAGTTACGCGCTTTATATCGCCTTAAGCTACTAATACGACTATTTAAAGACGTTCTCTTTCTCTATCGCGTATAAAGAACAAGACTTCCTCTTTCTAGCGTTCTTTAACGCCTAAACGCTTATTAAGACTAGCGCTTTCGCCTTCTACCTCGCCTATTCGAAGCTCTATATAAGAACTACCTAGACAAGATTCTCTAAAGAAACGATAAAAGATAGCTTCTTTAAGTTCTATATAAGGTATAGCGCTCGCTCGTATTAATCGCGAAGGCTCTATCGTTAGTTTCTAGCCTTTAAGTAGACCTCTTACTAGTATAACGAACCTTAATAACGCTACTAACGCTATTCTATCGCTAGAAACGCTATAAGAACAAGAGGAGAGCGTCGACTTAGTACTTAAGTAAGTCGAGAAAGTAAATAATAGAATAAAGATTAGTATATTTAACTTCTTTAAACGCCTCTTAGCTAAGATTTTACTAAAGTACTTTAATACGTAGAGTATAAAGCGCGATAATATAAAGAAGATACGCTAAGAAGGCTAAGACTTAGTAAAAAAGAGAAACTTGATTTAGTAGTAGCTACGTATAGAGTTTAGGTATAAGTAGAATTTCCTTTTCTTTAACTAAGTCTTATACGATAAAGAGATACTTAGGAACCTTCGTTAATAGTTAAATAAGTATAAAGGCGTTTTCGAAGAGAGCGAGCCTAAAGACTAGGTTTTCTTAGTATAGTAAAAGTAAGATCGCTTCTATTAGTAGGTAGTAAATATATTCTCTTATAGCTAGTATTTTTAGCTATAGAGAAGTAAGAAGACTCCTAGCTCGTAGAGCTTAGGCTTTATTAATACGAACTTAGATAGGAGACGCTACTAGAATAAGTTTAAAGTAGAACTCTTATAGGTCGACGTATTTAGCTATAAGATAAGAGAGGTACGTCTAGAGGCGAGCTATAAACTTAATTAGTATAGATTTATAGTTAAGCTTACTAAAGAAGAGATCTTCGAAGAACCGACTTATATATTCCTAGTAGTAGAGAGATAGCTCTTAATATCCTATAGACTATTACCTTCTTCTAGAAATCTAAGATCTAATAGACGACCCTTCTCCTCTACGCCTAAGAGCCTATTCTTATCTAGTCCTACTCGAAACTCTAGTTAAGGAGAAGAAGGTAGCCTACTTACGACTCTAGAGCCTCGTTCTAGAGATTCTATATCGCCTAGTACTATATAGAGGCTAAAAGCTTAGTTAGAGAAGTTAACGCTAAGCTCTATAAAGAAGCCTACGCTCGTCTTTTATAAAGGTAAGAGGCTTACTAGAGTTCGCGCTAGAGAAACTATTATTAACTTAATCGAAACTTCTCTTATACTAAGTACTTTAGGTAATAGCGATCTTATATAAGACTAAGTTTTACCTATAATAGAGCTACTACTAAGTCTATAGCGCCTATCGCTAATTATTAGAGAGGATAATAGTAGAATTAAGCTAGAAAACAACTTAGAGCTTAATCTATACTACTAGGCTTATATAAAGAATAGTATTACCTCTAAAGTCTACTACTATATAATCGTTAGTAGTACTCTTAAAGAGGTCGATAATATCTAGGAGAAGAAGAAGGTAGCTAAGAGCTATACTTTAATTAATTTTCCTCTATACCTTAGCTAGCCTCTTTATAAAGAATATATAGCTAAGATAGATAATACTATAAGTTTAAAGCTTCTAAAGATAGCTAAAGTAACGTATATTCTCTACTAGCGTATTATTTAGATAGGTAGTATAGCTAATCTCTAAGCTCTTATCGCCTAGAATACTTAAAATCGGACGTAGTTTAAGCTAGAAGCGAATACTTTCTTCCTTAAGCTAGTAGGATATACTCGTCGTAATAAGAAAGGTACTAATACTTAGGAACTAGAAAACGATATTAACGCTCTAATACGTAAGGTAGGTAGAAGCTATCTTAGACCTTTTTAGTTTATAGTAACTAAAGTAGACTTGAAAGTTACTTCTAACGTCCGTTAGAGAGCTTAAGAGCTCTTAGACTACGATAGTAATAAAGGTACCTAGACCGATTACGGTTTTCTCTTTTATTCTTTTTCTACTAGAGGCCTATTTTAGATTCTAGGCTCCTTACTCGAAGCTATACGATAAGAATTCGTACTATATCGATAGTATAACACGGCTATTAATTAGTATAGTTAGTCTCGTAGTATATAGTACTCGCTGTCCTAATAGCTTCTTTACTAGTATCCTCTACTATAGCTATACTAGCTAGTTACTACTCTATATACGACTATTAAGTACGTAGCCTACCTATCTACTACCTTTTATATCTTCGACGATAAGGCTAGTTCTAACTACTCTAACGGTTTCTAATATATTACCTTAAACGAGAACCTATTACTTAAGAAGAAGAGCCTTAATTAGGTCTAATTTACGATCTCTCTAGACGATACTAGTAATAGAGGACGACTTTTACTAACCTCTAATACGATTAGTTACGAGTTATTTAACCCTAAGGAGGCGAAGCTACTAGCGAGGCGTATTATCGCTAATAAGTAAAGCTATAGTATAAGTTTTATCGAGACTATAGCTCTAGTAATTACTAACGATATAAAAGCTAACCTTAAGCTTAGTTAGAAGAATCCTTATACTAATATAGGCTCGCTAGTTATTTCGTACCTCTATATCCCTTAGTAGTATACTTATATAGGCGAAGAGTATCGTATAATTCCGATAGTATTTCTAGCCTATCTTAATAGTCGTACGTTAGATAAACTACCTAATAGTAATTATATTAACGTTCTTATAGTCTATAACGTATATCTCTATCGCGAGTAGATACTCTTTATAGCTTCTAGTACTATATACCTTATACGAACGATAAAACCTTTCGCTATAGAGGTACTATTAACTAGCTTAGGCCTAATTTCCGATACCTTAGTAGGCTAAGTTCTATAGGCAGATTAGGTAGTAAGTATAGAAATAAAGAAGCTCTTTAGTATAAGTAAGGAGGAGTTTAAGGTCTATATAGCTAAATAGTAGACTACGGCTAAAGCTTAATTCGATACTACCTACTTTATAGCTATAGATATTAAGAAGTATATATTTAGCGAAGCTAGCTTTATAAGCGTAGATAGTAACTTAGAAGTATTAGTATCGAAGAAGAGAGAAACTGTTCCTAAGAAGATCTCTAAGGATATAGTAGAAGAGTAGCGTCTAGCGAATAATAACTAGATCTAAGAAGATGTTTTTAGTAGTTATCGTTAGAAAAGGTAACTATTTAATAAGCCTCTAATTAAAAGTTTAATAGACTTTAATAGAAAAACTAGCTAGTTTTAAGCGATTCTAAGTAAGATCTACGAGTAGTTAGGTATCTAGTTAGATACTAAGGAAAGGAGGATTAGTAAGGTAAAGGCCTACCTATATACTATACTTAGTAGTTTTAGTATAAAAGTAAGGTAGTAGCTCGTTTCTAAGATAGTAATATTTACTCTATTTAATTAATTTAATATCCTATAGTTCTAGTATAGGCTCTTAGTCCTAGAACTACTAGTTTAAGCTTATTACTACTATTTAACCTATATATTATAAGACTATTACTCTCTAAATAGGTCTTGTTCTATAATAGCTACTCTTATACCTACCTAGGAGGTTAGTATTAGAGTAGTTATTATCTATTAATAGTTTATAGTCTTAAGAAGAGAGTAAGCGTCTACGAGACGTTAGTATCGACGAGCCTACTAGTAATAAGAGATAGATAGTAGTCTAAACCTAGATAGCGATATAGGCTTAGATAATATTAAGTTATCTAAATCTCTTTATAGCGACGCTAAGATAGTAATCTAATCTTCTCTATAACGTTAGAATACTAATTTATAGAACGGTCCTACTTTCTCTAAACCTAATACTAAGATTAAGAGAGAATCTTAACTAGATATACTAAGCGATCTAGTATTAGCTATAGATACTATAATAAACACGTCCGTACTAGTATTAGATCCTACTAGCTCTTCTAGAGTATCGGATCTATTAGAGGCTTCTAGCCTTATAGCTACGATACTAGAGTACTTACTACTATAGCTAGGTAGGTAGTCTCTCCTATACCTAGATAAGATAGAGCTAGAGCTAGAGTACCTCTCCTAGCTAGATATAAATAGAAGAAACTATATAATTAATTAATAGTAGCGTACTAACTACTCTTTAGAGTAACGTTTAGATAATTAGTAGTAACGATTTAACCTAGAAGACGCCGACCTAGTTCTACCTTATTTACTACGTAGAGAGCTATCGCTAGCTATAGACTATAACTAGTAGCTAGCGAAGTAACTAGTACCTACTAAACCCTAGCGACCTATTTAGCTAGAGCGACTAGCTTAACCTTAGTAAGCTATCTCTTCTATAGATATACTCGTAGAATTTAGATTAATAATAGAAGAGTAATTAGTTAGAACGGAGTAGCTAATAGCGTATATATAAGAATATTAGACTTAGCGCTTAGATAGCCTCTAGGTATAGATATAGAATCGGTAGGACTAGCTCTAATAAGTATAGGTCGCTCTATAGAACGCTTTAGAACGATAGTTACTACTAGCTCTAGTTTATCCTATAGGATAGTAGCTAGCTACTCTAAATCTATAACCGTAGCCTTAGATAGGTTAGCTAGCTATAGCGAGCGCGTTACCTCTAGATAAGGAAACTAGCTCCTAGCGCTTACGTCGTAGGCGTAATAAGCGGTTAGTACGCGCGAGTTTACTTCTTTAAAATAGTAGACGAGAGCCTTACTATAATAGTACCTATCCTCGAGCGACTACTACTAACCTAGTAGGTAATCTATCTAACTTAGACTTATTAGATTCTATATATAGAGCGCGATCGAGTAGACACGATAGAAGTAGAAATAGAGACGCCTATAACTAGTATAATAGACGTAGACTCTCTCCTAGTAACTCGTCGAGCGATATAGAAGAGGGTAATAGACGCTACGAACCTAGCTATAACCGCCGTAGTAACTACTATAGACGCGGAAGTTCTAGCTAGAAGAGGCGCGACTATTACGACGCTATCTAGCTAGTAGGTTCTTAATAAACCTTTTTAGATTTTAGGTAGCTATACTTTAGGCCTAATAATATTAGCTTCTTCTATCTAGACCTATCTAAAAACGACTATAGCTAGGAAGATTTAGTAGATAAAGATAATAAGGTATACTATCGTTCTATATATCTATTTCTATTATTAGTATAGGACTACGCTCTAGTTAATAGTATCGATACTATCGTAGATAACCTTAATAAATACTTTAGAGGTATAGCGATCTAGTAGTTTATATACGAACTTAATAGTAAGGATAAGACGCGTATCTAAGCTAAAGGTCGTAGCCTAAGACGCTAGGAAAAAGTATTAATCGACTAATTCTCTCTACTAATAATAGAGGCCTAGGACTTACTCTTAGCTAAATCTTACTCTCTAGAGTCGGTAAGACGAGGTCGCTATCTAGTAGACTATATTTAGTTAGTAGTTCGATAGGCTATAGAAGCCTAGATACTTAATCTTCTAGGATAATTAACCTAGGTATAGTTAAGAATAGACCTACTACTCTAGTAAGCTATACTAAAGCCTATAGCTCGGACTACTATATATTACTTCGTATCGGTTATAAACGAGAAGTTTAAGAGATAGAAGCGCCTTTATAAGCTATAGGACCCTTAGCGCGAGCGCTCGGATAGATAGAATACTAGTAAGTATAGAAACAACGATAGGTTACGACGATATAACTTCTATAGTAGCTACGATTTAGATCGCGATAGCTGTTTAGGACGCTATCTAAACGATCGTCGGCTATATAAAAAATATACTTCTAACTAATATATATAGTATAGAAATAGAAGAGATAGGACGCTAATAATCTAAGACTACCTAAAGCGGTTAGATTCTTATAAGAGAAACAGGTATATAGAACGATATAATAATCGCTACTACGATAACGCTAAACCCTACTAGAACGAGAGACTCCTAGTAAGTCTATAAGTTAATAGAGATACTAATCTACCTAGGAATAAAGGTCGAGGTAATCGTAACTCTAGTAGGTAAGGACGAGATCGCTACCTAGGTAATTACTATAACGCTATTAAGGAAGATAGCTTACGCTCTCTATCTTAGCGTCTAGGTAATTACTACGCGAATATAGATAGTAGTTCCGAATCTAGCTACTCTTATAGCTTAAGTTACTACGACTACTACTAAGAAGAAAACGATACCTAAGTATATTTTACTAGCCTATTATATAGTATAGATATTACTATATATACGGATTCTACTACCTAGCTATTTATACTAGCTACGATAAAGAAGATATATACCTATACGAACTATAATAGGTATTTTCCTAGCTATAGTTAGCTCTAGATATATAGGCGTATAGCTTATCTATACGAGCCTATACTAGATACTACGTTATATATCTTTACTATACTAGTAGAAGATATACTAGTAATTAAGTTATTAGTAGGTACTATCGAACGTAGAGGTTTTGCTTTTAGACGATACTACTATATACGTATACTAGTATAGTTAACTAAAGGTAGCGAGATATATCTCGTATATCTAGATATAGGAGCTATACTATTATTAATAGACAATAACTTCCTTAGAGAATTAATTTCGAATATTACCTACTATCGTACTTTATTACGTATTAGTAGTATAGGCGTAGAGGTAGTAGACTATAGTAAATATATCTATCTAGATATTTAGTGCCTAGCTAGACTTAAGAGGAAGTAGATACTTACGTATTCTAGACGCGAGGTCTATATTATAAAGAACCTTCTACTAAAGCTACTTCTAACTATAGATTTTATTATTCCTAAATAAGTCGTAATCGATCTAATAGTCTACCTTATAACCTTCGGATCTTACTAGAACGCCTTAGTTCTACTAATTACTAATAGACGTAGTAGAGAGCCTTTTAATATAGCTATAACTACTAAGGTAAATACTTTTATATTACTAGCCTAGAAGGTTACTAAAGTCCTAGTCTAGTATAGAATAGAGCTATCTTATAGCTACGATTTTAGATTTAACGCTACTCTATAGGTAGCTAGATACTTAGAGGTTACGGTTTACTTAGTAGTAGTTAACGCTAATATCTTCTTCGTCCTACTACGTAACGATTTAGATATAGACGCGCTCCTACTCCTAGGTACGCGTTTAGGAAACCTAATAGAGTACGATTTCGAAGGCGTATATCTAGTAGATACTAAGGATATAGCTATTATAGTACTACTAGATTTTTATAGATAGGGCTCTCGAGTCTATAAGACTTATAGTATCTAGTCTTTCGAAGTATCTATTATCTAGCTAATAAATTTAGTAATTCCTCTACTAATAGTAAGAATAACTATCTTCTTACTAGTAGGTATAGGAAAATTAATAGTTATAACTAGTATAGTACCTCTAGATATCCTTAATCCTAGATACGAGATAGTTCTAGATAATAGTATAACCGTTTATACTAGAGACTAAGATAACGACGTCTCTACTCTAATAGATATAGTAGTAAAATATAAGATACTCTTCTAAGATAAAGGAACTATAGTAAAGGTTCTACTAGACGAATATATACCTATTAATATCCTTCTAAGATATAAGTATAATAGTATACTAACTATAATTTATTCTCTTTATAAGCCTAATAGATAGGTTATAGATAAGGCCTTCGAACTACTTTATAGATAAGAGAAGATATTATTTGTTTATAAGCCTACCTAGTTTAGGTTTCTAGTATTCGTAGTTTAGAAGATAGTAATAATAGATAGTAAGCTATATCGTAAGAGCTACGTAGTAGTAGATATATAGAGATTAAATAAGATTTTAGTTAAGGATTCCTACTCTTTACTACGATAAGAAGATATCGTGAAATCCCTTAGAGGTAGCTAATATATATCGATAATAGACGCTATTTCCTTCTTCTACTAATAGGTAGTTACTAAATTAGATAGATATAAGTTTACTATTAATAGCTATAGAGGCTAGGAATAGATAAACGTCGCTATTATAAGCTACTAAGGAAGCGTCTAATATATCTAGAGATAGCTAGATAGGATACTAAAGCCTTTTACCTATTACGTACGTATATATATCGATGATATCGTTATCTTCTTACGTACTTATAAGGAGTACCTATAGTATCTAAACTAGGTATTCGCTATACTCTAAGACGCGAACGTTAGTATATCGCTCTAGAAATCCTTCTTAGCGTACTCTTCTACTAAGCTACTTAGATAACGAGTAAGTAGTATAGAGTATACGACGTACGAGGAAAAGGTTTAGGCGATCCTAGACCTACTATTCTCTAAGACGCTAAAGGATTTAGAATTCTTTATTAGCCTAACTAGTTAGTAAAGACACTATATCCTATACTACTCTACTATTATTACGCTATTCGAGAAGCGTAAGGCCTATCTAGTTAGCCTCGCTCTAGCTAATAGAAGTAATACTAGGAAATAGTATATAAAAAAGTAATAGCTTAGACTAAGATAACGAATAGATAGCTCGTCTAGCGTTCTTTTAAGACGCTAAAGAAATTATATCGTATAGCTACTTTCCTCTATTATACCGACCTAGATAGACCGCTTTATATTAACCTAGACTCTAGTAAGAAGAGTAGAGCTATAATCCTATATATAGTAGAAGGAGATCTAGAGCCGGTTCTCGAGAATAGTAAAATAGCTCGTTTCCTAGCTACTAAGGTATAGGTAGTTATATATTTTAGTAAAGCCTATATAGACGTAGAATCAAGGTATCTAGCTATAGAGCTCGAACTAGTAGGACTTCTCTAGGTAGCGAGGAAAGCGAGATATATCCTTTAGATATATAGGAGACTAGTTTATATATTTATAGATTATATAGTAGCTATAGGTATCGCGAACGCTAGGTCGCTAACGACTATAACCTTAGTAGAAAAACTAAACCTCTACTTAGTAAGAGTTAGATAGTACCTCTTCTAGTTTTTATAGATTAAAATCTTATATAGACTAGAGTATATTTATAGTATCCTAGACGCTCTTAGTAGGCTAATATAGGACCTAAAAGATAGTAAGGATCCTATAGTAGATATCTTAGATTCTCTTAGATACGATAACCTAGATACAGCTAGAGACGCTATAGATAGTTTATACTTCTATACGAATTATAGTAACTAGTAGCTAGATAATAACGGTAGCTTTTGTTTCTATACTATAATAGTAGACGAGTATACTAGCTATATATTTACTTCGCTAGAGCCTCTAGTTTTCTATTCCGTTTTAGTAGAAATAATATAAGAGTTTAAGGATAAACTAATATAAGAGTATAAAGACGATTCGTATTAGGTAGATAGACTCTAATAGCTTACTAAAGCTAAAAATCGTCGTCTAGTAGAATAAGAGAGAGATAGACTAGCGATACTAGATAGCGAGCCGCTAGAGCCTATCGAGGATAAGCTAGAAGCGGCGCTATCTAGACTCTAGTTCTTTCTTAGATAGGAGTTAATCTACTTTAAAGATTTAGAGAATAGCCGCGAATAGTTATATATCCTAAAATCGTATTATAAGGAAGTCTTTACGATAGCCTACGATAGATATTATTACTCTAGTTTCTATAGGACCTATACTCGTATTTATACTAGTTTCTATATTAGACGACTCTCGAAGGAACTACGTAGGTATATTAAGTTCTATCTAGATTATTTAACGTACTAGATATTATAATATAGACTATAAAGCGAGCTCTATCTAATCTCTAGTAAGCCGGTTCTATACTATATAGTAACTATAGACTAGGTCTATAGAATACCGACTATAATAGAAGGTTTCGATAGCTTCCTAACTTATATATATAAGTATAGTAAGAAAATTATACTTACTCTAGTAAAATTAACCTAGATAGTAGAGGATTATAGCCGTTCCTAGCTAGAAGCGTATATTAGATACGAGAGAAACTTACTAGCTATCTTAATTAGAGATAGGGATCCTATCTAGTTATTCTAATTTATAAAGATAGTCTTTAAGAAACTCGATACGAGATTCTTAGCTATAATAGTATACTACCTATAGTTAGATAGTTAGTTAGAGAGAACTAACTAGACTATAGAAATTACTCTCTAATTCTTTACTTCTTCTTTCCTAGATAGCTAGTAGATAGAGGCTCTACTATATATATAAGCTAAATTAAATAATATAAAGAACGCCTCTTTAGGTAAAGTATTAAATATAGTTATTTAAGAGTTCTATAATAACCTAGACGAAGTAAACCCGTTAGTAGAGCTACTAATAGTAGACTATATTAATCTATAGTAGGAGGCTAGAGATAAAGTAGCTAATTCTCTTACCTAGGTAGTAGCTACGATAAAGGCCTAATACGATACTATATATATATACTAGTATACTTCCTTCCTAGCTAGAAAGTCTTACTTAAGCTATATAGAGAGTATCGATTACCTAGCTAGATAAATAAGAAGCTTTCTAGCTAGAAGTAAAAGCTTTTTAAGATTATCTAGAGAGTTAGGAGACTAGTATATAAGCTCGAACTCTCTCTAACGATAAGGATATATCTAGTAGTTTCGATCGCGTAACTTAAGCTATATCCTAATAGTAATAATCTATACGATAGAATACTACTAGAGCCTAGCCTAGTATAGATAGAGAATAATAATAACCTAAGTAATCTATATTACGAAATCGAGTAGCTCTTAGATAGATATACCTTATAGAGAAGGACGTAGTACTTAGTAAAATAGCTAGACTAGAATTATAGCTATAACGTCTAGTATAATATTAACGATCTTCGAGACGCTCTCGACTTAGTATAAGCCTACGACGAAGTATATCTCTCTTATAAGATAGGGCGTAATATACGCCTAAGGATAATACGATAGAGTAACGCTATAGGTAAAACTATCTACTAACGCGAGAGTAAAAGTAAAGCGCTATCTAGAAACGAAAGTAAAGCGCTAGCTACTACTAGATAAATAGTAACGAACCTACGTATAGATACTACTATATTTTAACCGTAGAGGTTAGAGCTACGACAGTAGTAAATAATACTAATTAATAATACGCTAGTATTTTAGACATAGTTACTAGTCTTAATAGGTAGCTATTTATTATTATTATCTCGCTAGTAGTTTCTCGCTCTACTTATATTATCGCGATAATAGATATTTATCTTATATTATTACCTATAGAGACTACCCGCCTATAGCCTACTCGTATAGTCTACTAATATAGAGAAATTTATACTCGACTACGTTTTTTAATCTTCTATAATATACCTACTTTCTACTAACCTACTACTTACTACGAGACACGCTTCGAACCTAGTTAAAACCGATATAGACAGATATCTTTACTACCTATCTTAGTTCGAGGTTTTACTACTCCGCCTTCTCTAATAGGTAAAGACGATACTAGTAAGCGCTAAGGCGCCTCGCCTATAATAGTAAAGAAGAGTAAGTATAGACTCTCGAAGTACTAGAACTCTTTTATAAACAAGATATCTACTACTATAGACGACGAATTACTAGCCGTAGACGCTTAAAAGTACTCTTCTAAGATTCTTTAACTAGACGATATTAACGAAGAAGTATTAGCTATACTCGCTACTCTAAAATACGATAAGAGAGCGTAAGCCTCTAAACTATAGACGAAGGCTTTAGCCTAGATAGCTAAAGTTAATAAGAATATAGAGGTAATAAAGAACTAGCTTATTTTAGACTAGAGAGTAGAGAATAGGATAGAGTTTAATACTATCTACTAAATATAGGCCGATAACGGTTAGGTAGAGCTACTAAAGCTAGCCTAATAGTTTTCTAAGTTACTAGCCTAAAAGGTCTCTTTTATAGCGCTAGATATCTATAAGAGCGTTAATTTTCTCTACTACGCTACTTAGTAGTAGCTACTATTAAAGATACGTCTATTACTTATACTAAAGCGCGTAAGGTCTCTACTATATATACGCGAACTTAATAGCCTAATCCTCGATAATATAGATAATTTTAAGATAAGCGAGTAGAACGCGGACTTCTAGCTATATCGCTTAGTATAATCTAAGAGGATAGGAGAAAAGAGCTAGATCGAGGAACGTCTATATAATACTACTAGCGATTTCGAGAAGTAGCTACGCCTACCTATAGACTCTAAAGAGCGCTAAGTAGAGGTTACTAGATTAGCTAAATATTTCCTAGTACCTTAGGCTAACTATCTATATAATATAGAACTAGAGTACTAGACGTAGTTAATAGACGACGAGTATATAGCTATATTAGATAGACTAATTCCTCTAAAGCTACTAAACGGCCTCTACTACCTAGTACCTATCTTAGACGTTAAGAAGGATTATTAGCTTCTATATTTAGATAGCGCCTAGTTATAATACCTAGCTAATATCTTACTAATCTAGGATAACTTAGCGCTACTATCTACTAATTTATAGTCTAGCGAGCGATACTTCTTACGAATTAAGAGACGCTACTATAGAGACGATTATTAAGAACCGACTCTAGAAGATATATTCGAGACCTTTAGGCCGAGACTATTTATAATCGACGAGCGTATTCGTATTACTATAGGCGCTACGCGGTACGTTACTAAGCTACTATCGATTTAGGATATCTAAGCCTATCTTATACTAGACCCTATATAGTAGATAGTATATAACTACCTACTATAGGTAGCTCTTTTAGTATTCTAAGCCTTACTAATAAGACGCGCGAAGGATCGAATAACTCTTAAATCCTACTTTATCTAGCTCTACTACTTCGATCCTATAGTAGTAATCTCTTTTATCGATCTAGTTATAAGCTTCGAGATAGTAGATTTAGTATTAAGAGTTATCGTAGCTATCCTACTAAGTAAAGAAGATAAATTAAGACTTCTCGATTCTAGAGAGAAGATCCTTTTAGACAGCTTCGACGCTATAGCTCTTCTATAGTATAATACTAATATCTATACTTTATAGATTAAATCGCTTACTAAGTAGTAGTAGATAGTCTATACGAAGTAGGTATAGAGACGTATAAGTAGGCACGATCCTATAGACTAGCTTACGAATATAAATAAGGCTACTAAGCTATTAGAGTAGCTAGTACGCTAGACGGCTTTAATAGTATAGCTCTAAGCTAAGTTTTTCTACTAGCCTTAGAGAGTTTCCTACGATAGAGATACGAAGTAGCTAGTTAGTAGAGAAAATATATAGACGGACAAATATATAGACGAGACGCTACGCTAGAGCGACTAATACTTAGTACCTAGTAGTAAGAAAGCTCTATTTAGCGATAATACTCTTCTATATCTAAAGGACGACGTCCTACCTCGTATAGGTCTATATATCTCCTATACGAGCTATACTACGTATTTCTAGGCACTACTTAATTTCTAGACTACTTATACCCTAGATATAGTACTAGCTCGTCTACTAGGATAGAGATATAGAATTTTAATAGCGTTCTAGGAGATATCTATTAACGATATATTATTCTTAGCTAAGAGCGAGACTAACGAGGATAAGTTAAAATAGTAAGCTAGCTTCTATAACTAGGTAGCTAAAATCCTAAACTTACTACTAGAATATAGCTTAATAGTATAGACTATAGATATAGTCTAGTCCTTTAAGGTATATAATTTAGAAGATAGGCTAGCTATTAACGACGTATCGCCTATACTATATATATGTTTACTAAGTACGAATAGACTAGATAGTAACGAGTCTACTATCGTAGACGCGTAGCTTCGTAATATAAATTAGCCTATAAACTTTATAGTAAACGTAGCGTCTCTTACTACTATAGCTAGACGCGGTTACCTAGAGGTTCTAGCCGATACTATCTAGGTCTACGATTCGCCTATAACTATTATAGTACGAGCTATTAATAACCTTTAAGACTACCTAGGAGAGGAGTTTAGTACTAATAACCTATAATAGACTACTAACCTACTATAGACTACTAAGTCGTAGAAGACGCGCGTTATAGTAGGTTAGTAACTATATTCTACCGACCTACTATAGACTATCGAGTTACGAGATATATACGATATATTAGGTAACGCCTTATTAGACGATACCTTATTTACGATACCTAAATCGAATATATCTAAGCTAGGTAACGATAAACTAACTAGCGATCTTAGTTAGAGAAATAATCGCTAGTCTACTACTATAGGTAACCTCTATTAACCTACTAACTATAGCTAGATAATAATAATATAAGTAATACTTACTATCTATAGAAATGTCCGCTCTATATAGAAGATAGCTAAAGCGACAAGTAATACTTTCTTAGAATCTATATTAAACGCCGAGATAGCTATAGCTATAGCTAGTAAATACCTATTAGACTTAGAGTATAATCTCTACGATATAGGTTACTTACTAGGTCTAATTCCGTTACTAATATTCTACTCTATAGACGTAGGCGAAGACGTAGCTAGCTTAATTAAATCGCGCCTAGTACGCGTACTAGTAGACGAGAGTACCTAGTAGGTAGTAAACTACTTCGGCCTAACTCGTTTAAGGACGTATAATATAGAGCTATTATATATAGTACTAGCCGAGACACGCCTAGTTCTATATATAGGTACCTTACTATACGAGTAAGAGGTACGTAATAGAGGTAGCGACTTACGTAGTAACGCTCTAGACCTCGCTAATATATAATATCTATCTATATAAGCCTAACTTTATAACTATCTCGGCTAGACGTATACTCGACGTACTAGCTAAGTTAACCTTTTCTAGTCTAAATTTCTAATCTTCTTAGATATCGAGCGAGATACTATCGATATACTACTAGTAATAGCCTCTATCCTAGTAGGAGTTCTCTCTAAGGAGTATTTATAGTTACCTCGACTAGGTTATAAGCGTACGCGTCTATATACTAGCGATTCTAATAGAGAAACCGAGAGACGTAGTAAGCGCTAGTTACTTTATAAGGCGTAGACTCTACTAGTATCGTTACGTAAGCTAACCTATAAGCTAATCTATAAGCTCGTTAGCGACCTATTTAGCTAGACGTACGCTTAATTAGATAGTTAGCTAGCGCGTAAGCTAACCTATAAGCTAGCCTATAAGCTCGTTAGTAACCTATTTAGCTAGGCGCGCGCTTAATCGAACAGTTCCGACGACGAGCTATCGTATAAGCTAATCTATAATTAGCTATCGCGTAAGCTAATCTATAAGCTAACCTATAAGCTCGTTAGTAACCTATTTAGCTAGGCGCGCGCTTAATCGGATAGTTCTAACGACGAGCTATTACGTAAGCTAACCTATAAGTTCGTTAATAACCTATTTAGCTAGACGCGCGCTTAATTAGATAGCTCTAATAACAAACTACTATACTTTTCTAGATAGCGCCTATTAATATCTACTACTATAAAGGTCTAGCTAGTAGTAGTAGAGTAGATAGACACGACTTTAGAGGCGACTAAGAGCCTACTATATACGACCTATAGAACGAAGTAAGCCGCTAATACCTATAAGGAGGTCGCTTATTATATAAAGGACGTCTAGCTTTAGTAGCTAGGCGTATAGTATCCTAGGTAGAAGTATTAGTTAGATATTAATCTAATAAAGAAGCTCGATAATCGTAACGTAGTACTAATATTTAAGACGATTAGTATAGTTATAGTAGAGGTACTTCTACCTATAAACGTACGCCTCGACGACTAGATAGTAGGAAAGCTACTATATATACTTTAGAATAGCGAGATTACTACTAGTACGCTATATAACTATTAGCTATTAACCTTCGATAGTAAAGTAATAGTATAGGAGACGCGACGGCTCTTTAGACGCCTCTATATAGTAAACGATAGATAGGGTAAGCTAGTACTCGCTATCGCTAGTAGACGTATTATTCTTATAAGCGACCTTTTCCTAATCTTCTTTAGTAAACTTTAGAATATAAACTCTAGTACTATACTAGATAAGAACGCTATTTCTAGTATCTACTTTATAAGAGCGCTAGGCTATAATAATAAGTTCTAATATTATCTTTTAGGAAACGTCGACTATATTAACCTATCTAAGTAGAGCCTCTAGAAACGCGCTATCTTACTATACGCTTAGGTAATAGCTCCTAATCTAGCTAGTATACTAGCTTATATCGACTACGAGCTACGATAGCTCTATAAGTCTATCTCGACTCTAGCGCTAGCTTACTAGTTATAGACTTATAACCTAATCTTTATAGCTAGCTAGAACGCTATTCGCTCTACTAAAGACTATCTAATAAAGAAAACGAACTTTAATAATATAAAGTTTAACTATAGTTACTATTCTCTACTAGATACTCTTAGTCTTTCTCTCGCTAGCCTTAAGCGTTAGTACGAAATACTACTAGAAGACTAGCGTAACGACTCGCGTCTTTATATCGACCTATCTCTATATATAGTTATCGAGTCTATAGGTATCTAGCTATAGGTAATCTACTAGTATAAGAAGGCTACTAGCGTAAGTAGTATAGACTTTACTACTACTAAGGTTAGCGCTATAGACGTAGTAATATTAGACGACGAGGAAATCCCTAGACTAGTATAGGTAAGAGATATAAAGATATAGTTAAAGCGTATTAGATAATTAAAACGTATCGAAGCGCTATAAAGTATCTATAAGAGCTAGGTAAGGTTAAAGGCTAAGACACGCCTTAGGCTCGTAGGCTTAGCGTATAGTATAACTATAGTACGCGTATATATCCGAAAGGAGACAAGAATTAGTCTTACGATATCCTAATAGTATTATTAGAAGAGCGCTCTATATATTACTATATACCTCTTTTATAATTCTAATTCTTCTCCTTTCGAGGGTAGTAATCTATAGAGGCTTATAGCTCCTCGACGTAACGTAGGCACGGCGCCGCTAGGGCTTATAATAGGCGAAGTAGACGATTAAGGTAATCCTATAGATACTAACAAGGTTTAGGAGTAGGAGTCTACTAGTATAACCGAAGACGGTACGTAGGTAGAGCGTATATAGCTTGAGGCTAAGAACTAGGAACTACGTCGTCGCTTAGAGGTACGCGCTCTACGACGAGAGAATAATCGGCTCCTTACGGAGTTAGAATCTCTATCCTTAGTTACTCCTAGTACTCTCGATATTAGCGATCCTAAAGACGACGCTACCGCTAGTGTTACAGGTAGTATACTTTACGATAGCGTATCGTATACGCGATATAAAGGTCTTAAAGTTAGAGAACCTCGTATCTTTAAGGGCGAGACAGTCCGAGAGGCGAGGGAGTTTATTCGTAGTCTCGAAGTAATCTTCCTTAATAGTCTATAAGAGTTTAGTATAGAAGATTCGAAGGTCCTATATAGTATTATATAGCTTATAGGCGAGGCGTAAGAGACCTAGTACAACGAACACTCTAAGGTAATGCCTCTAGACTATACTTAGACTAAGTTTAAGCGCTTTATCTACGACGTTATCGAGGATTAGGCGAATCGTACGATCCTCGTAATAGTCGAGTATAAGAAGGCCTAATAAGGTAAAGGCTAAGGGGTACGCTAGTTCGCTATAGAGCTAGGCTACTTAGAGTCCTAACTAGGCGACTATACTAAAGCGTAGCTAGTACGCTAGCTCCTCGTAAAGTTAAAGCTAGCGCTTCGATAAGAGATTATTAAGAATTATACCGTGCCTAGTAAGCGCGCTAATTTGGTTACGTTAGTAAGGCGCCTAGAGTAAGCTAATAGGGTAATTCCTATACGGTATAACTAGGGCGGAAGCTAGAGTAATAGGGACCGCGAGCGCGATACGTACTCGAAGCGTAAGCGCGTAAGGAGTAACGCTCCTACGCGTAGACGCGACGATAGTCTAGGAGGGAATAGCACGCGTCGCTCTAGCGACAAAGGTTCTACTCGCTCTATTATAGGCTATAAGCATTTAGAATACTATAGCTATAAGTAGAAGAGGCATATTAGTACTAATTCTGTCTACTCTAATCGAAGCGCTCGAGACGATAGTAAGAAGCTGTTAGTACGTAAGGTTACTATAGAGACGCTAAAAAAAGAGAAGGTATTAGAGAAGGACTACGACCTCTAGACACCGAGCTTAGTAGCGATATATACCTCTCTATATAAGTCGTAAATACGACTTACCTAGAGAGCGTAGTCGAGGCGTAGGATAGGCTTAAGCTAGCCTAATTCCTCCTTAATAATACTACTAATATTAACGTAGTATTAAGATCCTTTGTCTTATAATACGGTATTATAGCTCGAACTAATACCGCCCTACTCCTAGCTACCTTATTTACTAAGGAATTAGGGTATTGTTATAGCGTATATTATATACGCGTGCGACTCGTAGACTCTATAGGAGTAGAGCGTATAGTAGGCGTAATCTTTTATACCTACGATATACTAACTCCTAATATAATCTTAGGTCGGCTATAGAGGCGTGCTTATCGTATACGAGTCGATAGCGGCTTAGATAAGTAGACCTATAGCGATACTTTTAAAAACGTTAAGGTTAGGGAAGCCTATAAGTTCTTTAAGGACTTGAAGTATATACTAACTATATATACGGTAGTAATAAGTAAGATAGGCGAAGAGATTAACTCTCTTTCTCCTAAGTTCTAATAGTTCTCCGACGTCCTAAACCCGATAGAAGAGATAAGGAGTAAGCTAGTAGATAGCGTAGAGTATACGATTAAGCTACGTCTAGGCACCGTTCTACTGTTTAGGCCGCTATATTACTAGTCGGGTAAGGAGCTAGAGGAACTAAAGAAGTACCTTACTATAGGCCTAGAGCACGATTAGATCGAGCGTAGCGTTAGCGAGGTAGGTACGCCTATCCTGTTCGTACTAAAGAAAGATAGTAAACTAAGGCTATATATCGACTACCGAGGGTTAAACGAAATTACTATTAAGAATAGGTACCTACTTTCCCTAATTAGCGAAACGCTAGATAGGCTTATAGGAGCCGTATAGTTTACGACTCTAGACCTTATAGATATATACTATCGGATTCGTGTCAAGCCTAGCGACTACTAGAAGACTACGTTCCGTACGCGCTATAGCTACTTCTAGTATAAGGTAATACTATTTAGCCTAACTAACGCTCTAGCTACGTTCTAGGCGTATATTAACCGTGCTTTAGTAGGTTTAGTCGATACGTGCTACGTAGTCTACCTTAATAACATTCTTATCTATAGTAAGAGCCGCGCGGACTACGTACGCGACGTATATAACGTGCTTACGCGTCTCCGGAAGTTCGGACTCTACGCTTAAAGAGCGAAATACAAATTCTAGTAGAAGGAAGTCGATTTCCTAGGCTTCGTAGTAACTACTAGAGGGGTTACGATAGATCTACGTAGGATAGACGTAATCGCGGCGTAGCTAACGCCTATAACGCTCGTAGAGGTTTAATCCTTCCTTAGGTTTACTAATTTCTACTAGCGTTTTATTTTTAAATACTCTAGAGTAGTATCTCCTCTTATAGCGTTATCTAAGGGCGCCGTAGTAGGCAAGAAGCCGGGCCTACTCAAGTAGACCGTATAGGAGGAGTAGGCGTTTACTAAGTTAAAAAGGCGTTTTTCTATAGTACCGCTACTAAGGCACTTTGACCCTACGCTTAGGTTACGAGTCGAGAGCGACGCCTCTAATTACGTAATTACTATAATCCTTAGCTAACTCTTCGGGTCTAAATAGTACCCTATTATATTTATATCTAGGAAGATAATTACTATAGAGTGTAATTACGAGGTATACGATAAGGAGCTTCTTATAGTAGTTAAGGCTTTTAAAGCGTAGAGGCCGTACCTCGAAGGCGCTCTATATACGATCGACGTACTAGTCGACTATACTAACCTTCGTAGGTTTATAGGTGTAAAGAAGTTAACTAGTAGGCAAGCCTATTAGGCTATATTCCTAGCCCTATTTAACTTCGTTATAACGTACTAGGTAGGTAAGCGAAACCTAGCCGACGCGCTGTCGAGGCGTAGCGATTACGCTAAGGAGGTAGTAGAGGTAACTAACCTACTACCTACCCTATAGACTAAGTTATAGCTATAGGACGATCAGAGTACGAGAGACGTAGGCGGACCGCTCGTAGCTCGTATCTATACGACTTATAAGGAATAGTATTCTTTAATAGAGAGAAGTGCTAACTCTAACCTGTAGTAGTAGTTCTTAACGCCTATACGAGTAGTAGGTATAATTACTAAGGGCGAAGAGCCGTACGTAAATGTCTTAGACTTGATCCTTAGATATACTCGCGCGCTAGTATAGGCTAAGCTAAGTATAAGCGTAGTATACTCGTAAGCGATAAGTAATAGCGGCCGGTTCGAGTAATATACCGTAAGAGAGAGAAACCTCTAGGTAGACGATTTACTATACGTACCTAAGGACTACGCCTTACGGACGTAGGTAATTCGTATATACTACGATAATGCCCTTATAGGCTATTTTAGTAAGGACAAGACTATCTCGCTAGTACGAAGGAAGTACTAGTAGCTAGAGATAACTAAGGATATCGTATAATACGTAGAGTCCTATAGGAGTTACTAAAAGGTAAAAGCGCGTCGCTATCGACTATATAGCGAGCTAACTACGCTACCTATACCGGATCGTCCGTTCTAAGAATTAACTTAGGATTTTATTATAGACCTTCTACTAAGTAAGCGAGGAGTATACGTATACGATACGATTCTAGTTATTATCGACCGATATACGAAAATAGTTATCTTTATACTAACTACGAAGAGGTATACTAGTAGTAACCTTGTAGGAGTCTTGATATTAGAAGTAATTAGGCATTATAGTATACCTACGGGCATTATTAGCGATAGAGGGTCTATATTCACGAGTTAGTTCTAGTCTGACTTCTACTACGAGGCGTATATAAAGCGTAAGCTAAGTATAGCGTTCTATCCGTAAACGGACGAGTAAACCGAAAGAGCGAATTAGACGCTTAAGACTTACCTACGTATCTACTACGTAGAGTAGTAAGATAACTAGGCAGACCTATTAGTATAAGCCGAGTTCGTATATAATAATAGTACGTATACGATATTGAAAATGTTACTATTTATAGCACTATATAGTTTCAATCCGGAGCTAGTAACGAGTAGGTAAGAAGCTTAGAGCGTGCTTCCTAAAAAGGAGGTACTAGCCGCTAAGGAAGCTATAGAAAGATTAAAGAAGAACTATAAGACGCTAAGTAAACGCTAGCGAGAAGTAAGCGAGGCGTAGGCTAGGTACTTCAATAATAGGTATTAGGCTAAGGAATATAAGGTCGGCGATATAGTCTTACTATCGATAAAGAACCTACGATTAAAGGTCCCTTCGAAGAAGTTAGTAGATAAGTTTACTAGGCCTTTTAAGGTAATTAACATAGTAGGGAAGTAGGCGTACCGCTTGGCTCTACTACTAGACGCTCTTATCTATAACGTATTTTATATATCGCTTCTAGAACCTTAGAAGGGTAGCGAGACGTAGGTAGAGAGTATACTACTCGCGGACTACTAGGGTAAATAGGAAGTTAAGAAGATCCTTAGAACTCGAGTAAGGAAGGGCGTACGCTAGTACTTAATCCGCTAGTAGGGCTAGCCTAAAGAGTACGACTAGTAGGAACCTAAAGAACATGTTAGTAGCTATATAGTACTAGACGTATTCGAAGCGTAGCGCGTAAGTAGGCGCGTAGTAAGACAGAAACGCTAAGGCACTAATACGCTAAGGTACTAATACGCTAGGGCACTAATACGCTAAGGTACTAATATAGCGATACTAAGTACTAAGCGCTAAACTTATATTTAGGGGCAAACTTCAAATTTAAGAGAGTAAGGAAATTACTAAGGTATTTAAGATATATAGAAGCGTGAACTATATTATTTATATACGCCCGCTAAGCGGGTCGTATAGTGCCTATAGGTAAGAAGCAAGAATCTAACTATAGCCTATATAGGCGCGAGCGGAGTATAAGAGGCGTAGATAGTTAGCGAGCGAAACGCTTATTTATTATCTATAGAGAGCGCGTCGTCGCTAGCGTTTCTACCGCCGTCGACGCTCTCCGCGTCCTCGTCCTCGTCTACCTCGTCTACCTCCTCGTTAGATACTATATCCTCTAATAGCTTACTCTCCTCCTAGTTACTACCCTCGAGGTAGGCCGCCTCTATAGTAGCGTCTAGGGCGTCGCCGGAGGCGCCTACTATATAGTTAGTCTACGAAGAGTATTAGTATCGTACGAGGATCGTATAGGAAAAGTAGGTATACCTCGTACTATAGCTCAAACATAGCTACTATAAAGTTAGACTAGCGCTAGGTCTCTACTAGACTAGCGACGGATATCGCGCTAGCTAGTAGCGAGCCGAGTACGCTCGCCTTACGTAGCGTATCCTAGCCGCTAATAGCTTTGCCCTTATTACTAGTAAAGACCCTCTTAGTAGTCTTAATAGAAGTATAGAGGGCCTTTAGGCGGCGCTTTGCCTACTCTTTACGTACGCTCTTAGAGAGGGTCTCTAGCTACTTACGGTAGTATAGTACGCGGCGCGCCTACTACTTAAGGTTTCTATTAGTAATCCTCTTATAGGCGTGATACTAGCGCTTATAGCGCTAGTACTTAACCTTCTAACTAGGCTTTATTACCCTATCGCACGTAGGCTCGTCGTCTATACGTAGTCCGTTAGTAGGTAAAGCGTAGTTAAGGAGTATTCGAAGATCCGCACTATCGTAGATATACTTAATATAGCGGAGGCAGATCTCGATATCTTTATAGCCTCTAATATTATCGACGGTATAGAGTAGGCGGTTTAGGACTACGACTCTAGTACGTTTCGGTAGTATTGTACTTACGTTAGTAGTACGGTAATCGTATAGAGACACTAGCTTACTAAGGACATAGAAAATATTATATACGTAGAAAGAAAGTCTAAGAGAGAGTTAGAAGAGTTTTTAAAGAATATGCTCGAGCCTAGCGACGTAGTCGCTATAATAGAGATTATGTTACTACGTAAACGCAAACATGTATAGTAACTCTTTACTTCGTAGCGCGTATTTACGTAATACGCTAAAGGTCTATAGGTATAACGCGTTAGAGACGCGACAAGCGCGGAATATATAAAGTATATTATAAAGACTAAATAGGCAGCCTAGAATATAACCTATTAAGTAAGGGTGTCGCTAAGAGTAGCTCCCTTAGGGAGAGGAGATAGTTATAAGAGCTAGGTAAGGTTAAAGGCTAAGACACGCCTTAGGCTCGTAGGCTTAGCGCATAGTATAACTATAGTACGCGTATATATCCGAAAGGAGGCAAGAATTAGTCTTACGACATCCTAATAGTATTATTAGGAGGGCGCTCTATATATTACTATATACCCCTTTTATAGTATCCTAGATATTAATAATATACTACCTAAGCGTAAGGACCCCTCTACTCTAACTAAGCTACTAGGTAATAAGAAGCGTTATATAGATAAGAGTAAGCTATTAGAGGACTACGCTATAGAGGTAGTAGACGACGATACTATACTAGACACTTCTAGTATTATAGTAGAGACGCCTAAGATATCTCTATTACTCTCTAATAGCGTAATTATAGGCCTCTTTCGTAAGCGTTAAGCGATATAATCGACTACCTATATAGGTACCGGCTCTATAACCTAGAAGTATAGATACGAGACAAATATAACGAGAATTAATTACGACGAGATCGCTACTCTTCTTCTCTAAAAGAGAGGAGTACTATTATAGGCTTAGCTAGCTAGGCTTAGTTAGCTAGGCTTAGCGTTAGTACTATATAGCGTAGTTCGTAGATAGATAGTAGAATTAGACTAATTATATACTAACTTTTAATATAGACCTAAGGTCCCTCTTACTTATACCTCGCTTACGAGCTATATAATACTATATAGAACCTTCGAATCCTCTATAATAAACTCTTATAGACTATTAAGAAAGATTACTTTAAGGCTATAAATAAACTCTCTCGCCTCTTAGACTATCTCGCTCTAGAAAATACAAGGTTCTCTAACTTTAGAACCTTTATATCGTATATATAACACGCTATCGTAAAGTATACTATCTATAATACTAGTAGTAGCGTCGTTTTTAAGATCGCTAATATCGAGAGTACTAGAAGTAACTAAGAATAGAGATTCTAACTCTATAAAGAGCTAATTATTCTTTTATTATAGAGCGCGTATCTTTAAGCGATAATATAGCTCCTAATTCTTAGCTTTAAGCTATATACGCTCTACGTACGTACTATCTTTAGTTATACTAGTAGACTCCTACTCCTAAAACTTATTAGTCTTTATAAGATTATTTTAATTATCTATTTCGCCTATTACGAGCTCTAGTAGCGCCGTACCTACGTTACGTTAGAGAGCTATAAGCCTCTATAGATTACTATTCTCGAAAAGAGAAGAATTAGAATTATAAAAGAGATATATAGTAATATATAGAGCGCTCTTCTAATAAGACTATTAGGATATCGTAAGACTAATTCTTACCTCCTTTTAGATATATACGTATACTATAATTATACTATACGCTAAGCCTATAAGCCTAAGGCGAGTCTAACTTTTAACCTTACCTAGCTCTTATAACTATCTCCTCTCTCTAAGAGAGCTACCCTTAGCGACACTCTTACTTTATAGGTTATATTCTAGGCTTCCTATTTAGTCTTTATAATATACTTTATATATTCTACGCCTATCGCGTCTCTAACGCGTTATATCTACGAACCTTTAGTATATTATATAAATCTACGCTATAAAGTAAAGAGTTACTATACGTATTACGTTTACGTAGTAATATATTCCTTACTATAGTAACTACGATTCGTAGCTCGAGCGTGTTCTTAAAAGCTCTTCTAACTCTCTCTTAGACTTTCTCTCTATATATAATATTTTCTATATTTAAGTAAAGCTAGTCTCTCTATACGATAACTATACTATTAACGTAAGTATAATACTACTAAAACGTACTAGAGTCGTAGCCCTAAACTACCTACCTCGTACTATAGATAATATTAGAGGACGAGGAGATATAGGTATCTACCTCTACTATATTAAGTATAGCTATAAAGGTATAGCTCTTCGAGCGCTTCTTAACTACGCTTCGCCTACTAATAGACTACGTATAGATAACGAACCTACGTATAATAGGGTTATAAAGCCTAGTTAGAAGATTAAGTATTAGCGCTATAAGCGCTAATACTACTTCTATAAGCAGATTACTAATAGTAACCTAAAGCGGTAGGCGCGCTACGTACTATACTACTACTAGTAGCTAGAGACCCTCCTAGAGGGCGTATATAAAAAGTAGGCTAAGCGTCGCCTAAAGAATCTCTATACCTCTATTAAGATCTCTAAGAAGATCTTTACTAGTAATAAGGGTAAAGCTATTAGTAGCTAGGATACGCTATATAAGACGAGCGCGCTTATCTCGTAGGCGACTAGTATAATATCTATCGCGGCTCTAGTAGAGACCTAGCACTAGTCTAACTTTATAGTAGCTATATTTAAGCTATAGTATAAAATATACCTACTTTTCCTATACGATCCTTCTATAATACTAATACTTCTTATAGACTAACTATATAGTAGGCACCTCTAGCGACGCCCTAGACGCTACTATAGAGGTAGCTTATCTTAAGAGTAGTAACTAGAAGGAGAGTAACCTCTCTAAAAACATAGTATCTAATAAGGAGGTAGACGAGAAGGAGGACGAGAACGTAGAGAGCGTCGATAGTAGTAGAAATGCTAATAACGACGCGCTCTCTATAGACGATATATAAGCGTTTCGCTCGCTTCCTACCTACGCCTCTTATACTATACTCGCGCCTATATAGGCTATAGTTAGATTCTTACTTCGTACTTATAGATACTATACGACCTACTTAGTAGGCGTATATAAATAATAAAGTTCACGCTTCGATATATCTTAAATACCTTAGTAATTTTCTTACTTTCTTAAATTTAAAGTTTACTCCTATATATAGGTTTAGCGCTTAGTACTTAGTATCGCTATATTAGTACCTTAGCGCTTTTATCTTACTATATACCTACTTACGTGCTACGCTTCGAATATATTAAGTACTATATAGCTACTAATATATTCTTTAGGTTCCTACTAGTCGTACTCTTTAGGCTAGCTCTACTAGTAGATTAAGTACTAGCGTACGCTCTTCCTTACTCGAGTTCTAAGGATCTTCTTAACTTTCTATTTACTCTAGTAGTCTATAAGTAGTATACTCTCTACCTACGTCTCGCTACTCTTCTAAGGTTCTAGAAGTAATATATAAAATACGTTATAGATAAGAGCGTCTAGTAGTAGAGCTAAGTAGGACGCCTACTTCCCTACTACGTTAATTATCTTAAAAGGCCTAGTAAACTTATCTACTAACTTCTTCGAAGAAACCTTTAATTATAGGTTCTTTATCGATAGTAAGACTATATTACCGACTTTATATTCCTTAGCCTAATACCTATTATTAAAGTATCTAGCCTACGCCTTACTTACTTCTCGCTAGCGTTTACTTAGCGTCTTATAGTTCTTCTTTAATCTTTCTATAGCTTCCTTAGTAGCTAGTACCTCCTTTTTAGAAAGCGCGCTCTAAGCTTCTCGCCTACTCGTTACTAGCTCTAGATTAAAACTATATAGCGCTATAAATAGTAATACCTTTAGTATCGTATATATACTATTATTATATACGAACTCGGCTTATACTAATAGATCTACCTAGTTATCTTATTACTCTACGTAGTAGACGCGTAGGTAAGTCTTAAGTGTCTAATTCGCTCTTTTAGTTTACCTATCTATTTATAAATAGAATACTATACTTAGCTTACGCTTTATATACGCCTCGTAGTAGAAGTTAGACTAGAACTAACTCGTAAATATAGACTCTCTATCGCTAATAATACTTATAAGTATACTATAATACCTAATTACTTCTAATATTAAGACTCTTATAAGATTACTACTAGTATACCTCTTTATAGTTAGGACAAAGATAACTATCTTTATATATTAGTCGATAATAACTAGAATTATATTATATACGTATACTTCTCGCTTACTTAGTAGAAGGTCTATAATAAAATCTTAAGTTAATTCTTAGAATAGACGATCTAGTATAGGTAGCGTAGTTAGCTTACTATATAGTCGATAGCGACGCGCCTTTACTTTCTAGTAACTCCTATAGGATTCTACGTATTATATAATATCCTTAGTTATCTCTAGCTACTAGTACTTCCTTCGTACTAGCGAGATAGTCTTATTTTTACTAAAGTAGCTTATAAGAGTATTATTATAATATATACGAATTACCTACGTCTATAAGGTATAGTTCTTAGATATATATAGCGAATCGTCTATCTAGAGATTTCCCTCTCTTATAGTATATTACTCGAATTAGCTACTATTACTTATCGCTTACGAGTATACTACGCTTATACTTAGCTTAGCCTATACTAGCGCGCGAGTATATCTAAGGATTAAGTCTAAGATATTTATATATAGCTCTTCGCTCTTAGTAATTATACCTACTACTCGTATAGGCGTTAAAAACTACTACTATAGGTTAGAGTTAGTACTTCTCTCTATCGAAGAATACTATTCTTTATAAGTCGTATAGATACGAGCTACGAGCGGTCTACCTACGTCCCTCGTACTCCGATTATCCTATAGCTATAACTTAGTCTATAGAGTAGGTAGTAGGTTAGTTATCTCTACTACCTCCTTAGTATAATCGCTACGCCTTAATAGCGCGTCGGCTAGGTTTCGCTTACCTACCTAGTATATTATAACGAAGTTAAATAGAGCTAGGAATATAACCTAATAGGCTTACCTACTAGTTAACTTCTTTACGCCTATAAACCTATAAAGGTTAGTATAGTCGACTAGTACGTCGATCGTATATAGAGCGCTTTCGAGGTACGGCCTCTATATTTTAAAAGTCTTAACTACTATAAGAAGCTCCTTATTATATACTTTATAATTATACTCTATAGTAATTATCTTCCTAGATATAAATATAATAGAGTACTATTTAGACCTAAAGAGTTAGCTAAGGATTATAGTAATTATGTAATTAGAGGCGTCGCTCTCGACCTATAACCTAAGCGTAGAGTTAAAGTACCTTAGTAGTAGTACTATAGAAAAACGCTTTTTTAATTTAGTAAACGCCTACTCCTCTTATATAGTCTACTTAAGTAGGCCTAGCTTCTTACCTACTACGGCGCTCTTAGATAATACTATAAGTAGAGATACTACTCTAGAGTATTTAAAAATAAAACGCTAGTAGAAGTTAGTAAACCTAAGAAAGGATTAAACCTCTACGAGCGTTATAGGCGTTAGCTACGCTACGATTATATCTATTCTACGTAGATCTATCGTAACCTTTCTAGTAGTTACTATAAAGCCTAGGAAATCGACTTCCTTCTACTAGAATTTATACTTCGCTCTTTAAGTATAGAGCCTAAACTTCTAGAGACGTATAAGTACGTCGTATACGTCGCGTACGTAGTCTACGTAGCTCTTACTATAGATAAGAATATTATTAAGATATACTACGTAGTACGTGTCGACTAAACCTACTAGAGTATAGTTAATATACGCCTAGAATATAGCTAGAGCGTTAGTTAGGCTAAATAGTATTATCTTATACTAGAAGTAGCTATAGCGCGTATAGAACGTAGTCTTCTAGTAGTCGCTAGGCTTAATACGAATCCGATAGTATATATCTATAAGGTCTAGGGTCGTAAACTATATAGCTTCTATAAGCCTATCTAGGGTTTCGCTAATTAGAGAAAGTAGGTATCTATTCTTAATAGTAATTTCGTTTAACTCTCGATAGTCGATATATAGCCTTAGTTTACTATCTTTCTTTAGTATAAATAGGATAGGCGTATCTACCTTACTAACGCTATACTCGATCTAATCGTACTTAAGGCCTATAGTAAAGTACTTCTTTAATTCCTCTAGCTCCTTACCTAACTAGTAATATAGTAGCCTAAAGAGTAGAACGGTACCTAGACGTAGCTTAATCGTATACTCTACGCTATCTACTAGCTTACTCCTTATCTCTTCTATCGAGTTTAGAATATTAGAGAACTATTAGAACTTAGAAGGAAGAGAGTTAACCTCTCTACCTATCTTACTTATTACTACTATATATATAGTTAGTATATACTTCAAGTCCTTAAGAAACTTATAGGCTTCTCTAACCTTAACGTTTTTAAAAATATCGTTATAGGTCTACTTATCTAAGCCGCTATCGACTCGTATACGATAAGTACGCCTTTATAGCCGACCTAAGATTATATTAGAGGTTAGTATATCGTAGGTATAAAAGATTATATCTACTATATACTCTACTCCTATAGAGTCTACGAGCTATACGCGTATATAGTATATACTATAATAATACCCTAATTCCTTAGTAAATAAGATAGCTAGAGATAAGGTAGTATTAGTTCGAACTATAATACTATATTATAAGATAAAGGATCTTAATACTACGTTAATATTAGTAGTATTATTAAGAAGGAATTAGGCTAGTATAAGCCTATCCTACGCCTCGACTACGCTCTCTAGATAAGTCGTATATACGACTTATATAAGGAGGTATATATCGCTACTAAGTTTAGTATCTAGAGATTATAGTCCTTCTCTAATACCTTCTCTTTTTTTAGCGTCTCTATAGTAACCTTATATACTAACGGCTTCTTACTATCGTCTCGAGTATTTTAGTTAGAGTAGATAGGATTAGTACTAATATACCTCTTCTATTTATAGCTATAGTATTCTAAATACTTATAGCCTATAATAGAGCGAGTAGAACCTTTGTCGCTAGAGCGACGCGTACTATTCCCTTCTAGACTATCGTCTTACTTATACGTAGGAGCGTTACTCTCTACGCGCTTACGTTTTAAGTACGTATTACGCTTATAGTTCTTATTACTCTAGCTTCTACTCTAGTTATACTATATAGGAATTACTCTATTTGCTTACTCTAGGCGCCTTACTAACGTAACTAAATTAGCGCGCTTACTAGGTATAGTATAATTCTTAATAATCTCTTATCGAAGCGCTAGCTTTAACTTTATAAGAAGCTAGTATACTAGCTACGCTTCGCTATAGTCGCCTAGTTAAGACTCTAAGTAGCCTAGTTCTATAGCGAATTAGCGTACCTCTTAGCTCTTACCCTATTAGGCCTTCTTATACTCGACTATTACGAGGATCGTACGATTCGCCTAATCTCTAATAACGTTATAGATAAAGCGCTTAAACTTAGTCTAAGTATAGTCTAGAGGTATTACTTTAGAGTATTCGTTATACTAGGTCTCTTACGCCTCGCTTACGAGCTATATAATACTATATAGGACCTTTAAATCCTCTATAATAAACTCTTATAGACTATTAAGAAAGATTACTTTAAGGCTACGAATAAACTCTCTCGCCTCTTAAACTATCTCGCTTTAGAAGATATAAGGTTCTCTAACTTTAGAACCTTTATATCGCGTATACGATACGCTATCGTAAAGTATACTACCTATAATACTAGTAGTAGCGTCGTCTTTAAGATCGCTAATATTAAGAGTACTAGGAGTATCTAAGGATAGAGATTCTAACTCTATAAGGAGCTAATTATTCTCTCGTTATAGAGCGCGTATCTCTAAGTAACGATATAGTTCCTAGTTCTTAGCTTTAAGCTATATACGCTCTATATACGTACCGTCTTTAGTTATACTAGTAGACTCCTACTCTTTAATCTTATTAACTACTATAGAATTACCTTAATCGTCTACTTCGCCTATTACGAGCTCTAGTAGCGCTATACCTACGTTACGTCGAGGAGCTATAGGCCTCTATAGATTACTACTCTTAAAAAAAGAAGAATTAGAATTATAAAAAAGATATATAGTAATATATAGAGCGCTCTTCTAATAAGACTATTAGGATATTATAAGACTAATTCTTACCTCCTTTTAGATATATACGTATACTATAATTATACTATACGCTAAGCCTACGAGCCTAAGGTAGGTCTAACCTTTAACCTTATCTAGCTCTTATAAAAGAACGTCTTATTAGGCTTCTAGGCTATAGGCCTAAATCTACTTAATTCTATAGTAGTTCTTTAGAGTATACTTAATTTAAGATAGGCTAGGCTAGGTAACCTAGTAAGCCTAATATTATAGCTAGAGAGTAGTAGTAGCTCCTCTAGCTCTAGGCTAGACTATAGAAAAGGTTAGGCTATAATTAACTAAGCTATCTTTACTAAGAACTTAGAAATAGTAAATAAGCTTAAACTTTAAGTTTATAAGCTTATTACTAAGAATACTATTCTTAAGACTAAGAATACTAGCTTCTAATAAGCTCTAAATAATAAGAAGAAGAAAAGATAATATAGTAAGACTCTTATAGAAGAAGTAAGAGCTAATAGCTAATAAGGAAGTATCTTTTAGAGCTCTAGTAGGATTAATTATATATATAACCTATAGACTTAAAGAGAAGCTACTAAGAAGTAAGAGAGTAAAGATAAGGCTACTAAGAAGTAATAGTAATAATTAAAGACTATATAGGCTTATATTATAAAGGAATAGAGAGCCTTAGAACGTATTTAGAAGAAGAAGAAGAAGAAAGTAAATACTTAGAAACTATAGATTTAGAAAAAGTTTAATAAATAGATTAAACTAACTAACTAGTAACTTAACCTTAAGTTATAGGCTTCTATAAGGCCTATAAGACGTTATAAATAAGTAACTCTATATAAGAAACTATAGGTACTTAATTTAGTAGGTTTAGAAATAAAGAAAGCTAGTACTAAGAAGAAATAGCTATCTATAATAAAGTAATAAATAATACGTAAACTAAGCTATATTATTATACTTAAAGTTAACTAGAGTAAGCTAGATATATAGCGTAGATAACGTAGTTAAGAGCGTGTTAATTAGTCTACTAGTTATTGAGTTATATAACGCTTTGTAAAATAAATACAATGCTAGAATTCCCTCGTCACGTGGTAAGCCTCGTCATGTAGGGAAGCCTTCTATTTCTGTAGAACCTACCGCCCGTTCACATTCCATCTATTGCTTGCTTCCAGCCTCCTGCCTGCACTGCATTGGTGACCTGATGCTCCGGTATGTGTTGTTGAACACTTCATCGACCAAGACCTCAAGACAGCGATGCATCTGTTCTGGGTTGTAATCAAATGCGTTGGCCGGACACTGGCATCTGAGACACCATGGCTCCGCTGCGTTCCGTACGCCACCGCGAGCGCGCCGTAATAAAAACTTGTGTAGAAAGAAACTCTGCTAGATCTGAGCTGTTTTTGGTGTACTACATCACAGCCAAGCTCTGCAGAAGTCTGAGACGATCTGCAGACTCCTCGGCGGCGAATAGGAAAAAAGTCCAGAAATAGTTGACGGGGTTACGATGTGGTACCTGAGCACCAAGACTCGCTCGGCCCTCTGGCGCCTCGTATCGACTCGACTAGTCCCCGTATATCCTTGAGGATGACATGGTATGACCTGACTTGAGTTTGAGACCTCTAATATAAGGCCTGTAGTGCACTATCAATCTCTGCACCACTAGCATCTATATCAAACAGTCCACAACGCAACAGCAATAGACCACCAGCTTCAGTCTTTCGTTCAGCAGCACCACCATACCCACATTCAAGAAGCAATCAAAGACATCCAACACCATGCGCTACTCAATCGTTGTTCTCGCTGCTGCAGTCAGCGCCGTCTACGCCCAGGATTCGGACGACTGCCAGGCCACCTACAGAAAATGCATCGCTGCTGGCACACCTGAGGTCGTCTGCTCATGCAACTTGACCACCTGCTCAGGTGAAGATGCTGCCAGAATCCGCGAGTACTGCGCTACCGCCACTGCTGGCTTGGTCGCTGCTACATCTTCTGCGACCGCTTCGATCGTGACCGGCACCATCGTCCAGCCTTCTGGCGCACCACAAATCACAGCACCAGCCGGCTCCGTTGCTCTTGGACAACCATGCGGCGCTGATGAGCAGTGTGGTGCAGGCGTGCAATGCTTCGGAAGCACCGCAGGCACTATCAGGGCTTGCGGTAACTTCAACAGCGAGTGCACACAGGACAGCCAGTGTGCCTTCAACACTTGCAACAACGGCCTGTGCAACGGCTTCTTGCCATCATCCGCCTACCCAGCTGCCTCCTCCGCCTCCAGCATGGCGTCCTCCGCATCCGGCCCAGGCGCCACACCAAATGTCCCAGCCGTCCTCGCACCAGAGGGCTCCATCCGCCTCGGCGACCAATGCTCCGACACCATTCAGTGTGCTTCCGGCGCTCAATGCTTCGGAAGCACCGCAGGCACTATCAGGGCTTGCGGTAACTTCAACGCTCCTTGTACTCAAGACAGCCAGTGTGCCTTCAACACTTGCAACAATGGCCTCTGCAACGGCTTCCTGGCTTCTTCTGCTTACCCAGCTGCCACTGCTACTGCTGGCGGTGCCGCTCCTCACGGCAACAACGGCACGATTGTCGCACCAACTGGTGGCGCTGCCAACCCAACCGGCAGCACTCGCCCAGCTTCGCCATCTTCAAGCGTCACTCCATACACTGGTGGTGCATCCGTTGGTGCTACCTTCAGCGGCTTCGCTGCCGTTGTCGCTGGTGTTGTCGCGTGGGCTTTGTAGACGTTGACTGATATAGTCGATTTTCGAAATGTACGAACAGAATGCATAGCTTGGGGAATCGAAAAGAGAAACTTTTTGAGTCAACGTAGTAGCGATGACGGAAACCGGCAGATCGAATCAGTGTACCAGAACAGCATAGCATACTGATAATGAGAACGTGTACAAACACAACCGATCTGAACTTGTCGCATCTCTCTTTCTCTCAATGTACTCCGGACAGAAGACGATGAATACATGAGGTCTGAATATGCACAGTAGGATCACTGAGCTTATCGTCGAGACCATGTTCTGCCATGTGGCACATGGTGAGCACGCCATATGCAAAAGGATTGCCCGATTCTGTGGGATGCAGGATCGTAAAGCCTGATTGCTATCCCACGTCTGTTGACGCGCTTAAAATGCTCTCAGCTCCTTGCAGCTTCGGCAGAATGTTCTCATGTCGCTCCGCGGCAGCAGTCTGCAATTTGCTTGGAATGGTCAAAAGAAATGAGATTCGTGTGCGAACGACTGACCATGAGGAAGAGGCAAGTATACCGATGCCGCAATACACTGTTGACCAAATGTTCAAGTACGTATGGACAGGCATGTATTCTGCCGCTTGATACTTTAGAAATGATGCTACATATGATTCGCTTTTGCTCTCTTCGTGATGCACGTCTCAAATCCCTTATTTTCTCTAAACATTCACTGGATCGCTGTAAGTGCAAGCAACACGATGAGGAGTCTTGTACGCCGTCAGCGTCATCGGCACGCAGCCATCCTGATTACCAGGCGTATCGCTTCCCGAAAACCAAATCGACCAGATGCCCGCCTCAACAGGACAAGCCTTCGGGCTCGCACCCTGGAAAGTCAAGACACCCGCCTCATCGACCTCGAAGCCCTCTGTTCCTGCGTTCCTAGGCTTAGTGTTCTGGCCCACAGTCTCGTAACCAGAAATACCCTGGCCCATCCCCGAGGCGTCGACCCAGAGTTGTTGTGGAGGGTTGTCGGTTTTGTAGAGGTAGACGGTTTTATCGGAGTACCAGACGAAAGTTGCAAAGTCGGCGCGTGTGCCGAGCTCGCAGACGGGGCTTTGTTCGCCGCCGACGTAGATGCGGCCGCGCGTGGCTGTGACTTGGTTGTAGAGTTGGGAGATGCTGTCGGCGGAGGCTTCGAGGCCGAAGGCGTCGCCGAATTTTGGTGCTCCTGAGACGCCGACTTGAGGCAGGGCGAGGGCTGTGCTGGCCATGCCGAGGAGGGCGAGGGTTGGGTACTGCATATTGATGGTGGTAGTGGTGGATGAGTTTGGTGATACAGTAGGATCGATAGTCGATTATGAGTTGCTGTTCTTTTCTTTGTGCTGGGTGCGTGAATGAAATGGATATATACCTACCTGGTTGAACAGCCAGCAGATCCTAGCTGGGTCAGTCTGCCGGAGGCCTGCTGATTCATGTATTTTTGGTAAGAGTCGAGTACGAGGATGATCTCATTGAGCATAGGCAAGATGTGTTTGTGATGCGCTAGCACGTCCCGCAGTCTCATGCTGAGTGTGGTAAAGCAAGTAACGAGCAGCGCCAAGTGCTGCGGCTTTTGCATGAAAGATGCTTTGGCGGTCAGGTCAGGAGACCTGGTCACCATCTACCCTGTAAAGTGGCCTCTTTGATATTCCTGCAAGGGAAGTCACCATGGACAGCCTGTCATAAGCTCGTATCGAGCCACATCGCTACGACATCGCAATGCATCAAGGTCGTGCAACGTGATGATCTTCTGCAGTGAACCTTTTGGGTGAGTGGATTGCATGTCGTCGCGCTGTAGACTGCTGAACATGAAAAGAGGGACAACAGCGAAAAATTCAAGGTCGGTGATATTCTGCTCTGGTCAGAATGGTAATTGCTATTCTGAGCTAGTTCGTAGCTTCGGCGCTGGCTTAACCTCGTTAGGACAGTCGCGCTAAAGTGCGGCGACTGGGAGAAACAAATGGCCTGGCTGTGACCCGACGCAGCCCCGTGAGCTGGTAAGACACATCTGAAGCTCGCATATAAGGTATCGCCGTTTATCGTACGGGCGCGGCAGCTTGCGGACAGATTCCGGACGATGCGAAGAGAGATGACGCCGATCCAATGCGCTTCTCTGCTTGTGCTGCGATTGACGCGGCCACTGTCAATGTCCTACAGTGCTGATGTGGCTGCGACGACCATCACAATGTGCGATGGAGCTGCATTGAAGTCTGCGACTCCGTAGCTCGTGTAAGGCTTCGTATGTTGCGTTGTGATGTGTTCCCGCGGCGCATCGGCGATCCAACACACATGGATACTTGATCCCGGTGTCTCTGGATCAACAAGGTAGAGGGGTGTGCCTTGCATTCAGTAATAATGCCATTCGTGGGCATCATCCAAACTGCTGATAGTTGTTGCTCGACAAGCCCTGAGCTCGGGATATGTTCATGAATCATTCACATCGCATTTGGTTCACTCAGTGGGTGCTCCTGACAAGGGTCATCCTTCCTTTCCGATCCTTCTGTACCCTCACAACGTTTCGAGGCGGGCTCTTTGCGCGTTCATACACAACTTCTCGTGGTCCGTATTTCTCACGGTCGTACAAGACCAGCTCAGCCGGAGGTCTGCTTCGTGTGCGGCGGGACTCTTCATAGATATAGTCCTGCTCCGGCCGATGACGACGGTACTCTTCTTCGATGATCAAATCTCGTTCGCTGCCATACCTTGAGCGGGGCGCCTCGCTCGATGCTCGCTCTCGGTATCGATATGCCAGATCTCGCTCTTCGCTAGCTCGGTTCTCGTATCGATAGGCTTGCTTTTCTGCCTCGAGAGCGCGAATTTCGTCGTTGATGTCTTGCACTGATCGGTCGGCGCCAGGTCGTGCGAGAACGAGGGATCCAGCATGCGAATGCCGTCGCGACCGCTTCTCGTTCTCCAGAGCATTCAATCGGTCGATCAGATCAGCTCCGCGTCTCGATGGGCGGCTGGACGATCGCGAGGTGGCTCGGCTGACGATTGTGGGCTCAACGGTGACTATGCGAGCAGCCATCTTTGAAGGCTGGGACGGTAGGATGTGCTACGGTTTGAGTGAGGCTTCTGTACAATGCGGACGGCGTGGTACGAAACGCAGTCGCCCGCAAGGACATTGCCCACATATCTGCTTCTCAGGCAAGCCTTTCACGTCATTATCGCAAGGGTTGGGTTGGCTGGTGTGTGGTGACGTTTGCGCCGCGGAGAGGCTCAACACCACAATCCTATGTTCGACGACTGGTCACTCGTGTTACATGTGACACAAACCATACCTTCGATCGATGAATGGAGGCAACTGATGAGAAGTCGAGAGATGAGAAGCGCAAATTGGCAGAGGTCGCGAGGTGATATAAGTGCTGTTGGCAGTCAAAGCGTGTCATTTCATAATTGGCTCCCAGTCGTTGGGATGTGCAAACACCTCCACTTGCGCACAGGAGACTACGCGCTTAAACAGTTTTTCAGGGCGCGAAGGACTGTCGCGTTGCAGGACGTCTGGAGGAATAGACGACAGATGATATGCGTGCAAACGAGAGCATGGCCGAACGATGAAGAATAAATTGAAAGCTTCAATCAAAATTGATCGAGATTTGACGTGTGCAGCACAACATACAAATATTGCCGATATCGCTTGCAATCTTCAGCCAGTCACCACATGCAACATGGCGAACAACGATGTCTTTGAAGACGTCCTGAACCTCGAAGAACAATACTATCAAGAAGGCTACGAACTCGGAGTAGCAGATGGCTCCAAATCCGGCCGCATCGAGGGCCGCATTTTCGGACTCGAGAAAGGCTTCGAAAAGTTCCTGGAAATGGGCAAGCTGAATGGCAAAGCCACTGTCTGGGAAGCAAGATTACCGTCACCGGGGGCAAAGACGACGTCGACGACGAAGGCCTCGCAAGAAGCTGAAAAGGCAGGAGCTCTGCCACAACTGAGTGGCAACGAACGACTTCGAAAACACATCGAAAGACTTGCCGCACTCAGTGATCCAAATGATCTGAGCACGAAAAACGATGAAGATGAAGTCAGCGCGTTTGACGACCGATTGAAAGATGCCAAGGCGAAAGCAACGCTGATTACTCGGATCGTGGGCGAAGATGATGCTTCTGCTCAAGACGATGATGAGTCTCAGCCCGGAGATGCCAGAGGCAAAGCATTGCGTGTGAGGCGAAATGTGACTGAGAATGCAGTCGCTGGGAGGAAGACGGGCGAGATGGAGGATTTTCTCGGACTGCCAACGCGGAGCTGAAGTGGTTGCGAATTGAGCTATACGATAGCAGCTCATTCGGGGCCGCAGCGTCTTCCTGCTCGTCATCGAAGTCGGCTTGTGCCTTGTCGTATATGGTCCGACAGTCTCTCAGCAGCTTCGCTTCAACTTCTCCAGCATTCGGGACAGTATTGGCGAGCTCCGCGACGTGTACGGCCTCCTTGGCCATGTCAAGATAGTCGGGCACATCGCTACAGGCAAGAATGAGGCATGCTCTGGCGCGAAGATCGAGTGGCAGCTCTGCGTATCCGAGGAGAAGACGAGCAGTGGATATAGCTTCGCTGTCTTTGCCCGCGCGTAATGCCTCATACATCTGGTGTTGGGGTTAGAATCTGTGCGGTGAAAGGATGATGTCTGTATGTAACTCACTGTTTGGTCGAGTTCGTAGAGGCCGATGATCATGCTAGAATAATTGACTATCCCGACCTGCTGAAGGAGCAGGAGACATGACAGTCTTCGGTCTTCAGGAGTTCAGTGTGTCCGGATTAGTGGGCTGCACGCAGAAAGGACGTGATGTTGGCCCGGGTTGAGCAACGGCCGTACAGTCGCACTTAGGTTTCCTATGCACTCGAGCGCTGCAACATGCATGCTGCCATGTAGGAGGAAATGTCTCGGTCCGAACAGAGGACAATAGAGGTAACTAGCTGTGCAATCTTGAAGCCTCCTGGTGTGAGTGCCAAGACACCCGCAGAAAAACATAGCATTGAGAAGTGAAGACCACATTTGCATGTACACAAGTATATGGCATTGTCAATGAATAGCTACTATCATCGTCTGATCTATCTCTGCATTCGCTGACCATCATGTAGACCTGTGTCGAGTCCCGCCCCTCAAAAGTCTTGGCATTGCAAGTGAACAAGCCCGACATCGGCTTTTTTCCAAAACCACACACTATATACCGCAAATTAAGCATTTCTACATCACGTGCTGCACGTTTAGATGGGTTGTATGATGTAGTGGTTAGCATACCAGATTTTGAGAAGGTTTACAGTGACCGATATCGAAAATCTTCTGGTTACCCCGTGAGTTGTGTACGCAGCCGTAGTTCAACTTGAGTGCCCACTAACGCCTTTCAGGGTTCGAATGTAAGCATTGCCACGCTACGCTACCTGACGTGCGATCATAGTACTAATGATCACGCAGCCGGGTACGACCTATAATTAATTCTTTTGCTCGATAAATGGACCTTTGTGGTGTTGACGGACATTGAGTTGATTTCGTCATGACAAGTATGACGTGCTACATTTGATTGAGGACAATCCTTTTGCTTTTGCGGAGCCTGTTCTCCGAGGAGTACAGGCCGTTGGAAGAGTGTTTTCTCACCCTTACCTATCTGAGGCTCATGCAAAAGAAGTTACCTACAGTGAACACGAATGCGGCAGTACTACTCTACCGAGCTTGGCGGAATCGAGGCTACGTTAGGATAGCATTACAAGTCAACGATGCGTATCGCATGAGAGGTTGCCATGCACAACGGAATCGGGACAGAGGGATAAGGTCGATAGTATCAATTGGATGGCTGCATTTGGCTAGCAACACTCACTCTACTTCGAGGAGCGGAACCACATTCGTCACATCGCTAATTTGACTCCCCTTCTCTAGCAGCGAAGGTCTACTAGTGGTTCCTTTGCTTGCCCGGTCCATTTCCAGGGCGTGCCTACACGAGCCCTCCCACATCTTCCGTCTCCCATTCCGGCAGCGCCCACCCCTCATCACCAGACACACATGCTTTCTAATCCCTTCATAGACTGTCCCAATCTTGAGCTTGAGCCTTTGATAGGCCTAGCAGCTTCAAAGATGGCCTTCTTGGTGTTCGGATCGTCTCACTTATCATTCAGGATTCCCCGCAGGTCCAGCGATCTCCGGATACCCCTGTGATCCTCGATAAATCCCAGCAGTACTTGTTTCGGTACGTCGTGGCCTTCGAGGGATAGATCCTTGATGTTCTGGAGGGGCTTTGGATATCCCGGTAACGTATTCTTCGTGAGGAACTGGAAGACTCCCGCGTCGCAGAAACGTTCATGGTATCGGTAGTATCCATTGTCACAGAGGAGCGCCAGTAATTCGAGCTGCTGAGCTTGCGAGACAAGCTGAAGGATACAAAGCCGTCTGATATGAAAATAGCGCAGCTTTGCATCTTCTGCGTCGCCCCAGCACGATCTGCCGCCATGCCATTATAGATCAAGATATCATCACTACTGTGAGCGTCATCAGCAATCAAGTACCAAACTCTGCATCCAGCACAAAGCAATGCATCTGCCTGCATCACACAAAGTCCAGATCTATGACCTCAGTCCACACAGAATTAGCACATCCAATAGCTTCCTGCGTGGTCTGCAATATTCCCTCTACCTGTTCCCAACTCATGTCATGCACTTTTCCCAGCTTGCGTACCAATTCAAACAGTCTCGCGGCAGTATTGATCAGACCTGGAGCACCTCCTGCCGCATGGCCATTCCTGTGTCTGGGAACGCCAAGGCAGCGTCTATGGAAAAACTGCTCCAGCCAGTACAACAAGTTGGGCCACAGTTGTCTTTCCCTAGGCAAGAAAATCTTCTGCCCTCGGCTACCAGACGGGACTTTGAAGTCCGCAGGCGCAGTGACCTCCCTGTCGAAGTTGAGCGAGAAGTCAACATTTGCTGTGAGACGCATTGGTGAGGCTTTGCACCAGACGATGTATGCTCGGGCATCGAAGTTTTCAAACGTCCAGACGAAGCTCTGTTCTTTGTAGAATATGGACATGGCTTCTGATCGGACTTGATGGTTGACAGCGAACAAGGGAATCTCGGATGGAGGATGCTTGGGCATGATCAAAAGCCGTCCTTCTCCTAGTCCCATAGCATAGTAGCAGATGTTTTCACGAAGCTCGGTAGGGAGACGGAGCAGTGGAGATGGTCCTTTGATATCTTCTGATGCCATGTTGCTTGTCCTGTGTGTAGGTAGAGACTAGTTAGAGAATATCTCCCACCATCACAGGATGAGGCTCTCACTAACTTAGTTAGCGTGGTTGCTGCACGGAGACAGTATCCCTGTCATGTTTACGTGCTCTCGGCGATCCTTCGACACGCCCCAGAATTCCCACTTACTTCCTGCTGTGTAGCATTCCGACTGCACATACAAAGGCATTGTGCAGTACAACGACGTCGACGAAGTGAATGATCTTGTACAGAACGGTCCGCAAACGCTGCAGAAACGACGTTTGACGACTAACTAGTTAGAGCACGCGACCAACGGCCGGGGCCAACACTTTTTCGATCTCATGAGATTATAACACGAACAGCACTTCTTCTACTTCCACACAGTCCATCATGGGTGGTCGCTACCGATCACTCAGTGGACGATATGTCGAGCCCGAGAAGCCCCGAAAATCGTTCGATTCCTCGATCTCCGACGACGATGCTTTCGCCAGCAGTAATGCGCCGATGCTGGCTTCGCACAAATCAAAACCCACCTACGCATACCATCTACCACGCAGGCGCTTCAGTCGCTACTTCACTCTCGCCCTGACGACGCTTCTTGGACTGTTCATCTGGTGGCTAGTGAGCTCGTCATATGCTTCGCGCGCAGAAGTCAAATTAGGCCTAAAGAAGCCGCCTCCGCCGCCCGCATTTGAGAACTTCCCTTTCCTCAAGCGCTATCACGGTGGCATCAGGTCATTGGTGTCGAGAAAGGAGAACGATGCTCTCAAGGAGTATCCCGTCAGCGAGGATGAGGAGCTGAAGAGGCTGCAGGAAGCGGCGCTGAAGCAGAAGGAGCTGCAGGACAAGGAGGACGCGAGGAAAAAGGGCTTCAACAAAAGAGAGGTCAAGCAGGGCAGGAGGTTCGACCCATATTCCAGAGCTGTGGGCAGAGGCATATTCGAGGAGCCAGTGACGTGTTATCTGGATAACAGCACCAGAACGACCGTTCCCCTGCTTCTGAGCTACGAGGGAGTGCCAAAAGGCTTCCCCGATCCCATCTATGGAAGTCACGATCTGCTAGGACTTCGCGGCGACGTGTGCTTCGAGCGATACGGACGACTGGGACCGTATGGATATGGCTACAGCAAGAAGTTTGGAGGAAGCGGCTCTGGCATGGAGGGCGAGAAAGAGGGCTCGGAGCAGGTCTGGGGCGACGAGCTGGAGATCGACTACAGAAATGTCCAGTGGGCAGAAGTGCAGGAGCGATGTCAACAAGCCAACGCCCACCGCTTCAAGCCCCCTCCGAAGCTGAGCCAGAATCACTTCTTCACTTCCATGGCTGCTGGCGGCCCTGAGGCAGAGAAGTCGGAGGCTAAGGAACCGGAAAAGGCGTTGACGGTCAATGGCAAGCACTTTGAGAACCGGACTGCCATTTTGATTCGAACGTGGTGGGACTACAAGTACGACGATGAGGACCTCTTCTATCTGCGGGCGTTGGTGAACGAGCTTGCCATACAGACTGGAGGCGAGTACGTGGTGCACTTCTTGATCCACGTCAAGGACGACAATATGCAGATCTGGGCAGACGAGGACACCTACCAGCGGATACTGAACGATGCGCTTCCTGCAGAGTTCCGCGGCATGGGTACGCTCTGGTCGGAACGACAGATGGGGTTGATCTACGGCGGCGTGGCAGAGTCTTTCTATCGCGACCTTCCCGTTCACGGTGCCTACCGCAGCACGTACATGCCGGTCCAGTACTTCGCTCACATGCATCCCGAGTACGAGTTCTTCTGGCACTGGGAGATGGACATCAGATATACCGGAAACTTCTTCCATCTGTTCACAAAAGTGACCGAATGGGCGGCACAGCAGCCGCGAAAGGGCTTGTGGGAACGGAATGGTCGCTTCTACATCCCATCTGAGCATGGGAGCTGGGAAGACTTTAGACAAATGGTCCGCGTTCAAATCGAGCATGGTACAGCTCATGGGAGTAACGCATACAACAAAGCGCCCAAGGATGCCGCCAAGGCCCACCCTCTTGATGAGGCTGCGAGGCAGGCTGAGGCGCCAGTGTGGGGTCCAATGCCTCCGACAGGTGGAAACGATGCTACAGATCTCCCCGAGAACGATCCGAAGCCGCCCACCACCTACGATGCCGACAAGTACGAGTGGGGCGTCGGCGAAGAAGCAGATTTCCTCACCTTCAATCCTCTATTTGACCCTCACCAAACCAACTGGATCCTTGCAGAGGACACCACAGGCTACAACACGTCAGAGGGGCAGCCGCCTCGGAGAACCGCAATCATCACAGCGAGTCGCTTGAGTAGAAGGCTACTCGAAACCATGCATCGCGAGACCGCATTGAAGAGGCATACCATGTTCTCCGAAATGTGGCCCGGAAGTGTGTCTCTGCATCACGGCTACAAAGCAGTCTATGTTCCGCACCCAGTATACATCGACCGCGCATGGCCAACAAGCTATCTTGCAGCAATCTTCAACAACGGACGAAACGGCGCGAGCGGAGGCGCCAGGACCTCTGTCTTTAGTGACGAAAGGCAAGTCAACTTTCTGGGCACGACCTGGTACTATCATGCTGGCTTCTCGCCCAATCTCTGGAAGAGATGGTTAGGGTTCAAGGTCGACAATGATGGCGGAGAGGAATTCGAGAAGGCGAATGAAGGGCGAATGTGTTTGCCCGCAATGCTGCTGCACCCAGTCAAGGACGTCAATCTAATTTATGAGCATAGGGAAGGCGAGTAGGCTGTTTGCATGCATCTGATTGGTTAGCGAGGCGTTGAGATGTACAGGTATCATGAACAGCATATCAGGGATAATGAACGCAGAGCATACGACCAACGACAATACTTACGACATGTGATCCGCATATACACTGATCGTGCGATGAAATCGGAAGGTTGGAAGACACAACTCAGGCCTGTGTCACATGTGAACTGACATCAACGCTCCGCGCGATCCACTTCTGGATACATCAATGAATCGCCTCAGTGGCTAGAGCGTCAAGAGCGACATCGTGCACACGACTGACATGTGCACGCTGCCGTGTCGAATGTTATCATCTGGCGACAGTGAGACTTAGCAGATGTTGCGAATCCTGGATTGGCCGAACTGTTGCAACAACCGCAACGGCGCACCAAACTTTAGTGGCACTTGCCTGAGACCACGCCCGTGACAACCACATTCACGCATTGGCTCTGAAACTGTCTACATGCACACCATGGCATGCAAGCACATGTCTCACAACCTATCTCGAGCCCCGAAGATGTTTTCGACGCGTGCTTCTCTTTCCTTGCACCACGCTCTCTACCCCAGAATAGCTGGTGTTGCAGTCGTGGTGCACGCAGAATGTCAACAATGGGCGACTACGAAAGCAGCAGTGTCGCCACGAGCTCAGCGCCAGCAAGGCGTCAAGCTGCTTCTGCCTTTTGGACGAAGCAGTTCGCCAATCTCGAAGCCGAGCAATTCCCAAAGCTACCCTCCATGACTTATCTTGCACGACCTGGTCAAAATGTCGAGCACAACATCGAAGGCCTAGGATGGGACTCTAGCGCGTTCAAGCCCTCGGTCTTCATCCGCCTGGCTTGGGCGATACTGCAGTCCAGGTACACCAACAACTTGGACATCCTCTTCGGAGCTGCAGCAGGAGTCAATGGAACGGCATTTCCCAACCGTATACAGCTCTCCCGAAGTGCGACAATCTCAGACACATTGCGAGATCTTCAAGTCCAAGGAGAGCAAATGGCCATACACAGCAATGTCGGATGGGACATGATACAGGATGCAAGCAAGGAAGCTGAAGCTGCTTGTGATTACAAGACGTTGCTTGTCCTGACTTCTGCTGAAGCGAATATGGAACAGCAACGTGAGCGAAGGAGAAAGTCATTGGTAGATCTCTGTGCTTTGACTCTGGAATGCACAGTCTCGACATCTGGTTTATGGATCAGATTCGTCCACGACCCGGCGGTTCTCAGCAGTGAGCAGGTGGAACGTATGAGCTCGCAGCTTGGCCATGTCCTGCGTCAGATATTGATGCAGCCGCAGTCCACTGTCAGTGAGATCAGCATCGCGTGCGAGGAGGATTTGCAGGACATCTGGAGCTGGAACAAGACCATCACTAAGGCAATCGACATCCCTCTTACAGCGACTCTAGCCAAGATCGTCACCAATTATCCACACTCTCTGGCAGTGGAGGCGTGGGATGGCTTTTTCACATATCAGCAGCTGGACGAGCTCTCTACACGCTTGGCTTTCCATCTGGCAGAACGCGGTGTGGGCGCAGACGCAGTGGTGCCGCTACACTTTGAGAAGTCGAGATGGATGAGTGTGGCTATTGTTGCAGTCATGAAGGCTGGTGCTACATCGATGCTCCTGAATGCCAATCATCCAGCTGCGTATCTTCGCAGCTTGACTGGACGTGTGCAAGCTTCAGCTCTGATGTGCTCAGCGAACACTATTTCCCAGGCTACACTTCTGGTCGACTGTGCTGTTGTGGCCTTGGACGAAGACTTCTTCGCGAGCTTGAACATCGAGCCTGTTGAGCCTCGACCTTCATGTCAATCCTCTGACAGGCTGTGCCTCATACCCAACGGCACGCGATCGCTCACCGCACTTACGCACAAAAATTTCGCTACTGCTCTAGTGCACCAAACACAGCTCTTTGGCATTATAGCCAGGTCTCGGATCTACGATCTCGATTCCTACAGCTCTGAGCTGACATGGCTCAATCAACTTCTCGCCTTGTCCAACGGCGCCTGTCTTTGCGTACCCTCGGACGAAGAGCGCAAGGGCGACCTTGCAGATTCGCTTTCCAAGTTTCGAGCCACCACACTCATCACGACTGCTGCCTCGGCACAAAACATTGACCTCTCGCAAGCCATCGATCTCGAGACACTAGTGGTCAGTGGTGAAGTTACACCCAAGTTGGAGCTTCCGCCCCATGTCAAGCTTGTCAGTGTCTACGGCATGGCTGAATGTTCGATCGTTGCAACTTATGCTACTGAGCGTCAGGTCCTTGATGAGGAACGTTGTGTTGGAAAGGGACTAGCGACGAACACTTGGGTGGTGTCAACATCAGATCCGGACGAGCTTTGCGGAGTTGGCGAGGTGGGTGAGCTTTGGCTCGAGTCGCCACTCGTCGGCGAAGCATACACCGATCATGGCAAGGAGAAAGTCGCATTCATCGATCGAGCTAAGTTTCTGGCTCAAGGCGGACCCGACGTAGTGGGCAGACAAGGACGACTTTATCGAACTGGAGATCTCGTACGATACTTGCCTAACGGCACTATCGTATTTGCCGGCCACCAGAGCGACTGCATCAAGAGGATAAGGGGACACCGTGTTGATCTCGACGAGGTCGAAGAACAAATGCGTCGACTCCTGGGCTCCAAGGTGGACGATGTGGTGGCAGAGGTCATCTCTGCGCAGGGCCAGCCCGCTCCCGTTCTGGCGGCCTTCATCATGCCTGCTGGCGACAATAGCGATTCCGCTGCGATTGGAAGAACAACAGCACAGATCGCCGAGGAGCTCGCAGCTAAGCTGAAGCAATCCCTGCCATCTCACATGGTGCCAATCGTCTTCTTGCCACTCAGAGCAGTCCCGCGAACAGCCACAGGCGCTATTGACCGCAAGAAGTTGCGCGAGAACGCCGAGCGCAAGTCACAGGACCCGGAGAACCGCACTGCGGAACATGCTATCAGACCAGCGCAGGCCATGACTGTCTTGGAAGTTCAGCTTCAACAACTATGGGCACAAGTTCTGTCCATCAAGGACCGTACCAGTATCACGGCCAACTCTGACTGGTTTACGCTCGGTGGAGACGAAGCTGCCGCAATGCGTCTGGTAGCTGCAGCGCAGAACTGGGGCCTGGCGGTAGCTGTAGCGGATGTGCTTGCTCGGCCTAGACTTGCGGACATGGCAGAAAGCGTCAAACACTTCCACAGAGCCTCTATCGTAGCTCCAGAGGGCATGAATCAGCCTTGGTCTGAGATGCGTAGGGGCACGTTTCAATCCAGCTTTGCGTCGTTAACATCAAGCGTCCGCGATTCTGCTGCTGCACCGCCAACGGCGCACAACAGCATGGACAGAAGAAGATCTAGCATTCTGGTTAATGGAAAGGAGGAGCTCTCTGCGACTCCTATGGCACTGATGCAAGCCACCGCGAAGCAGCAGAGATTGCTCCAAGGCTCGTCAGACCGCAAATTCACGGGTATGGAGTATTACGCATTCGACTTGTCGCCGGAACTCGATCAAGCCAAAGTCCTCGATGCTTGTCGAAAGCTGGTGCAACATTTCGATGTCCTCCGCACAGTCTTTGTGCAGATTGAGGACAACATCTACTTGACGTTCCTGCCGAATGTTGACGTTCCAATCGAGGTTCATCAAGTCACAAGCACGCTTGAAGAAAGCTCGAAGTTGGTCGTGCAGAAGGACTCAATGTTGCCAGTGGTTCTAGGCAGGAGCTTGCTGCGCATCTACGTCTTGCACCAAGCCTCTAAACATATGCGGATCATCCTCCGGACCAGCCAGGCTGTCACAGACACGACAAGCATGGCTTCACTCAGTTCTGCTCTGTCTGAGGCTCTGAGCGGCGACGATCTCCCCAGCGCCCCGAGCTTCCTCGACTACCTCCGCCATACCTCAACTCTCACCTCCAGTCAATCCTACTGGCGGAACCTCCTCCTCGGAGCACCCATGACCTTCATCCCGAAATCGCCGTCTTCACCATCTCAGCCAAGTGCCATCATCTCCGTCAGCACCACGCTCCCCCTCCCCTCCATATCATCCTACACCCCCTCCACAATCTTCACAGCCGCCTGCGCTCTGCTCCTCTCCCGCCTCTCTCGTTCAACCAGAGAAGTCGTCTTCGCCCGTCACGCCACTGGCCGCAGCGCTCTCCCCACACATCTCCAAGACGTCGTCGGCACCTGCGAGAACCTCGTTCCTGTGCGCGTCCGTCTTGAGCCAAGAACTTCAATTATGGGCCAAGTCGCGGAGCAGTACATGGCCGGACTACAGCACGAACATGTGGACTTCGAGAGTGTGGCGAATGACAATGCTTTGACTGTCCTGGGCGATGGCAATGGCAAGGATGGCAGTAACAACAACTCGGGTGTGGGCGTTGACTTCGGCCTCGTCACTTCTTTCCTGCCGCAGCAACAACAGATTACTGGCGATGATGGTGAAAGAGGAGAAGTGGCGATAAAATTTCTGGGCCGAGGTGAGGGTGTGCCGAGGAGTAATGCTGTGTGGGTGGAGGGTAAGGCGATGATATATGGCAGGGTTGGAGTTGAGATCAGAACCAAGAGTAGTGTGCAGAGTCGGAAGAAGTTGGGTGGTATGCTGGGGATGTTGGAGGAGGCTCTTGCCGAGTTGGGAAGGGAAGGGAGAGGTAAGAGAGGGGTGGAGTGAGTAGATGAGTAAGAGTGGCTCAGCGCGTGAGCGATGGTTGAGAAAGTTGGATCTGTGTATATGATAAGCATTGTTCGTACTGTAATTGAGTCTTTGAAGATGAGTAGGTGTAATGTAGTGTCGCGCTGAGGATATACTCTACCTGGAATGTGGCTACAAGAGCGTTACTTCACTGCTCTCGGAATCAGTGCGAGCCAGGTGTTCTATTTCACACACAGGCGTGCTGTGTGACGCATTCTCACTACCTTCTAAGGCATACCAGGAGTTCGAAACGGCTAGATTGAATGTCTGCTTGGACAGCTGGCGGTCACGGATACTAGAAGCAGCTCTTGATGATCACGCAACACATGTCCTCGCTGCTAGCCACAGGCAGGCCATGACGGTGCCGGACTTCGTTTAAGCTGGTGGTTTAATTATTTGACATAATTCAAGGCATATCGCATTCAGTGTCCAGCTCAAGCGGCGTGAACGTGATGCGTTCTAGAGACTCGTTGTCAAATCCTCGAGGACTTACTTTGTAGCAAGACGCCTTTACACATTTAGCAGTGAGCATCATCTGAGCAGGACAGCGCTTCTCATCGATGTGCAATTGTTGCGTGCAACACAGCCAAAGGCACGACAGCGTTGAGCTACGATCCATTTTTGCACGTGTAGTCAGACCAGCGCTGGCACAGGTCTTGATGTCGGAAACATTGGCGTCCGTTCCGCAGCGCACATACGGCCACTCCAATCAATGTGCAATCCCATGCCACGCGCCCAAGGGCCTGATGATTCCAGGATGAGCTCCAGGTAGATTGCAGCCGCATCATTCTCGACCATCAGCTGCGCACGCACACACAGGCTTCTGTTTGATCTGAGGTCAAGCAAGCCGGAGCTGTGGCCATACGCATCCTGATCGCCGCAGAAGTGATCGACACGAGGCAGACAGGCAGGCTGTACATAAGCGATGCACAGAAAAGGACGGTCCAGGCTGGTCCTGATGTGTGCAAGGGTTGATGCTGGTTGTTGCCAATTTCAGCTCTTCGAGCACCATCGTATGATTCTGGTTACAAGAACTTCCGTGAAGCTGTGTGAGAGGATGTACTGTCTACGGAGATGCAACAACATAGCTTGTGCTTGCATCGAACTGCCGAGCTCGGACGGAGCCGTCGTGTAATGCTTAGCTGAACCTTCATAGATGGCCCGCGTACGCGATGTTGAGCGGTGTGCGGTTGAAATCCGCACCGTCTGCCAACATCTGGAGATGTGTGCCATGTTACCAGTGGTAGGCACGTCCTGCGAAGACGTGCTGCTGCAGTGCTGCTCGTGCTGAGGATGACGCCAGTCATGCAGAGCCGTATCTGCTTGCCCAGAACTGCTAGCTTGAGTCAATTATCACCGACGATCTTCACTTCCCAGACCTTGTTGCTTATCGAGTCGTGTGTAGTGACATACTATTGCCACGACTTCTTGCGATACGACCGGACCGTGCTTCACCTCAGTCGTGAGTCCTCCCAGCTGTAAGCGAGTTGGAGCTGGTCTACGCTGCTACTCGGACGCAGAATACCGATTGCTGCATCGGAGAGCTGGCAGGCACTATTAATCATCTCCCATTGAAGGAGGAAATGATCGTCGCATGGCCCATAACGAGTGCATCGGCTTCGGAGCACCAGTAATTGGACAAGTGCTCGAGCTGAGGTGCTTCGAGCCGGCAGCTGTGGGCGTGGTCCACATGAAGTCACGGAGCACAATGCTAGGATGCATGAGTACTGTCAATGGTCGTCTCGCCTTGGCACTTTTAGGAGAATCCTCCGTCTCAGGCTGCCCGCACTTGGGTCCGAGTCATCAGTCGCAGCAATGAGATAATCTGCTCGCAAGCTTGGAGAACCCTCAGACGACGCGTAACTGCGGTGATCATTGGTCCTCGGCCCTCTCTGGAGATGCATGGTCTGCCCTCCTGATAACGGCATCGTTGCTGCGACTGAGCTCACTGGCTGCTCTGGTTGGCTCAGGTCGAGTAGCCCATGCAACTAGTGCAGTAGATCTCGGACAACTGCTTGTTGAAGCTACATGTACATAAGCAAGCCAAGCACAGGCTGTGAGTGAACACGAGGTGGAGAGTCGCAGGCTGTCAAAGGAACAAGAAGGTTTGCTGGTAGCGAGGCTCGATATCTGTTACTCCGCCCTTGTGCGTGATGCCACGTGAAGTGCGCTGCTGAGATGCCTCGCTTCGATGCGCGCTGAGCATGTGCTATGAGGACGTCAGTAGTTTCGGCGTCAGCGTGATGATTCATTGCAGTTGGTGGGTTCGCAAGAGTTAGCCGTGAGAGGGGTAATGATCATCTCCAGTTTTCGTCAATTATGCCGAGCAGGACCTCAGCTGATGATATTTCTTCACGTCTTTTGTGTCGTCTGTTTCAGGTTCGCAACGCGATGAGGCCGTAATCGCACGGCGGATGAATGTTGCTGCCTGGTCGGCGGCTTCCTGGGTTACGGTCCGAATGAAGTCCGATCCTGGAGATATTTCGCAATCGCCGACGCGATCTGAATCAGGCGACCTCGTAGCCTCCTAGGATTCAGTCGGCCGTCTCGTTTGTCAATTCGGCAGAAGATCGGGCCGTACGCGCACTGATCTATCTCGCAGACATGTCGCAAGCACTTCGCTTGCCTCGTGGCGACGGTGAGGGGTATCGCGTCGCGAGGACCACGGAAGCTGCGTCTCATGAAGCAAACCCATGGTTGTTTGCTTTTCGCGTGTCGTCTCGTGCTACCATGCATGGATAGTGAAATATGGAAAGGTCCGTCGTTGCCGACCACCGCGGTTGATGAGATGTAAGGACATCCGTTTGGGAGCAGAGATCTCGTGGGACGAGTTTCCGAAGCCAGCTAGGAGTGAGCGAGACGCGCTGTCGTCGAGCGCATGCGTTGGTCAAATAAATCTGGCCTGACGCTTCACATTCCCATGGTCTGCATGTTCAATGTGCGACCACACCACGTGGCTGGCAAGGATAAAATCTCACGGCTCCATTCAATCTGCGACTCGGCATCGTGCAGAATGGTGGCATTTTTTTCGAAGATGTCCAGCAGCCCGATCCACCGCCAATCAAGTCAAGGTCCACATCGTAGATGGACCTGCCATTATTGGCATAGCATCTCACGATGGAGTTAAGGTGACTCCTTGGCTTCCTGCTGGCGCCTTTTAGCGCTTGAGAGACACGTGGCATAAAAAGCCGACATCGAAAAGTCTAGTCTCAGCGGCAAGCCACAAGATAGTAGGCGGCAGACGGTTTGACGCCCGTTAGCATTGGACGTGCCGCTTGCACAATAGTTCAGAGTGTCGTACGGAGGTATGAGGTCTGGACAGCAGCCTGGTCCTGCTGAAGAGTACTGTGGTACATGTGATAGAATGGGGAATGATGGGTTTACCAGCGCTTCGATAGTTGTGTCTGGAACGTCGTTGACCTCGTCCAGGGCAGGCATGTTCCGAGCGAGACCTCAAGCAGGGCTTGGTGGCTGATCCTGAGCAGAAGACTTGCCGCGCCCGTTTCACTATTTTTGGTCGAGGACAAATCGCATCCTACAGCAACGTGCCTTTCGCATTTCAACGGCAACCAATATTACATCGAGGGCTAGAGCAGGTAGAGAAGAAATCTCCGAGCGGATGCCAATAACGTGGAGAGTCGTGCACCTTCGCTCCTGCAGTCTCACGGACATGCTCGCACGCGAGTCATGCTGTTGTGCTCAGTTGGACCGAGATATCCACATTCCTGTTGTCATCGGATTGTCGCAATAGAGTATGAGCTGCACGACGGAAGCGGGCGACTGCAGGTCAAGCTCGAGACACGAGGCCGTAGGGATGTGCTGCTCGGCGCAAGCACTGTCCTGCAGGATTATGCCGTGACTAGAGAACTTGTGCGTTGTGCGTTTGGCGAGCATTCTTCGATAGTCCTTCATCGCATGTGTTGAGAGGCAAGAGCTGTGAGCAAGACGACCAGCGATATCGGTCCACATTGTTGTCCATATCTCAGTCACGACACCGTAAATGTACCTTCCCGATTCGGCGATATGGCACTTTGGCACTTGGCATTTTTGATCGTATGACGGCGAGTTTTGGGCGCATCTAGTGAACATGCTAAACCGCCCATTCTTTGCAGTCGTCGGCCAAAGTCAATATGAGGTTGATTCAACGCCGATGAAACGAGTAGCCTCCCAGCTCAGGAGTTTGACGCATTACATAAGTGCGATCTGTATGGAAGATGTGGCTCTCAGCCCAGAAGGCCAGGAAATTCGAAGCGTCTTCTAGTGGCGTAGATCATGCGCCGACGCGGCTGTCGGCTATGAGTCTTTCCCCCATCGTCGAACGGAGTTTTTCCAGTGCCATGTAACCACAGATCTCGATGCTGGGCACACAGCAGGTGCTACTTGAAGAACGTTGAGTGCGGAGTCAAAGCAAGGCCATCCGATGAGCCAGACACAAGGTATGCAGAGTTGGCGGTTTTGAGAGCGCCACACGGCGCCCAGCATGGTGAGAGTAACCGTCCCACGTGGCAGCCTCCCTCCAAAAGACTAAACGTTAAACACACCTCGGTCAAAAGTCGACATTCCATGCAGACCAGGCGTTGTCATAGCCGAGATTCGTTTGCCGAATCGTAGGTGGTCGTCACGTTGTCGTGCCACGAGGCGACCATGCTGTTCATCATCACATCAGCATGATGAGGAAACCGAAGATTTGGCGGCACGAGCGGGTGAAAGGAGACGGTAGCAAATGCGAAGTGAAGCAATAATATCAGGACCAGTCAATAGAGTCGCACGATCTGTCCCATTCCGCTGAGCGAAACAGGTGAGGTTACATCAAGCCTAAAGCTACCTCGATAAATTGGGTCAGGAGCGAGCAATTGGGCAGAGGAGGAAAGGGTTTGTGCAGAAAGCAGTATAGCTATACGGCTCCTGAGCGGTATGCGCTAAACTTTAGTCACGTTGCGAATTGGCTGTAGTAATAGCTTTGGTACAGCGTCATATCAACGTGGCCCAGTGCAGCAGCGAGGAGTTGTTTTCGGACAGCATTTCCGCGCTTCAGCCACGTTTAAGCTCAGACTCTATGTGTGTGTGCGGAAACCGATGTGTACTCACAAAAGCGGCAGCGAGTCATCAACCGGGCGATTGTGCGCACGTGTTAACGGCGTGTCTCGCGGCTCCTGCTGGAGGGAGCATGTCAAGCCATGTGCCAGACAGGACCGTCAACATGCGTCAGGAATGCGTTTCCCTGAGAACACTGCCTGTCGAACCAACGCTTTCGTCCTTTCGTCCCACGATGTTTGTTTCTCAGCATGCCGCCAGAGCGGACGGGTGAGGCAGTAAGACAAAGGAAAGCTGACTGATCCATGGTTGAAGAGCGTGGCTGCCGGCGAGGGATGCTGGACCCAATAATGCGCATGGGCGACCTACGTAGCGTGAACAATGATGCTTGCGTGTATGGTGAAACGCCTGGGTGGACAGAGAACAAAGCCGACGGACAGCACGGCGGCCAAGCAGAGCCGTGTGTGTGAGACTGCTATCGCTGTCCACGATGCCGTGGTGACGGTGTGTCAAACACGAGCACGGGAACTTGTATGCTGTCTCTGCTGCCACGCGTGCGCACCAGGACCTGTCAGACTGTGAGAATGCTGAGGGAGAGATGATGCCCAGGTCTGAGCAGACCTGTCCGGAGCTGGGCAGCCCAGCTCGCCCAACGTGAGCAAACGAGATTTTGGCCACAGAGATGGTGTGTGCCATGGTGCCGGCCAAGGGAGGAGTTTTTTAGTCCCAGCGCTTTTGCCGAGCACGACGTGCCGCCCTAGTTTGTGGTGCAGGGCCGGTGGATTCGCATTGGTCACTGCCCACGAGTTATCCTAGCCTGCCGGCGTCCTGTGCACGACGATCAGTACAAGATGACTGCGCCAGGTTGGGTGCAAGCACTGGGGTCATAGCACTCTTAGCTAGAGGCATACCCTTGTTAGCATCTCCCGGCCCGCTCATCTGCGACTTGTACAAGACTGCCATGATATCCGCCGCCGACCCAGCATATACTGGCACATCCCGCATTCCACACCACACGCATTCCACGACCGCGTTGACAAAGGCAGCCAAGGCCCACGAGGTGCCCGCCACGAGTCGATCGCATGCACCCATCCTGACGTAGCATCCATCTCTCAAACACGACTTTGCCGACAGCAGCAGTAGCAGTAACCGCAAGTATACAAACTGCTTGCTTCATCCTCAATCCTTCCATAATACTCTAGAGACGAACGCCATAAGACGTTCTGTCTGCACCTACGATACATACCTACAATCACCATTCCTGTCGACAAGGTGGATTCCCGGCAGCAGCAAGCGATCCCGTCGACGGTCAAGAGCAAAGCTCACTCCCGTCTGGCTTCCTTTAGCCGTCAGCGACTTCGCGGGATCGTACAGTCCATTGACGTCCAGCCCCAAGGCGAGACACTCGAACGAGTGCCTGTCTCGCCTTCTGACGTCGGATCGCACCACAAGCGCTCTAACGCTTCGACGCGGTCTAACACCTCGTCTGAGACAGCACTCACGGACGATTCCAAGTCGATTATAAAGTCCAGCGACGACAAACCAAGCCGTGAAGACGCTGCAACGTGGATGGAACGTGACAGAGCAGACGGAGAAGAATATCAAGACACTGAAGCATACGAGCGCATCCTGCGCAGAAGTCCACGCATGATGCATCAAACATCGTCGAAACTGCTCAAAATGACCGGTGATGATCAGCCGTACACTAGGGTATGTTGTTTGCCTCTCTTTCCGTGCATGTCACGCCGTCAATCCCAACCCACATTCCACGCTGGCATGGTCGACATGCTAGCTCTTCTCCTTTGCATCAGCGTATATTCAGAGAATGCAAGACTTACGATATGTGCAGGATTTCAAAGATTTATTTGCTACCCTGATTGTCAGCTTGCCACTTACGGCACACCGAGTGCGATTCACCAAATATCCCCACACATTTACCACCGAGGAAGCGATAACGAACTTGGGCTCGCTGAAGTTTTCGCAATCGAATCGAATGCCGGACCCCAAGGCACCTGATAGGATAGTAACGACGACCACGACGACGACTTTTTCCATGGCGCGCGAAATGGCACGAGCGACCTGTGCACGATTCTTGGAGGCGAGAATAATAGAGTCGGTGGACGGCAGGACCGATTTCAGTTCAAGGAGTTCAGTCTGGCAGCTCACACCCAAGGGCATGCACATCCTTCATCGCTTCTGCCAAAGGAATGGCATTCATCAGCGTCACGTCAACGAATTGTTGGACTCGCCTCGCAATGGAATGAATCTGGTCATCCTAGAGCGTGATCCAGAGACGGATGAGATTATGCATGACTCGGACACTGTCAACGTACTCTTCCGCCGATTTGCTGGCGACTCTGGACCAAATGTGAAAGCCGAGGGAGCATCATCGGACTCTGATTCAATGAACGAGTCTCCAAACGGACTCACCGGGGTCAAGATGGAACGCGCCAAAAGCACACGAAAAGACCAAAGGGCGCATTATGTGTTCACTGGTAAGCACGCGTTCGACTGGCTTATGGATTGCACGACAACCGTCAACAAGCGAGAAGGCTTCACACTCGCCAACCTATTCCTACATATCGGTCTCATTGAGCCGTTCGGCGCAGACCAGCAGAACGCTGCCCGGTTCGCTGCTTCAAGGCATGTCAAGTATGCAGTGACGTTGAAGGGAATGCAAGTAGCTGGCTGGGTGCCCACGCCTGCGACATCCTCCCATGGCGAGTCAGCGACAAACGCAGCCCGGCCGACTGCTGCCAATGTGCCAGTGCGTGACTCGAACACCAACCGCATGACAGTGATCATCCGCGATCCGGCTCTGCGACTACTTTTTAGGGAATACCTTCGTGAGACGCATTGCGAAGAAAACCTCTCTTTCTACACCGAGGTCAAGGCGTTTTTGGACGACTACCAACGGGCCAAACGCGGTTCTCCCACACCCAGGCCAGATGTCATCAGGGAAACCCTCGCGTCTGCGTATTCTCTCTACAATGCATTCCTTGCTCCCGGCTCACCGTGCGAGCTGAACATCGATCACAACCTACGAAATGCACTTGCTGCACGAATGACGCGCGCAGTCGGAGAAGACGAGCAGATGATTCGCAGTCTGGACGAAGTCGCGGACTTGTTCGATCAGGCACAGAGCAGTGTCTTCAAGCTTATGGCCAGCGTGAGTTGCTGCATATTTTTTTCTACCGCTCGGAAGAATGCTGACTTTTCCCAGGACTCTGTGCCTAAATTCTTCCGCGAGCCCAAGTACGCGGCGGTCCTGCGAGAGCGCAACCTAGAAAACATGATATCGAGGTTCACGGCGACAAGCGTTTCCGGCTAGACACTGGAGCCATTCAGCCAAAGTCTGTCCCCATCCCGGTCATCGAACGATTTGTCGCGCTCGCCCAAAGATGGGGAACTCCGTCAGAGGCCGCGAGTCATCAGCACCTCTGGCATTGGAGAACCAATCCTCGTGCCCGACACGAGCCAGGGCCTGCATGAGTGATGCTTGACTCGTGCTTCTAAAGTGCCGGATTACCATGCAGTCATCGCGTGGCATGCACAAAGCTTACGGCTCCTTTCAGACAACTCCTAAGATTCGTGCGAAACTCTTTGCAGAAAGCGAAGAACGAAAGTCAATATGCACCTGTACTATTGAAGTATCTGCGTGTGATGAGGTGTGGGACGCTGAGCAGTAACAGCACGCACGAAGACATATCCGAATGTCGACCGCTCTACTGGGAAATGTGCTTCGATACACGACACGTCTTCTTTGCTTTTTTGGATATGATGAGTGAGCGATGGGCGTTGAAGGGCCGAGCGAGATACCAATGTTTGTGAACGATTGCTGACGAGCGATGCATGACATGGACGTTATATTTGATTTGGAATAAGCATTGCGATCGGAGTCTTCTTCTTGTGGCGGTCAGCGAGTGATGGAGTGGGTGAGGCCCTGCTCGTTGATGGTACACACAACCTACCATCCTAATACCTCTTTCGCGCTGTGGCCATGGAGCTCAGCTCTTGCCTTTGAGCAGGGGCGAAGGAAGCGGTGCAAGACATGAAGGCGAGGCATGGCATGGCGGAGAAAGTTCCGTAGACTGGTCGCGAATGGACGATGGGTGTGTACAGTAGATCATCGCCTTCGAAGATCAAATCATTCGCCTATCAATGCAGAACTTGAGTTGCAATCGTTGTATTGTGACGTTGTTGCTGCCTGGTTGTGCCAGTGAATTGGTGATTGGTTCCTCTGGACGACCGAGATCGGATCCGATGTTTACCGCGTGAAGGCGCGTTGAGTACGTGCATGCATCTCACTCTTCAGCTTCGTCAGTCTCGAGTGCGTAGCTCGCAGCCATGGGTGGGCCGCCTGGAGTGAGTACAGCAGTAGAAGAGGCATTTGTAGTCTACCGCTGTGTTTACTGACCTCAATCAACAGTCCCAAGCAGTTCCGCTCCCGACCAATCTTCCTTTCCGCATCGTCTCCAAGACTATAGGATCTGGCGCATATGCCTCGTAGGAAATCGATCCCGAGAATCTCCACAGATGGCGTGGAGCTGACAATCATATCTCTGCTATAGCATTCGCAAGGCGGCTCCTCCTCACGCTTCGGGCCCCGTCATCGCCGTCAAGTTCATCAACAAAGACCACGCCTTCCGCGCCGGCCGTCTACGTCCTCGGCAACTACAGATCGAACTCTCCCTCCACGCTCACGTCTCCCCGCACCACAACATCATCCGCTACATTCGCCATGGCGAGGATGCAGCATGGGTCTGGCTCGCTCTCGAACTCGCCGAGGGCGGCGATCTCTTTGACAAAATTGAAGCAGACTCGGGTGTCGGCGAGGATGTCGCGCACTTTTACTTCACGCAACTAGTCAGCGCCATCGCGTGGTGTCATGCCAAAGGCGTGGCGCATCGAGATATCAAGCCTGAGAACATGCTCCTCTCTGCTGAAGGGGATTTGAAGCTGGCGGATTTTGGGCTCGCGACGCAGTTTTTGGAGTTGAAGACGGGGAAGAGGAAGACGTGTGGGATGGTGTGTGGTAGTCCGCCATATATCGCTCCCGAGATCATTGAGGTGGGGAAAGTGAATCAGAAGCGGAAGAGCAGAGAGGAGGAAGGGAAAGTGGGATATGATCCTGCGGGCGCCGATGTGTGGTCGTGTGCGATTGTGCTGTTTGTGCTGCTGGTGGGGAATACGCCATGGGACAGTCCGGTCATGGAGGACAGTTATGAGTATCACGAGTATGTGACGACAAAGGGCAGGACTACAGACGAGTTGTGGGAGGGCGTGCCAGTGGAGGCGCTGAGTTTGGTGCGAGGGATGTTGAATGTTGCGCCGGAAGGGCGTTTTACGCTGGAGTCGGTCAAGAAGCATCCGTGGTTCACGAGGAGTAATCAGCATTTGAACTCGAAGGGGCGAGCGAAGGATCCTATCAGTTTGGCGACGCAGATGATGGAGTCCTTAAAGGTCGACTTTGCGGCTGGAGTGCAGAGCAGTCAGAGGCGAGGGGCGCAGAAGCAAGCGGCCAGTCAAGCAGATGCTATGGACGTCGACAGCAGACAGGAGCCGAGCTGGGCACGATTTGCCTCGACCCAGCCAGAAACACCTATCGGCGATGGATCTGCCTTTGATTGGGAAGCGCCGCCGCGGTTGGGAGCTGGCAATGGCGTATCTGCGTCACAGCCACAAACGAACCATGACCGGACAGCTGCTGTCGCGGCGCACACATCAATCGCAGCACGGAATGGCCAGTTCAGGCCCATCGACCTACACGATCTTTTCTCCGAAGACCCTTCGATGAGCCAGTTCTCGGCTACACCTACAGTACCACTTACTCTCACGCAAGCCGCACGCCAATTCAAGGACATTGTTCCTTCGCACTCTCTGGCACGATTCATTTCCATCCTGCCATATAGTCAACTACTTCCCATGATCATGGATGCTCTGCACCGACTGAATATCCCTGTCGCACCACCAAGCGCTGCTTCATTGGAAGGGAAAGAGGACGTGGTGAGTATATGGGTTAAGACTCTGGACGCGAACAAGATGCCGATTCAAGGTCAAGTTGTGGTCGAGAGGATACGAGTTGGCGGAACTGCTAGTGGTGTTGGCGCAGTAGAAGTGCTGGAGACGCGATTCTTGAAATTGAAAGGCGATCCTCTTGGCTGGAGGCGACTGTTCAAGCAGGTTGCTGTGCTTTGCAAGGACGGCATCGTGGGCGCTGGCCAACAGTAGCAGACATATCATACATTGGGCTGGGAGGATCACAACACAGGACTACAGGCATTGGACAGAACTCGGACACACGGAAGGAATTGTTTGGCATTGGACAGGATTGGACTGCATGCATAGATGAACATGATACCCAAGATATGACATGATCTTTGAACTCTGCACGCTTTACGCGTTGATTGTGGAAACAGGAAGTACTTGCTAATCGACCTTCAAGACTGGCCAAAAAGATGAGGCGAATTACACTTACAGCAACGCGCGATTGCCTATCTTGATACAAGCGCTTTATGGTCGAAGTCTGACTTGGCAGGATTAGTCGAATTGCGTCTGCTTAGACAGTGCTGCATCTCCAAGCTTCGTGGCCTTCACAGGATAAGGCTATTCTCGCGAACCTAGACACTAATCACTGTTCGAGCTACTAGTGGCGGTCTCGTATCCACACAGCTCCCAAAGGAACAAACAGCAAAGCCAACGAACATCAACAACGACCGCCCTTCGTCCCGACTTCAGACGAAGACATCTCCTGATCACACTCTCAAGATAACGCATCTGAGTTTTTGTGCTTGGAACTCTGTACCTGCGTCCACGACAGCTTTCGAAGGTTTCTCGGTGCCGCCTTGCACCTTAATGCAAAAGTATATCTACGGCGACTCGCATCCGACTTGTCACCTGCAGCGGCCACGGCCTGCTCATGACACTCTCTCATTGCTCGCAATAGCCAGCATGAATCTGACGGCAACGACCGCGTAAGCTCTATCAACGACCATGAAGCCGACCACTATGAAGACAACACAACTCAAACGACCTTTCCCCCCTTCCCTAAAGAGAGCAGCATCTCCCACGTTTTAACTTCCCAATCCCCTCCACATCAGCCAAGCACCACTCACCCATGGAACCTTGCCAGTCAGTCGAAACGAAAAACGTGCTGCACCTGTCTGTTGTCTGGCTCTATCGAACCACAGCATGGCTCCCATGGCTATACATCAGCGGTGAAGCAAACTTCTGGCCAATTGCCGAGAAGACAGGGTTGGGATGTCAGCGTGAATTGAGTTTGATGGGGGGAGATGCTGGTGCGAGACCACGTTTCCTGTGTGTGCGTGCGCAGGGATGGTGGGGATCTGGGAATGGCGTGGGGATCATGTGTCGACGCGCCGCTGGGAGGGGGTGTGGATCGTGGTCATGTGTGACTTGGTTGTGGCGTGTGAGTGAGTTGGTGGGCGGGATGGTTAGGGCGGAAGATGTGGTTTGCTGTTGTTCGTGCTGATGCGCATACGCATGCTCGTACTCATGCTCGTGCTTAGGCTTAGGCCTAAGCTTTCTGCCACTGAGCAGGACATTGTGGCGGAAGACGTCCGATCGACCACAGCAGGAGAGCTCGTCCGCCTATCGTTCTCGTCTTTCTTTAAGATCGTGAGCTTGCGCTAATGATGCAACAGGACTCCATATCGAGGAACTTTGTGCTTTGGATGAAATCTGTCGCAAGAGACTACTTGTCCGTGTTGCAAAGGACGATCGCCTATATGCAGTGTGCTTCAGCAGGCATGAATTGTAACCAAGTTCTCTGGAGAAGTCTTCGACTCCAACCGACATCTCCACGGAGTGTGCACGTCTACACGTGTCCGGGCACAGTATGAGACCTCATCCCGGACACTTATAGATATCCAAGGATCATATGACAGCCTGACTCATGACAAAGCACACCAAGTTGACCTGAGTCAGCATACGACCCTAGGTATGTCACCCGCTTGCTGTGTTCAGCAGCTTCAGTGGAAGCTCTTCGGGTGAATGTCACAGCGATGCACGATGAACGATGCACAATGCTCACGCAGCAAATCCGAACGAGATGTTGGTGAAGTATCAGGGCCAGCATACTGCCAGTGTACCAAAATTGGCACGAATTGCTTGTGCATGCCGCACAGCTGGACATTTTGTGAATACAAAGGACCTAGCATCCGAAGCCTAGATGACGGTCGGTCGAACTAGCCATTACTATGCTATGGATCTGCTTGTCGCTGACTAAAGAGCGTACTCGTTGCAGAAGTCAGGACGACTGAGTGGATTAGGTGGCTCACTTTGGGCGTGATCAGATTGCGCAACGACAAACGGACAACTTCTCCCTTCGTCATGCGACATCTTTCTCCAAACTTCACTTATCTCGGGAATGAATTCGGTCCCGCACAAAAAACGGCTCCGGGTGACGCCAGCCCAAGAGAGCAGTTGATTAAAGCCATGCGCTTCATATCAAAACAGAAACCCCGCTTCGATACACAAGTATTGGATTGCGAGGTTACTCTCGACAGGCGTAAGCATGAAGCGACAGCGTGGCTGTTAGTCAGGCAGAAGGGTCTATGCGAAGGGCCTGCAATGATCGGACAGGAAACGGTCGTGAAATATAAGTGGCAAAAGACTGGTATGATCTGGCAGTGCGATGGGTTTGTGGGCATAACAGGTGCCGGTGGCTGGACTTTAAATGACGCTGTGCCGCTTGACACTCAAAACTTCATCGACGGCGATTTGGACGGCTCCCTCTTGGAAATCAACGAGTATAATTTCAGCCCGCGTAGAGAGAAACACGAAAGGTCAGTGCAGAAATCGCAATGCGGGCTTGCCCTTTGGCTTCTTTCTCACTCACAACCTCGACTGTAGACCACCTACCGCCGAAATTCTGCGCAAGAACCAAATGCAACGTCAGCCTTGTGGTCTGGCAAGCACAGAAGACCCTAGCGCTCCGCGGGGCAGTGTTGTTACGGTAAAGATGCTCCTCGCCGAAAGTGAACGGCGTGGAGGAGCATCGAACAAAGCTTGCATGTCGGCACCAGTGAAGCCTGCTCATTTCACGACGACTATTCCTCTTTTCCCGCACACGGACGAGGCACTCAAGAGCGGCTTTGTACAATACATTGCGGCGGAGTCGAGTTCAGCTCAATAACGTACATAGCATAAGTGAGTTATCGGAGTACGTGGTCTTGGAAATACCAAAGGAATTTCATGTCATCAGTCGGGAATGACACAATGCTGAGGCAAAGTGCTACTGTGCCAGTCAAGTGCTTTGATCTGCTGCCAAGTTAATGCGTACGCGTGCTCGTGGAGTCAAGAATGGGCAAAAACATGATTACATTAGCTACAAACCATCTTCGTTCCAATCCATTCAACCAAGAACATAGCAAGCCGACGCTCTTCTACAACTCTACACCATAGCAATAGCACAAGTCCGACAAAGCACATTTCCTCAAAAGCTCTCGTGTCCTTGACCGAGCAGAACCCGGCTACTATCCTCAGCAGACTCCGAAAGAGGCGATGCCCTGCCGTAATCAATTAGCACCAAGCAGCACCAAGGTGGCAATTTCGCTGGTCGATATTCGAAGTACTCACGAGATCAATACAGCCTAGTCCTCCTTTGCGGTCGCCGCCACTGCTTGTGCTTCTGGCTCCAGTGCCTCCAGCGGGTTGACCATTCACTGTGATTTCTCCTCCACCTGCACCACCGCTGCCGGTTGTAGTCCCGGTACGAGCGCCAGTGTTACCGTTGAAGCTCTGTCCGCGATTGGCTGTCGAGATACCGCCACCAGTATTCGTGCGTCCGGGGGCGATCTTTGGGCCAGCGAATGGGTTCCAGCCAGCGTTGGATGGAGAGCCGATATGGTATGAGTGGAAGGAGCCTTCGCTGTGTTCGCTCACGTAGCCGTTGTAGGAGGAGTCGTCTTGAGAGTAGTCGCCCCCTGAGCATTCGGCGTTGAGCTGCTTGCCTTCAGGTGAAGAGCAGATATCGTAAGGGTTGGTTGATGGGCCTTTCCAGCCTGGCGTTGCCCAATCTGAGGTCCAGCTCCATTGGCCTTGACGCTTTACGTGGTTTCCAGATGGGGAATGATTGTTGCTTGCAAGATCGGTGGTGTGAGGGTTTGACAAGGGGATCGGGAGTGCGTTGAGCAGTGAGGCAAGACCAGAAATGATAACGATCATAGTCTTCATCGTGAGATTGTCGAACTTACTCGATGCGCTTCGTTGCTGTTGCGGAGGAGACACAGGCACTCAATGACAATGGACCGGCAGTGGCAAGAGTGATTTGGGCACGGAGGCACTGCTGCTTTGCTCCCGCCAATGACAAGAAGGAGCAAGGACTCAGCGCACACCTCGGAAACCCTGACAACATATTAGCAGGATTCGAACGCTCTCAGGCATAGCGACCAACAGAATTGGTCCAGATAAAGCTTGCTTTCAGACCATCAGGCATATGGCTCCACTTTCGACGGGGAAGTCGCTGGATAAGTCAATGCAAGCCCTTGTTGCCAGCATTACATTCAGACCAGTCCAATATCCGACAAGCCTCGCTGCCGGGTCATGAGCTCCGGACTTCTGTTGAGTGCTATTCGTGCCCCATCTCAAAAACTCTTGGCACCAGAATTGGCTTTTTGGGCACAAGTTGACAGGGATATATATAGATCTACAGCCCTAAAAGAGAGGCACCTGCTCCGGGGGTGGGGGACGCATTGACATCGGTCAGCAAATCACTGCTCACGTAAATTCCAGCACAGGATTGGTGGTCTGCGAAAGTAGGACGAGAACTTCCTGCAGGCGGTGCTGATGAAGCTCTCTCGTATTATGACGGCGATGCCTGGGCGAGCTCTGTGGAAGGAGAGAATTGTGTTATTTTCGGCAAAAGCAACACGCGTAGACTTGCAAGGTGCGGCTGGTACGACTAGGACACTGTTGGAGTTCGTAGTCGAGTGATCAGAGCACCGAGATTGGCCAGAAGTGGATACCAACAAGATCCCCGCCAGGCCTGGTGGTGAACGCGGAGTATATAGATGTCGACATGTCTTGTCTACACCTTTTCAGATCAGAAAAGCATTTCTTGAAGTCCGCTGACCTACAATACCCAGTCGAGAACAGCACAAGATGAACAACACGTCGATGAAGGCGCTCCTGGTGCTTGTGAATCTCCTGGGCGTCTCCTGTCAAGATCAGCCCTCATATGGAGGACCGCAGAGCTGTGCAGAACTTCTTACTCAAACGGGCCTTGAGAGTGGGTAAGGCCTCACTTGTCCGCTGTCCAGTGCTCATGGAAAGATCCTAACGCACATCTCAGTGCTATTGCTTTCAACAACTACAGCGCATGGGTCAGTGACTGTGGATGACCAGAAGTTTGAGATGATCGACTGATGAGCATCTCAGGGGTACTGCGCAAGCCAGAACACAGCTCCAAATGGTGCAGAGGACTCCTGCATTCTTGTTCAATGCAACAGTGAGAATTGTGCTTCCTCGTATGATGGTTTTGGTAGGTGCCATTGTGGAGAGGATTGCGCAGGACAGGTTTCCTGCACTACGCCTTTGGGCACCCCTGTCGGACTTCAGGAGTCGTGCTGATAGATATGGATATGCTGGATTGTGGGCTGATCTGGTATGGCTGGAGTTGATGTGATAAGTTGATTGTTGTAATGAAGAAGTAACTAGCTACGGAAACCTCGAGTTGCGAATGCGTGTCGACATTCTTGGCACGCTAAAGTGCCTGAGGCATCCATACTAATCAAGTCACCCCCATGTCGACTATCATGATTAACTCGTGCTGTGATTAGTAGATAGCCAAACTGCCTTGTCTATACTATATATACTAGAAACGCTTAATCCGGTATTAAACCCTTCGGCTAATTAGAAGCGTTATAATTCCTTAACTCCTAAGTCTTAAATACTATCTATTAGTCTAAGCTATTAAGTAAAGCGCTCGTACTTATTATAGTTAAGCGCCTTCGTTAATCTATCTATCTTCTAATACTCTATTATAATCTACTAGATAGTAATAGTATCGTCTACTAACTTCTCGCGAATAAAATAGAACTTAATATCTATATACTTAGTACGAGCTTCGGTAGCTCTACTATTACGTAGCGTAATATCGATTACTAGCTAGTTATCTTTATAGATAGTTATTAGAAATACTCTCTTATATCCTAGCTCTTTTATAGTATTACTAAGTATAATAGCTTCTTTAGTCGCGAGTACTATTTAGACGTATTCGGCTTCTATACTAGAGTAAGTAACGATTAGTTATCTACTAGACTTCTAGAGAATTAGTAAGTTACTAAGTATAAAGATAAAACCTCCTATTAATTATCTATTATCTACGTCGTCGGCCTAAGATACGTTAACGTAGTATAATAGCTTATCGTTATTATCGTCGCCGCTAAGCGTAATACTATAGCCGGTATTATAGACTAAGTACTTTATAACGCGTATAGCTACCTCTAGGTATTCTAGCGTAGAGTTTCTAAGATAGCGCGAGAGATAGCCTATATAGTAGGTAATATCTAGTCTTATAATTATAGCTAGCTATAGAAGCTTACTAATAATTATTTAATATTACTTCTAAAGTAAAGCGGTAGCTTAGTAGCTCTCGAAAGCCTTATAGAGTCTATACCTCGCTTATAATAGTATATATAGTAGTAAGAAAGCCTTAATCTAGTACTTCTTACTAAGACGGTCTATATAGGTAGTCTAGCTAATAAACATAGTATTAGAGCTATAGATAATGTTTATTCTAAGATAGTAGTATACTAGTCTAAGCTCGTAGATCTTAAAGCGGTCTCTAAGTTAATCCGCTATAGTATAAAGCGCCTAGGATATACTCGTAGCGATTATATTATCTACGTAAATAGCGATAGTAACCTCGTCGTTATAGAATACGTATATATTAGTACTAATTACTATAAAGCTAATAGAAGTTATAAACTTCTTAAGTTCTTAGTACTAGAGAAGCGGTAATTACTTAAGTCTATAGAGCGCTCTCTTAAGTAGGTAGACCTTACTACGTATCTTAAAACTATATAATATTTAGATATAGATATTACGCTTATTAATTAGTACGTTAAGAAACGCTATAATTACGTTAAACTACTAATAATCTAAACCCTTTATTACTATCTATATTAATAGTATATAGACTATTACTAGCTTAACTACTAGCGCGTAGGTCTCGTTATAATTAATACCTTTACGTTATATAAAACTATATATAACCTAGCGTACTTTATAGCGTATAATATTACCTTAAGCGTTATACTTAATAGCGAATACCTAGCGTCTTTATAGGACGTTATAACCTACTAGTTTATCTACTTCTTACTATATATTATTATCTATTAAGCTCTTTATCTCTTTAACTACTATAGTATACTACTCCTTTACCTATAGTAATAATATAGCTACCTTATAGGACTACGGTATCTTGATTTCTTAACTATTACTAGCCTATATAGAGGCTATAAACGCGTAGATAGCCTCGTACGGTATACTAGTAATATAGCTATTCTATAGGTCTCGAACGTACGCGGGTAGTCGTCTTATATAGTTAGAGCGGCGTAGTACTAGTAGTTAGACCTCGAGTTATTAAGAGGCGACTATTACGTCTTTAATAATATCTTTAATATCGTTATTTAGTAGCTCCTCGTTATATATAGGAGCCTCTAGAATAATATAGATATCTACCTATAGCGTAGAGTCGTCTAGTTAAGTATCGCTTACTTAATTAATTATATTTAGAAAGAAGAAGTCGCTAAATTCCTCTATATCGTTAATAGCTTTATTAACGAGTAAAGTATTAGTAAACTTAACGTCCTTAGTATATATAATACGATTACTAATAAGTATACGATAGAGAGAGTAGTTATAATAACCTACTAATTAATCTACCTTACTACGAGCTTTAAACTTATTACCTTAAGCTATATTATAGTCGTATATAATAGCTATAGTGCCGTAAGCTCTTAAATAATCAAGTCTAGGCTTATATTACTATATAGCTACTTACGAGGCGATAATAGTATATAGCGTATTATTAAGCGTCTTATTAAAAGTAGAGGGCGTATTATATACTATATAATGTTAAGGAGGGTATAGCGTAGTAAAGAAGAATAGGGGATTAATCTTAAACTAACTTATATATATAATATAGTAGTAATATACTAGGAACTAAATACAAAGTTAATTAAGTTAGTTATCTAGGAAAAGAAGAAAGAGAAGTAAGATATACCTCTTACTAAGCCTTAGGTAGATACCTTAGGTATCTAGAACTATACTTAGAGGTCTATATCTAGACTAACTATCTAGAATATATTCTTAATACTCCTACTTATACTATATAGTTAGATCTTTTAATAGATTATCTATAGTACTTAAATACTAGTTCTAATCTTAATTAGTTATTAAGTACTTACTTTTTAGACTAATAACTAGATAGTACTAACTATTAATCTAATAAACTTTCTATACTACTATCTCCTATAAAAAGATAAAAGAAATATCTTCTATAAGATCTTCCTCTTCTCTTATATAGAAGTAGATTATTTAGGATATAGACTATCTAGTAAGTTACCTCTATCCTTTCTTATAGCTAATTCTAATAGCTCTCTAGATTCCTTATAGCCTAGTCCTCTACTTAGTTATATTCTATATAGCTTCTTAGTTCCCTAATAGCCTTTAGAGTATACTATTCTTAGTTATAGAGATCTTATATTAAGCTAGAGAGTAGAGTAACTATACCCTAGTAGAGGAGATAATAGCTACTATAGAGGAGGTCTTTAATATTAACTAGTACTTAGCCTTAGGAGGTGTCTAGTTTAGCTAGGTACTATATAGTAATATTATAGTTAGTAATAGGTCTAATATTAGTAAGAGTATTTAGGACTTTATAAAGTCTAACTAAGAAAGAGTTAAGTAACTAAAATCTTTCTTTTAGACTCCTCTTAGTTTAACTCTAAGGCTTAGAGTTATCTTTTATATATCTCTTATATAAGGTAGAGCTATCTTATAAACTTCTAAAACTATAGTCTATTCTTTAGCTTAGTAAGACTATCTACTACTATCTCTTTTATATTTATATATTCTATAGAGATAAGTCTATTCTACTAGAGCTTTCTTATAGTATTATATAAGATATTAATATATTTAGACTTATTATAAATATATAAGTCCTTAACTAGAGTAAGAGTAGCTTAGTTATTACTTTTTAGCTAAATTAGCCTAATTCTAGTAATAGTTTCCTAGTTACTAAGGATCCTTAGTTAGTAAGAATATTCTTCTACTAACTCTAGGTATCTAAGCTCTCTTAAAAAAGTACTAAGGAACTATAACTATTTTATATATACTCCTATAGCTATATATTTAGCTTCTATTATAGATATAGCTATAGATTTCTATTTCTTACTTATCTAGGAGATTAGTATACTATAAAGGAAAAAGATATATCTAAGGATTAAGACTCTATTAGTCTTATCTATTATATAGTTAGAGTCTATATATCTAGTAAGATAGCCTTAACTATTCCTTAAGTATCTTAGACTAAGGTCTAGGTTTAATCTTAGGTATCTAGTTAGCTTCTTTAGAGCCTTTATATATCCTACTATTAGATTACTAATATAGGAGCTTAATCTTCTAAGAGCAAATAAAATATCTAGTCTTATAATAGTTATAAGCTATATCTATATTCTAATAATAGATTAGTACTTCTATTTATTATACCTTTTATTATTTAGTCTAGTAGGCTTTAGACTTTTATAGCTATCTATTAGTAAAAGAGTTAGTAATATAGTTTCTTAGCCTATTCCTATCTTAGCTAGGTTCTCTTAGATATAATATTTCTAGTTAAGTTTTAGCTAGCCTTACTATCTATTTCTTATTAGTTTTATTCTAAGAATCTTGTCTAGCTCTCTAAGATCTTTAATCTTAAAGACCTTACTAAGTTAGTCTTTAAACTAGAAAACATCTTCTAGTCTCTCTATAGTAATAGGTATATTATTAATATAGATTAGGATTATTAGGTCTTTCTTTTTCTTATAGATTAGAAGATATAGGTCTACTTCTAATTATCTAAATCCTATTCCTTTTAGCTTTAATATATATAGCTAATTCTAGTCTCTTACGGCCTACTTTAGCCTATAGAGACTTCTTAGAACTTATAGGACTATACTAGTTAGTAGGTTAATACCTAGTAGTAGGATTATATAGATATTCTTATATAGGATACTCTCTATAAATATATTATTTATATCTACTTAGTATAGAACTAGGTCCTTCTTATAGACTATAGCTATAAATCCTCTTAGAGTATCCTACCTAACTATAGAAGTAAAAGTTTCTATATAGTCTACTCTATACTTTTAGAAGAACTCTCTTATAACTAGTTTTACCTTAAACTTTTTAATAGCTCTACTAAGCTTTCTCTTAATATTAAAGACCTATCTTAAAGTAACTAAGTTAGCCTCTTTTAGTAGGACTACTATAGTCTAGGTATTATTACTTATAAGTATATCTAGCTCCTTCTAAATAGCTTCTTACTAGAGATAATCTTACTTAGGATTACTTACTACTTCCTTATAGTTTCTTAGGATTAGAACCTCCTATTTATATATTCCTACTTCTTTAGTAGCTAAGAATATAATCTCTTTAACTTCCTTTAAGAATTCTAGGTTCTATAAGATACCTAGATTAATAGAGCTTATAGCTAAGAAAAAAGCCTAATACTCTAGGAGTATTTCCTTATCTAGCTAACTATTCTAATCTAGCTTAAGCCTAATTAGCTTTAGCTTCTAGTTAAATCTATTAAGTTCTTAAAATACTTTCCTCTTTCTAAGAGTTTACTTTAGAGCTATCTACTCCTAATCTACCTCTATAGTTTCTTAGGTAGAATTCTTAGATTCTTTTTTAACTTTCCTTTAGTCTAGGAATTTTCTATACTCTTCTATATCTTCTAGTAGAGGTAGAAGTTATATAAAGAGTTTCTTTCCTTCCTAAACCTATACTAATAGCTAAGAGAGAAGAGGCTTCTACTAGTTTAGACTAGGAGTACCTAAGGTACTTCTACTAGCTTATAGAGTAGGCTAGCTAGTAGTTCTTAGCCTTCTAATAGGTCTTCTTTCTAGAGCTAAACTAGAGAGATTCTTTATCTTAATATTTAAGTCTAATTCTCTACCTAGCTTATCTTTAAAGAAGATTATATTAGTATACTACTTAATAGCCTTTATATCTAGCTCCTAGAACTTCTATACCTTTACTATATTATTATAGTATCTAATAAATATAGTATCTTTTCCTCTATTTATTAGTTTATTACTCCTTACCTACTAAGGCTATACTCTTATATCTATATATACTATAGCTCTATATCTCTATACTTTAAGGTAGGAGACTATTAGTTTAATCCTATTAAAAGCTTTATTAGGTAAGAGCTTAAATCCTTTAATATTAGATCTATTTAGGAGCTTATTCCTTATATATACTTATACTTTAAGAGCTTCTAGCTAAAACTTAATAGGTATCTTACTTTCTTTAAGTATTACTCTAATAGAGGCCTCTAATATTTAGATAGACCTCTTAACTACTCTATTCTAGAGTAAATTATAGGCCTTAGTTAGCTTAAGAGTAATTCTAAAGTCCTTCTCTTACTATTTAATTAAAGTAGTAATCTCTCTAGTATTATTAGCTCTTATAGACTTAAGGAGTACTACTAACTATCTTTCTACCTTAATCCTCTAGTTCTAAAGAGTAGTTAGTATATCTAATCTAGCTTTAAGTAGAAATACCTATTTCTTTTTTAAGAAGTTATTAATAATCTTAAGCTACTATATAAAACCTTTTACTAATAATAGTAATAGTCTATAGATATCTACTAATATAAGAGCTAATCTTTTAAGTCTTCTCTTAATAGACTTACCTAGGTATTTCTTTATCTTACCTATTATATAGATTCTATACTTATACTCTTTCTAGTTAGGAATTAAAATTCTTTTTTTTAGGTTAGTAACTTTATAAAGGTTTAAGAGTAACTCTCTTCTAAAGTATATAAATCTTCTATACTATAGCTCCTACTATTTTAGATCTTTCTCTAATAGGGTAGTATAGGTATTATTAACCTCTATAGGATTATATAGTAAGTAATATAACTTTTCCTATAGAAGAGGTAATATCTTACTAATAAATAGAATACCTCTAACTAGCTTAGTCTTTATAACTATTTAGCTATCTAGGGAGGTAAGAGTAAAATTAGGCTTCTAGACTCTAAATTACTTACTAAACTAATTCTATAATATAAGATTTACTCTAAGATTAGGAACAAATAGTATCTTATTAAGTAGAACTTCTCCTTCTAAGATTCTCTTTATCTATACTAGTCTAGAGTAGGTTATATAGAGGTATCCTCCTCCTACCTTAATCTATACTTTCTTCCTTAGTAGCTTTACTAATCTAAAGAAGGATAGTTAGTTAGTTATATAAGATAAGGTATAGGAATCTAAGAGCTATTCTTAGAGTAATAACTTACTTTTAGCCTTAATTATAGAATAGGCTAACTTATCTTAGTTATTATCTTCTAATAAGGAATTATTATTACTTCTAGAACTAGAGTAAGTTCTAGAATTAGAACTAGAACTAGACTCCTAGGCTAAAAATCCTTTCTTTAGAAGCTTTCTAGACTTTTCTATTCTCTAAAGCTACTTACTTATTCTCTAGATAACCTTCTTTAGCTTATTATATAATAATAACTTATAGATAGCTTTCTTAATATATCTAGTATTCCTTAGTAAAGAGGATCTTCTAACCTTCTCTCTAAAAAATAATCTCTAAGAGTCCTTCTAGTTCTTAGTACTATTTCTCTACTAGGATAGTTTCTTAGTAGTAGAGAGGTTAGAATAATCTTTTAACTAGTACTTCTCTTTCTTATAGAGCTAGTATATTAGTAGAGACTTTCCTTAGTAAGACTACCTAGAATAGAATATAGCTAAACCTATATCTATCTTATCTAGATTATCTCTTACCTCCTAGGACTTAAGTAGAAGGAGAATAGTATCTATATTTAAGGATAGTTAGGTTATAATAGTATTCTTAGCTACTTAGTATAATATAGATAGGGACTATAGGAGATATTTTAGCTTTTTCTCTTAGCTCTAGTAGTAAGCTTCCTAAGGATTAATCTTAGTAATTCTCTTACCTAGGCCTCTAAGGTATCTCTATACTTTCCTAATTGTTTTATTAGATAATATCCTAAATATAATAAACTACTTAATTAGACCTATAGTATAGGACTTTAGGACTCTATTATACTTATTCTAGAGAATTACCTATATCTTAGCTACTAGTATAGTAATATACTATATCTCTAGCTCTATCTTATTATCTTTACTAATACTATATCTAATACTAAACCTATATACTATATTATCTTTTAAGAAGTATTAATTCTAAGTAATATATATCTAGAGACTAGTGTCCTACTAAACTATATATAGGTTCTCTCTAATAATTAGTTAGCTAATTACCTAGAACTAGTCCTTTCCTTCTAGCTTATCTATCTATAGCTTAAACTATTTCTTCTAGTTAGTTCTATCTAGGATTAGAATCCTTTAGCTCTTCTTATCCTCTTAGTCTATTATAGAAATAGGTAAATAGAATAAATAATTAGTAGAATACTTTAGACTAGCTAAGGATTCTAGAGAAGAGTAATTTCTTATAGTAGAGAGACTAGCTCTAAGGGATAGGGATTCCTCGTATTTAGGAAATTACTAAGACTTAGATCTTTCTCTCTTAGTAGAGTTTCTATTACTAGGTAGTAGGAAGGCTAGGTAGCCTCTTCTAACTCTAGTAATACTAGGTATAATAGTAGAGAACTAGGTAGGTATTAATAAAGTAGAAATATACTACTATCTTATAGAGATCTTTACTAACTTATATACTACTAGGTATAAACTAGCTTCGTTAGTAATATAGTAGTAAGGAAAAGGCCTACCTATATACCGTACTTAGCGCTTTTAGTATAAAAGCAAGATAGTAGCTCGTTTCTAAGAAAAAAAATGTTTACTCTACTTAATTAATTTAATATCCTACGGTCCTAGTATAAGGCTCTTAGTCCTAGGGCTACTATTTTAAGCTCGTTACTACTAGTTAATATATATATTATAAGACTATTACTCTCTAAATAGGTCTTATTCTATAGCGACCGCTCTTATACCTACCTAGGAGGTTAGTATTAGAGTAGTTATTATCTATTAATAGAGTCGAAGATAGGGCTATCTCTTCTCTTATATACTAGGACTAGAAGTATAGAGGGTAGATAGTAGCCTTAAAGCGAGAACTAACGTACTATAAACATTAATAAGAGGCCTAAAAGAAGCCTACGTAAGAGGCGACTTAAAGGGCTATAATAATATAGAAGCTTCTAGAATATAGATATCGCTCTAACCTAGAAAAGTTATAAACCTCTAGTACCTCTTAGTACGGATCTATTCGGTAATTGTTAGATAGATAGTAAAGCGACTTACTATATCGGAGATTTACTTAGGGTCTCTATACCTATAATAGTCTTCGATTAGACCCTAGTTTAGTATAAAAACGCTCTCGTTCGGATAGCGTAGAGGCTATAGGATAGGCCGGACCTATTTAGGTAATCTCGTATTCTCTAGTATATAGATCGCTTAGAATAAGCTCTAGTACGGCGTTAGACGCTAATCGTTTAGCTAAGGACACTAATTACGTCTAAGGCCTCGGACCCGGTATATAGTATAGGCTAACGTAATATTATACTACTATAGTTACGTAGCGAATTACCTAAATAAGCGAGATAGACGCGCCTAGCTATAAACGGTCGAACTATACGATACGATATATCTTACTTATTAGGTATAATTAATATAGCTCTAGTATTATAAAGAAAAGTTTAACGTTTACCTTCTAATAGCTAAGAAAATTTTAGACTCTTGTTTTTTAGTTATCGTTTTAAATAATAACTATATTTTATTTAAAAACCTAATTAAGAAGAGTATAATATACTCTTAGAATACCTTCGAACGAGCTCTATAAGTAAATTAGTATCTACTAGCTAGCTTGAAATACTAGAGAGTAGCTTATCTAACTAGCTTAATAAGCAAATTCGAAGATTACTAGTAAAACTACTATCTACTTTTACTTTATTCCCTCTACTAGACAACGATATGTCTATAGAAGCTAAGGACTAAGGAGGTACTAACCTTAACCCTAATACTAATATATTTTAAGGACCGAACTTAAGAGGTAGACTATCTATAGTATAGTTCTAGCTACTTATAGAGACTATCTAAGTAACCTAAAGCTAGAAGGTAATTATCGCTTAGGTTCCGCTACTACCTAGCTCGGACTAGAATCTCTTCTTTAATAGAGAGAACGTAACCGAGTATATTAAGCGTTTTAAAGTACTATATAGTAACTACTCTATTCTACTTATAAATAATAATAAATAGCTTTATAAGAAGTTACTTACTTAGGTTACGGTTGTCTAACGTAGAAGATACTAGCGCCTTAATAGTTTCTACGACCGAGACTACGCTAAGTTTAAAGAGTCGAATATTAAGGAATACTAAAAGTATAATAATATATATATACTCGGAAACCGCTACTATATAGAAAACCTTTATAAGGTTAACTATAGCGAGGATAATAATCTCTTAGAGTACTTAAGGCAGTTTATACTCTACTCTAATACTATACCTACTTCGTATATAGACGAGCGTTCTCGTACTCTTCTATTTATACGAGGCCTTCTATTTCGTTTTAGTAAGAGGCTCTAGGCCTATCTTAGGTTAGATCTTAATAATAAGGACTTAGATTATAGTAAGCTCTTAAAGACAGCCTAGCGTTAGATTAATAGTAATAAGGACTTTAAATTAGAAGTATATAACGAAGGTAGTAGAGACGTCTAGTAGTTATACGAAGTAGTAAAGAAGTCCGCTCTAAGACTAAACTCTAAGTTCAAGGCTAGAGAAATAGTAGTCTATAAAGGCCGTAAGCTAGTAACTGTCGATAATATTACTACTAGTATATAAGACCTTATAATCGCTACGATTCGTCGACTCGAAGAAAGAGGCCTATAGCTACTACGCTCGTCGATAGGATAGTAGGCGAAGTCTTACGATTACGACTATCTATATATTCTAAGGCCTACTTATAGCTAGGAGATTTCGATTAACTTAGCTACGATAGATAATAGGTTAATAATTAAGGCCTACGTAGCGATCGCTCTAAAGATTTTAGGTTATTAGATATATAGGCTCGAAGGCTATATAGCTACAAACTACGAGTATCTATAGTAGTTCGAGACTAAGAGCTTAATATATAGAGATCTAAAGACTAGTATTATATACTATAGGACGCCTCGCCTAGGTACGGAAAAGATATAGTACTACTAGGATAAAGAACTACTAAAGCTATTTATATTAATAGGAGTATTAGAGTAGCGCTATAGGAAGATTAATCTTGAAAATATAGATCGTTTATTAACGCTAAGAGCGAGCTAGTAGAGGATAGCGAATAAGGTAGCTAGTATCGATAGTCTCGTTAATATTAGCTAAGTCGCTTCTATTACGTAGAAAGATTAAGACGATCTAATTAGCGCCTACGTAACTAGAGATAGTATAAAGACAAAACGAAACCTAAACTCTTCTTATCTAGTTAGAGGATAGCTAATAGGAGTATAGAAGCGAATTACGACCTAGGCTATAGCTATAAGAACTCGCGCTTATCGTTACTCTCGTATTAAAGAGGTTAAAGATAAAAACTAGCTAGCTCCTTACCTTATAGATATAGGAGAGTTAGAGGATTCTTAAACTTAGAGACGTAATAACGATAAGATCGAGAATAAGTAGATATACGACTACCTAAATAGTCTACTAGTTCTAGTCGCTCCTACGTATACTTAAAAGTAGAAGAAGGCTAAGGAGCCTCTAAAGACTAAGCGTATAGATAACTACCTTCGAGCTACGTACGCTAATAATAACGCTAACGTCTTCTAGATAGATAAAATACTCGAATCTAAGATCTAGTTAAGTTTAGTAGAGATTATTCTCTATAGCGAGCGAGCGTTATATTTCTTATAAGGTCGTGTTCTAAATAATATAGATCTACGTAAGAAGCTTAATAAGCTCTATATAAAGAAGCGTACGAATAGAGGTAGTAGAGCTAAGATTAGCGTATATTCTTTATTATCTAAAGCCTTCTACGATATAGTAGAGGAGCTAATAAAAGCTGTTTTAGTAACTAATATTAAGGCCTTCTAGGCTACCGCTATAGCGATTAATATAGTAAAACCTAGGCCCGCTTCTAAGCTTTACGAGCGGATAGATAATATCCTTCTATTATTTAATAATATCTATTAGATTATTCTAAGTATCTACGTACCTATAAAGTATAGCTCTCGAATAATAGCTTACGAGTCTTTAATCGACGAGGAGGCTAAGTTAATAATTATACTAATCGAATACGTTCGAAAGCTTCAAGTCGGTATAACCTCTCTTAGTAATATTACTATAGAAGGAGTCGAAGGTAAGGTTACTTTCGTTAGGTACTACCTAGAGATATTAATCGATACCTTTAGCGTAAGAGTTACTATACTATTTCTAGTCTTACTAGTAAATAGCCCGATCTTACTTAGCTAGCTATAGGTACGATAGGTACGCCTAGCTTCTAAGAACTACGACGATAGCTCTTAGGAGGGCTTAATTAGTACTCTAGATAGCTATATTATTATATTTACCGGTTTTAATAGCTATAGTAATATACGTACTATAGAATAGGTCCTAGGAAAAGCTAGAGTACCGAGGAACTAGCTCTAGTCGACGGCACGAGTTTAGTAGAGGCTCTAATATAGGTATCGTATCGAGATTTAATAGAAGTTAGTATCTAAACTCTAACTTTTAGTAATTATTAGCTAAAGAATATAGGGTATACTATCGAGGACTCTAGATCTTATAATAGCGAGGAGTAGAGAGAGGGATTATAAGCTTTTCAAGCTTCTACTACCCTTTCCGTATAAGGTTTAGTAGTTAGAGGTAAAAACTCTACTTAGGAAGGTTAGCTAGTAGAACGTTCCGTAGTTACCTTTTTAAACGATAATTACGTTATACCTCCTATACTATACTTTAAACTATACTAGTAGTATAGATAGATAAGCGATTAGTACTAGTATTCGTTTACGGTTACTAATAGCCCTAAACTCCTAGAGAATTAAGTCTTTAACTACCTTACGTAGTAGTTATCGTATATAAAGGTAATCTACTTCGGAGACTATTTTATAGTAGACTTAATTAGATAAAGTACCTCTCTATAGTAATAGCTCGAGCTATTAAGACAGGTTAATTATAGCTAGACTTAAATATAGTATAACTATCTCGTAGTAGCGGCTATTAAAGGTAATATTGCTAAATTTAGCTAAAATAGTCGACTTAAGAAGCTTTTACTAGCTACCGGCGAAGCTAAGCTAGCTTACGCTAGCGAGCGAGACTTATACTAGAGTATTAAGTATAGTTTTAAAGATACTATACTAGTGTCTTAATCGAGCTAGGGTTCGAATTACGAAGGCGAATACTTGATAATTACTTATACGAAGCTTAGAGAGGCGGAGCTAGCTATCTAAGAACCCGGACCCTATAACGAGGTTATTTCTAATAAAGTAGATAACGAGCTTAGCGAAGAGACGTATATTATCTCGGCTGCTATTAATATAGTAGCGGAGAGCGCTTATAATAAAGAAGCTATAGAGTAGTAGAAGCTAGATAATTATATTAGCGCCTATACTCTTTATAAACGAGTTACTAATAAGATTAAACTAGTAAATGCCGATATTACTATAACTAACGGCTTAAACTCTAGCGGGTTAAAGGACTAGCGACGGACTTATATTAAGAAGGAAGCGGCTATACTACCTAGTACTAGACCTTATAATAGTAAGTACTTAACTAAGAGGTTCTCGACGATCGAGCCTAGATTATAGCTTACGCCTAAACGGCTTATAAAGTTTAAACCTAGTATAGAACTACTACTAAAGGAGCTAGATTTGTTATACTATATACTAAGGAATCGAGAAGCTACCTTTACGTAGGACTTTACGTATTTAGGCCGAATTAATCCTAATATTACTCTATTATAGAAGATTTAGATAGTTCCTTACGAGCTATAGTAGTATCTAGGTTTCAAGCTAAACCTATCTCTATAGTACGTCGTAGAAGATATACTAAGATAACGAATCTAAGCTAGAACTCTTAAGCTATACTATAGTGCTTATCGAAACCTATACTTCCTTATTAGTAAGAAGATAGAGGTAGGTAAGCCTAAGAAGTATTAGTTAATTAACGTAGCTTAGAAGTTTAATTAAGTTACTATAAGAGATTCGAACTTACTACCTAACGCTAAGAGTTTCTCTAAGGACTTTACCGGTTACGCGCTAGCCTCGTTAGTTAATATCTTCTCTAGATATAACTAAATCCTACTCGATAAATTATATAGAGACCTTATAGGCTTCGACTTACTACTAGGACTATTATAGTAGATAACGTTACTATAAGGAGCTACGAATTCTATTACCTAGTTCGTTCGTATTATTAATTAAGTACTTATAGAGTATGTCTCGTATAAGGTATAGCTGTTCTTTAATAATATTAGTATTAAAGAGCTTAAGACGAAGTACGATAGTAAAGAGGTTAAACCTAGCCTCTACTATTACGTTATTAAATATATTATAGCTATAGACGACGTTCTCTATAATATAGAACGAGCTAATATAACCGTAGCTTTTAATAAGCTATAGCTTTATTACGAATAGTTAGTAATCGTCGGTTACCTTACTAGTATTAATAGTCGCTATCTAGACTTCGTAAGAGTAGTAAAGATTAAGAAATAGCCGACTCTAGAGAATTAGAAAGAGGTTCGAATCTTCCTTAGCGTAGTTATATACTACCGCGTCTAGGTTAAAGGTTTTACGATTATCTTTACTCTACTATTTAAACTCTTATAGAAGAATACTAAGTTTTAATAGACTACTAAATACTAACTAGCTAAAGACGTCGTCTTAAAGGCACTAGTTTTAGCCCTAGCCCTAGTTACTCTTAACTATAGAGAAGGAGTAGGACTTATTATCGTAGGCGTAGATTCGAGTAGTAAAGGTTAGAGATATACGCTTTCCTAATATAATCGAGACGAGCTACTTCTCTACTATCTAGTCTGATATAAGTCTAGCCTATTTAACTCGGTAGAGGTCAAGTATAATACTAGAAAGCGCGAATACCTTAGTATACTAAAGATATTAAAGAAGCTAAAACTATAGCTATTTAGAGTATACTTCTAACTAGAGATTAATATAAATACTCTCGTTTACTAGCTTAATAAGGCTACCTCTAATTTACTAAATATAGTAATAACGCGCTAGCTAGTATAGATCTACCTCTTCGACTTTAATATTATATATATTCCTAGTAAGAAGTATATAGCTCTAGATTCGTTATCGAGAAAGCCTACTACGTCTAAAGATATAGAGGCTATAGAATAGGAAGAAGACGTAGATCTAATAATTAATAAGTAATTCTTCGATACCTTTTACGTTAACGCCTTCTCTATATAAGTAATTTAGAGCAAGCTACCTATAATTAATAGGATCTACTCTTAGGAGTTAATAAATATCGCTTTCGTACTTATACGAATATAAAGACCTAAGAGAGTTTCTAATAACGAGTATAAGTAGTTAAGGAAGAAGTATCGGCTATTTTATATTAAGAACAACTAGCTCTAGCGCTAAGAGCGAGTAGCTAGACTCTTATAGCGAGTTATTAATAAACCTAAAGCGCGAGCTTGTATTATTAAGGTATACTATTATAAGAACGGTTATCGTAGCGCTAAATAGACGTATAATCTTATCTAGAAACGATAGTAGTAGGATAGAGTTTAGACTTAAATCTCGCTCGCTATTCGGTAATATACTATTTATAGTCTTCGGTATAGAAGATAGGTACCTAGAGAACTATAGATCCCGCTCTAGGTTATAGTTAGCTAGTAGTAGTATATCGACGGCTTATATATCTCGAAGAACTATTCGTTAATAGTTATACGCGAATCTCTATCGCGCTAGCTAGAAGTACGTATATTCTAGTACCTAGCGAAGAGTATCTCTTTAGTATAGATAGTAAGGTTTATATAGAAAGAGATCTTTTACTAGTAGAGTACTATTATAGAAGTTATCCTCGATAACTATAAGACTAACCTTAGTAACGTAGAGAAGCTACTACTATCGTATAGTATTAAACGTATTAATATTTCGCCGTACTACTCTTAGTCTAACGCTATCGTTAAAGTCGGCTATAAGACAATATTAGACGCTTACTTAAAGCTCTCTAATAGTAGCCTTTATACGATTCGTAACTATATTCTAGTAGTACTATAGGTAGAGAGAACGATAATAGTCTCTACTACCGGCCTAATACTATTAGAGGTAATAATTAAGCGTAACGTAGTACTACTAATCGAGCTAGAATACTATACCTTCTAGATTATAGATTAGAGTAAGGTTAAGACTAGAGTAGAGCTTCTTACGATTCGAGCTTAGGCCCTAGAAGCTATAGAAACGACTATAGAAGAAGGACGACTATATTAATAGCGTCTCTAAGAATAGAACAAGGCGTACTTCGATAAATATCGCTATATAGATCTTATAGTACTAAAGGAAGGAGATCTCGTATTAGTATACTACTCTAAGTTAAAAACTAGCTTCTCTTATAAGCTTACGTTTAGGTAAGAAGGCTCTTTTAGAGTATCTAAAGTATTATAGAGAGGTATATTATATAAGCTTAAGGAACTAGATAGCTCTAAACGAGAGTATATCTATAAGAGGATAGACTTTAAGAAATATATCTTTCTATAAGAAAACCTAAAGCTAGTTCCGGATTAGATTAAACTAGAAGAAGTATCGCTACTAATAGAGAAGGTTATAGAACTAGGCCTTCTACCTAGGTATAAGTATCTATAGATCTTTATTAGTAAGCTATTAGTAATAACTTAAGAAGAAAGAGAGAGTTATATACGCTAGCTACTAACGAAGCTTAAAGAAGAAGTAGAAGACTTAGTAAACTAAAGGCTAAAGCTAGCCTAGTAGAGCTAAAGAAGTAGAAATTCGATAGGTAATACTTAATTAGAGATATAAGCTAAGATCTAGCTACTAAAGCCTAGCCTCTACTATAAAAGAGCTAATATTCCTAAGTCTATACTATTTTAAGCGCTTCTTTTATTCCTAGAGCTACTATCGAGCTCTAATCTAACCTTCCTAAGCGCTTCTCTTAGTCCTAAAGCTACTATTAAGCTCTAATTAGAGCTTTCTAAGCTTGTAATTTACTAGACTAGTATAAATCTAGCTAAATCTTAGCTATCCTAAGTACTTCTTTTATTCCTAGAGCTACTATCGAGCTCTAATCTAACCTTCCCGAGCTCTTCTTTTACTAGATTAGTAGGAATCTAGCTAATCCTAACTATCTCGACGCTATTTTCTATAGCTAAGATAAGTATCTATATAGCTAGTTACTCTCCTAAGCTTAACTTTTAAGTATAGATTCTATATCTACTAGTTAACCTACTATCCTACTCCTTTTTCTAAGTCCCGAGCCTACTATCGCTATAAAAGTTAGCTATCCTAAGCTACTTTCTACTACTAGGTCTTAGAATCTAAGCTAGAGCTATACTCTTAAAGCTCTTTTCTACTAGTAATTTCTAAGGTTAATACTACGATCTACCTTCCTAGAGCTCTTTTCTATTACTAATCGGCGAAGTAAGATAATAATTTTCTGTCCTAAGAGCCTTTCTACTACTAATTTTTACCTAACTAAAGGAATTACTAAAAATATTAGTTTCTAGTAGAGAATTCTTAAAGTTTAAGGTTTTTTAGCCTACCTAGAGGCGAAGAAGCTTAAATCTTTAGCGATAGTAGCTCTAATAGCTCCTTTCTAGCTATTAATTATAGCGCTAGCGGTCTCTTATAATATAGAAAGTACGATCTAGTAAGTCGACTAGGTATATAAAAAATAAAGCTCTTTTAAGTTAGTAGAAGTAACGACGATAGTATCTAAGTCTTAGCTCTTATTAGCGATAGTAAGGTATATACTATAGTAGTTAGTAGTAGCGTCGGTAGTATACGATAGCTATAGAAGCGTTAAGGTAAAATAAACTTTTAGTTATCTTTTTAAATAATAACTAAAACCTTACGTAACTAAGCCCTACGTATAGACCTCTAATCCTAATAGTAGTTACGCTACTACGATAAGGTATATAATTAGACTACTTTTACGCTCTAAACGATCTTTTCTTTCTTATTAACTATTAATTAGTTACTATAGAGCCTTACTTCTATTAAGTTCGATTCTTATCTTTCGTTACTACCTAGTAACGCTATATAGCTGTTTATATACGTAAGCGGTAACTAATATAATAGAAAACTCTATAACTAGTTACGCGCTCGACCCTCCTTACTATTTAAGTTACTTATTACTAGTTACGCGCTTTATATTACTCTAAGCTACTAATACGACTATTTAAAGATGTTCTCTTTCTCTATCGCGTATAAAGAACAAGACTTCCTCTTTCTAGCGTTCTTTAACGCCTAAATACTTATTAAGACTAGCGCTTTCGCCTTCGGCCTCGCTTATTCGAAGTCCGATATAAGAACTATCTAGATAAGATTCCTCGAAGAAGAGACGAAAAATAGCTTCTTTAAGTTCTATATAAAGTATAGCGCTCGCTTATATTAATCGCGAAGGCTCTCTTATTAGTTTCTAGGCCTTAAGTAGACCTCTTACTAGTATAACAAACCTTAATAACGCTACTAAAGCTATCTTATCGCTAGAAACGCTATAAGAATAGGAGGAGAGTATCGACTTAGTATTTAAGTAAGTCGAGAAAGTAAACGATAGAATAAAGATTAGTATATTTAACTTCTTTAAACGCCTCTTAGCTAAGATTTTACTAAAGTACCTTAACGCGTAGAGCGTAAAGCGCGATAATATAAAGAAGATACGCTAAGAAGGCTAAGACTTAGTAAAAGAGAGAAACTTAATCTAGTAGTAGCTACGTATAGAGTTTAGGTATAAGTAAAACTTCCTCTTCCTTAACTAAGTCTTATACGATAAAGAAATACTTAGAAACCTTTATTAATAGTTAAATAAGTATAAAGGCGTCTTCGAAGAGAGTAAGCTAAAAGACTAGGTCTTCTTAGCGTAGTAAAAGTAAGAGCGTTTCTATTAGTAGATAGCGAACATATTCTCTTATAGCTAGTATTTTTAGCTATAGAGAAGTAAGAAGACTCCTAGCTCGTAGAGCTTAGGCTTTATTAATACGAACTTAGATAGGAGACGCTACTAGAATAAGTTTAAGGAGGAGCTCTCGTAGGTCGACGTATTTAGCTATAAGATAAGAGAAGTACGCCTAGAGGCGGGCTATAGACTTAATTAGTATAGATTTATAGTTAAGCTTACTAAAGAAGAGACCTTCGAAGAACCGACCTACGTATTCCTAGTAGTAGAGAAATAGCTCTTAATATCCTATAGACTATTACCTCCTCTTAGAAATCTAAGATCTAATAGACGACCCTCCTCCTCTACGCCTAAGAGCCTATCCTTATCTAGTCCTACTCGAAACTCTAGTTAAGAAAGAGAAAGAGAAGGTAATTTACTTATAACTCTAGAGCCTCGCCTTAGAGATTCTATATCGTCTAGTACTATATAGAGGCTAAAAGCTTAGTTAGAGAAGTTAACGCTAAGCTCTACGAAGAAGCCTACGCCTATCTTTCGTAAGAGCGAGAGGCTTACTAGAATTCGTACTAGAGAAACTATTATTACCTCGATCGAGACTTCTCTTATACTAAGCGCTTTAGGCGATAGCGATTCTATATAAGACTAAGTATTACCTACGATAGAGCTACTACTAGGTTTATAACACCTATCGCTAATCGTACTAGAAGATAATAGTAGAATTAAGCTAGAGAGCGACTCGGAGCCTAATCTACGTTACTAGGCTTATATAAAAGATAGTATTACCTCTATAGTCTACTACTATATAATCGTTAGTAGAGTTTTTAAAGAAGTTAATAATATCTAGGAGAAGAAGAAAGTAGCTAAGAGCTACGCTTTAATTAATATTCTTCTATACCTTAGCTAGCCTCTTTATAAAGAATATATAACTAAGATAGGTAATACTATAGGTTTAAAGCTACCGAAGACGGCTAACGTAACGTATACTCTCTACTAGCGTATTATTTAGATAGGTAGTATAGCCGATCTCTAAGCCCTTATCGCCTAGAATACTTAAAACTAGACGTAGTTTAAGCTAGAAGCGAATACTTTCTTCTCTAAGCTAGTAGGACGCTCTCGTCGTAGTAAGAAGGATACTAATACTTAGGAACTAGAGGACGATATTAACGCTCTAATACGTAAGGTAGAAGGAAACTATCTCGAACCCTTTTAGTTCTCTATAACCGAAGTAGACTTAAAGGTTACTTCTAACGTCTATTAGAAGGCTTAGGAGCTCTTAGACTACGATAGTAATAAGGGTACCTAGACCGACTACGGCTTCCTCTTTTATTCTTCTTCTACTAGAAGCCTATTTTAGATCCTAGACTCTTTACTTAAAGCTATATAGTATAAGTTTATAGTATATCGATAGTATAATATAGCTATTAGTTAGTATAGTTAGTCTCGTAGTATATAGTACTCGCTATCCTAATAGCTTCTTTACTAATATCCTTTACTATAGCTATACTAGCTAGTTACTACTCTATATACGACCGTTAAGTACGTAGCCTACCTATCTACTACCTTTTATATCTTCGACGATAAGGCTAGTTCTAACTACCCTAACGGCTTCTAGTATATCGCCTTAAACGAGAATATACTACTTAAGGAGAAGAGGCTTAATTAGGTTTAATTTATAGTCTCTCTAGACGATACTAGCGATAGAGGACGACTTTTACTAACCTTAGACACGATTAGTAATAGGCTCTTTAACTTTAAGGAGGCGAAGTAGCTAGCGAGGCGTATTATCGCTAATAAGTAAAGTTATAGTATAGGCTTTATTAAGACTATACCTCTAGTAATTACTAACGAAATAAAAGCTAATCTTAAGCTTAGTTAGAAGAATCCTTATACTAATACGAGCTCGCTAGTTATTTCGTACCTCTATATCCCTTAGTAGTATACTCGTATAGGCGAAGAGTATTACTTAATTCTTATAGTATTTCTAGCCTACCCTAATAGTCGTACGTTAGATAAGCTACCTAATAGTAACTACGTTAACGTTCCTACGATCTATAGCGTATATCTCTACCGCGAGTAGATACCCTTTATAGCTTCTAGTACTATATACCCTATACGAGCGATAAAGCCTTTCGCTATAAAGGTACTATTAACCGGCCTAGGCCCGATTTCTAACGCTTTAGTAGGCCGAGTTCTATAGGTAGATTAGGTAGTAAGTATAGAAATAAAGAAGCTCTTTAGTATAAGTAAGAAGGAGTTTAAGGTCTATATAACTAAATAGTAGACTATAGCTAAAGCTTAATTCGATACTACCTACGCTATAGCTATAGATATTAAAGAGTATATATTTAGCGAAACTAGCTTTATAAGCGTAGATAGTAACTTAGAAGTATTAGCGTTAAAGAAAAGAGAAGCCGTTCCTAAAAAGATCTCTAAGAATATAGTAGAAGAATAGCGGCTAGTAAATAATAATCGGATCTAAGAAGGTATTTTTAGTAGTTATCGTTAGAAAAGATAACTATTTAATAGGCCTCTAATTAAAAGTTTAATAGACTTTAATAGAAAAACTAGCTAGTTTTAAGTAATTCTAAGCAAGATCTATAAGTAGTTAGGTATCTAGTTAGATACTAAGGAAGAGAGGATTAGTAAGGTAAAGGCCTATCTATATACTATACTTAGCGCTTTTAGTATAAAAGTAAGGTAGTAGCTTGTTTCTAAGAAAAAAATGTTTACTCTACTTAATTAATTTAATATCCTATAGTCCTAGTATAAGGCTCTTAGTCCTAGAGCTACTATTTTAAGCTCGTTACTACTAGTTAATATATATATTATAAGACTATTACTCTCTAAATAGGTCTTATTCTATAGCGACCGCTCTTATACCTACCTAGGAGGTTAGTATTAGAGTAGTTATTATCTATTAATAGAGTCGAAGATAGGGCTATCTCTTCTCTTATATACTAGGACTAGAAGTATAGAGGGTAGATAGTAGCCTTAAAGCGAGAACTAACGTACTATAAACATTAATAAGAGGCCTAAAAGAAGCCTACGTAAGAGGCGACTTAAAGGGCTATAATAATATAGAAGCTTCTAGAATATAGATATCGCTCTAACCTAGAAAAGTTATAAACCTCTAGTACCTCTTAGTACGGATCTATTCGGTAATTGTTAGATAGATAGTAAAGCGACTTACTATATCGGAGATTTACTTAGGGTCTCTATACCTATAATAGTCTTCGATTAGACCCTAGTTTAGTATAAAAACGCTCTCGTTCGGATAGCGTAGAGGCTATAGGATAGGCCGGACCTATTTAGGTAATCTCGTATTCTCTAGTATATAGATCGCTTAGAATAAGCCCTAGTACGGCGTTAGACGCTAATCGTTTAGCTAAGGACACTAATTACGTCTAAGGCCTCGGACCTAGTATATAGTATAGGCTAACGTAATATTATACTACTATAGTTACGTAGCGAATTACCTAAATAAGCGAGATAGACGCGCCTAGCTATAAACGGTCGAACTATACGATACGATATATCTTACTTATTAGGTATAATTAATATAGCTCTAGTATTATAAAGAAAAGTTTAACGTTTACCTTCTAATAGCTAAGAAAATTTTAGACTCTTGTTTTTTAGTTATCGTTTTAAACGATAACTATATTTTATTTAAAAACCTAATTAAGAAGAGTATAATATACTCTTAGAATACCTTCGAACGAGCTCTATAAGTAAATTAGTATCTACTAGCTAGCTTGAAATACTAGAGAGTAGCTTATCTAACTAGCTTAATAAGCAAATTCGAAGATTACTAGTAAAACTACTACCTACTTTTACTTTATTCCCTCTACTAGACAACGATATATCTATAGAAGCTAAGGACTAAGGAGGTACTAACCTTAACCCTAATACTAATATATTTTAAGGACCGAACTTAAGAGGTAGACTATCTATAGTATAGTTCTAGCTACTTATAGAGACTATCTAAGTAACCTAAAGCTAGAAGGTAATTATCGCTTAGGTTCTACTACTACCTAGCTCGGACTAGAATCTCTTCTTTAATAGAGAGAACGTAACTAAGTATATTAAGCGTTTTAAAGTACTATATAGTAACTACTCTATTCTACTTATAAATAATAATAAATAGCTTTACGAGAAGTTACTTACTTAGGTTACGGTTGTCTAACGTAGAAGATACTAGCGCCTTAATAGTTTCTACGACCGAGACTATACTAAGTTTAAAGAGTCGAATATTAAGGAATACTAAAAGTATAATAATATATATATACTCGGAAACCGCTACTATATAGAAAACCTTTATAAGGTTAACTATAGCGAGGATAATAATCTCTTAGAGTACTTAAGGCAGTTTATACTCTACTCTAATACTATACCTACTTCGTATATAGACGAGCGTTCTCGTACTCTTCTATTTATACGAGGCCTTCTATTTCGTTTTAGTAAGAGGCTCTAGGCCTATCTTAGGTTAGATCTTAATAATAAGGACTTAGATTATAGTAAGCTCTTAAAGATAGCCTAGCGTTAGATTAATAGTAATAAGGACTTTAAATTAGAAGTATATAACAAAGGCGGTAGAGACGTCTAGTAGTTATACGAAGTAGTAAAGAAGTCCGCTCTAAGACTAAACTCTAAGTTCAAGGCTAGAGAAACGGTAGTCTATAAAGGCCGTAAGCTAGTAACTATCGATAATATTACTACTAGTATATAAGACCTTATAATCGCTACGATTCGTCGACTCGAAGAAAGAGGCCTATAGCTACTACGCTCGTCGATAGGATAGCGGGCGAAGTCTTACGATTACGACTATCTATATATTCTAAGACCTACTTATAGCTAGGAGATTTTGATTAACTTAGCTACGATAGATAATAGGTTAATAATTAAGGCCTACGTAGCGATCGCTCTAAAGATTTTAGGTTATTAGATATATAGGCTCGAAGGCTATATAGCTACAAACTACGAGTATCTATAGTAGTTCGAGACTAAGAGCTTAATATATAGAGATCTAAAGACTAGTATTATATACTATAGGACGCCTTACCTAGGTACGGAAAAGATATAGTACTACTAGGATAAAGAACTACTAAAGCTATTTATATTAATAAGAGTATTAGAGTAGCGCTACGAGAAGATTAATCTTGAAAATATAGATCGTTTATTAACGTTAAAAGCGAGCTAGTAGAGGATAGCGAATAAGGTAGCTAGTATCGATAGTCTTATTAATATTAGCTAAGTCGCTTCTATTATATAGAAAGATTAGGACGATCTAATCGGCGCCTACGTAGCTAGAGATAGTATAAAGATAAAACGAAACCTAAACTCTTCTCGTCTAGTTAGAGGATAGCTAATAGGAGTATAGAAGCGAATTACGACCTAGGCTATAGCTATAAGAACTCGCGCTTATCGTTACTCTCGTATTAAAGAGGTTAAAGATAAAAACTAGCTAGCTCCTTACCTTATAGATATAGGAGAGTTAGAGGATTCTTAAACTTAGAGACGTAATAACGATAAGATCGAGAATAAGTAGATATACGACTACTTAAATAGTCTACTAGTTCTAGTCGCTCCTACGTATACTTAAAAGTAGAAGAAGGCTAAGGAGCCTCTAAAGACTAAGCGTATAGATAACTACCTTCGAGCTACGTACGCTAATAATAACGCTAATATCTTCTAGATAGATAAAATACTTGAATCTAAGGTCTAGTTAAGTTTAGTAGAGATTATTCTCTATAGCGAGCGAGCGTCGTATTTCTTATAAGATCGTGTTCTAAACGATATAGATCTACGTAAGAAGCTTAATAAGCTCTATATAAAGAAGCGTACGAATAGAGGTAGTAGAGCTAAGATTAGCATATATTCCTTATTATCTAAAGCCTTCTACGATATAGTAGAGAAGCTAATAAAAGCTGTTTTAGTAACTAATATTAAGGCCTTCTAGGCTACTACTATAGCGATTAATATAGTAAAACCTAGGCCCGCTTCTAAGCTTTACGAGTAGATAGATAATATCCTTCTATTATTTAATAATATCTATTAGATTATTCTAAGTATCTACGTGCCTATAAAGTATAGCTCTCGAATAATAGCTTACGAGTCTTTAATCGACGAGGAGGCTAAGTTAATAATTATACTAATCGAATACGTTCGAAAGCTTCAAGTCGGTATAACCTCTCTTAGTAATATTACTATAGAAGGAGTCGAAGGTAAGGTTACTTTCGTTAGGTACTACCTAGAGATATTAATCGATACCTTTAGCGTAAGAGTTACTATACTATTTCTAGTCTTACTAGTAAACGGCCCGATCTTACTTAGCTAGCTATAGGTACGATAGGTACGCCTAGCTTCTAAGAACTACGACGATAGTTCTTAGAAGGGCTTAATTAGTACTCTAGATAGCTATATTATTATATTTACCGGTTTTAATAGCTATAGTAATATACGTACTATAGAATAGGTCCTAGGAAAAGCTAGAGTACCGAGGAACTAGCTCTAGTCGATAGTACGAGTTTAGTAGAGGCTCTAATATAGGTATCGTATCGAGATTTAATAGAAGTTAGTATCCGAACTCTAACTTTTAGTAATTATTAGCTAAAGAATATAGAGTATACTATCGAGGACTCTAGATCTTATAATAGCGAGGAGTAGAGAGAGAGATTATAAGCTTTTTAAGCTTCTACTATTCTTTCCGTATAAGGTTTAGTAGTTAGAGGTAAAAACTCTACTTAGGAGGGTTAGCTAGTAGAACGTTCCGTAGTTACCTTTTTAAACGATAATTACGTTATACTTTCTATACTATACTTTAAACTATACTAGTAGTATAGATAGATAAGCGATTAGTACTAGTGTTCGTTTATAGTTACTAATAGCTCTAAACTCTTAGAGAATTAAGTCTTTAACTACCTTACGTAGTAGTTATCGTATATAAAGGTAATCTACTTCGGAGACTATTTTATAGTAGACTTAATTAGATAAAGTACCTCTCTATAGTAATAGCTCGAGCTATTAAGACAGGTTAATTATAGCTAGACTTAAATATAGTATAACTATCTCGTAGTAGCGGCTATTAAAGGTAATATTGCTAAATTTAGCTAAAATAGTCGACTTAAGAAGCTTTTACTAGCTACCGGCGAAGCTAAGCTAGCTTACGCTAGCGAGCGAGACTTATACTAGAGTATTAAGTATAGTTTTAAAGATACTATACTAGTGTCTTAATCGAGCTAGGGTTCGAATTACGAAGGCGAATACTTGATAATTACTCGTACGAAGCTTAGAGAGGCGGAGCTAGCTATCTAAGAACCCGGACCCTATAACGAGGTTATTTCTAATAAAGTAGATAACGAGCTTAGCGAAGAGACGTATATTATCTCGGCCGCTATTAATATAGTAGCGGAGAGAGCTTATAATAAAGAAGCTATAGAGTAGTAGAAGCTAGATAATTATATTAGCGCCTATACTCTTTATAAACGAGTTACTAATAAGATTAAACTAGTAAATGCCGATATTACTATAACTAACGGCTTAAACTCTAGCGGGTTAAAGAACTAGTAACGGACTTATATTAAGAAGGAAGTAGCTATACTACCTAGTACTAGACCTTATAATAGTAAGTACTTAACTAAGAGGTTCTCGACGATCGAGCCTAGATTATAGCTTACGCCTAAACGGCTTATAAAGTTTAAACCTAGTATAGAACTACTACTAAAGAAGCTAGATTTGTTATACTATATACTAAGGAATCGAGAAGCTATCTTTACGTAGGACTTTACGTATTTAGGCCGAATTAATCCTAATATTACTCTACTATAGAAGATTTAGATAGTTCCTTACGAGCTATAGTAGTATCTAGGTTTTAAGCTAAACCTATCTCTATAGTACGTCGTAGAAGACATACTAAGATAACGAATCTAAGCTAGAACTCTTAAGCTATACTATAGTGCTTATCGAAACCTATACTTCCTTATTAGTAAGAAAATAGAGATAGGTAAGCCTAAGAAGTATTAGTTAATTAACGTAGCTTAGAAGTTTAATTAAGTTACTATAAGAGATTCGAACTTACTACCTAACGCTAAGAGTTTCTCTAAGGACTTTACCGGTTACGCGCTAGCCTCGTTAGTTAATATCTTCTCTAGATATAACTAAATCCTACTCGATAAATTATATAGAGACCTTATAGGCTTCGACTTACCGCTAGGACTATTATAGTAGATAACGTTACTATAAGGAGCTACGAATTCTATTACCTAGTTCGTTCGTATTATTAATTAAGTACTTATAGAGTATGTCTCGTATAAGGTATAGCTGTTCCTTAATAATATCGGTATTAAAGAGCTTAAGACGAAGTATAATAGTAAAGAGGTTAAACCTAGCCTTCGCTATTACGTTATTAAATATATTATAGCTATAGACAACGTTCTCTATAATATAGAACGAGCTAATATAACCGTAGCTTTTAATAAGCTATAGCTTTATTACGAATAGTTAGTAATCGTTAGTTACCTTACTAGTATTAATAGTCGCTATCTAGACTTCGTAAGAGTAGCGAAGATTAAGAAATAGCCGACCTTAGAGAATTAGAAAGAGGTTCGAATCTTTCTCGGCGTAGTTATATACTACCGCGTCTAGGTTAAAGGTTTTACGATTATCTTTACTCTACTATTTAAACTCTTATAGAAGAATACTAAGTTTTAATAGACTACTAAATACTAACTAGCTAAAGATATCGTCTTAAAGGTACTAGTTTTAGCCCTAGCCCTAGTTACTCTTAACTATAGAGAAGGAGTAGGACTTATTATCGTAGGCGTAGATTCGAGTAGTAAAGGTTAGAGATATATGCTTTCCTAATATAATCGAGACGAGCTACTTCTCTACTATCTAGTCCGATATAAGTCTAGCCTATTTAACTTAGTAGAGGTCAAGTATAATACTAGAAAGCGCGAATACCTTAGTATACTAAAGGTATTAAAGAAGCTAAAACTATAGCTATTTAGAGTATACTTCTAACTAGAGATTAATATAAATACTCTCGTTTACTAGCTTAATAAGGCTACCTCTAATTTACTAAATATAGTAATAACGCGCTAGCTAGTATAGATCTACCTCTTCGACTTTAATATTATATATATTCCTAGTAAGAAGTATATAGCTCTAGATTCGTTATCGAGAAAGCCTACTACGTCTAAAGATATAGAGGCTATAGAATAGGAAGAAGACGTAGATCTAATAATTAATAAGTAATTCTTCGATACCTTTTACGTTAACGCCTTCTCTATATAAGTAATTTAGAGCGAGCTACCTATAATTAATAGGATCTACTCTTAGGAGTTAATAAATATCGCTTTCGTACTTATACGAATATAAAGACCTAAGAGAGTTTCTAATAACGAGTATAAGCGGTTAAGGAAGAAGTATCGGCTATTTTATATTAAGAATAACTAGCTCTAGCGCTAAGAGCGAGTAGCTAGACCCTTATAGCGAGTTATTAATAAACCTAAAGCGCGAGCTCGTATTATTAAGACATACTATTATAAGAACGGTTATCGTAGCGCTAAATAGACGTATAATCTTATCTAGAAACGATAGTAGTAAGATAGAGTTTAGGCTTAAATCTCGCTCGCTATTTAGTAATATACTATTTATAGTCTTCAGTATAGAAGATAGGTACCTAGAGAACTATAGATCCCGCTCTAGGTTATAGTCGGCTAGTAGTAGTATATCGACGGCTTATATATCTCGAAGAACTATTCGTTAATAGTTATACGCGAATCTCTATCGCGCTAGCTAGAAGTACGTATATTCTAGTACCTAGCGAAGAGTATCTCTTTAGTATAGATAGTAAGGTTTATATAGAAAGAGATCTTTTACTAGTAGGGTACTATTATAGAAGTTATCCTCGATAACTATAAGACTAACCTTAGTAATATAGAGAAGCTACTACTATCGTATAGTATTAAACGTATTAATATTTCGCTATACTACTCTTAGTCTAACGCTATCGTTAAAGTCGGCTATAAGACAATATTAGACGCTTACTTAAAGCTCTCTAATAGCGGCCTTTATACGATTCGTAACTATATTCTAGTAGTACTATAGGTAGAGAGAACGATAATAGTCTCTACTACTAGCCTAATACTATTAGAGGTAATAATTAAGCGTAACGTAGTACTACTAATCGAGCTAGAATACTATACCTTCTAGATTATAGATTAGAGTAAGGTTAAGACTAGAGTAGAGCTTCTTACGATTTAAGCTTAGGCCCTAGAAGCTATAGAAACGACTATAGAAGAAGGACGACTATATTAATAGCGTCTCTAAGAATAGAATAAGGCGTACTTCGATAAATATCGCTATATAGATCTTATAGTACTAAAGGAAGGAGATCTCGTATTAGTATACTACTCTAAGTTAAAAACTAGCTTCTCTTATAAGCTTACGTTTAGGTAAGAAGGCTCTTTTAGAGTATCTAAAGTATTATAGAGAGGTATATTATATAAGCTTAAGGAACTAGATAGCTCTAAACGAGAGTATATCTATAAGAGGATAGACTTTAAGAAATATATCTTTCTATAAGAAAACCTAAAGCTAGTTCTAGATTAGATTAAACTAGAAGAAGTATCGCTACTAATAGAGAAGGTTATAGAACTAGGCCTTCTACCTAGGTATAAGTATCTATAGATCTTTATTAGTAAGCTATTAGTAATAACTTAAGAAGAAAGAGAGAGTTATATATACTAGCTACTAACGAAGCTTAAAGAAGAAGTAGAAGACTTAGTAAACTAAAGGCTAAAGCTAGCCTAGTAGAGCTAAAGAAGTAGAAATTCGATAGGTAATACTTAATTAGAGGTATAAGCTAAGATCTAGCTACTAAAGCCTAGCCTCTATTATAAAAGAGCTAATATTCCTAAGTCTATACTATTCTAAGCGCTTCTTTTATTCCTAGAGCTACTATCGAGCTCTAATCTAACCTTCCTAAGCGCTTCTCTTAGTCCTAAAGCTACTATTAAGCTCTAATTAGAGCTTTCTAAGCTTATAATTTACTAGACTAGTATAAATCTAGCTAAATTATAGCTATTCTAAGTACTTCTTTTATTCCTAGAGCTACTATTAAGCTCTAATCTAACCTTCCTAAGCTCTTCTTTTACTAGATTAGTAGGAATCTAGCTAATCCTAACTATCTCGACGCTATTTTCTATAGCTAAGATAAGTATCTATATAGCTAGTTACTCTCCTAAGCTTAACTTTTAAGTATAGATTCTATATCTACTAGTTAACCTACTATCCTACTCCTTTTTCTAAGTCCCGAGCCTACTATCGCTATAAAAGTTAGCTATTCTAAGCTACTTTCTACTACTAGGTCTTAGAATCTAAGCTAGAGCTATACTCTTAAAGCTCTTTTCTACTAGTAATTTCTAAGGTTAATACTACGATCTACCTTCCTAGAGCTCTTTTCTATTACTAATCGGCGAAGTAAGATAATAATTTTCTGTCCTAAAAGCCTTTCTACTACTAATTTTTACTTAACTAAAGGAATTACTAAAAATATTAGTTTCTAGTAGAGAATTCTTAAAGTTTAAGGTTTTTTAGCCTACCTAGAAACGAAGAAGCTTAAATCTTTAGCGATAGCGGCTCTAATAGCTCCTTTCTAGCTATTAATTATAGCGCTAGCGGTCTCTTATAATATAGAAAGTACGATCTAATAAGTCGACTAGGTATACGAAAAATAAGGCTCTTTTAAGTTAGTAGGAGTAACGACGATAGTATCTAAGTCTTAGCTCTTATTAGCGATAGTAAGGTATATACTATAGTAGTTAGTAGTAGCGTCGGTAGTATACGATGGCTATAGAAGCGTTAAGGTAAAATAAACTTTTAGTTATCTTTTTAAACGATAACTAAAACCTTACGTAACTAAGCCTTACGTATAGACCTCTAATCCTAATAGTAGTTACGCTACTACGATAAGGTATATAATTAGACTACTTTTACGCTCTAAACGATCTTTTCTTTCTTATTAACTATTAATTAGTTACTATAGAGCCTTACTTCTATTAAGTTCGATTCTTATCTTTCGTTACTACCTAGTAACGCTATATAGCTGTTTATATACGTAAGTAGTAACTAATATAATAGAAAACTCTATAACTAGTTACGCGCCTAACTCTCCTCGCTATTTAAGTTACTTATTACTAGTTACGCGCTTTATATTACTCTAAGCTACTAATACGACTATTTAAAGATGTTCTCTTTCTCTATCGCGTATAAAGAATAAGACTTCCTCTTTCTAGCGTTCTTTAACGCCTAAATACTTATTAAGACTAGCGCTTTCGTCTTTAGCCTTACCTATTCGAAGTCTAATATAAGAACTACCTAGATAAGATTCCTTAAAGAAGAGACGAAAAATAGCTTCTTTAAGTTCTATATAAGATATAGCGCTCGCTTATACTAATCGCGAAGGCTCTCTTATTAGTTTCTAGGCCTTAAGTAGACCTCTTACTAGTATAACAAACCTTAATAACGCTACTAAAGCTATCCTATCGCTAGAAACGCTATAAGAATAGAAGGAGAGTATCGACTTAGTATTTAAGTAAGTCGAGAAAGTAAACGATAGAATAAAGATTAGTATATTTAACTTCTTTAAACGCCTCTTAGCTAAGATTTTACTAAAGTACCTTAACGCGTAGAGCGTAAAGCGCGATAATATAAAGAAGATATACTAAGAAGGCCGAGACTTAGTAAAAGAGAGAAACTTAATCTAGTAGTAGCTACGTATAGAGTTTAGGTATAAGTAAAACTTCCTCTTCCTTAACTAAGTCTTATATAATAAAGAAATACTTAGAAACCTTTATTAATAGTTAAATAAGTATAAAGGCGTCTTCGAAGAGAGTAAGCTAAAAGACTAGGTCTTCTCGGCGTAGTAAAAGTAAGAGCGTTTCTATTAGTAGATAGCGAATATATTCTCTCGTAGCTAGTATTTTTAGCTATAGAGAAGTAAGAAGACTCCTAGCTCGTAGAGCTTAGGCTTTATTAATACGAACTTAGATAGGAGACGCTACTAGAATAAGTTTAAGGAGGAGCTCTCGTAGGTCGACGTATTTAGCTATAAGATAAGAGAAGTACGCCTAGAGGTAGGCTATAGACTTAATTAGTATAGATTTATAGTTAAGCTTACTAAAGGAGAGACCTTCGAAGAACCGACCTACGTATTCCTAGTAGTAGAGAAATAGCCCTTAATATCCTATAGACTATTACCTTCTCTTAGAAATCTAAGATCTAATAGACGACCTTTCTCCTCTACGCCTAAGAGCCTATCCTTATCTAGTCCTACTCGAAACTCTAGTTAAGAAGGAGAAAGAGAAGGTAATTTACTTATAACTCTAGAGCCTCGCCTTAGAGATTCTATATCGCCTAGTACTATATAGAAGCTAAAAGCTTAGTTAGAGAAGTTAACGCTAAGCTCTATAAAGAAGCCTACGCCTATCCTTTATAAGAGTAAGAGGCTTACTAGAATTCGTACTAGAGAAACTATTATTACCTTAATCGAGACTTCTTTTATACTAAGCGCTTTAGGCGATAGCGATTCTATATAAGACTAAGTATTACCTACGACGGAGCTACTACTAGGTTCGTAACGCCTATCGCTAATCGTACTAGAAGATAATAGTAGAATTAAGCTAGAGAGCGACTCGGAGCCTAATCTACGTTACTAGGCTTATATAAAGGATAGTATTACCTCTAAAGTCTACTACTATATAATCGTTAGTAGAGCTTTTAAAGAAGTCGATAATATCTAGGAGAAGAAGAAAGTAGCTAAGAGCTACGCTTTAATTAATATTCTTCTATACCTTAGCTAGCCTCTTTATAAAGAATATATAACTAAGATAGATAATACTATAGGTTTAAAGCTACCGAAGACGGCTAACGTAACGTATACCCTCTACTAGCGTATTATTTAGATAGGTAGTATAGCTAATCTCTAAGCTCTTATCGCCTAGAATACTTAAAACTAGATATAGTTTAAGCTAGAAGCGAATACTTTCTTCTCTAAGCTAGTAGGACGCTCTCGTCGTAGTAAGAAGGATACTAATACTTAGGAACTAGAGGACGATATTAACGCTCTAATATACGAGATAGAAGGAAACTATCTCGAACCCTTTTAGTTCTCTATAACCGAAGTAGACTTGAAGGTTACTTCTAACGTCTATTAGAAGGCTTAGAAGCTCTTAGACTACGATAGTAATAAGGGTACCTAGACCGACTACGGCTTCCTCTTTTATTCTTCTTCTACTAGAAGCCTATTTTAGATCCTAGACTCTTTACTCGAAGCTATACGGTATAAGTTTATAGTATATCGATAGTATAATACAGCTATTAGTTAGTATAGTTAGTCTCGTAGTATATAGTACTCGCTATCCTAATAGCTTCTTCGCTAATATCCTTTACTATAGCTATACTAGCTAGTTACTACTCCGTATACGACTATTAAGTACGTAGCCTACCTATCTACTACCTTTTATATCTTCGACGATAAGGCTAGTTCTAACTACCTTAATAGCTTCTAGTATATCGCCTTAAACGAGAATATACTACTTAAGGAGAAGAGGCTTAATTAGGTTTAATTTATAGTCTCTCTAGACGATACTAGCGATAGAGGACGACTTTTACTAACCTTAGACACGATTAGTAATAGGCTCTTTAACTTTAAGGAGGCGAAGTAGCTAGCAAGGCGTATTATCGCTAATAAGTAAAGTTATAGTATAGGCTTCGTCGAGACTATACCTCTAGTAATTACCGACGAAATAAAAGCTAATCTTAAGCTTAGTTAGAAGAATTCTTATACTAATACGAGCTCGCTAGTTATTTCGTACCTCTATATCCCTTAGTAGTATACTCGTATAGGCGAAGAGTATCGCTTGATTCCTATAGTATTTCTAGCCTACCCTAATAGTCGTATATTAGATAAGCTACCTAATAGTAACTACGTTAACGTTCCTACGATCTATAGCGTATATCTCTATCGCGAGCGGATACCCTTTATAGCTTCTAGTACTATATACCCTATACGAGCGATAAAGCCTTTCGCTATAGAGGTACTATTAACCGGCCTAGGCCCGATTTCTAACGCCTTAGTAGGCCGAGTTCTATAGGTAGATTAGGTAGTAAGTATAGAAATAAAGAAGCTCTTTAGTATAAGTAAGAAGGAGTTCAAGGTCTATATAACTAAATAGTAGACTATAGCTAAAGCTTAATTCGATACTACCTACGCTATAGCTATAGATATTAAAGAGTATATATTTAGCGAAGCTAGCTTTATAAGCGTAGATAGTAACTTAGAAGTATTAGCGTCGAAGAAAAGAGAAGCTATTCCTAAGGAGATCTCTAAGGATATAGTAGAAGAATAGTAGCTAGCGAATAATAATTAGATCTAAGAAGGTATTTTTAGTAGTTATCGTTAGAAAAGATAACTATTTAATAGGCCTCTAATTAAAAGTTTAATAGACTTTAATAGAAAAACTAGCTAGTTTTAAGTAATTCTAAGCGAGATCTACGAGTAGTTAGGTATCTAGTTAGATACTAAGGAAGAGAGGATTAGTAAGGCAAAGGCCTATCTATATACTATACTTAGCGCTTTTAGTATAAAAGTAAGGTAGTAGCTTGTTTCTAAGAAAAAAAATGTTTACTCTACTTAATTAATTTAATATCCTATAGTCCTAGTATAAGGCTCTTAGTCCTAGGGCTACTATTTTAAGCTCGTTACTACTAGTTAATATATATATTATAAGACTATTACTCTCTAAATAGGTCTTGTTCTATAGCGACCGCTCTTATACCTACCTAGAGGGTTAGTATTAGAGTAGTTATTATCTATTAATAGTTAGAGAAACTTCTAGGCCCTAAATATTTTCTATAAACTATAAGGGATATAAGTAACCTATACTAATATAGGTTACTCCTATTTAGTATATAAACCTAGGCTTATAACCTATTAAAAGTAGAGAGCGTATTATATACTATATAATATTAAGGAGGGTATAGCGTAGTAAAGAAGAATAGAGGATTAATCTTAAACTAACTTATATATATAGTATAGTAGTAATATACTAGAAACTAAATATAAAGTTAATTAAGTTAGTTATCTAGGAAGAGAAGAAAGAGAAGCAAGATATACCTCTTACTAAGTCTTAGATAGATACCTTAGGTATCTAGAACTATACTTAGAGGTCTATATCTAGACTAACTATCTAGAATATATTCTTAATACGTCTATAAGTAAGTAATATTAAGTAGGTAGACCGTAGTAGAGACTACTTCTAGCTACTACTTCTTTATAAGTCGTATAGTAAGTATAAGCTTACGCGCCTTTATACTAATAATATAGTTACTTACCTCTACGCGTCTATTCTATATTAATAAGTTTAGTACTATAATACGTAGTTAAATACTATTATCTATAGCCTATTATAATAGCGCGTTTCTACTATACTCGCGCTCTCTATCGAGTACGTAGATTAGAATACTAAGGTTAAGTTAAGTCTAGATATACTAATAGTATTACTTAAAGAATATCGCTATAGATAACTTAAAGCGTAACGTATAAACGTGTTAGTAGAGTAAAGTTACGTCTATAAATAGAGTATAATACTTAGAGCCGTTATAGGCTAGTATTAATACTATAACTACGTCTATATAGATAATAGTATATATTTAAGTTAGTCTATTACGTAGAATATAGCTATATACGCGTTAAGCGAGTACTTAGCGATATAGTAAGTAGTTAGTAGTCTTATCTATACCTATAATATAGATTTAGCTATTAGTAGCTATCTTATTAAGTATTAATTAATAAAAGTAACCGAGTCGGTCGTACTACTCGTCTACTATTACTAAGAGTACTCTAGGTTAAGTACGTAAGTTAGTAAGTACTATTTAAACTAGTATATTAATCTATAAGTATAGTAAGCCGTCTAGACGTCGGAATAGGTAGGCCGAAACGGATTAGTATATAGGTTAGGCTAGGTCTTAGCCTACCTATAGAAGATAGTAATAGGTATAGTACAAATACCTACTCTATACTTAGATAGGTTAAACGAACAAAAAATAGGTATAATATAGATTTTAAGTATAACTACGAAGAAGAATTATTCTAGTTAGTATCGACTATAAAAGAAAGTATATAATAGAGTAGTAAAGATAGAGAGAGGGATAATAGTAATAAGTAGAACGGATAGGCTAATCTAACGTCGACTTAAGTTTATAATATATATAGTTAGTAGACGTAGTTAGTAGCTACGTTCTAGCTCTTAAAGCTTCCCTATAGAGCGTATTACGTTTTCGCGTACTTCGACGCTATAATTTATCTATCTTTATAACCTCTTTATTATCGCTAATACTATTAAACTTTAAAAGGGCTTTAATTTCGTTTTTAACCTCCTTATTCTACTCCTCGACTACCTCTATCTAATTACGAGTAAGTTCTAAATTAGGATAAAGAGTAGATACTTCTATAGTAAGTACTACTCTTATATTATACTTATAATCGTAATATCGATATCGTAATAGTATAATATACGTAAAGGTATCTAGATTATATATCTAATTATAGCGGTTCTAATAACGTATAATACTAAAATCTCGTTCGTATCTAGTACCTACTACTAGAATATATAGAATATCCTAGGCTATTTTCGATATAGTAGAGAATATATTAGTAAGAGCTAGCTATATATCTATAGGATCTATTCCTTCTATATATAAGAAGTCTACTTTCCGATAGCGCTCTAGTTCGTTATTAGGCTCGACTAAGAAGGCTACGTCTAGTACTAGTTAAGCTTTATTATCGTCGCTATCGATCCCTATAGCGAAGGAGGTTAAGAAGCTTTATATACCTCGAGGCTACTATTTCGAAGCTTATATAGTACTAGATAAAGCTTTATAATACTTTAACTACTCTACGCGTAATTTACTCTAGTAGAGATCTTCTAAACTATCGTTATCGAAAGCGCCTCGCTTCTAGAACATACTCTTAATCGTAGAGTATAGTAGTACTACTATACTATAGTAGTCCCTAAACCGTTACTAGGTCTGTTAGTAATATTAAAAGAGCTTAGTATACGTTTTATCTAGTACCTTATAGAGTAAGACCTTCTAAGCCTCTTTCTTATACTTGAGTTTCTTGTCTACTTTATCTAGAATATCGAAAAGAGAGTTATAGTAGCTAAGGACTAGATAGAGGCTAGGGCTCTTTATCGTACCGACGTAGGTAGTAGCCTAAGTAAAGGGTATAGTTAGAGACGTAAGGTATTCTAACCGTTACTAGTCGGTATTAGATAGTATAAGTATTAGTAGCGACTAACGTTTAATAAATTTATCGATAAAGTTACGTAGTCGACTAAAGCGAGATAGTATTATCGTAGTCGAGCTCTAACGAGTCCTTACGTCTTATATTACTCGTAGTAGTCTCGTTATAGGATACTTTTACTAGCGTACGTAAGCCTTTAGATAGGGATATAGATTCTTTAGATACTCCTTTTAGAGATCTATAAAGCTCTCGAAACGCTAAGAACTAGAGTTTACCTATACTATAAACCTATAGACCTAGAACGATTAATAAGCGCTAACTATACTTGCCGACTATACTTATCGACTACGATCGTCGACTATAACTACGATATACCTTAAATAAAAGTTTAGGTAGTCCTTTAAGAGAAGCTACTATATTAGTCTTTTAAAACCTTTCTAGAGCTCGTTAATCTTTCTTATCGTCCTAAAACTCTTATAGATCGTTAATCGGTATTATTTATAGTTATATAAAAAAGGCCTTTATAGTAAGCTATATTACGTAAGTAAAACATAGAAACCGTTCTAGAATCGTAGCTAGCGTAGTAGGCTTAATAGCCTTAATATTAGAGAAGAGATTTACCTCGTCTAGTTAAATATCTAGTACTACTAGCTCTACGAGCTCTTCGATCGAAATAGAAGGCTTTACGATTTTTACGCTATACTCTATTAAGTAAAGGCCGATAGCCTTAATACTAGCTTACGTTAGTACTAATCGAATAGATACTAGTAAGACGTATATAGACCTATAGAGTATACTATTATTTCTAGCGTTATCGTATATAAGAGCGATTAGTTAGTCTTCGAGGCTAAACCTTTATAATATATTAAAGAGTAATTTCGAAAGTCGCTCTCTAGTATATCTACTAGTAACGTAGAGAAAGTCTAATATCGCCTCGTACTATACCTATTTAGCGTCGATCTAGTAGGTATAGATAGTAAGGAATAAAGCTTTTATACTACTAGACTACTAGCTATCGACTACGATAGTAACCTTAGAGGTTCTAGCTAGTATAGCCTTTAGATCTTCCTCGGACCTCTCTTAGACCTCTCGAAGAAGAGCCTTAATCGTCTTACTAGAGTAGAAAGGTATTTCGAGACTAGGGTTAAGATATATATATATATAGTAGACTATAGGATTCTTAAAGAAATTAAATAGTAGGCTATATACTACGATTATTTACGTAGATACTATAGAGAAGTTATTAATACTTAGGTCTAGGTCGCCGAGGTAACCCTTACGATTTCGAGCCTAACTATATAAGCTTAATAACGTAGTTAGTAAACGTAGTCGGTAGGAACTTATATAATAGTCTTTATACTACTAGATATACTCTAGTAGTATCCTCTTTCTCTTAAATACCTATACGTACTCCTTAGTTCGAAGGTAAGAACTAAGACTACTTATACTAATATAGAGGCCTAGATAGGCTAAAGAGGTCTCGTAACCTCGGTAGACTACTTTTAGCGAGGTATCCTCGATATTAATCCTCTAGTCGAAAAACTTCTAGACCTAGGAGGAATAGGTACTCTCTTATTTAATAGATATAGTCTTTTATATCCTAAACTTATACTTATAGCGACCTTATACCTCTTACTATCGTCGTATATACTAGTCTCTAAAGTTCGTTTTATACTCTTTCTACTATAGATATACCTTGTTTACTTAAGTCTAGTCTAGAGAAGACGTAGGTATATTAATTAGAATTTTAGAGGTAGTAGGTAGTCTACTAGAGCTCTACTCTAATACTATATATCGTAGCGTAGAGGGTACTATCGGACTAGATTCGAATTATAAAGAGTCTCTAAAAACGCTATCTTAATATCGTTATCTTAGTCGAGTACTAGACCTAAGTCCTCTAGTAGCTAGCGATAGATTTCGCTATAAAGGTAGCGTATTTATAGGTAGTAGTATTAAAACTAGAAGAGTTAAAGAAGATAAAGGTAGACTAAATTATAAAAGTAAGAAAGAGAGGAGCCCTAGACTATCTATAAAACACGCTATAACTTTACCCTAGTACGACGTCCGTAGTAGTTCTTACTTATAGAGAAGCCTAAATTATACTAATTAGACGTAGTAAAGCCTCTTGTCCGCTAACGATAGACTAGTTAAGAACTCGGTACTAATCTCTAGATTAAGTACGCTAGGATCTATTAGATCTATAATAATAGACGAAAAGCTAATACTAGCCCGCTCGCTCTTAAATCTAGCTTAAACTAGACTCTCGACTATAGCTTCGAGCAAAGTCTCTTCTTTATTAAGTATATATTGTTTGTTAAATATACTATAGGTAAGCTTTACGTTTTGTCTCTACTATATAGATATAGTAGGTATAGAGAATCCGTAGGTATTCTAATCGTAGTTAGTAGGAATTAGCTATCTAAGATACTCGATAAGGATTAAGAAGTAATTAATAAAGGAGGGCTTCTAGCTAAGAATATTACGTAGTATAGCCTAGTGTTCTATCTAAAAGATATCGTAGGGTATAGGCAAAACGCTATTAGTAATATACGACTATAGTTAATTAGTATATAGTCGGTAAATATAGTCGGCGCTTAAGATAGCTAGTAGATATATCTTAACTTAGGCTTCTAGTACTAATATCTAAAGTAAGATAGCTAGACCTCGAAGCCGTAGTGTCGTAAAAGGGGAGCTCTATATTATATTAGTAGATAGGAGTTTCTAATAGATAGAAAGACTTACGCTATCGCTATATACTTATATAGCTATAAGTTTGTCTAGCGCCTTAATCTTAGACTAGAACTCGCCGATTACCTTATACTAGTATTAATAAGTCGCTCTACTATAGTTAGTAGAGCCTAGCGTACTAGTAGATAGCTTAATAGCGTACTTAGCCTAAATGTCCTCCTCTTAAGACAAGCTTAGTAGGTTATCGATAATAACGTTTATAGAGTTTCTCTTTAACTTAGAAGGATCTAATAGTACCTAAACCTATATACTACTATCTTCCTTTTCGAATTCTTCTAATATACTCTCTTTTCTCTTAATCTCTCTATATAGAAGGCGAAGCTTAATATACTAACCTTCTTTATCTTCCTAAGCGAGGTCTTTAGAAGATTTCTTTTCCTCTACCTTCTTAAGAGCCTTCCTCTCTCTATATAATATTAGCGCCGACTATATACGCCGACTACGTTTACTAACTATATATATAATAGTATAATAGAGACTTACCGTTGTTTAGTAAAGCTTGCCTTATAGACTAGTTTCTATTAATTAATATACGTCTTCTACGTGTCCTTATCGAGGCTATCCTACCCTAGTAGTATAGCTATTTACTTTACCTTAAAACGACTAAAAGCTTGATTCTTTACTTTACGTTTTTAGTCTACTTTAGCCCTATCTTCGTCTATAGCTTAAGTACGTACGCGGTCGCGTAGTATATTTAGATTAATCGAGTAGTCTTTAATATCCTTTCTTATCGTAGTAAGTTTTACGTGTTTCGCCTCGAGTTTAGAAAGAGACTCTACCTTACGCTTCTAACGTACTATTTCTAGGATAATTAGTATTAAAAGTGTCGCGTTCGATAGCTATAACGGTTACCTACTAAATAGTAGTAGAATTAGGCAGGTTAGATAAGCGATAGTAATATACGACGAATTTAGTTATAAGTATAGATAGTTAGAAAGCGAGGTTTAGAATTTATAGGAAGTAGAGAAATCTAGGGTCTAAGAGCTAACTAAGTAGAAGTAACGTTAAGGTAGGTCGCCCCTATATACTTTAATATAGCTTTTTAGATAATATTACTTATCGGCATATATAGTCGGTACTTTACTATTAGATTATATCTTAGTATAGGCTAATATATCTACTAAGTCCGCCTATCCTAGGTCTCTATAGTATATCTACTAGATAGAAGAAAGATTACTTTAAAAAGAGAGGTATAGGCTAATTATATAAGACTAATAGTAGATTATAGAGACCTAGCTTAAAGAGCTTTTATTCTAAAAAGGATATCTTAACTTCTTAAGAAGTACTTACTTATTTATACTTATCTTTTCTACTATATATAACCTTATATATTAGCTAGAGATATTATAATTTTAGCTATTATATTAAGAACTATCCTATCGATCTATAGACTAGGTTTAAAACTCTTTAAGCTACTTAATAAGTTAATAGGCTTAATAGATTACTAAAATTATAATAAGTATAAATCCTAAGAATCCTATAGTATATATTAATAGAATAAATATTTAGTTTTAAGATATTTTAAAGCCTAATAACGAGATACTACTATTAAGTCTATTATAGAGAAAGTTTTTCTTTAGATTTAGAAGATTCTACTAATCTTTTAGAACTAGCCTTTTTAATTAGTCTTAGAAAAGAGAGAGAGTATTACTACTTTATATTTATATATTTTATACTATCTAGTATATATAGTAAAAATATTCTCTTCTCTAGTATTATAGATAATTTATTATTAATAGAATAGGCCTTAGTTTAGTATAACTTAGAACTAATAGCTTATTTTGTATTATTCTATACTAATATCTAATTATATAGATCTAGTAAACTAATATCGACTATAACTATCCTCTAGTTCTACGCTTCTAGAATTAATTAAGATAAGATTTATAGTCGGTAATCGTAGTCGGTAGTAGTTTTCCTAGTATAGTACTTTCCTATTTAGGTATAGACGTAGGATCTAGTAAGTTTCTTAGTATCTCTTTAGACCCGAGGTTCTATAGCTTATAGCGTCTTAGTAAGTTTTAGTATCTTTCTAACTACCTACTTCTTCTTTCTTTACTTCCTTCCTCCTATCTCTACTCTTTCTTTTATTTCTTATACCGTTCTTCGATTACGACGCTCTATATAGGAGCGATAATTAAGTATCGATCTCTTTAAGCTCTTCTTAGCGTTTACGATCGTATAGTCTACTAAAAGTAGCTATTCTAGAGAGTACTACTTAGAAGCCTATTAAGCCTTAGAAGAAGGTTATTATAGTAAAAACGAATACTCGTTAGAAGCGTATACCTTGTAATAGTAGGTAGAAACGTCGTATCCTTAAGTTAGGCACTATTACGCTTTATTAGATTAAGAAATTATAGAGTATAATAGAACTATATATCTAATGCCTCCTATTCTAGTAGCTTGTCTACGAGATCGTTCTTACTTTTAGTAGTAGGCTACGCTATTAATTAGTAGCCTTAGAATGCTTCTAAGAGGTAGCTAAAGCGTTCCTTACTACTAAATTTAAGATATCTAATCTCCTAGCTATCTATATAAAGCGGGTTATACTATAGGCTAAGGATCTATAGCTATACTATCGTATTCGTATAAGGTTTACTAGCTAGGACGGTAGTATAGTTTAGTAGAAGCGTAAGTCTGCTAACTATAGATACCGACTATATTTCTAACCTATTATCTTAGTAGATATATAGCGAGTTCCTCTAGGGAATAGAGAGGTCGTTAGTACCTTAGGCTTTAGACTCTAAATTCTAGCCCTATACTAAAACCTTATAATTTTAACCTTATAACCGTAACTCTAAACAAATATAATATTATTAATATTCTATTACGTTCTCGCGCGATATAGTGCTTCTAATTAACTACGACTTTCTTAATCGTCTCGTATAAGACGCTACTATACTTACGCCTAAATAATACGCTCTCGCTAATTAAGTATCGCGTTCTCCTACTCTATTAGCGTATCTTTAAATAGAGAGAGCTAGCGATTAGCCTTAAGGACAGGCTAATAATCTAATTCTTATCGATATATAAGATAGTAATAATAAATACGCGCCTAAAGAGAAGGATAATAAAGACGCGTCTAAATAGGAGAATAATAAGCCTCCTACTATAAAAAGGCCTACTACTAGTAGGAAGGGCCTTAGTAGAAAGTAGCCTATTACGTAAAAAGCGCCTCGTAAGATAGTAACGAAGAAGAAGAGAAGAGCTAGTCTAAAACTTACTATAAAGAAGAAATCCTATATTCTAAAAGTATAGTCGAATACTTAGAACGTAGTACGAGCTAGTAGGCTTTCTAAGAAGGCTCTAGTAGTTAGAAGGGTAAGGAAGCTCTATCGCTATAAGCTAGGTAGTAAGTTAAAATATAGTCGGCAAACGTAGTTAGTACGCTAATCTACTATAGTATTAGCCCTATAGAAGATTCGGATATTTTAGAGGACTAGGGATCTACTTATTAGTAAGCTTCCCTTCTAGCGACTAGTAAGAGAGGTCGCGTACGGCTTTAAGTAGGATCTACGCTTTTAGGCTAGTATACTAGAAGCGTTATAAGAGGTAGTAGAGCTCTATTTAACGAAGGTTTTTAAAAGTATATATCCTTCTATATTACTATTTAGTAGCTTATACTAACTTATATAGGTACTAACCTCTACGCTATCTATATAAAGCGAGTTACGATCTAGTAGAAAGATATATAGCTCGTTTAGAGAATACTTCGTATATAGGGCGTTATAGATAATAAGAGTTATTTAAAGTAGTATAGTACTACGTATTATATTCGGCGTAAGGAATAGCGTTTAGGCTACTTCGAGATACCTAGCTACGTAGTAGAAGCGCGGTATTAAATTATATTATAACTATAGCGAACGATATAAGATTACTTTCTACTTTTATACTATAAAACCTTCGTTTTCTCTTATCTCTATAGTCGGTATATATAGTCGGCGCCTATCGTCCTTTTTACGTACTTAGATACTTATAGTACGTAGATTTTAGTATACCTATATCTATACTCCTATAGGTATCTACGTAGGTATACGCTCTAATCTATATTTTCTAGTTATAGGTACTACCTATTAAGCTTTAGCGAGTTACCCCTCTAACCTATATCGATTACTAAGAATATAGGTTTAGACCTAACCCTACCTATACTAACCTATTCCGACGTCTAAAGCCGTCTTACTTTATAACGCGTATAATAGTAACTATATTACCGTTCCTATCTCTTATATAAAGTATCTAAAGCTCTATTAAGTAATAATAACGCTTGTTAAGAATATATCCTAGATAGTTAGTCTAGATATAGATATTTAAGTATAGTTCTAGATACCTAAGGTATCTACCTAAGGCTTAGTAAGAGGTATATCTTGCTTCTCTTTCTTCTCTTCTTAGATAACTAACTTAATTAACTTTATATTTAGTTCCTAGTATATTACTACTATACTATATATATAAGTTAGTTTAAGATTAATCCTCTATTCTTCTTTACTACGCTATACTCTCCTTAATATTATATAGTATATAATACGCCCTCTACTTTTAATAGGTTATAAGCCTAGGTTTATATACTAAATAGGAGTAACCTATATTAGTATAGGTTACTTATATCCCTTATAGTTTATAGAAAATATTTAGAGCTTAGAAGTTTCTCTAACTATATTACTAACGAAGCTAGTTTGTACCTAGTAGTATATAAGTTAGTAAAGATCTCTATAAGATAGTAGTATGTTTCTACTTTATTAATATCTACCTAGTTCTCTACTATTATACCTAGTATTACTAGAGTTAGAAGAGGCTACTTAGCCTTCCTACTACCTAGTAATAGAAACTCTACTAAGAGAGAAAGATCTAAGTCTTAGTAATTTCCTAAATACGAGAAATCTCTATTCTTTAGAGCTAGTCTCTCTACTATAAGAAATTACTCTTCTCTAGAATCCTTAGCTAGTCTAAAGTATTCTACTAATTATTTATTCTATTTACCTATTTCTATAATAGACTAAGAGGATAAGAAGAGCTAAAGGATTCTAATTCTAGATAGAACTAACTAGAAGAGATAGTTTAAGCTATAGATAGATAAGCTAGAAGGAAAGGACTAGTTCTAGGTAATTAGCTAACTAATTATTAGAGGGAACCTATATATAGTTTAGTAGGATACTAGTCTTTAGATATATATTACTTAGAATTAATACTTCTTAAAAGATAATATAGTATATAGGTTTAGTATTAGATATAGCTTTAGTAAAGATAATAAGATAGAGCTAGAGATATAGTATATTACTATACTAGTAGCTAAGATATAGATAATTCTCTAGAATAAGTATAATAGAGTCCTAAAGTCCTATACTATAGGTCTAATTAAGTAGTTTATTATATTTAGGATATTACCTAATAAGATAATTAGGGAAGTATAGAGATACCTTAGAGGCCTAGATAAGAGGATTACTAAGATTAATCCTTAGGAAGCTTACTATTAGAGCTAAAAGAAAAGGCTAAAACATCTTCTATAGTCCCTACCTATATTATACTAAGTAGCTAAGGATACTATTATAACCTAACTATTCTTAGATATAGATACTATTCTCCTTCTACTTAAGTCCTAAGAGGTAAGAGATAATCTAGATAAGATAGATATAGGTTTAGCTATATTCTATTCTAGATAGCCTTACTAAGGAAAGTCTCTACTAATATACTAGCTTTATAAGAAAGAGAAGTACTAGTTAAAGGATTGTTCTAACCTCTCTACTACTAAGAAACTATCCTAGTAGAGAAATAGTACTAAAAACTAGAAGGACCTTTAGAGATTATTCTTTAGAGAGAAGGTTAGAAGATTCTTTTTACTAAGAAATACTAGATATATTAAGAAAGCTATTTATAAGTTATTATTATATAATAAGCTAAAGAAGGTTATCTAAAGAATAAGTAAGTAGCTTTAGAGAATAGAAAAGTCTAAAAAGCTTCTAAAGAAAGGATTTTTAGCCTAGGAGTCTAGTTCTAGTTCTAATTCTAGAACTTACTCTAGTTCTAGAAGTAATAATAATTCCTTATTAGAAGATAATAACTAAGATAAGTTAGCCTATTCTATAATTAAGGCTAAAAGCAAGTTATTACTCTAAGAATAGCTCTTAGATTCCTATACCTTATTCTATATAACTAACTAACTATCCTTCTTTAGATTAGTAAAGCTACTAAGGAAGAAAGTATAGATTAAGGTAGGAGGAGGATACCTCTATATAACCTACTCTAGGCTAGTATAGATAAAGAGAATCTTAGGAGGAGAAGTTCTACTTAATAAAGTATTATTTATTCCTAATCTTAGAGTAAATCTTATATTATAGAATTAGTTTAGTAAGCAATTTAGAGTCTAGAAGCCTAATTTTACTCTTACCTCCCTAGATAGCTAAATAGTTATAAAGACTAAGCTAGTTAGAGATATTCTATTTATTAGTAAGATATTACCTCTCTTATAGGAAAAGTTATATTACTTACTATATAATCCTATAGAGGTTAATAATACCTATACTACTCTATTAGAGAAGGATCTAAAATAGTAGGAGCTATAGTATAGAAGATTTATATACTTTAGAAGAGAGTTACTCTTAAACCTTTATAAAGTTACTAACCTAAAAGAGAGAATTCTAATTCCTAACTAGGAAGAGTATAAGTATAAAATCTATATAATAGGTAAGATAAAGAAATACCTAGGTAAGTCTATTAAGAGAAGACCTAAAAGATTAGCTCTTATATTAGTAAATATTTATAGACTATTACTATTATTAGTAAAAGGTTTTATATAGTAGCTTAAGATTATTAATAATTTCTTAAGAAAGAAATAGGTATTTCTACTTAAAGCTAGATTAGATATACTAACTACTCTTTAGAACTAGAGGATTAAGGTAGAAAGATAGTTAGTAGTACTCCTTAAGTCTATAAGAGCTAATAATACTAGAGAGATTACTACTTTAATTAAATAGTAGAAGAAGGACTTTAGAATTACCTTTAAGCTAACTAAGGCCTATAATTTACTCTAGAATAGAGTAGTTAAGAGGTCTATCTAAATATTAGAGGCCTCTATTAGAGTAATACTTAAAGAAAGTAAGATACCTATTAAGTTTTAGCTAGAAGCTCTTAAAGTATAAGTATATATAAAGAATAAGCTCCTAAATAGATCTAATATTAAGAGATTTAAGCTCTTATCTAATAAAGCTTTTAATAGGATTAAACTAATAGTCTTCTACCTTAAAGTATAGAGATATAGAGCTATAGTATATATAGATATAAAAGTATAGCTTTAGTAGGTAAGGAGTAATAAACTAATAAATAGAGGAAAGAATACTATATTTATTAGATACTATAATAATATAGTAAAGGTATAGAAGTTCTAGGAGCTAGATATAAAGGCTATTAAGTAGTATACTAATATAATCTTCTTTAAAGATAAGCTAGGTAGAGAATTAGACTTAAATATTAAGATTAAGAATCTCTCTAGTTTAGCTCTAGAAAGAAGACCTATTAGAAGGCTAAGAACTATTAGCTAGCCTACTCTATAAGCTAGTAGAAGTACTTTAGGTACTTCTAGTCTAGGCTAGTAGAAGCTTTCTCTCTCTTAGCTATTAGTATAGGTTTAGAAAGAAAAGAAACTTTTTATATAACTTCTACCTCTACTAGAAGATATAGAAGAGTATAGAAAATTCCTAGACTAAAAGAAAGTTAAGAAAGAATCTAAGAATTCTATCTAAGAAACTATAGAGATAGATTATAAGTAGATAGCTCTAAAATAAACTCTTAGAAAGAGAAAAGTATCCTAAGAACTTAATAGATTTAACTAAAAGCTAAAGCTAATTAGGCTTAAGCTAGATTAGAATAGTTAGCTAGATAAAGAAATACTTTTAGAGTATTAGGCTTTTTTCTTAGCTATAAGCTCTATTAACCTAGATATCCTATAAGACTTAGAATTCTTAGAGGAAGTTAAAGAGATTATATTCTCTACTACTAAAGAAGTAGGAATATATAAATAGAAGATTCTAATCCTAAAGAACTATAAAGAAGTAGTAAGTAATCCTAAGTAGGGTTATCTCTAGTAAGAAGCTATTTAGAAGGAGCTAGATATACTTATAAGTAATAATACCTAGACTATAGTAGTCCTACTAAAAGAGGCTAACTTAATTACCTTAAGATAGGTCTTTAATATTAAGAGAAAATTTAGTAGTACTATTAAAAAGTTTAAAACAAGACTAGTTATAAGAGAGTTCTTCTAAAAGTATAAAATAGACTATATAGAAACTTTTACCTCTATAGTTAGGTAGGATACTCTAAGAGGATTTATAGCTATAGTCTATAAGAAGAACCTAGTTCTATACTAAGTAGATATAAATAATATATTTATAGAGAGTACCCTATATAAGAATATCTATATAATCCTACTACTAGGTATTAACCTACTAACTAGTATAGTCTTATAAGTTCTAAGAAGTCTTTATAGGCTAAAGTAAGCTATAAGAGACTAGAATTAGCTATATATATTAAAGCTAAAAGGAATAGGATTTAGATAATTAGAAATAGACCTATATCTTCTAATCTATAAGAAAAGGAAAGACCTAATAATCCTAATCTATATTAATAATATATCTATTACTATAGAGAGACTAGAAGATGTTCTCTAGTTTAAAGACTAACTTAGTAAGGTCTTTAAGATTAAAGATCTTAGAGAACTAGATAAGATTCTTAGAATAAGACTAATAAGAAATAGATAGTAAAGCTAGCTAAAACTTAACTAGAAGTACTATATCTAAGAGAACCTAGCTAAGATAGGAATAGGTTAAGAGACTATATTACTAACTCTTTTACTAATAGATAGCTATAAAAGTCTAAAGCCTACTAGACTAAATAATAAAAGGTATAATAAATAAGAGTACTAATCTATTATTAGAATATAGATATAGCTTATAACTATTATAAGACTAGATATTTTATTTACTCTTAGAAGATTAAGCTCCTATATTAGTAATCTAATAGTAGGATATATAAAGGCTCTAAAGAAGCTAACTAGATACCTAAGATTAAACCTAGACCTTAGTCTAAGATACTTAAGAAATAGTTAAGGCTATCTTACTAGATATATAGACTCTAACTATATAATAGATAAGACTAATAGAGTCTTAATCCTTAAATATATCTTCTTCTTTTATAGTATACTAATCTCCTAGATAAGTAAGAAATAGAAATCTATAGCTATATCTATAATAGAAGCTAAATATATAGCTATAGAAGTATATATAAAATAGTTATAGTTCCTTAGTACTCTTTTAAGAGAGCTTAGATACCTAGAGTTAGTAGAAGAATATTCTTACTAACTAAGGATCTTTAGTAACTAGGAAACTATTACTAGAATTAGGCTAATTTAGCTAAAAAGTAATAACTAAGCTACTCTTACTCTAGTTAAGGACTTATATATATATAATAAGTCTAAATATATTAATATCTTATATAATACTATAAGAAAGCTCTAGTAGAATAGACTTATCTCTATTAAATATATAAATATAAAAGAGATAGTAGTAGATAGTCTTACTAAGCTAAAGAATAGACTATAGTTTTAGAAGTTTATAAGGTAGCTCTACCTTATATAAGAGATATATAAAAGATAACTCTAAGCCTTAGAGTTAAACTAAGAGGAGTCTAAAAGAAAGATTTTAGTTACTTAACTCCTCCTTAGTTAAACTTTATAAAGTTCTAAATACTCTTACTAATATTAGACCTATTACTAACTATAATATTACTATATAGTACCTAGCTAAACTAGATACCTTCTAAGGCTAAGTACTAGTTAATATTAAAGACCTCCTCTATAGTAGCTATTATCTCCTCTACTAGTATATAGTTACTCTACTTCCTATTAAAAGTAGAGAGCGTATTATATACTATATAATATTAAGGAGGGTATAGCGTAGTAAAGAAGAATAGAGGATTAATCTTAAACTAACTTATATATATAGTATAGTAGTAATATGCTAGGAACTAAATATAAAGTTAATTAAGTTTATTATCTAGGAAGAGAAGAAAGAGAAGTAAGATATACCTCTTACTAAGCCTTAGGTAGATGCCTAAGGTATCTAGAACTATACTTAGAAGTCTATATCTAGACTAACTATCTAGGATATATTCTTAATACTCCTACTTATACTATATAGTTAGATCTTTTAATAGATTATCTATAGTACTTAAATACTAGTCCTAATCTTAATTAGTTATTAAGTACTTACTTTTTAGACTAATAACTAGATAGTATTAACTATTAATCTAATAAACTTTCTATACTACTATCTCCTATAAAAAGATAAAAGAAATACCTTCTATAAGATCTTCCTTCTCTCTTATATAGGAGTAGATTATTTAGAATATAGACTATCTAGTAAGTTACCTCTATCCTTTCTTATAGCTAATTCTAATAGCTTCCTAGATTCCTTATAGCCTAGTCCTCTACTTAGTTATATTCTATATAGCTTCTTAGTTCCCTAATAGTCTTTAGGGTATACTATTCTTAGCTATAGAGATCTTATATTAAGCTAGGGAGTAGAGTAACTATATACTAGTAGAGGAGATAATAGCTACTATAGAGGAGGTCTTTAATATTAACTAGTACTTAGCCTTAGAAGGTGTCTAGTTTAGCTAGGTACTATATAGTAATATTATAGTTAGTAATAGGTCTAATATTAGTAAGAGTATTTAGGACTTTATAAAGTCTAACTAAGGAGGAGTTAAGTAACTAAAATCTTTCTTTTAGACTCCTCTTAGTCTAACTCTAAGGCTTAGAGTTATCTTTTATATATCTCTTATATAAGGTAGAGCTACTTTATAAACTCCTAAAACTATAGTCTATTCTTTAGCTTAGTAAGACTATCTACTACTATCTCTTTTATATTTATATATTCTATAGAGATAAGTCTATTCTACTAGAGCTTTCTTATAGTATTATATAAGATATTAATATATTTAGACTTATTATAAATATATAAGTCCTTAACTAGAGTAAGAGTAGCTTAGTTATTACCTTTTAGCTAAATTAGCCTAATTCTAGTAATAGTCTCCTAGTTACTAAGGATCCTTAGTTAATAAGAATATTCTTCTACTAACTCTAGGTATCTAAGCTCTTTTAAAAGAGTACTAAGGAACTATAACTATTTTATATATACTCTTATAGCTATATATTTAGCTTCTATTATAGATATAGCTATAGATTTCTACTTCTTACTTATCTAGGAGATTAGTATACTATAAAGGAAGAAGATATATTTAAGGATTAAGACTCTATTAGTCTTATCTATTATATAGTTAGAGTCTATATATCTAGTAAGATAGCTTTAACTATTCCTTAAGTATCTTAAACTAAGATCTAGGTTTAATCTTAAGTATCTAGTTAGCTTCTTTAGAGCCTTTATATATCCTACTATTAGATTACTAATATAGGAGCTTAATTTTCTAAGAGCAAATAAAATATCTAGTCTTATAATAGTTATAAGCTATATCTATATTCTAATAATAGATTAGTACTCCTATTTATTATACCTTTTATTATTTAGTCTAGTAGGCTTTAGACTTTTATAGCTATCTATTAGTAAAGGAGTTAGTAATATAGTTTCTTAGCCTATTCTTATTTTAGCTAGGTTCTCTTAGATATAATGTTTCTAGTTAAGTTTTAGCTAGCCTTACTATCTATTTCTTATTAGTCTTATTCTAAGAATCTTGTCTAGCTCTCTAAGATCTTTAATCTTAAAGACCTTACTAAGTTAGTCTTTAAACTAGAGAATATCTTCTAGTCTCTCTATAGTAATAAGTATATTATTAATATAGATTAGGATTATTAGATCTTTTCTTTTCTTATAGATTAGAAAATATAGGTCTATTTCTAATTATCTAAATCCTATTCCTTTTAGCTTTAATATATATAGCTAATTCTAGTCTCTTATAGCTTACTTTAGCCTATAGAGACTCCTTAGAACTTATAAGACTATACTAGTTAGTAGGTTAATACCTAGTAGTAGGATTATATAGATATCCTTATATAGAGTACTCTCTATAAATATATTATTTATATCTACTTAGTATAGAACTAGGTCCTTCTTATAGACTATAGCTATAAATCCTCTTAGAGTATTCTACCTAACTATAGGAGTAAAAGTTTCTATATAGTCTACTCTATACTTTTAGAAGAACCTTCTTATAACTAGTTTTACCTTAAACTTTTTAATAGCTCTACTAAGCTTTCTTTTAATATTAAAGACCTATCTTAAGGTAACTAAGTTAGCCTCTTTTAGTAGGACTACTATAGTCTAGGTATTATTACTTATAAGTATATCTAGCTCCTTCTAAATAGTTTCTTACTAGAGATAACCCTATTTAGAATTACTTACTACTTCTATATAGTTTTTTAGGATTAGAACCTCCTATTTATATATTTCTACTTCTTTAGTAGTAGAGAATATAATCTTTTTAACTTCCTCTAAGAATTCTAAGTCCTATAGGATATCTAGGTTAATAGAGCTTATAGCTAAGAAGAAAGCTTAATACTTTAGGAGCATTTTCTTATCTAGCTAACTATTCTAATCTAGCTTAAGCCTAATTAGCTTTAGCTTCTAGTTAAATCTATTAAGTTCTTAAGATACTTTCCTTTTTCTAAGAGTTTATTTTAGAGCTATCTACTCCTAATCTACCTCTATAGTTTCTTAAGTAGAATTCTTAGATTCTTTCTTAACTTTCCCTTAGTCTAAGAATTTTCTATACTCTTCTATATCTTCTAGTAGAGGTAGAAGTTATATAAAGAGTTTCTTTCTTTCCTAAACCTATACTAATAGCTAAGAGGGAGGAGGCTTCTACTAGCTTAGACTAGGAGTACCTAGGGTACTCCTACTAGCTTATAGAGTAGGCTAGCTAATAGTTCTTAGCTTTCTAATAGGTCTTCTTTCTAGAGCTAAACTAGAGAGATTCTTAATCTTAATATTTAAGTCTAATTCTCTACCTAGCTTATTTTTAAAGAAGATTATATTAGTATACTACTTAATAGTTTTTATATCTAGCTTCTAGAACTTCTATACCTTTACTATATTATTATAGTATCTAATAAATATAGTATCCTTTCCTCTATTTATTAGTTTATTACTCTTTACCTACTAAGGCTATACTCTTATATCTATATATACTATAGCTTTATATTCTTATACTTTAAGGTAGGAGACTATTAGTTTAATCCTATTAAAAGCTTTATTAGGTAAGAGCTTAAATCTCTTAATATTAGGTCTATTTAGGAGCTTATTCCTTATATATACCTATACTTTAAGAGCTTCTAGCTAAAACTTAATAGGTATCTTACTTTCTTTAAGTATTACTCTAATAGAGGCCTCTAATATTTAGATAGACCTTTTAACTACTCTATTCTAGAGTAAATTATAGGCCTTAGTTAGCTTAAGAGTAATTTTAAAGTCCTTCTCCTACTATTTAATTAAAGTAGTAATCTTTCTAGTATTATTAGCCTTTATAGACTTAAGAAGTACTACTAACTACCTTTCTACCTTAATCCTCTAGTTCTAAAGAGTAGTTAGTATATCTAATCTAGCTTTAAGTAGAAATACCTATTTCTTTCTTAAGAAGTTATTAATAATCTTAAGCTACTATATAAAACCTTTTACTAATAATAGTAATAGTCTATAGATATCTACTAATATAAGAGCTAATCTTTTAGGTCTTTTCTTAATAGACTTGCCTAGGTGTTTCTTTATCTTACCTATTATATAGATCTTATATTTATACTCTTCCTAGTTAGGAATTAGAATTCTTTTCTTTAGGTTAGTAACTTTATAAAGGTTTAAGAGTAACCCTCTTCTAAAGTATATAAATCTTCTATACTATAGCTCTTACTATTTTAGATCCTTCTCTAATAGGATAGTATAGGTATTATTAACCTCTATAGGATTATATAGTAAGTAATATAACTTTTCCTATAAGAGAGGTAATATCTTACTAATAAATAGAATACCTCTAACTAGCTTAGTCTTTATAACTATTTAGCTATCTAGAGAGGTAAGAGTGAAATTAGGCTTCTAGACTCTAAATTACTTACTAAACTAATTCTATAATATAAGATTTACTCTAAGATTAGAAACAAATAGTACTCTATTAAGTAGAACTTCTCCTCTTAAGATTCTCTTTATCTATACTAGCCTAGAGTAGGTTATATAGAGGTATCCTCCTCCTATCTTAATCTATACTTTCTTTCTTAGTAGCTTTACTAATCTAAAGAAGGATAGTTAGTTAGTTATATAGGATAAGGTATAGGAATCTAAGAGCTATTCTTAGAGTAATAACTTACTTTTAGCCTTAATTATAGAATAGGCTAACTTATCTTAGTTATTATCTTCTAATAGAGAATTATTATTACTTCTAGAACTAGAGTAAGTTCTAGAATTAGAACTAGAACTAGACTCCTAGGCTAAAAATTCTTTCTTTAGAAGCTTTCTAGACTTTTCTATCCTTTAAAGCTACTTACCTATTTTCTAGATAACCTTCTTTAGCTTATTATATAATAATAACTTATAGATAGCTTTCTTAATATATCTAGTATTCCTTAGTAAAAAGGATCTTCTAACCCTTCCTCTAAGGAATAATCTCTAAAGGTCCTTCTAGTTTTTAGTACTATTTCTTTACTAGAATAGTTTCTTAGTAGTAGAGAGGTTAGAATAATCTTTTAACTAGTACTTCTCTTTCTTATAGAGCTAGTATATTAGTAGAGACTTTCCTAAATAGAGCTATCTAGAATAGAATATAGCTAAACCTATATCTATCTTATCTAGATTATCTCTTACCTCTTAGGACTTAAGTAGAAGGAGAATAGTATCTATATCTAAGGATAGTTAGGTTATAATAGTATCCTTAGCTACTTAGTATAATATAGGTAGAGACTATAGAAGATATTTTAGCCTTTTCTCTTAGCTCTAGTAGTAAGCTTCCTAAGAATTAATCTTAGTAATTCTTTTACTTAGGCCTTTAAGGTATCTCTATACTTCTCTAATTATCTTATTAGGTAATATCCTAAATATAATAAACTACTTAATTAGACCTATAGTATAGGATTTTAGGACTCTATTATACTTGTTTTAGAGAATTACCTATATCTTAGCTACTAGTATAGTAATATATTATATCTCTAGCTCTATCTTATTATTTTTACTAATACTATATCTAATACTAAACCTATATACTATATTGTTTTTTAAGAAGTATTAATTCTAAGTAATATATATCTAGAGACTAGTATCCTACTAAACTATATATAGGTTCTCTCTAATAATTAGTTAGCTAATTACCTAGAACTAGTCTTTCTCTTCTAGCTTATCTATCTATAGCTTGAACTATCTCTTCTAGTTAGTTCTATCTAGGATTAGAATCCTTTAGCTCTTCTTATCCTCTTAGTCTATTATAGAAATAGGTAAATAGAATAAATAATTAGTAGAATACTTTAGACTAGCTAAGGATTCTAGAGAAGAGTAATTTCTTATAGTAGAGAGACTAGCTCTAAGGGATAGGGATTCCTTATATTTAGGAAATTACTAAGACTTAGATCTTTCTCTCTTAGTAGAGTTTCTATTACTAGGTAGTAGGAAGGCTAAGTAGCCTCTTCTAACTCTAGTAATACTAGGTATAATAGTAGAGAACTAGGTAGGTATTAATAAAGTAGAAACATACTACTATCTTATAGAGATCTTTACTAACTTATATACTACTAGGTACAAACTAGCTTCGTTAGTAATATAGTTAGAGAAACTTCTAGGCCCTAAATATTTTCTATAAACTATAAAGGATATAAGTAACCTATACTAATATAGGTTACTCCTATTTAGTATATAAACCTAGGCTTATAACCTATTAAAAGTAGAGAGCGTATTATATACTATATAATATTAAGGAGGGTATAGCGTAGTAAAGAAGAATAGAGGATTAATCTTAAACTAACTTATATATATAGTATAGTAGTAATATACTAGGAACTAAATACAAAGTTAATTAAGTTTATTATCTAGAAAGAGAAGAAAGAGAAGTAAGATATACCTCTTACTAAGCCTTAGGTAGATACCTAAGGTATCTAGAACTATACTTAGAAGTCTATATCTAGACTAACTATCTAGGATATATTCTTAATACTTCCTAGCTTAATATAAGATCTCTATAGCTAAGAATAGTATACTCTAAAGACTATTAGAGAACTAAGAAGCTATATAGAATATAACTAAGTAGGGGACTAGGCTATAAGGAATCTAGAGAGCTATTAGAATTAGCTATAAGAAAGGATAAGAGTAACTTACTAGATAGTCTATATTCTAAATAATCTACTCCTATATAAGAGAGAAGGAAGATCTTATAGAAGGTATTTCTTTTACCTTTTTATAGGAGATAGTAGTATAGAAAGTTTATTAGATTAATAGTTAGTACTATCTAGTTATTAGTCTAAAAAGTAAGTACTTAATAACTAATTAAGATTAGGGCTAGTACTTAAGTATTATAGATAATCTATAGAAAGATCTAACTATATAGTATAAGTAGGAGTGTTAAGAATATATCCTAGATAGTTAGTCTAGATATAGACATTTAAGTATAGTTCTAGATACCTAAGATATCTACCTAAGGCTTAGTAAGAGGTATATCTTGCTTCTCTTTCTTCTTTTCTTAGATAACTAACTTAATTAACTTTATATTTAGTTCCTAGCATATTACTACTATACTATATATATAAGTTAGTTTAAGATTAATCCTCTATTCTTCTTTACTACGCTATACCCTCCTTAATATTATATAGTATATAATACGCTCTCTACTTTTAATAACGCTTATTATAGAGTTATTCTATAGAAATTAGGTTAGCTACGAGGCCTAGTATAAATAACGCGTTTATAAACTATATATCTTGTCTAGTAATACGTAGCTTAATTATATAGCGCGTAGTAGCTATAAGATAACTATTACCTATCTTAATATAGATAGTATATAGCGTACTATTAATAATAACCGATTTATCGTACGTTATATATATTATCGTACTAGAATCGACTACCTAAGCGTTAGAGCTTAATACGGCTTATAAAGCGCGTACTATTAACTCGTTAAGGATAATATTAGTTAAAGCTATAAATATACGCTACGAGTCCGTAGTCGTAGTTATATTAAGTTATAAGTAGTTACTTCTAGACTATCCTTAAGTAGACTTCTTCTATTATTACTTCTATAGACTACGACGACATTCTACTATTATATAACTAGTCGTCGTAATATAGTTATCGTAGTAGAGAGTAGGATTCTTACCTTTATAGTAGTCTACTACGATATAGCTAATCTTACTATAGTTATTATACTTCTTCGTATCTTCTAAATTCTACTTTATAGGCTTTACTATATTAAAAGTAGTCTCTAATCGTATATATATAAACTATTTATTATTAGTAGTAGCGATAACCGACTCGAGTATAAGTTCCTTCTTATTACGTAGCTATATACGTTATATCTAATAGAAGGCTTCTAATAGTAGGTAATAACTAAGTAAACTAATTATCTAGTAGGCTATAAATATATCTATAACGATAGCCTTAGTATCCTTTAGATTATTAACCTTACGCCTAAATTCGTTAGTAAACTTCTTAATATCCTTACTATTAAAATAGTATTCTAGAAACTCTTCGAAGTCGCTAAAGTCGCGTATAAAGCCTTATTAACTATAGGTCTTTTAGAGTTACTCTCTAACCTTCTTAGAGGTTTTAAGAGTAGTAAGTATAACGCGGACGTAATTAGCGTATTATATAAGTATATATAGGCGTACTTATTAGTCTCTTACGACCTATTTATCTACTCTATCTTTAAAGGCTTCTTATATCTCGTCCTTATTTTAGACGAGTAGTTTAGTACGTAATTCGTTAATATAGTAGAGTAGTTTCGTACTCTAGAGCGCTAATTTAATTAAATCTTCCTATTAGATCTAATTCTCTAACTCTTTTAGCTTAAAGCTAATAGAGAGAATAGTATTAGTAGATATAGTACTTAATATAGTGCCTCGGAGAGTCTTCGAGTCGCCTTATTAAAGATCTTTTAAATCGCCTACTAGAGGTCTTTAAGTCGCCTACTAGAGATCTTTTTAGTTATACTAGATAGCGCTACTCTTACGAGTAGTAGTACGAGAGCTTATAACTAGTTAATATAATAAGTTGATTATTATAATAAAGAAGTAACTAGCTACGGAAACCTCGAGTTGCGAATACGTGTCGACATTCTTGGCACGCTAAAGTGCCTGAGGCATCCATACTAATCAAGTGCTGGACATAATAAGGTGCCCGTGAGCTGATAGCTCATCCGATCTTTTAGGACGATGGCGGGTGGAATCATGATGGCTCTGCTTGCGTGGTATGAGCAGTAGCTAAGAAGTGAGGGCCAGCACAGGATAAAAGCAATGACCTTCGTTGTAAACCACTCGACCGGCTAGGCTCGAATAGCGAATGGAATCCTCCACAGAAGCTCGTTACTGTTGGAAAGATACCAATGCCGCGCGTATGAATCTGGAAATAGATGCACAGCTGGAGCATACGATGGAGGTGCTCCGAGCCCTGGACGAAAGCAAGTCTGGCGCATGTTCCAGCTTGATTTCGGGGCATGCAACATGTGCCTGTCCAAATTGGACTTGACGTACCATCGTCTGTAAGCGCGTATACCATGTCTGCGGCATGCTAAACTGCCAAGTTCAATGTCTGACAAGCCTCGCAGCCAGAGCTTGTACTCTTGGACTTGTGGCTGATTTATTCGTGCCCTATGCCCATGAATCTTGGCACTCACCATGGTTGCCTCTTTTGGCACCAGTTCACGACGGAACAGGGATTCCAGCCATTACTACAAGGTCACGGAGAAGGATCAGATCGCTTCATATGTTGGAACTGGAGTGCTCTTGGTCAGCCAAGATTTCCTTGCATATGACCAAGCATAGGGTTCGGTTGTCGTGCAAGCAATGGAAGGGCTTCGCCTGGGCAGTGCTGATATTCTTCTTCCCCTGGGACTGGACAGATCCAGACCAAATTTGCGACGTGAGTAAATATAGCCATTACAACGCGCGAGGAGTTGTAGTACACAGCTGTGCGGCCAATGAAGCGCCTTGAGGGCGATTCCATGAACCCAGAGACTCAGATTTCTCCGCACAGGAAATACGAACATTCTCGCAGTGATGCCAGGCTTTTGACAGCGAGCGCGCAGTATAACGTCGGTCCTGTGTCTCCTCCATACCGTGAGAGGTCAGACTACTTTCTCCGTTTCGAACTCTGCAATTTCCGTCAACATCCACGAAGACATCAAACGCGGTCAACATGAGGTCTCTCAAAACCAAGGCGCTTCTCATGCTTGTCGATCTGCTTCTCGTCTCCTGCCAAGACGGGCCTACGAGCTGTAAGGATCTCGTCAGTGAGGACGAGTAGTCTCTTCAAATGCTTCTCAAGCTCCAGACCAATAATCACTAAACTCAAGCTCAGATTTATCGTCAACGCTGACTTTAGCGGCTGGGTAAGTGGCCCTGAGAGGACTAAAGCCGAAAGGTGATGGACGCATAAGTAATGGAACCCTTCAGGGCTACTGCGCCAGTCAAGATACAGACCCGGACACAGGTGAGGAGGACTCTTGCATTCTTGTCACATGCTCTGCGCCGGGCTGTGCATCGGCGGATGCCTTTTCGGGTTACTGTAATTGTGGAGAGGGATGCGCTGGTGAAGTGTCGTGCACTACACCTTTGGGAAACGACATCGGACTTGAAGACATTTGTGGGTGAGTCGGAGAGGGTGACGAACCCATGTAGCTAGACAGAGTACTTTTGCATCGGAGGAGTACTCCACGAGAAGACAATACGTCGCCAATCCCGAGTCGACGAGTACCAATATACCCACAGAGTCTATGGCTGTGTGTAGCGCCGGCGAGTGTTGAATGCACGGAGTTGCGATGCTGATCTCAGCGGCTCGAGGTAAAGAAGGCTTTCGCAACCTTTTGGGAAGGCACCATGCACAACTTTTCAGTCCTGCCGTACAAAGTGACTGCCGGTGTTCAGAAAGAAAATATTGTCGACTGACGACAATTCAATCAATGCAAATTGCAGATTCAATATCGCGTGTTCGAAGCGACTGGGCACAGATGCGGGAAGTTCTGGACCTGCCAAGCCCGTTGGGCCCATGCGCGACCTCTGAGACAAGTTCGCAGCGCTGTTCACGCAGCTTGCTCCTTCTTGACCATACAACCACGAAATACATTTTGTGCAAGAGCGACTTCAAAACAACTCAATCAGCAAGAGCACCGCTTTCTGATACCATTACCACTTTTCGAACGCGCGCGCGGCTGCTACGCCGCGCCGCATAATCACCACCACCCACTCACCACCGCCGACCATACACCCATCTGCAACACCACCTCTACCCGCGATTCAAAATGGCAAACACCACCGCATCCAGCAGCAATGTCGTCGGCGTGCACTACCGCGTCGGCAAGAAGATTGGGTACGTGCAGTGCCCCAGTGGCGGGTCTCAGAGAGCTTCCTTACTGACACGCGCGAATAGTGAAGGCAGCTTCGGCGTCATCTTCGAGGGCACCAATCTCCTCAACAACACCCAAGTTGCAATCAAGTTTGAGCCGCGCAAGAGCGACGCTCCACAGCTTCGCGACGAATACCGCACATACAAGATCCTCGTCGGATGTCGTGAGTCCTGCCTGACTGCTTCTCCATCCTTCACCGCTCCTGCTAACCGAGGACCAGCGGGTATACCCAATGTCTACTACTTTGGTCAAGAAGGCCTCCATAACATACTGGTCATTGGTAAGTCCCGTCGCCCCCCTCCCTCACCGCCAGGAACCACTTTGCACTCTCCCCTTTCGCGTTGTTTGTGCACGTGACTTGGACTGACATCACCTGTTCCGCACAGACCTGCTCGGCCCATCGCTCGAGGACCTCTTCGACCACTGCAACCGCCGATTCTCGATAAAGACAGTCGTCATGGTCGCCAAACAGATGCTGTCGCGCGTTCAGACCATCCACGAGAAAAACCTCATCTACCGCGACATCAAACCAGACAACTTCTTGATCGGCAGACCAAACACCAAAGCGCAGAACGTTATCCACGTTGTCGACTTCGGAATGGCGAAGCAGTACAGAGATCCAAAGACGAAGCAGCACATTCCATACCGCGAACGCAAGTCGCTATCGGGCACTGCCAGATACATGTCCATCAACACACATCTCGGCCGCGAGCAGTCGAGACGCGACGATCTCGAGGCTCTAGGCCACGTCTTCATGTACTTCCTGCGCGGCGGTCTACCTTGGCAAGGACTCAAGGCAGCCACCAACAAACAGAAGTATGAGAAGATCGGAGAGAAAAAGCAGACAACCGCCATCAAGGACTTGTGTGAGGGCTTCCCAGAGGAGTTCAACAAGTACCTTTCTTACGTGCGCAATCTCGGGTTCGAGGACACTCCCGACTATGACTACCTCCGCGATCTGTTCACCAAGGCGCTGCAGAACACTGGCGAGGTCGAGGATGGCGAATATGACTGGATGAAACTCAACAATGGCAAGGGATGGGACGTTCCAACACGTCCATCTGCCGCAGCGGGCCACCGTGAGCAAGGCAACCCCTCCAATGCAGACATTCATCGCAGCAACATCAACAGAGCATCCAACACTCCACAAGTCGACAAGGAGAAGCCACTCCCGAGCAAGCCTGGCGCCGTCCGTCAGCCGACCAACCAGCGCGCACAGCCTGCTCGTCGTCCGCAAAACAGTCAGGACTTGGGCAAGCGTGGCAGCAACGGCATGCAGCTGGACACCGCCGACCACCGTAGCACGGCAGCCCAGTTTCAGAACAGCCGCGCCGACCTCACACGTGGCTCTGCCAACGCAGCCGCTCAACCGCAGTCTTCTGCTCAGCGGCCACCACAGCCACAACAACCAGAGCAGAAACCCTCTGGAATCCAGAAACTTTTCAAAGCCCTATGCTGCGGCTAGAAGAAGCAGAATAATCAGGAGCATATTTTACCCAACAAGACTACTACTACAGTAGCTACTACACCAAAAACAGGATTTGGTGCATTGCTTATCAGAGCAATTTCTGGCGCTGGCCGCCCACACCGCGCTTCGGTCGATGAGTGCCCACGGCATTCTACAGAGTTGCCTCCACAGCGCATCTCGAAGCCGCCGACTGACCCCGCCGCCCCGTTGAGCATGCCGCGTCTACGTCCAATCGAACAGCAACCAGCGCCAGTAGTCGCTCCGGTACACGCAACAGCTGTGGTGTCTAAAGCGCCAAAGAGACCATTGGATGCAGCCCGCATCGAGGCGATCAGGCTTTCACTTCTTGCACCACAACGTGCCGCGGCAAAGGTAGCGCGCGAGGTAGCGCCGCCCGGCACTCCAGTTCCCTACATCTCGAAAGTTGGCACAGTCGCAAGTGGCAATATTCATCCATGGGGCACTCGTGAGTGGCAGTTATTTGAATTAGACCAGCTGCAGAAACAGTGTGATGGTATCACCTATCAAAAGCAGCTTCGTGAGATGGAGGAGTGGACGAAGGGCAAGGTCAAGCTCGGAGGAACAGCGGCGCGCAAGGATGCTGGACCAGCTCAGGCCGGACCATCTCCGACCAAGAACGGTGGCACAGCTCAGGCCAACAATGCTGGACCATCTCAGACCAAGGACGGTGGCGCCGATCAGACCAAGGATGGAGACACAGTTCACGTCAGATTTGCTGAACTACCGGAGCGCAAGGTGGTCAAACAAGGTTATCCGATGGAGCGCACCAAGAAGCATTTCCCCAAGAGGGGCAAGGGCAAGATTTTGAGCGATGTGCCAGAGGAAAACAGCACAGAGGAACAGAGAATGGAGGAACAGAGCAAGGAGGATTAGAGCGCGAGGGATAGATAATGTGTATTGCGAAGGAGGGATGGGAGGAAATCGAAGGAAAAACCTGGGCTGAAACGGATCAATGATGGACTGCTGTGTGTGCTTTTCCTTGTAACGATCGCTGTTACTCTTTTGCGATTGCTTTTACTTCTTGCTCTGCTTTTACTTTTTGCTCTGCTTTGCTCTGCCATTTCACCTCTCCCACAATTTTCTCATACACGTGGACTTGCAATCATGACATGTTCGGTGCTGTTGGACTGATCTGTAAAGGAAACCTTGGAATGCCGAACAGCAGTTGTCGCAACTGTCAGAAAGATGTACCCAATGCTTCTTGATATATCATCAGGCACTTCAGCACGGCTCAGTCCGAGGACGGATAGGTGTGATTATGCTGTGGAGACCTTTTGACACTTGTTATTTCTAGACTGGTTGTGTCACGAAAGCTGTGATTGTTGTTTTTGCTTTTCTTACTGCGCTTGCTGCGCCTGCATTTCTACAACACTCTTTGACTACGCGTGGCGTAGCTTTCCCCATCAAATCTGGAAAAAGACCTGTTTGAAGCTTTGCTGAACCTGTTCTGGCCTCCTCCTCCCTTTCTTCCCTGAATCCTTCCTCAGTCCAGACGTGAAGATCTGATCGGCCCGATCTTCGCTTTTAACCTCGCCTCATCATTCCAATGATCAACCATTCACCAAGTCCCAATCACTGCACAAACTTACTCCTCTGTCTCAAAATCCTGCCATACCTTCCAAACACCCAAGCCACACCGCAAAACCCCGTCGCCACGCCTGCGAGGATGAACATCGCGCGATGAGCTCCCAGCTGCTGGAACCCTTGCGTTCCGAACAATGGGAACGTGCCAGATAAAACTGCACGAAGAGAAGACATGGGCGCCAAGGCGGAGGCAGTGCGGGAAGTGTACGTGTCGCAGAGATAGCCGCTGAGGATGTTGTCGAATTCGACAACGGCGTAGCCGAAGAGGGCGAGGGAGGAGATGGAGAGGTAGGGGTTGACGGAGGGGTGGATGAGGGGTGGGGTTGTGAGGGAGAAGAGCCATCTGTGAAGGAAGTTAGTTGGGGATTGGGAGGGAGGGGAGAGATGGGACTTACAGCCCGATTGCGAGGATAGGAGCGGCGATGTAGAAGCCGAAGAGTTTGTCTTCTGGCTCGATGGCTTGAGTATTGGTGTTGCTGTTACTGGTCTTGCGACATGCGAGCTTGATGTCGTAGATTCGTGGGAGGAGCGTGGAAAAGCACACCGACGACAATAGCAATGAAGACGAGCGATGCTTGCGTTGCAGTGAAGCCGAAGGATTTGGTGTAGACTTCTGGTATGGCGGCAGTGAAGAGGTAGATGACGTCGTACACTGTTGCGCCCATGATCGAGGTCAAGAAGACAATTGGTTCCGTGGAAGATAGTCTCAGAGGCATCGTGAGGCTATCTCGGATGAACGACCTAGCAGTCGGTTCGGCGTCGATGGGGTCGACTGTAAGCTTGTGGAAGTTTGTGTCGTGAGAGATGTCGTGCACTCGCAGGCGGAGAAGCTGGGACGGCCGTGACTCGCGCATAAAGGTGCAGAGTATGGTGAGGACACCACCCAGGATCGCAGCGAAGTAGAAGAGCCATTGCCTGCTCGCTGGGTCAGCACTTCTTTTTTGAAGAGTGAGTTTTGGGATGCGCCTACCAGCCAAGATCTGACTCACTGACAGCCGTAGCGATAGCAGGAGCCAGTGCCAGTGCGAGCACAGCAGATGAGATTCAGAAATGCACCAGCCAGATACGAGCTTTTGTATCCCAGATGTTCTCGATGCTGCCGCATGCAACGACAGCGGGCATGGCCGATAGGAAGCCAGAGACGAAACGACCAATTATGATGACTGGCACCGAAGGACAGGCTCCAATAATGAGACAACATGCTGCAAAGCCTATCGTGCAGGTCGTATAGATCGTCTGTCCACCGAATGATTCTGCCAAAGGAGGGAAGACTAGTCCGCCCAAAGCTTGGCCGAGGAGATAGAGGGTTGTGAAGTAGAAGAGACCTAGCACGGAAGACGAAATGTCGAGCTGTGGCAGAGCGTAGGGCACGATGGAGCTGCCGATGTTGCTCACTACGGTCATGACAAACTCCATGAGGCAGATGACGGCAGAGTCATAGCACTTTCGCAGGAAAGGCCATTGGCGTGGGTGAGCCGATGTGCTGTCTCGCCAGCTGACCACTCCGAGTGCATTGGCAGAGAGACCTTTCGCATGTAGAGCCTCGTGAACACGAAGTGGGATATCGACGGACCGTTTAATCGTTGCTGTCGAGTCGTTGCGGTTGACGGACGAGCAGTAGTCTTCTTTCTTTGCAGTTTCGGATCGATCGGAGCTCAAAGAAGAGGTGGAGTGCAGAGATGCCTCAAGATCGTACAGTGAGTTTTCCATCGTGAGTCGCGATTGTGTTGTCGATTGCATCACTGCGGGATTTCGAGATGCGCGGACGGCTGAGCACATATGTTAGGCCCATCTGCTGCGATTGACAATGGCAGAAAGCACGTTGACCTCGGTCAGCCAGGTTGCAGTGTTGCTTTCATGGTGCTGATTGCGCAAGACGCCGTCTGTTGATCAGGACGTAGGACCAGGAACACACCGTGGTTGAGTCCAGCGTAGTGGACCTGCCAGCAAACGTAGTTGGGGTTGATCGATGCTCCAAGCATACTAAGCATCTTCAAGCAATACATTACCTACCAGGACACGGATCTGATTGGTGTCTCGTTTGTGACAGCGTAAAGTCTCTATCGGTGACAGGCAATCACTCAGGTTCAACCATGGGGCAATCGGGTTTGCGACGTGCTCGCTATTGTTACGTCTTCCTCAACGCTGCATTTGAATGTCATAATGCGTTTTCATCGCGCAGCATCTCTGTATTGCCATCCGACTGACTCGTACTGCAGCATATCCATTTCTCAACTCTCGAGATCGTTGAATGTCGACAGGATGACGGCCAAGGTGGGTTGAGTGCCTGCTTGAGCTTGTTGTAAATGCCGCAACACTGATGAGCGGAAGACGACTTTCCAGGGCAAAGTCAAAATACTGGAGCATTGACGACTTTTTAAAGTCAGAGATCAACACACGACTCACCTTTCACGGAGACACTTGTTGCCATTGTGGGATCCAGAACGTTTCTCGTTTCACACAATGTGCTCACTCGTCATGTTTCGTAGTGTTTGCTTCACCGGCTTCAAGGTACAATTCCAATGAGTGCCAGAAAGAGTCGATACCGTACCCATATGCGTTCAACAGATCATGTCGCTGAGGAGGAGGCTCAACTCTTCGTCAATTGTTGGGATTCGAGCAACAGCCCTCGCGAAATGTTTCCAAGACATTGGATCGACAGCCGTGAAGTGTGAATAAGCCCCTGCGGCAGGATTCGGCGGGTAGGAACCCACGTTAGCTTGTCTGTCAGTATGATCAGTAAGCCTGTTGTGGACACCCTACCTGTCGATTGCATCAGCTTCACCAAAATCCGAATCACTTAACCGACGTGTCACTATCGCCGAACTTTGACCTTGCGACAACCATCTATGACTGTCGAGACATTGTGAATTCGCTCAGGCCTGTATTGCCTCGGCCCTGTGTGAACAATGCCGGCATGTGGTCGACTTTTCGTGATTCGTATCTCTATTTGGGATGTCTCTGCCGCGGATGGCTGTCACGGCGACATCGTGGCCTGCGTCGTGCGTACCTCGATGGGTGACAACCCTCTGCTCCGTTGCTATCATCCGCAGCTGTTGGGCTTGCAGATTGGTCGCTTGTATCGCGCATTGCTCTTGTTACAATGCCTTCAATCTCTTTGCCGCGTCTGCAGTAAGGACACAATGTCGTACGCCTAACGACAAGATAGTCTTATAGCTCCAGCGCCTTCTTCGCCATCTCCAATGCGCCGTCGAACGTCTGGTTGCCGCCAATGAAGCCGCCAGCGTGCACAAAGATGGATCCGGGGATGCCTGATACCTTGCTGAGCTCCTCGTCCCTGACGCCTCTCCAAGCCGCTGGAAGGCCCTTTCGGTTCTCAAAGCTGCCAGGCTCAAGTGACACGGCGCGTATCCGCCATTTGCTGTCCTTCTCTCCGTTCTCTGCAAACAGAGCGTACAGCACACTGCCTTGTGCGCCCGTCTCTTCTTCCAATGCATACAGGTGATCCATCCATGGTACACCACCCTCCTTCCACGGCACAACCAGAATGCGACCCTGAGGATCCACAGCTTGTCTCGAGTTGAAGGCCTGAGCTACAACAGCACGAGCTGGCAGCCAGGCGAGGGACTTGTCGCTGAGCTCGAGGGAGAATTGCTCTCCCACGAAGGCTGAAGCGCGGGCGAAGCGAGCATCTTCGTCCGCTTGATCCTTGGCCTTGCTCGTCTGCACGAAGCCGTTTGATGTGATGCCATTGGAGGCCGGTGAGACGGGAGCGTGGTTGTAGCGGCCGACGACGCTTGCGATGCTGAAGCCCTTGTCTGACGTCTTCTTCTCAATGCCCGCCTTTCTGATCTCGGCAGGGTCGTAGACTGAGATGCCGTTGTCGTTGGCGTCAAATGCCTGCACGAAGTCCTCGTACAGCTTTTGGTAGAGTAGCTCATTCTCTGCGCTGGCCACGTCGAGCCCCGTTACTGCTGCGATGATCCTCTTTCCATAGTGCATCCACACCAGACCGGCAGAAGAGAGTTTGGTGTTCTTGCCGGGGAAAGTGGCATCGAATTCGCGCTGGTGGTGGTCGTAGCGGAAGACGGCATCATCGTGAACACCGCCGACGTCGACGACAATGGTGCAGGTCTTGAGCGTGTCGGGATCACGAGTGCGGATCAACGAAGCATTCTGGTATTCGGGCAGCAGGCGCAGCAGGTAGACAGCGAGAGCCTCGTCGGCGTGGAAGTGACCATTGTGAGTGCCAATGACTGGCGCTGCAGCAGAACCGTCGGCCATCTTGAGTCGTTTGGATGCAGGTTCCTCGGTGGTGGTCATTTGTTGTAGGAGCGGGCGATGGAGGTGGGGATTGCTGGCGATAAGGCGCTGGAAAATGTCCTGTGCTGTTTTGGCCTTGTTGGGTTGCGGTGGTACGCGACGATGCAAGGCTCGGTGGAGTGGGAGACGATGTGTGGGCAATGAGACGCGCAAAGGAGGAAGTCTCTTCATTCAGTTTTTCACTCGTCGTCAAGGGGTGCTGGTAACTTAGAGCTGTCTATTTGTCTGGTCCACTTTCTCGAGCTGCAAATGCCACAGTTTGATGGATGCTTAGTCATCGGACAATACATGCGCTCGAGTGGTCGAAATGCTCTCTCCATTCTGTGATGAAACCTGCAATGCCCACACATTTGAGATATCTAGGCGACCACTCTTCACGTGCTGTCCGACCAGCCAAACGTGGTTCATCGTCACCACAGACATCATCGCCGTGCAAGTGAATCCTGCTTGCTGGGCCTGTCTCGCGTACGTGTGCGTTGTGTGTGCGCATGTGCCTGCTTTCTCTGCGGGGCACGCGCCATATCTGATCATCAACACCACTGCCATATCTGCCACACCCACTCCCATTTCCCAAGTGAAAGGCCACGCGACACTCTACTGTCCCTGCTACCTCTCCTCCCTCCAACTACTGTCTCCAAATCAGCTTGACCGCCTCACGTACAGCACCTCCGCAAGAAGATTCACTTGCAATCCCTCGCTCTCACCCTTGAAGTGGATCAGCTAAGGTGGGCCATTCTGACCAGTCCGCCATATCAAACCTCCGCATGCGGCCACGCTCTATTGTCTTTATTGTTCACTTGCACTCGCACCTGCCATTGTTATACGCTTACATTACCTTGCTATTGTCGCGCTGATAACAATAGGACTTACTTAATACTAATATCTAGCTCGCCGCCGCTCTAACTATACCTAATAAATACTACTTATATAGCGACTATAGGCGACAACGAGGCCTTATATAGTACTCGTAGTGTTAATCGCCTTAAGTAAGTTATAGCGCGTATTCTATAACGCCTTTTAGCTTAGCTAATACTTAATAGTATACTTTACGCTACTAGTATAGGCTTAACGCTAGGTATAATTATATAAGCTAGTTAGGCCCTAGTTAAGGAGATAGATATTAACGAGACAGAGACTCCTAGGTAGGTAATTTCGTACTCTCTATATACTCGCTACTAACTCGTAGTATAAAATAGGCTATAGAATTCCTCGAACTCCTCTAACCGCCTACGCCGCTCTACTATACTAAATGCTGCCGACTATTAGTACTACGTACTAGCGACATAGTAGAAGTTACTTAATAAAGTAGAAGATAGAGATAAGAATAAGAAGAAGGTCGTAAAGAATACTCTATATAAGTTTAATAAGGCTAGCTATATAATAGAGACGACTTAGGGCGTTACTACTATTATACTATACTTATAGTATAAGCGTCTAGGTCTTAAGGAGTAGTATAAGACAGAGATAGGAGGGGTACCTTATACGTACTATATACGTATAGCTAAGTCCGGTTATTAGGCCGGTAAATAAGTTAGTAATAATAAGGATAGCGAGTCTAGTAGCGAGTCTAGCGAGTTAGAGGAGCTCTATACCTATATAAAGGTATTAGAGGATAGGCTTAATAGAATAGATAGTATTATAGGAGGGATTAATAGCTAGATTAACTAGCTTAAGGCGGAGGCTAATAGTAAGGCTTACGATATATAGAAACTATAGAAGGCTATATAGCTAAAGGACGACATTTCTAAGCCTATTATAGTCTAGTTAGTATAGCGAGTTTATAAGTAATCGAACTACGAGTTACTACGAGTATAAAAACTAATATCTACTCTTGTCCTATCCTAGTATACTAATTCCTCTAATCCTATTTTCCTTAGGCTATAATTTAACTAGTATTTGCTCTACGAGTCCGTAGCGAGTACTATTTACTACTCCTAGTCTCTCTAGTAGTATATATTACCTATAGCTACTTCTATCGCTTCGCCGCTAGCTTAATAGGTATAGTTAGCTCTATAGTTAGCTCTATAGTTAACTCTATAGTTAGCTCTATAGTTAGCTATATTATTAGTTATATAGTCGCCGGACTAGCCTATAATTGCTTATTAAGCTCCGACTCCGTAGACTAAGTAGCTATAGGTTATAGAGCGAGCTACTATATAATCTCTAGACTCGTAGTACTCGTAGAGGCCTCGTTATTAGAAAGATTAATTATCTTAGGCGGCTTTATACTATCGTACTCTACTATAGTCTATATACCCTTCTCTTACTTAATACGTATTCTAGCTTTAGTCTTAATATTTATAAACACCGAGGATAAGCTCGCTTAACTCGTAGCCGTACTCTTACGGTACTTACGTTTGTCTACTTTGCCTTTACCTTTAGCTTTAACTTAAGAGCCCTTCCTCTAGTATATATAGATCTTAATTAAATAGGCCTACCTATTAGATTATTTCGCCTTCGGCTATCTAAATATACCTATAGCCCTACTTATATTAGTATTCTAATAGTCTATATATACCCTTTTAGATACTCGCTTAGGCTAATTGTCCTCTTAGAAGCTAGTATAGAAGAATACCTCTTTAAAGTCCTTAGTATCTATAATCGGCGTAGCTAGTAGCTACGGATAGCGAGAAAGGAAGTACTCTATAAGAGTTATATTATCGCTAGTATACTAGTCTTAATCCGTCTATATGTCTATAGTAGTATCGTATAGACGGATATCCTAGTACGTCTAAACGCTAGAGTTATTAATAGTAACGTACTATAGATAAAGCTTATATATATAAAGGAACTTAATTAGAGGCTCCTTCTACTTAGCTTTTAGTAGTAGAGTAGATACTAGACGCTACGATAGTAATCTACTACTAGTATTAGGAGTAGTATATTTCTTAAGTTTAAGGATAGCTATATTACGCTCCTTATTAGTAACCTAAGAGAGCGAAGGGAAGGTATTAGTAGTAGCTCTAGTATTTATTCTAGGAGTAGTAACTATAGTACTCGTATAACTCGTAGGCGCTATAGTAGAGCGACTCGTTAAGGTAGGCGCTAGTATAACCGATAGCTCGTAGACGATTCGCTTATTTAGAGAGTTAGGGTTACGTATAGTATATTAACTATAGTAAAGATAACTACTAAATATATAGTTATATTTAACGCCTAATATTATATAGTACTTGCCCTAGGGCTAGGCTATAGTTATAGTAAGCGAGCCTAATAGATAAGGTCGATTAGTAGAGAGTAAATAGTATAGGTTAAGAAAGAGAGGAATAGTTAAATATTTAGAAGTACGTACTCGCCGAGCCTCGTAGATATACTCGTAGAGTAGGGTTTTTAACGCTATATTATAGGCTATTACTAATTAGGATAGCTCTTAAGGATTATTAACTTATAGATCGTTAGTAAACTCTATCTCTATAATTCCGTTATCTTTATCGAGGATTAGTATACTATTAGAGGCTATAAATATATCTCTTATTTACCGTATATTAATCTACCTACGTATAGCTAATAGCTTATCAAGCTTACTAAGCGTCGGCTATTACTATAATACGATATACTATAATACGAGTATACGTAGTATTAAATAAGTATAACGGTAAATACGCTTACTAGAAATAGAGTTAGTATTACCGTCTATAGGCAGTATAAGGCCGTATAGCTATAAGGCGTAGCTATACTATTTAAGGGTTATTATAGGTAGATAGGCTTCTAGGTCTGTATTTTATTAGCGAGTTACTATAGCGAGTAGTTACGATTATATACCGAAGCCCTCTAGTTCCCTTTTAATCTCGTCTAGAACGCCGTCTAGTAGTAGAATAGATTAATTACTAGCACCGTATATATATAGATAGTATCGTAGTATATACGGAATGCCTATAATAACGTATAGACGCTTAGGCTATTTCCAGATCCTATAGCTGTTCTATACTCGTATAAACTCGCTAATAGCCTCGCGTATAATTAGTATATATATCGCTAGGAAGGTAATACGGTCGATAAGTAAATCGCTATCGTATAAGTCCTTAATTAGTAATTAATAGAAGTATCCTCTCTATAGCGCTAGAGCTTTAGCTTACTAAGCCTACTATAATTTAATACGTTAGTTTATCTTACTAGTTCTATACTTAAAGTATTAGTTAAATCGTAACGGTAGTAATAGCTTATTACCTATAGCTACTATAGCCTCTAACTCTATAGTATAGATAACGTTCCGGATCTTAAAATAAGTATCTATAGCTAGTATAGTCTCTATACTACGATTAGATTAGAGGATTTAAGGTATAGTACCTATAGCGCGTAGTACTACAAGGTATTAAGCGAGAACTAATATAGCTATCCTTCTAGATAGACTAATATATATCTACTCTATATAACGCGAATAGATATAGATACTAGCGTAGATCTAAATAAGCTACTTCTTAAACTTATAGTATATATCTATTAAGATAGTAAAGCCTAGACTAGGTATAATAACAGCTCTATAGTATTCGTTTATATAGTTAAGACGACGCCGTACGCCTTTAGGATTAAGTAGAGAAGTAATACGATAAATCTAGTTACTACGAGTATAAGCTACGAGTACCTAAGGTTTAGCTACGAGTACCTACTACCTAATAATATTATATTTAGACCGTAGATAAGTATAGAGATTGCCCTTACTATATACTTTAACTAATAACTTGTCTAGCTCTACCGCTAGTATTTCTACGATATATACTTCTACGTCTATATAATCCGTACTACTCTCTATCTTCTATAGTCCTAGCCTATTAATCCGAATACGGCGGTATTGCCTTATAGTAATATTAAAGCCCTCGTCTATTAAAACCTATATAGCTTCGCTATCTTTAAGACGTAGGATATTATATATAAAGCCTATACGTATCTAGAGTTTGTCCTTATTATTTAGAATATTCTATACCTTCCTACTACGGTCTTTATTAAGTCGAATAGACAATGTAGACAGTGTGCGCTCGAGGGTGCGTTTAGTAATAGTAACTCGAAAGGAGTAGTAAAAGGTAGATTAGATCTCTAGTAGAGTATAACCTACCTCCCTATACTAGCGGATATAGTTATGGTATAGTAAGTAGTCTAGAGCACGCGGAGCCATGATTGCGAGTATGCAGCGAGTATAGAGAGTGAATTAGAAGCGATAGAGTGTGTTTATTGCTATTGCGTTGCCGAAGTTTGATATGGCGGACTGGTCAGAATGGCGCACCGTCATCAGCCTGGACCCTCGTTTCGTTCTCTGCAATCTGGCGGTCAAAAGAATTCAACTTTAGCCTAACGCGCCGCGCGCTACAATTTCGATATTGTGAGAGCACTACTGCCTCACCCACCTTCCACTTTCGCGACTTCTCCTCCTCCTGCTCTTTCCTCTCCACCGCGCGCTCCTTCCTCGAGTCTTCCGCGACCGAGAAAGTGGGCAGGTAGGCAGGCAGGCAGTCCAGGCAGGTCAGATAGGCAGACCAGATAGGCAGACTGGTGAGAAGAGGCGCATCTCTTCTCGACTGCCGCATGACACGACAATAACCACCGCTTCCACACCCAACCACCGCTCCGCCCGGGACAAGGTTGCCATGATCCTCCGCTTCATTGGAAGCTCGCTCTTCCTCGCTGCCATCGTCTTCACCATCCCGCTCGCCTTCGATGTCGGTGGACGAACATGCGGTCTGGCCTTCAGCTTGAGTCTGGCCATGTACTACTTTGTCCTTTCTACCCTACGACTGGCCACGCCCGAGAAATCAACATGGAGGAAAGCTGGCGTGGCAGCAGTCGCGTCGCTGCAACCACTGATGATCGGAGGTCTGCTGATCTGGAGTCTCAACAAGTTCAGTGTCGAATCCGGGGACGAGGCCAACTGGGTCAGTCGCGCATTCTACAACGCGACTAAACCACTGCATCAAAGCACGAGCTTCAAGGAATGGGTCTTTGGGAGAGAAGGTCTACTGCAGAATGCTTTGATCGGCGGATGGGACAAGTTGCTGCGATACTCCATGCCAGTCTTCCAACTGGTCGAGGGCTTCTGCAGTTTGCTGGTCATACAAGCTGCGGGACAAGTCACGCGATACCTGGTCAACAACGACGACGGCGGCGACAGGTGGATGCTGGGGCTTTTGATACCATCGGGCAGCATTATTGCCAGCTCATGCTACTTCATCTGGCGCATGTCGACGTTTCCCGGACTGGATAGCCAAGATGCTGTTCTGATTGGCATCGCCATTACCTGTGCCGTCTTCTTGTGTGCCTGGGGTATTGGCAGCGGACGAGGTAACATCGTGGAGAGCAGCCTGCTCTTCGCGTACATCACCCTGTGCATCTACCAAATCTTCACCGACTATCAACCAAGTCACCCACTACCAGACTCGCCCCTACCGAACGATGTCAACGAGTTTCCACCTCTCCCTCCAGTCCTCATGGCCAGCTTCTCGACCATCACTCAGGCGCTCTCTTCACTCCCTGCCAATATCCACAATGGCTTTGGTTTCATGCTCGCTGCGGTGCAGACTGTGACGCCTTCGGTCATTATCTCCCTCATCTACCGCCTAATCGTCTTGTATGCAGCCGCACGCATCATTCCGGCAGTCCGCGAATCAGGAGCGAGAGCATTGTCACAAGATCCCTCGTTTGAAGACTCGGAAGGCGTTCACGGGCTGATGGGATTTCTCACCTACTACAGCCCAAGTATCCTGATCGCGGTCTACACCAGTCTGCTGATGCAGCACTTTGCAACTGCCTCAGCAGATCATCCTGGAGAATGGTGGACCAGTCAAGGCGGTGAAGGAGGTGGCAACATCTCTCGGTGGGCCAATTTGGCAGGCACGATGGCACTGTACGCGGTGGAACTGTACCTCGGAAAGGACCAGGACGACGGACTGCACTGGAAGCTAGATTGAGCAATGAGGGGCAAGGCAGGAAAGACCAGGCGAGAGCAACCCAATTTCACTAGAACTATGGAGTTCGACAGAAAACGATCGATTGGGATCGGACATGCAGGGCCATGCGAAGCGGAGCGAGACACGTATGCTCCATCGGGAGCGTGATGCGCCTTTTGGATCGCGGAACTGCGAAGCAGCCCGAGTCCTTATGCGAGGATACGCACGAGACATTGGGCTGCGCTCACAGATCGAAGCGCTTCGCATAACAAGTCGTGGCCATCAAGCGCTGTTGACTTAAGCGGCATATCCCTTTTGTGAAGGCGGAAGAGAGAAATGGCACGGAATCGAGAGGAGAATGGAGTGGAGAGGATTACTACTGAGACTGAGGCTGGCGCGAGGGTATGAGGCCAGTACGTATGAGAGCGTAATGTTACCTGACCTGAATTGCTCGATTAGATACCCCAGACACCAACGATATTTTCAAAGCTTGACTTATCGTGCAGCACTTTCACACATCACCAAATCACATGCTCTGGTGCTCCATTTGCGACACGATGCGCGTCACCAGACTGTCACCACCATACGTCATCACAAACAGCTCAATGTCTTTTTGTGTTGCTTGAGAGCTCAGCAAGGAAGTATTCCATCATTGTGTTCACGTTTGAGTTCTTAGCTTCCCTTTCTCACTGACTCGTTCTCTCGACAAGCGATCAAACCACAGCGACAGGAAAGCAACAACACATCATGGCCGAAACGCACCACTTCGACGCCTCGCGTCTCTTCAGCGTCAAAGACTACGTCTGCGTAGTAACTGGAGGCGCAACTGGCATCGGCCTCATGGCCAGTCAAGCCCTCGCTGCCAACGGAGCCAAAGTCTACATCACCGGCCGCCGCGTCGAAGCCCTCGAAAACGCCGCCAAAGAGCACAGCCCTCAGCAAGAACGCTCCGGCGGACAAATCATCCCCCTCGGACCCTGCGATGTCACCAAGAAAGAGGACCTGAGCAACCTTGTCCAAGAACTCAGGAAAAAAGAAGAATACGTCAATCTCCTCGTCTGCAACGCCGGCGTCTCGGGCCCCAAAGCCCAGCCCGAAGAAGAAGACGCGCAAGACCTCAGCACCAAATTATGGGACAACGAGAGTGTCGAAGAGTGGAACAGCACCTTCTCCACCGATGTAACATCAGTCTACTTCACCGCTGTGGCATTCTTGCCGTTGCTCCAAGCAGCTACGTCGAAAGGCGGCGGCAAATTCGAGAAATTCTCCGCGAGTGTTATTACGATTTCGAGTATGAGTGGGTTAATGCGGGACAGCCAGGGGCATTTCTCGTATAATGCTGCCAAAGGCGCGACGGTGCATTTGAGTAAATTGATGAGTTCGGAGTTTCAGAAGGCGGGGATTAGGGTGAATAGGTATGTTTGCATCCCACCTCTGTCACAAAGACATTTGTCCTTCGACGCGGTGAGAGGAGATTTGTTGACTGACTTTAGCTGACTGTTTGCAGCATCGCGCCGGGCTACTTCCCCTCGGAAATGACGGCCCAAGAGAGCGATAGCCGGCAGAAGAGCGAGTTTCCGCAAGAGAAGATTGAGGCGACGGGGCATGTGCCTATGATGAGAGCGGGACGGGACGAGGAGATTGGGATGGGGATTCTGTTCTTTGCACGTAATCACTATGTGAATGGAGAGATTCTGGCGATTGATGGTGGCGTGTTGAATGTCGTGCCGGGGAGGTAGACGTCAATCGCGATAAGAACGCAAGGCGACGGAGGCTGCGTGCTTGCAACCAACAGCATCAGCACATGGGGTACCGCGTTTAACGATGAATGGAGAGCCGACAGCTCTGCCAACACACGGGCTGCCTAGTCGAAGGTGCGCTGGGAAGAATGGCTTTCACTCCTACTTGCACAGACATTCAAAGGACACTGCTGAGGTCGTAGTCTCAGTCGCTCAGCTTATTAGCCATCAGCTCAAGCTATCAATCCAATCCGCCAACGAACACCGTCCTTCTTCTGCTCCCTGCCAATGACTTCCTGTAGTGCTCATGAAAGCACGCAGTGCAACTATCAACCACGAATACATAGCTCACGCGCGACTCCAACATTTGGCCGTCACCTCACTCTGCCCATTCTTAGCTCTCGATTCGATCTCCTCTGCTGCAGAAGCTCAGCCTGACCACGCTCTTGTATCAGATGAGCGGTAGTACAACGATGGCTCAGAGCTTCTGCTTGAGGACCTTGGCCTCGGAAAAGTATTGATGCGCTTAGCTGCAGTAGCTACTCTCTGTTCGACCCATGGCAAGACTAGCATGTACCAACTTCGTGGGTACTGCTTCTCCATAGCGGTATCGTGGTACTATGATGATTGCGGAAGCTTCTTGATCCAAAAAAAATGGCGGTTCTTGCGTGGGCATCTGTGGCTAATGGAGCACAATGACAATGATGAGGAGAGGGCAGGATGTGGCGCATAAGTCGCTCATCGCACATTGGGGGAAAAGCTTCGTTGCAGAAGCTAGAAGCACATGGCGCGTTCGACTGGCTGGCTGCGTTCTTCTAACGCTAGGGATAGCCTGGCAGGACTTGTCAAGTGACACGATTCGATTCTTCCCATGTCTGAAGAGCCGGCGACAAGTCAGACCTGGTACAGTGTCTCGAGGCACAGGCGAGCTCCGCCCGCAGTAGGTAATTGCAAGTCCTTAGTCGCTGGACAAGCATCTTTGTGTTCTTTCTCCAAAAATGAGCCATGCTACCACTGGGCAGGACTCGTGCCCACAGCAAGACATCGGGATGTCTTTTGCTGTGTGACTCTCCCACGCTCTACTCTGTCTGACGACCGGTGTCCATTCCCTAGGGGAACTGTAGACGAATAGATACATGGTCTCGCAGTCCCACCAGGCTGGATCGGGGCAATGCAGTCTCGAGCCGCGAGACAGGTTAGCGCTTGTGCATAGGGCATGTTCGACACGACGAAGAAGGGTCCGTTTAGCCGACTTGCATAGAGACCCAAAGCAGCTTGCTGAGCTGCTTTGCGGTTATGTATGTTCATACCCTGTATGGAGAGCTACATTCTGCTTCTGTTCAACCTGATGAAGAGCACATCTGTGGTGCGGCACTTGTTGATGTTCAGGAGTCAGTGCGTTGATGGCCGCTAGTTGAAGGCGTCTGTTGCAGAGAGGGCGATCTACAGACCGGATCGCGACGTCTGGACGAGGAGTTCTCCCGCAAGAGGGTGTGCCGTTGGAAGGCTGCAGCCTCACGCTCGCGCGATCGGTGTGCTGCTGCATACGAGGCATGGTCCCTTGCACAGCTTATCGATTTAGCCCGCCAGACCGATGGACAAATCTGCTCTTGGCAAGGGAGTGAGACATGCAGTGGAGTGGGGGTACAGTTGGAGTGGAGTTGAATTTAAGTTAGGATCAGACCAGGGAACAGAATCCTACGCACGTGCAGAAGGAATAAATGGTCCGCATGAATATCACCTTCCTCTCGCGACTCGTATGGGCAGCCATTTCTGGCGAGAAATGGGTATGTGGCGTGAACGTTGCATGCTGTGTTACACACACGCACATTGCAGCCGGGGATATCCCGCTTCTCGTTCGCCATGGGTCCTTGGGCTGGTAGAGTCGCACACGCCTCTGACTGGATTCTAGCATCATTGCTGGTGATCGTACCCACGTGTGGTACGGATTAGGACTTTACAGAATGCAAAGTCAAGCGCCGCTTAGGTTTGGAGAGATCCAATGTGTGGGCAATGTAGTGTCCCCGAGCATAGCCAGAGTGGGTCGCGTACGGAGCTGTAGTCTCCTTACACGCTGGTGAAGAGTTGAAGAGCAGATGTATGGTAGCGAAGGTGTATATAAGAGGAGAACTGTCCTGGACTGTGAGAATCATCATCAGCTTCAACAATCAGCAGACCGTACAGCAATTACACTCGCTCCGTGATCCAACATGGCTCCACTCATCACTCTCGCAGCTCTCGCCAGCACTGCTTTCGCAGCAGTTCTCGACACCCGTCAAAGTGGCCTTGGTCGAAGGACTGATACTTACGACGATCTCGCGACTCTACCAGGCGCGCCACAGCTCTCCGCTGTCGGAACATACAATAGCCTGTTATATAACGGCTGGGTCGTTGCTGTAGGTCTTCCTCAGTATCATGATGTTTCCATCAATGATGACTTCGTCTAACTCGTCTCAAGCGGCCAGGCATTCCTTTCCTCGATGCTCTCTGTTTCGGAAACACCTTCTGCCTTGGCACATTGGGTAGTGGTCTTCGTCCGCAGAGCGGCAGACAAGTGGCAGCAACAGGCATTGTTGAGACTCTGACCCAGATCGGCGAGATCACCATGAAACCCTTCGGCACAATTGCCGCGGGCAACGACATAGGCTCTTTCAACCTAAACAGTTTCTACTTCGGCTGCATTGCCAACACAGGTCAATCATTCGTCATTCCAGCTATTGGCTGCACCATTACGGTCACCGGCTTCTACACCACTGGTTTGCAGGCTCCAGCTCAGAGGTACACGTTCACACCTACCACGGTAACCCAGGCACCACTGGCCCTGGCCACGCTGCCTCTATCGTACAGTGCCTCGCTGGTGGGACTAGAGAACGTCACGATTGGTATTGCTGAGGCTGACTTGACGCCTGGGCTGGCTGTTCTGGACATCGACAACTTGGTCCACGTAAACAGACTGATCTAGTCTGACGGCTTCCAAGGATTAACGTGCTCGATAGAGCCCTTGAGCATAGCTTGCAAGTTTGGCGGAAAGAGCTGGGTGGTGTTCATCGGCGTTTTGGGGGTAGCTTGACACGCAAGGACGTTGCACAATACGTATCTTTGATAATCCAGATGCGCATCTGACGACCAAATGATTCCATTTTCCAAGCCCCCGGTGGAGACACTGCGCTTTGTGACAAAGTGACAGCAAACGCCCACAATTTGGGATTGATCGTTCACCGTGCCGCTTGCAGTATCGCGGCAGTTCTCAGTCTCGTGACCCCGAAATTGTTCGTGGTGCCGCAGACGCAATGCAGCAGTAGATTGACACTTGAGAGCTTTTTCATGCCCTGTTGGTGGGCCGATCTCAGCTCTTGGAATCGTGCACACCATTCGTGGAATTTGTCGCCGAGGAGTGGTCCTGGTCGTCGCCGCCTTGCGTTCCAAGCGTCAGAAAGGGGACGAGACACATGCTCAGTGCCGAGTAAGCTACTGATATCCAGAACACCGCCGTGTATGGCTGTGTGGCTTCGTCCCAGAAATCTAAAAGCGCCGGACTAGCCTCTACAGCATTGAAGACCGCTGTCGCAACGCCAAAGCCAATCACAGCAGTCAAGCGCACGGCAGTCTGAAAGATTCCGCCGGCAATACTTTGGTGCGACTTGGGTAGACTTGTCATGACTAGCATGTTACAGACGTTGAATTGTAGATCGGCGGCAATCACCTGGGAGTCATTAGAAAAGTGAAGCACAATACATTATAGGCTTTACACAGGATCGACTGAGGGAAATTACTTACAATAAGAATCAGAGCAGGAAACGCGAATGCCCAGTAGCTACTGGTCCGTCTGTTGAGCGCCAGCAAGAGGAAGGCAACGGTATAGCAAGCCGTTCCAAGCCACATGAGCAATTTGTTCGAGACCTTGTGCAGAATCAAGCCAGCGACACCGTTGGCAATCAGGCCAACAATGAACATCGGTAGAAGATGGACTGCAACCATGATGGGTGAGAACTCCCAGACATTCTGCAGATAGAGGGCGTAAAAGAATGTACCTGGTGTGAATGCCAGAAAACCAAGTGACAAAATCGAAAGTGCCACTGAGAAGTTGCGATTTTTCCATATGCCCATCGGCACTAGAGCATATTCATCACCAATCCAGATATCCCATAGCACAAAAGCTACCAACAATGAGAGTCCGACAATCAGTAGTGCTAAAACGTAGCCAGTTCTCCAGCCGTGAGGTGCAGTGTCTCCGAGGCTGAGAGATGCGCTGAACATGCCGATGCCAAAGACTACGCAGAATACGCCAACGATGTCAAACCGCTTGACGGTCTCTCCGCTGAGCTTGGCTTTTGCTTCCGGATCTTGTGGGATCGTGGCTGCGCCAATAATGGTAAATACGAAGAAGACAATCGAGATCAGCCAGAAAGAGGCCCTCCATTTAAAGATCGTTGCCGCTACACCTCCGAATATAGCACCAAAAGCGAAGCCAAGAGGATTGCCCGCAGAGAAGCAAGCGAATGCATAGTTCCGGCGTTTACTTGAGATTGGGTATGACAGACTCAGCAGTCCCTGTGCAGCAGGTACCGCGCTAGCATTGAACAGTCCGAGGACGCCATTCAGTACATCGAGAACGATAGGTCGATTTGAAAAGCCAGCGCCGAGAGCGAAGACCGAGAACAGAAAGAGAGATCCCACGAATAGCGCACGCCGTCCGAATAGGTCTGCAAGTTTGCCAAAGAGTAGTAGAAACGCGCCTGCGCTAAGCGAGCTTGCTGCTGTAATCCATGTGATCTCTGCTGTCGACATCTTCAGATCACGTCCGATGGATGATGATGTGACTGTGACCGAGCCTTGGAGCAGCGATGACATTGCGATTGCCATAGTCGCGCACAGCACAAACAGAACTTCTTGTGGGGTTGACCTGAAGCATGCTGGCCTGCTAGTTGGCTTGTGTTGTGTGGTGCTGGCTTCGGTGTTGAGTGTCCCTTCGTCAGAGGATGACTGACGGCACTTCTCCGTGTCCCGTGTGCCAGCCATATCTCCTTAATCGACTCTGGTCAAGAGAGGGCTCTGTCTAGTAGGAGACGACATTCAGTGAACGATGGCGCATAGGCCTGTAGCACAATGTGATGTCCACATTCGCTGCTACACCCTTACGTGCTGGAGCCAAGGCTGCCTCACAAGTCAACTTCCGCTGTCACGTTCAGCAACTGTACGAGAACAGCTGTCCAAGATCGTGGCGTGTTGCACATGCCTGAGATTTTGCCAGCCGCAGTCATAGCCCCGGCAAGTTGGGCTCCCGGCGTGAGGTACCACTTCTAGCACACGGTACATGCGGTTGTACGTAGAGGGGTTCAACGTTGCCAATGCTGCTCGTGCGGGCGCACAGCGCTGATCTCTTCGATCACGTTTTGCAGTCTTGCCGAAACTCGGAGATCATGTTTCGTTCTCACGGACATTCCAAGGTGAGCATTGCCCGTGCAGATCGGACTACATGTTGGCAGATACATAGCTCAGGCATGAAAAGATGAGACCCAAAGTAGATGAGAGGACACTGGCGCAGTTGAAACAAAGTTGCGATCAAATCTCGGAAGGATTCTCGGATGTTGATGACTAAGACATTGATTCTGCTAGTTAACTTAGAGAGTGAACAGCTGGTTGCAATATGCAACGATATCATCAGACACGATCCTGATTTCCATTGCGTCGTCATTGCACATTCGTAGAGGCAGTATCTGATCCTTCACCACTTTGAAATATCGGAGACCGCGCTCAGATCGAGATCGCGGATGTTTTCTATCCAGCGCAGATGCAAAACTCCATACAACACTGAAACCAGCCTCAGATACACCCTAGATCGCTGCAAGCTTCCTCGAACTATGCACAGCACCCGCGATCGTGAGTGATGTTCTTTATTGGCTCAGCTGGAAAGTTTGCACTCGAGCACACTGGAGTCGGTATCTGGTCGGGTCCAGATCTTGACAATGTCGACACCACAACTTTTCAGCAACATCTGCCATTGGGTCAGAGTGCGTTCCATGCCTGAGTGATAGAGCATCATCATGATGTCCAGGTGACTGGTCTTGACATCAGCTCCCGTATCAGGAAGAACGAATTCCTCTATCAGGAGCCTGCTATCGCGACTCATGGCCTGAACTGTGTTGCCAAGGAAGCTGCGGATCGAAGAATCATCCCAGTCATGAAGGATCCAGCGCCAGAAGTACGCTCTGGCACCCTTTACGGTCTGTGGTGTGAAGAAGTCGTACGCCTGCAGTTCTATGCCATGCATAGTAGAGCGGTCGACTTTGGCAATGGTCTCAGGAAGATCTTGCAGAATCAGTCGACCATTTAGATCAGGATGCGTTTTGTGGAGTTCCAGGATATCAGCACCACGATTGCCGCCAACGTCGACCAGTAGGACCTCATCTGGGCTTTTGCAGTTGTTTCCGACTTGCTCTGCAAATGGAAAAATGGTGAACCATGGTTTGTTGCCTCGACGATTCTCTTTCATCAGTGTATCGAACGAGTTCTTCATCTCCGGCGTATCCTTCAGATAATCCCACATCATCCGGCCACCAAAGGTATATTGAGTGGGGTCCATTTCTTCCGGTCGCTTGGGGAATTGCTTGAAGCCATGTTCTCGCATGTATGGAACGATGCGTGCTGCAACAGAAAACAGCAATTCATTAAGGTACTTAATGCCAGCCTGGCCACCTTCACTCCCTGCAATCTGGCTGATCTCATTCGATAGGTATGTGTTTGGCGATGTCTCTTCGCCGATGCCCACTGATGTCAAGACACGCATGAGACGAGCTACAATCACAATCAGCACGGTTGGGGGTTCAGCATGATGGCTTCTGATGCTGCTCACATATTAGAAGCTCGTCTGAACGAAGCTCTCGCGCGATATCAGCAGCAGTCGCAGATCCAGCCTGGGCGTTCAGGCGAGGCAGGACTCCAATCTCCTGCGCCATGATCAAGCATATACTCTTCAACGGTTGCCACAATTGGTTGCCCCAATACTCGAAAGATCCCATGCCACACATTTGCACACTTTGCGTGGTACGCCGAAGTCTTTCCACAGCACCAGCCTCGCCTCGTACGCGCGCTTCGACCGCATCATTGACCTCAGCTGCCAGACGTCGCAACTCATCTGCTTGCTGGCTGTCTAGAGCCATGATGTTCGATCGGCTGAAAAGTGGCTTCGGACTCAGTACCGTATAGACTTCGACCACAGGATCAGGAGGTAGAGTCTCGAACAACCTTGCTGAAGTACCACGTTGTAGATCGGTACGCTTTGGAGATATCTGCAGCAGATTGCTTGCTGCATGGATGTCTTGCAAGCTTGAGCCTTGTGATTTTACAGATGTAGCTGCATTTGAGTTACAGCTCAATATCTTTAAGACGAACTTGAAAGTCGTCTCCGGATCTAGTGTCAACTCTCGTTTGGCGGCTTGTACAAGTATTGGTGTACACAATCACGAATGATGTCGACCTCGGCGTGCCGTAGGTGTCGATCAGCCAAGGTGCGAACTGGAAGATCGACATAGACTAGTCTTACGACGAAGCCGGCAAAAGCTTAACGAAGCGACAGGTAAATCCCGAATGAAAATGGTCGAGTCTGCCATGCTTTGATCGTGAGCATTGTTACTCTTCGCAGCGACCACTTTCGATGGCCATCACACGTCTCTGAAAGTATCTCTGCCGCATGAAAGTTGCGCCCGTGGTGAACATCGAAAACACAGAACAGATCGAATCTGCCGTCAACTTTACGACCTGCAGCATACCGTAAACTCGCACTACACGCCAAACGATGTAGTTGACCGAAAAGCTATGGGCAAGATATCAATCTTTGCGGGCCTTGGCTCCGATGTGCTCTTCAGTAAAGCTACGAGAGATCAGGCTTTGCGAGACTGTCGCTCGCCACATGGCAAAGTGCTGATCGAAGGATGTCACAAAGTCTTTATCGAAGAGGTGAATCGAGCCTCAAAGGACACTACCTGCGATCCCAAGATCAATCTGGACGACTTCAAAACCACACGAGATCTTGTCGAGCCTTGCCACCGTTATCATGGCAATCCCATCGTCCAGAATGCAAGCATCGTCATCGTGCAAGCGCTCCGCTATCTGGCACTCGAGCAGCACACCAGAGACTCTGGATCACGAAACGTGGCAGTGGGCGCTTTCTGTACAGGGCTTCTCACTGCTGTAGCTGTGGCCACTTCTACAGACTCCCTGCAGTTCCTTGCTCGCGCCAAGCAATGCTTTCGAGCAGCTGTACTCATTGGCTTGAGCAGTTGGCGCATGCGGCAAAAGGTCACGACAGTGCCGTCCGATCTACCATGGAGCCTGTTGGTCACGAATATCGGCGAACGAGAGATGTCCAGCATTATCTCAAACTATGAATCGAAGGTATGTTGACAGTGTACGCGTGAGTGCGGGAACGTTACTGAGCTTCTGTAGGAAGCACGATCCCACGTGTTTGTTAGTGCAGTCAACTCTGCTTCGTGTGTGACGTTGTCCGGGAGTGGAAAAAGTTTGCGTCGTTTCGTGGAATCAGCACTGCCTACCAGGTGTAGCATACGGCCTACCCATCTCCGATCACTATATCATAGTCCCGAACACGGTCCGGCAGAGGTCGCTCATCTCCTCAAAATTTTCGAAGCTCAAGAAACAAGCTTTCCGATGTTGAGAGACCTCAACGTGCCCTTGCTGAGCACAATTGATGGCTCATTGATCACCTGTGACAGAAGTCACGAAAATGGAGATCTCCTTGCTAGGATATTAGAGATGATACTTGCCACTCCGACAAACTGGATGGCCGTCCAAGATGCGGCTTTATCATGTGCACGAGAGATTGTGAACGAACATAACGACTCTGCAAATGCTATCTGGAATTTCGGACCCGGATATGGCGCGCTGACAGGCCACCAATACGCTGACTGTGATATCGATGTTCGAGATGTCTCACAGTGGCGCGACTCCGACAACACAGACAACGACGACATTGCCATTGTAGGTGTTGGCATAGACCTACCCGATGCGCCAAATCTCGATGCACTGTGGCGTAACTTGATGGAAGGTGTCAATAGCTGTTCTGAGGCAGGTCGATTGCTACAGTCGTTGGATCTCTATATACTGACAGGTCGACAGATCCCGAAAGATCGGTTTCACATTGAGGACTACTATACGGGAGGTGATAGTAAGCCTTTGAACTCGAGCAGGTCTATGGCAACCAAGTATGGCAACTTTGTCGATGATCCGTTCTCCTTCGACGCTGCACTCTTCGGGATCAGCCCTCGAGAGGCATCGTCGATAGATCCTCAGCAGCGACTCATGCTGCAGACTGTCTATCGAGCGCTGGAGCACGCAGGTTACGTGCCAGACTCAACACCTTCCTTCTCTCGGGAGACATTTGGCTGTTTCGTCGGCAGCGCCACCCTGGACTACGTGGATAATTTGAAGGACAACATCGACGTATACTACTCACCAGGGACGTTGCGGGCCTTTATATCGGGACGAGTATCATACGCTTTCAAGTGGTCCGGCCCCTCGATAACAGTTGATACTGCTTGCTCAAGCTCTCTCACCGCGCTATATCAGGCAGCCCGCGCGATAGCAGCTGGTGACTGTCGTGCAGCTATCGCTGGTGGCGTCAATGTCATCACCAGCCCAGACATGTACCTCGGTCTTGACAAAGCTCACTTTCTTAGCCCGAGCGGCCAGTGCAAGGCTTTCGATGAGTCTGCGGACGGTTATTGTCGAAGTGAGGGGTGCGCATCGTTTGTGCTCAAGCGGCTTTCCGACGCACTCGCCGAAAACGACCGGGTGCTCGGAGTAATAAAGGGTATTGCTGTGAACCAGTCTGGATCGACATCATCCATCACACATCCGCATGCTCCAACTCAGGAGCGATTGTTTGACAGTCTGCTCAAAAACTCAGACGTAGCTCCACACGATGTTACAGTTGTGGAAGCTCACGGAACTGGTACTCAGGCAGGTGATCCAAACGAGCTCAGAAGTATACGAGGGGTATTTGCGCAGCAACGGCCATCTGACAACAAGCTACACGTGACCTCGTTGAAGAGTAACATTGGTCACTTGGAAGCAGCCTCTGGTGGCGCGGCACTCGCAAAGCTCCTTCTGATGTTGCGACATCAGCGGATTCCGCCTCAAGCCTTGCTGCGAAACCTCAATCCTGCAATCGATGAGCTTGGAGTAGATGGAACATGTATCAGTATCAATGCTGTGGACTGGAAGACCATCAACAGCAAGAAAAGGATTGCGTTATTGAACAATTTTGGTGTAAGTGAGATCCTCGGTGATAAATCTTGCATCACGTAACTAATCACTGCTGGCATGACAGGCAGCCGGTTCCAATGGAGCTCTGCTCTTACAAGAGCACATAGACGACAGGTCCCTCGATAACACCCAGCAAGAGCCAGAAACGATGGTATTTGGTTGCTCAGCTATGAGTGCAGAGCTTCTGGAGCAAGCTCGCGAAAGCTTGGTGCTTTTCCTCAAAGATCAGGTACCAGATATCCGACTCTCCGACATCTGTTACACGAGCACTGCCCGTCGTAGCCTCGGCGATCATCGACTCTCAGTGACGGCCAAATCTATCGCTGGATTGGCTGCAGCGCTGGAGAAGGCCAAGGATTCGACTGTGCCGGATTCCCCCCGTCCAATTGTGTTCCTGTTTAGTGGCCAAGGGTCACAGTATGCTGGCATGGGTAAAGGACTGCTGGATCTTCTGCCGGTGTTCAAGAGCATCGTCCTACAATGTGACCAGCTGTTGGTCGGATGGGGGTACCCTGGCTGTTTGAACGTGATTCAAGCTGATAGCACGGAAGGCTTCGACACCAAGAATTCTGAAAACATTCAGTCTCTCCAGTGCGGCGTCTTTGTGCTTGAGGTGGCACTTGCGGGAGCCTTGGTACAACTAGGAGTCAAGCCAACACTGGTTGCCGGGCATAGTCTGGGCGAACTTGCTGCACTCGTGACTGCGGGTGTGCTCGATATCGAAAGTGGTTTGTGGCTTGTGGCGGAGAGAGCCAGATTGATTGTGGAGAAATGCGATTTGTTCGAGAGCTCCATGCTGGCAATCAACATGGCAGCCACACAAGCACGGCAAGAAATACTCTCACTCGAGCAATTCGGAAGCCTGACAATATCATGCGAGAACTCCCCAGGAGACTGTGTGATTGGAGGCAGTATCGCGGAACTGGAACGACTCGAGAACTACATCTCGGAAGATAAGGACTACAAGGCCACACGACTCGATGTGCCGGTTGGTTATCATACTGCAGCTCTGGATCCTGTGTTGAAACCATTGGCACTAGCTGCAGACAATCTGTCCTTCTCTGCGCCTAAGATATCTACCGCTAGCAACGTTCTCGGCAGAGTGATCGAAGTGGGTGAGGAGGGCATCTTTCACCGGGACTATGTCGCCCATCATTGCAAAGGACCAGTGGCTTTTAATTCTAGCATTATTGATGCTTACGAGCAAGACGAGGACCTAACGCACGCGAGGTGGATAGAGATTGGACCACATCCTATGCTTTTGCCTATGGTAAGTCGACGTGTTTCACTCGCATGAGCTTTTTGCTGACCCTTCCCAGATCGCACAACATGGCGCAGGGGAAAGGTCAGCCACGCTAAGGAAGAACAAGCCCGCCGATCAGACCATTGCAGAGCTCTTCTCCAGTCTGTACCAAGATCATGACGGGACCATCGCTTGGCGTGAGCTGTACGAGAAGCTACCATGCCGTCCCAGATTAGTCGATCTACCGGAATCTCCAATGGACAAGAAGCTTTATCTGATCCCACTTAAACGCGAATCCGCCCAAGCGGGCGATGAGATAGCCGAGTCCAAAACCACACTGTTCACGCTGCTCAAGAGCAGAATCGAAACCGATGATGAAGCAGAGGCAGTTTTTGAGACGCCCATTCATGAGCTCTCAAGCATGATTAAAGGCCACATTGTGTGTGGAGCTGCCTTGTGTCCAGCCTCCATCTATACAGAAATGGCGCTTGCTGCAATTACTTTATACACAGGTGAAGACAAGGCTGAACAGACTGCGTTCAAGATCTCCGCGATACGATTCTTGAGACCACTACTGTACGTGGAGGGTGCCAACGACGTTGTCAGAATCACTCTTCGCCGACAAGACCAAGACAAGTCGGACACCAGCTTCGAAGTATCGAGCTTCGCCACTCCAGCCTCTGATGCCAAGATTCATTGTTTTGGCACGATCAAAGAACAGCCGCACTCCAAGGCCGGATCCAAGTTGCGTGCTACAGAGCAAGCACTTTCACGTAGAAAGACCATGTTCCAGAATGGCGACCATCAGACTTTCTCGACCACGATCATGTATGACAAGATCTTCAGCAGAGTCGTCGAATACAGCTCAACGTATCAAGCTGTGAAGAAGATCTATATGGATGATCGATTGGAAGAGATATTCGCAGCTTGTACACTGCCTGCGTCGGAACACCGCTACGCAGGCCAGCCAATCCTGCTCGACACGATGCTGCATGTCGCTGGCTTCGCTGCAAACCTCAATGTGGACAACGAGACGGTGTGCATCTGTCACCATGTTCATTCGACAATGGTTTTGCGGAAGGAGTTCCGACCTGGTCAAGCATTTGATGTGCACTGCAGCAATTTTGTCAATCCCGAGGACGCGGACTGCATCTTGGCGGAGGCGCATGCCGTCGATGACGAAGGCATCATTGCTGTGATCAAGGGCATGGAGTTTAGGAAGACAAAGCTGGCGAAGCTCCAACAGGCTTTCGACTTCGCGTCTCGTCCACCATCCCAAATCAACAGCAAGCCTGTATCAGCGTCTCACAGTCCAGTGAGGCGTTCCGAGCAGCCAGTTGCTCAAGAGCCTGAAGCAGCAACGTCCAGGCGAACATCTTCCACACCAGGCACAAGCAGCCCTGGCACGTCTCGCAGTACTGTAACTAGTCAGGACACTGTCATAACCATACTTTCAGATGCTACAGGACTGGAGCCGGACAAGATCACTCCTCGAACCACTTTAGCCGCAATGGGAGTAGACTCTATCATGATGTTCGAACTCGATCGAAAGCTTGAAGAGGCCATGGGCCAGAAGCCAAGTGTTGCAGAGCTTTCCGCGTGCAAGACTGTAGGCGACATGGAGACTCTCGTCAGTAAAAGTGCCTCTCGTGGTGCTACACCAGTAGCTACTCAGCGCAAGAGCAGTCCGCGCTCTCGGAATAGCTCGAAGCCTGAGAGTCTAGCTGGTGGGTGAAGTGATGAGCCTCTTATTGCACGCAGCTGATGTGGCAGGACCAGAAAAACCACGAAAGACGAGCGAACCTTTGCCACTCTCTGATACGAACAGCAAAACATCCCCGGAGGACAACCTGTCAACAAGCATGATCGAGCTTCTCCAGCGCAGATTGGGCTCGATTCACGGTCCTCAACAGATTCAGCGTGGCGATGAGCCCTCATTAGCCTCTCCAATCTACCTCATCCATCCCGGAGCTGGTATTTGCCTACACTATAACCGCCTCAGCTCCTTGGGTCGAGATGTTTACACGATCCAGGACGGTAGACTTCTCGTAGACCGCAACGACGACTGGAAATGCATCGAAGACGTCGCTGAGAACTACTCCAAAATGGTCAGCGAGCACAGCGTAGACGCACAATATGCCGGCATCATACTTGCAGGCTGGTCCTTTGGCGGCATCATCGCATTCGAGGCAGCTCGTCGAATACTGTCATTAGGCGGAATTCAAGTATTGGGTGTCGTCTTGATCGATCCGCCACCGCCCATGAATCATCAGCCGATCGCTCAGGAGACGATAGAAGTGGCGATGGCTGCCACACTCAAGGCTTCAAGACCTCGATCTCGCGAAGTCGCCGACTTTGAAGCTGCTATCGCGGCGTTGACGATCAGAAACAATCTTCGTCGTGCTGCATTGCTGGGCAAATATCGCCCTTCTAGAGAAGTTCCGATGCCACGAATCACCCTACTCAGATCTGTCGAGGGTCTTGATCTAGGTGTCAAAGATCTCCCTGAAAATGAGTGGCTTCACGATAGGAGTGATAAAAGTGTGTGTACAGGTGCGTGGCAAGATTTGATGAGACACCCCATTGATGTGCTCGATATACCGGGCGATCATTTTACACCATTCGAAGCAGACAACATCGAAGGTACAGCATCTGCAATACGTGAAGCGTGTAAGAACTTAGAAGTAGGCTGATCTGAGGCCTCTATCATTGCTGCGTTCAAGCGAGAGATACAGTCATACCAGATAGATGAGTGCATTTGATTGCGCAGTTACCCAGCCAGCAGTATCGCTTGCGAAACCTATACCATGCTGATGTCCTTCCCATAGTGATCTTCGTGTTGTTCGCGAGCCACGCGAGCAGGCGAGCGACGATCACGGCATAACCGGCAAAAGCAGTGTCAAAATAGTGAGACCCGTCGAAGTCTAAAAGCTATACCTTGCAGATCATGACGAGGTGATGGTAGCTGCTGCAATGGGCAGGCGAGTATCGCCTGTGTCTCCTTGGCAGCAGTCTCACTCCACTGCTCGTCGACAGTGGCTGCGAGCCGCTACCAATGATGCGCCATCAACATCTGCCTGACCACTGAACTCTCGGAGACTCGTTTATGCCAGAATTTAGATACTAATAACAGAAGTGTGCTCACTCCTCGCGAGCGAGCGTCCGCAACCATGGATCTCAGCCTGCTGGACAGCACACATGTAGTCCAGCTTAGTGCGATAGCCCTGCTAGCATACGTATGCCTTGGAGGCCTCTACAGACTCTATCTCCACCCACTCCGCCACATTCCCGGCCCACGACTCGCCGCATTGACATGGTGGTATGAAGTCTACTACGATGTTATCTTACGAGGTCAGTACAACTTCAAGCTACAAGAGCTTCACAAGAAATTTGGCCCAATTATCCGCGTAAATCCAGAAGAAGTCCATATTGGAGATCCCAACTTCCTGGGCGAGATATACAATGCTCGAAAGCGAAACAAGCCTCCCGAGCCAAGCTTGGATATAGCTGGATCGGTTGCTGGCACTGATGATTGGGACCTGCATAAAGTCAGAAGACAGGCTATGACTAGCTTCTTCAGCCCCAAGGCTGTTCGAGAGCTGGAGCCTCTGCTGGTGAGAAAGAGGGACAAACTTGTTGAGGTCGTTGGAAACAGAATGAAGAGACACGATGGCAAGCCACTCAACCTGTCTGACCTGTACTTCGCCTATTGTTGGGACCTCATACAAGAATATGCATTCGCTTTTGACTCCACAGTACTCAGAGACGATTTGAGTGAAGCTGCTCAATTGCGTGCGAACTCGCAGGATTTACTACTGCAAGTCAACTTTACCAGGCACTTTGGCTGGATCAATGCACTGGCAGCGTACCTTCCCGCAGGGATTGGCGAGAAAATGATTCCTCCAGGCGTCATGGACCTGAAGCGCGTGGCTGCTCGCGTGTCGCAAACTGTGCAATCAGTAGTCAACGACAAGACGACGACGAAGGAAGAGATCCAGAATTCTTCTCAGCACAGAAGCATTTTCTATACGATTCGTGATGACGAGGCCTTGCCGGACATCGAGAAGGAGCCGCTTCGGCTGAGCCGCGAAGGTAACTTCCTCGTCGTTGCCGCGAGTGACTCCCCAGCTCGGGCGATCCATATTACGCACTTCTACCTCATGCACGATCCAGCATGTATGCAGAAGCTGCGTGAAGAACTTCGGCCTCTAGGTCCGAATCCTAGCATGGAGCAACTGAGTGATCTACCTTACCTCAATGCAGTATTCCTGGAGGGCACAAGGCTCATGTTCGGCTTAGCCAGGAGAATCTTTCGCATTGCTCCAGACGATGCGATAGTCTACGGAAGATATGTTATACCGCCTGGCACCAACGTCGCCACTTCGACGTACTGCGTGCACAGCAACGAGGAAATCTTCCCCGAGCCGTTTACGTTCAGACCGGAGCGCTGGCTGGGACCGAATGCAAAGGAGCTTCGCAGTAGATATCATATGACGTTCGGAGCCAAGAGTCCGCGATCATGTCTGGGTATTCATTTGGCTGAGGCTGAGATGAAGTTCGCAATCGCGGCAGTAGCACGCTTCGACATGGAGCTCTTCGAGACTGGGCTGAAGGACGTGGAGTATAGGCATGACTTCCAAATGGCGCATGGTGATCTCCAAAGCAAGGGTGTTCGAGCTCTTGTCCAGAGGCGGGCATGGTGAAGGACGAGACTCAGTAGAAATTTTGCAGGAACTCATGTAAAACTTTCAACAGATCAGGTGTGATCTCTTGCAGTCAGGCTGTCATGGCCAGAGAGCCCATTATCCATGGCAACAACTGCAAAGACAGTGTGCCTAAAGCAAGCGAAAGCACTCCAATTTCTGGAGACGTTGGTCAATTTCTGTGAAGAGGAGACTATTGAATTGATGCAACCACTCTTGAAGTCAAGACTGACATCCAGCTGTATTCATCCTCGGATGACCATCCTAGGTACAAGAAGTCTCCGCAAGCAAAGTAATCAGAAAACGCCATCAAGTCGCCTTGAATGTGGAATATGTTGCGACATCTCCTGTCGGAAAGTGGCCCCAGAGCTTCTCGGGCACCGCTGTCATTGTTTCTCGAGCGACCGCCTGAGCTCGTTCCGCAGTCTCCAAGAACTTCTGCTTCACCTCCGCCCACTTGTGCTTCCCATCAACTAGCTTGAAGTCCTTCTTCCGGAACTCGCCATTAACAAGGACATGCTCGATATCTCCTACATTGGCATGTAGCATGACAGCAGCTACAGGATCGGTCCAGCCTAGCATGTTTGGCGAATCTCCGTTGAAGACCACGATATCAGCTTTGGCGCCCGGCTTGAGGACGCCGATATCGTCTCGCCAGAGCGCTTTACCGCCCTGGCGAGTCGCTAGTAGGAAGCCTTGCTCGGCTGTTAAGGGCGTATTGCGTGGCAATAGTCCTGTCTTGGTGAGGTGCTCCTGAAAGCCCACGTCTCGAGCTTTCTGTAGCCAAATCCGTGCTTGCGTGAGAATGTCTCCAGAGAAGGTGAAAGCAGTATCCACACCGATTGATGCTTGGTCCGAGACGAGGTGTCCAGTCGTCTGGCCATGGCCATAGTGGAACTCGGATTCTGGAGTGATGGAGATGTGGAAGTTCTGGTCACGCAAATCCTTCTGCTCATCATTGGTCAAGTATGAAGCATGCGACAGGATGATGGGTACACCCAAAGTGTGTAAGTCCTGGTCAACAAGCGAATGAGGTGAGCTGTTCATTGTAGGCCATGGTCCACCAAGATGGTGAATCGTGATGGCTTCCAGCTTGAGGTCACTGGTCATGATTAGCAGGCTACTAGATTATCGCTTCTGGGCTTACTTACCTAATCATTTTCTTCACAGTGGCAAACTCCTCTCCTTTGGCTCCCGCCAATCCTTGATACGACAAGCCGAGAGGTACAAGATCGTTCCTAGTATCCGCGCTGGCGACCTTCGTCAGAGCAGCCCATTGCTTCTCCACTTCAAACCCAGGAATACTCGAAGATGGCTCGTAGCACCACCAGATGCGCGCACCACTGTCGAGAGCTGCTTCGTATCCCTTCTCCAGGACTTCGGGACTCCAGGCAGCATGGGCGTGGTCCAGAAAGGTTGTCACGCCGCCGTTGAGTCCCTCTAAGAAGCCTTCCAGAGCACTCCAATAGATACCGTCAGGCGTGAATGCCTTTTGGGCCGTGTCGCTGCTAGGTCCGAGCCAACCAAAGTAGTGGGTTAGAGTAATGTCTGGTGATATCGTGCGAAAGGCTGTCATCCAGGCATGAAGGTGTGTATTTACGAAGCCCGGCGACAAGATCTTGCCTGTGACATCGATCACCTCGCAGTTCTCGGGTATGCTCAGCTTAGGCACATCTTCAGAAATGGCTTCGATCCTGCCGTTGAGAAGCAGCAGAGAAGTATTCCTCAATACCTTGATCGATTGAGTGTCCTCATCAAAACTCAGTACTGTGCCATTTTGCAAGAGCTTAGAAGCGGACGCCATGCTGCTGAAGTGGACAAGAATGAAGTGGAATGGTAGACAGTCGCCCGCCGCTTTAAGCTAATGTCAGGTGTGAAGCTCGCGCGTGGGCAATCGCCGAGATCCCGTCAAAACAAGTTTATTACGATCCTTCGGTCGTTGTGCTGTTGTAGGGCTGCCGTATTGATTTAAAGCGGCACAAATGGCACAGTCGCACTCCGTCGACTTGGAAAAGTGTCGAGGACAATATGAGTCCGAGACCAGCGATGCACGCCTAGCGTTCGTATCATACTGTTCGCAGTGTCGCTTATCATGCGGGTCCTGGTAAGCGCAGTCTTCATGCTCCGACGACCGACCAGTGTGCCCAAAGGCTTCCCTAGAGAGCAGTCTTTTCGACTATTCGGCAGCATGTCTCAGCATCAGGAAATATGTCGATCGCCTCGATGCGCAGTCGCTGCCATTGGCTCCATCATCATCACACATGTGGCTTCTGGCAGGAAAGAATGGGCCACGAAGACCTCTGCGACTCGTAGGCCGTCTTCTAGATCTTTTGTCTACGGATATAGTCATTAACAATTGCCTGAAGCAAGGCTGCGCAAGGCTTGAGCTTGAGTGATATCGCCGTGGTACTTAGGTGTCAAGGCCGCTTCTCAGATCTAACCCGTGTTGCTGAGCCCGTGCTACTCTACACCACTTGCTTCTCTTCGTTCAATATGAAGACTCCTGAATTCAGAGAGACCAGAACCGCTTCTCAAGAACGCAATGACGATGACTGGTCGGATGAGACTTTTTGTGACTGGCGCGTGACACCAGGGCTGTGCAGTGAGTCTTCCTGTCAGGACCAGACTTCACGCACCGATGAATGCACGCGAGTCAAGCTGAATTTTGCTTCGTGTCATGCTGAGTCAGGCTGAACTTCCGGTATATATTGTCCACTTCTCTGCTTCAATTCTTTCCTTTCTCCACTACAAATCACTCTTCACAAACATGAACAGACTTCTCTCCAAAGTTGTGGGACGTGTGCGCGGTTTGCTCTCCGGAGCTGGTCATAGCCTCTTCGCTTCCATCAGCCGTCCTTCGGGGTATGATTGCTGGTCGTTGAGTTGAGGTGAGTAGACTATTGCCTGGGCGGCGGAGAAGGTCAACCTGCTTGCAGGCGTTCTTGTGGCGTTACGGAACGCGCGTGAAGGTGCTGATTTACACATTGCTTTTTCATCATGTATCTCGCTGTTGCGGGTGCTTGGAGAAGAAGCCTCCTTCCGCCTACCTCGATCCAGCCCGTCCCCATGTCATGATTCTCTGCAGTAGCAACCTGGTCAATGCTCACTTAGCTTTCTCCAGCTATCAAGCCGTTCTAGTTAGAGCAGGTTCTGCCTGGGCTGAATGATACAGTGTTCACGCGATGGCACGCACTTGGCGGAAAATCAAGGTTGCGGTCTTGCCAAGCAATCAATCAGAGACATGGCTCTCGCTTCAAGCCAGACCTCGCCATCGACTACATCGATTTGTGTCCGACGCCCCGTTCAAAATCTGTTGAAGCTCTTAGAAAGTGCGTCAAGATAGCCTCAAGCAAAGCTGAGCTGCGTGGGATCGTAGTAGCACACTGGCCCGACAATTCTAGGACACTCGTCACATTATGCAGGTAGCCTTCGAGCTTCACTATCTCGAGGCACAACACCCGCTTCGACCGTGAAGATGCAAACGCGTTGCGGGGTCCACGTGCACGAGTAAACAAGAGTCTTCTCTCTTTTCCGTTCTTCGAAAATTGGTTATCTCTGTTAACAACCCGACTAGTAACACCGGCACACGATGGACATATACCTGGACCGCCTTGCCGATATTGTCGAGAGGCGGACGGGTGGCATACGTCCGACTCACGAAGACCTTATCAGCTCGGAGCTGCTGCGATCTCTGGTTTCGGGATGTAGTTGCAATACGTGCAAGAAATGCGGCCAACCACTCCCAGGTACGATCACTTCGCGAGCGTTAGGCAACAACTTTGGCTCCTTCTGGTCTATTGTGACTGCTGTCTTCTCGAGTCTACGGTGCTTTGTCGATGCGTGGCTTTGGAATTGGCTGCTTCCTCAGAGACACCAGGACAGACGACATTGGCTGACATTAATTCTTGTAGCCAATCTTCCTAGCTCGGTCGAAGGACTCGAGTACGACGAATCTCCAATCTTAGCACGGCCCAAGACAGTCTTGGAGAGGCTTGCTGCTCTGGGAGAGGACAACATGGGATCTTCACTCCGACTCGGGCAGTACTCTCAACAACACTTCGGCGAAAATTGTCGCATCAGAAGGTTTAGAGAGTCTTTGGGAACACTCAAGTCTCGAAATCGTTGCTCAGATAATGCCACGGTGGGACAGCTTGTTCAACCAACATCATTTCCTCCTCCTGCGCCAGCACCTGGACCTAGAGGTATCCTTCACACAGCACTCTTCACTAGATCGAGTGCCATTACTAACCACCTCACAGGCCATACTAGTCACCAGATTGATGCCCTCGGCCTGAAATCATGCCTAGAGAGCTCGCACTCGGCTTCAAACGAGAACGATCGCCCTCATAGTCGTGCACAGAAGGGCAAGATCAAGACTCGACCCGCCAAGGCAGCAACCGAGCCACCAGAGCAAACTGCGGAAAGCGAAAACTTACCGCTATTACCTCGAGACAGTCAGATAGTCCCATCGCCTCCAGTAATCTCGATAAGCGCCACAAGCAGAGACCTCTTCGCCCGCATGCTCGTGACCGATCCATCAAACAGAAAGCCAGTACACTTCGAAGAATTCGTTGCTGCCATGGTCGATGCTGGATTTTCTCCCAAGCGTTGTGGTCGCAGTGCTGGGTCTGCAGTGACTTTCAAGGACAAGCGTACAGATGCTGGCTCCATCGTCTTTCACTGCCCTCACCCGGACCCTCGAGTCGATCATAACAAGCTGCGCACTTGGGGAGGTCGCTTGAACAAGAAATTTGGCTGGGAAATTGAGTCCCTTATGGAGAGGGAGAAGTAGCAGCCTTGTGGCAGCAGGCAGTTACAGGGTGGGCTGAGAGACTGAGCTGGACATAGATCCTTGTGAGTCGGCAGAGTGGCAGGTGGTAAGGCATATCACACCAAGCAACGTGCTCTGATTCTACTCGCACCCATGGCAATGAGTTGGCCGAGGCGCCACAGCTGGGACCGATCAGAAAGCAGAGCGACATGGTCAGTAAAGTAGTGCTCGCAGATAACAAAGCCAAGAGTTGATTGCAAGAGATAGGAAAGTCTACAATGGCGTGGCACACACTCGCAAGATGCACTCCAGCTAACAATGACAACCAAGTCATTCAGCCCAGCGAGTCTTTTGCAAAACGTTCCTTCGTTGAGCAGAGACAGACTGAAGCAGACCTCTCGGCTCGCGTCGTTCCTTCTTACTTCTTCCGCTCGTACCATGAAAATAGAGTTTCCAGATCAACACAACAGCTAACTACCAGAGCTTCGACATCCAAGCTCCATCTAGCCGAAGTCCCTTGCGACGTCCCATATATGATTGCCATCAACTCTACCGCAGACCAACCCAGCATCACAATCAGTCCTAGCTAGCTATCACCGAACAGCTAACAAGAAAGAATCATGTCGTCCGTCCAACAAAACCCAGAAGAAACCCACATCTTCGCCATTCTCTATCCAGCACCAGGCAAACTGCAGCGTGTAAGCTCTACATCAAGACCCATGAGCACAACATGAACCATAGCCGGGCGCCGTCCAATTGACCCTCGATTGCACAGCTCAAAGAACTCATGACCGACCACATCAACGCCGTCCACAGTAAAGAAGACTACACGCCGCGCTACCTGATGACCGAACAACTTGACACCGAAGAGCCTGCTTTGCATATGTTTGAGACGTGTGTTCATTCATCTTTCCCACGCTCATCCTAGAATACGTCCCTTCCATAGCTAACGCTGAGTCGCAGGTACACGAGCAGAAAAGGCGCCGACGACCACACCAAGACGGAAAACTCCAAGACACTGAAGGATTTGTGCGAGAAAGAAGGCGTGATGGGAAAAGCCCCGTATCTTGTGTTCACGAAGACTGTGGGTGGGTTTGATTGGGATCGGAAGAAGATTTAGAGGTCTTAACTCGTTTCTGCCAGCGTTGTGCTAGAGCTCCTCATGGTGGTAGGCCTTCATGGTGTTGTAGCATATCACTTGTCCAAGCCGACCAACAACTCACTAGTACCCTCAACCCACGGATTCGTAACCTCAATGCTCCTGACCAGCGCTTCATGCTTCGCAGATCGAGCTGTGATCTTGGCCTTGAAAGGCACAGGGTGACTGATGATACCGGCAGTGAACTTGATCTCGGGCTCAATGACTCGCCCTTCTTCTCCGACAGCCTTCTCGATGTTGAGTGCAGCCAGGCTTTTGGCCACAGTGATCCAGATACTCGTGTCTGCGAGAAGCTTTCCTGGACAGGCTCGCCTTCCGAAGCCGAAGACATAGTCTCTGGGATCGCGTTCTGGACTGTCACCTAGGAAGCGTTCAGGCCGAAAGTCCATGGGTTCTGCATATGTGGCAGGATCGTGCGTGAACCACCAGATATTTGGCAGCAGGACTGAACCTTTTGGTATGTCGTAGCCTGCGATGTTGTCGTCTGCTGTAGCAACGTGTGGGACGCCCATGGGAGCTACGACATGCCATCGCAGGACTTCGGATACAAGTGCCGAAACATATGGTAGACGCCGACGGTCAGCGAGAGTTGGCAATCTATCAAAGCCGATAATGGAGTCGATCTCGGCTTGAGCTTGACGCTGAATACCCGGATACACAGACATGGCGAGAAAGAAGAGCTGCATCGAGGAGACAGACTAAATGTTATCTGTCAATAGAAGATCGCATCAGAGGGTAGAAAGTGCTTACAGTATCAGATCCGCCAGAATACATCGACGTCGCAGACCACTTTGCGACATCCTCTTCCTCCGCACTAAGTTCGCCTCCTGATTGCTCATACAGTCCAGAGATGAACGACGGTTCGTGTTGTCCAAGCTGGATCTGCTGCTTTGCGAAACGCATCGGGATTTCGCCCAAGTTCAGCAAAGTCCTTCTCCAAGCACGAGCTGTGCGCTTGAAAGCGGTTCCCGGTACCCAGTCAGGCAAGTGTCTTACTAGGGACTAACATCAGCACAGCATCTGTCAGTTTTCAACTGCACTTACAAGCAGGTACAAAGTCCACAATCCAGGCTCCTGCCACACTAGCCAGTGAAAACTGCTCTAAGGCTTCCTCCGCCAGTTTTACTAATGGATCCTCCTTATGAGGCTCGATGTCGTATCCATACGCCAGCTTGAGGATGATGGCTCCAGCTTCGGTCCTGACGTGTTGCAGAAGCTGGTCAGGCTGCTCCAGTACTCTCAGCAAAAAGCGACTGACTTCGACTTCCTGCAATGGAACAAATTTGCTCAGCGCAGTGCTAGTACCGATAATGGCATGGAACTGCTTCCTGTATTGGCGCAATCTCTCTGGACGACCTTGAAATACCATGAGTAGATCCCATCCACACATGGTTCCCGCGAACGTCATGGCTGGACGAGAAGAGTGCAGTGCAGCGCGTTTTTCGAAAAGCTCGATTGCCATGTCGGCAGAGTTAATGATGATGATGGTCTGGCCAAGGACCGTAAGCGAACTCAGTGGCCCATAAAGACCTTTATGCTTCGACCAGACTTCGTATTCGAGCTGATCGGGCTGAGGCAGGTCGTTCAAATTGCCTACAAGAGGCCATCCTTTGGGGCCTGGCGGCAGTCGGCGAGATGGCTTTTTGAGGAAGGACCAGAGGTATACTGTGATGCCAAAACAGAGAACCACTAGCAACACAGTGGATGCTGAGATAGCCATTGTCGATGTGAAAGTCCGTCGGGTAGTGTTTGCGATGTTGATGATTGGAAGAATGTTGGATTCGAGATCATCCAAACACTTGTCGATAGGATTTGTAACCCTACATCGTGGATGACAATGCATGTGCACCACGATACACAAAGTCTGTCATGGTGCCTCGGTGCATTTCGCTGAGTTCCAGGCGCAAGGGTTGACTTGAGAGTAGGAGCATGGAAACCCGTGAGCTGTTCAGCTCGCTTGAGCTTTTTGCGACCTCTGCAGGTGCACGTTCGTCTCGGCAATTGTTTTTGCTGCATGCTTCTGCAGCTATCGTGCATGGAGGAGCTCATTTTCTTGCATGCAGTCTTTTGTGGGGCCCTAGGGCAGGGTATGATCCTTCGTGATCTGCGACAATGCTCGTGAGCTCGCAATGAGCAATTTGAACATGTTCCTGCTTCGACAGTTTCTAGGAGAGTCTCTACAAATGTGTCTGCACCCGTCGGTCTCGCATCCGTTCTGAAGTGTCAAGCTGCAGTCATAGACTTTGGGCGAGACCTTCGCGTGGACCGGCCATAGTCGAGGACTGTTACTGGATTCACGCATGAATTGATTCATTTCCCTCGTAAGCAACCTGTCGTCGTTCACGAAATCCGTGTACGCTCTCATCCACACCCCAGCCATTTCGAAGGAGCTTGCTTATGCCTTCCAGCTCAAGACCTGCAGTCTCGGGATATATCCTCCATATCGCAAGCCAGCCAATGAGGCATATAATGGCGTATAGCACAAAGGTGGTACTCGCGCCTAGCATGTTCATCATTGGCAGAAAGGTCATGCCGATGATGAAATTCGAGCTCCTTCAAGATATCAAGCATGATCAGTCAATGCAAAGATATGTTCAAAAGTCGACAAACTCACCAATTAGTCGCAGTGGCGATACCAGACCCGACGGAGCGCACCCGCAGAGGAAACAGCTCTGACTGTTGCCAGGGTACCACACCTAGTCCAGTAGCATATGCTGCTACATAGAAGACTAAGCTGAGGAGAAGTACGATCGACCAGACACCTATTCGACTAGCAGGCGCACCGGCGGCGGACTGAGACCCGGTGGTTGAAATGAAAAGGAACGCAACGCTGCACGCCAGTAGGCCAACAGCCATGAAGGGTATTGTGCGCAACAGGATGTTCCGCCGGCCAACAGTGTCGATGAACGCGAAGGCCACGATTGTGAATAGAAGGTTGGTAAGTGCTATTGACAAGGAAGTGCCGATGGGTGAAGTGAACCCAACCATAGCGAAAATGGTGGCTGAGAAATACATTAATGAGTTCTACATCATGTCAGTACGCGCAATAATCTCGTGCAATTGACGAAGCATACGAATCCACAAAGCTGCTGCAGACCTTGCAGCATGCAGGCGATAGTCAAGGCCCTACGATTGGCAGGTGATGTGATTAGTTCTGTCGTCACGTTTGTGAAGCTGTCAAATTCGTCGCTGGCTGAGCTAAGACCTCGCATTGCCTTATCCTCGGCCTGGATCTCGGATTGAATGCCCGTGAGAACATCCTGAATGGCAAGAGCCCTGTCATCTGATGGGAGCGTGGCATAGACCTTTTGCAGTACTTCACGTGCACGCTCATGCTTGCCGGTCTGTAGCAGCCATCGAGGTGTCTCTGGCATCCAGGAAAGGAGGAGAAGCTGGATCAGAGCAGGAACTGCACCGATCCCAACCATATACCTCCATCCGTGAGGTAGTGCTGAGAAGCCCCAGCCGATCAGATAAGCAATTACTTGACCGCCGGTAACGAAGAGTGACTGTATCGTGACGAGTCGCCCACGAAGCTCAGCAGGGGCCAACTCAGTGATGTAGAGGGGGACTGCACCAGAAGCCACGCCAACAGCAGCACCGACGAGCGCTCGACCAGCAGCCATAGTCCAAACATAGGTGGCCACGGCCTGGATCACCGCGCCAACTGCGAACAGCAGTGCCGGCACCAATATGACTGACTTCCTGCCATACTTGTCTGCGAAGAAGCCTGTCGTTGGTGCTGAGAGCAGTGCGAAGAGCGAAGTGATGGCTGTTACGATGCTTTTGTCTGGGGTTGTAAGTGGTCTGTTGGAAAGGTCGGATCCAATTGAAACCAGAGTCGAGCTGATAACTCCAGTGTCGAAGCCGAAGAGAAGTCCAGAGATACCAGCTGACAGTGTCAAAAAGCGAATCACAGGTCCTGCATTGCTGAACGATATGTGAACTGGCCGCGTGGAGTCGGTGTGAGTCTCTGCGTCGCTGTCGCCTGAGATCAGTGGCTGCTGCGCGTTCGTCTCATTCTCATCGTCAGGTCGCATCTCGTCGAGCTCAATGGAGGCATCCAGAGTTGCGGCTACTTGGGATGATTGAGTGGAAATGGATTGAACACGGTCATGAAAGCAAGGAGGCGCGCTGGCCATGACTGTCATCTCGCTGTCGGCGCGGAAGAACGGCTGTACTTCACTAGTGTAATTCGATAGATCGAGAGAGCAGTTCGATTCTCATTCGGAACATCAGAAGGACCGCGTTCGATGTGCATGCTGCTCGTGTAGGTGGAGTATCATGTTGTGTCACCGTCGGCGGCAAGTGCTTCCGTTGCGGCTTGTCTCAGCAGCACAGGCCTCTTCGGCGCAGACCACACGATCTGGGCTGCGACTCTCAAACCAATGGCGAGCTGCTTGATCAGCACAACAGCACTCCTCCACATCGCCGCTCTGCTCCCAGCACCACACCACAGACATGGCGACCGCGATCCCGAAGAATGCCATCTCGAAGGCTGCGAAGGCCACGAGTCTTAACGTGCGATCTGCGTCCATTCCGACCACCGCGCGCCAGTACTAACAGGATACAGAAATACACAGTCCAACCGCAGGGCATCTGGGGACGGATACACAAGTTCTTCGCCCTCGACCCAGGACGGTCATCTGGCGTTCCTCTGAACCCTCACTTCCGCAACCCTCCTCCAGGCGGCAACGACCCGACCGAGTACATTGATCCTGTGACCGTGCCAGCAGCCGATCTCGCCGAGAACCCATACTGGAAGCGCGATGTGAGGAGATCGTACCCTCGTCTATCGACTGTGACTCAGTCGGACGTGGTGGGACTGTTGACAGTGGGATCTGCTGCGGCACCCAAGGAGACTTTGAAGATTGGAGACGCGGGCAAGACGCAGTTGGTGGAGGTGAAGGAGGAAGGCGAGAAGGGACTGAGCACATACTTTCAGAAGAACACACAAGTGTTCAAGAACGTGCTTGGGCCAAATGGACTGCCACCGCTTCCTTCCAGCAGGCATTTGGGGACGCATGGCAGATCTGGCGCCTATGCGCTGGTCAAGGACGACGAGCAGACTTACGGCGCAGACTACCCAGTAAGTGCATTACTGCATGACCTGCGAGATTGTGATAGGAACATGCTAACGTACAACAAACAGTGCCGGACATTCGTATAGGCTTCGCGCGTGGAGTGAGAGTGATGCAGAAGTGTAGAATGTATATACACCACGTTTCCCATGTACCTTCCATGTCTCATGGTTTCTGCGCTCGGTGGTAGGTTGAAAGAAGGCACGACTTGCTAACGGAAAGCACGCGCCGCGTGACTGACAAACCTCACTTTTGCTTTTGCCACACCACGTCCACTGAGCCCACGACACAGGCAGAGGCGCCATGGCGCCGGCGCGCGCAGACAGTGATGGCTCCAAATACACGCCTCCTTCGCTCGAGGAGATCATCTTTAGCTGTGGCATCTGCCAGGCAACCGTGTCCGAGCTGTACCCGCCGGATGCAGACAATCCGCACTCTCACTCCGGCGACGACGATGGCATGGGCACGAAACTCTGGATCGCCAACTGTGTACATATCTTCTGTGGCCGGCATCTGGATGGTGGCGGTGAGTGGTGATGCGCGATGCTAAGATGACTCTGCTGATTGCGCAGGTGTTCCGTTCCATTCGAGCAACGAGCCGCCACAAGCCATATGCCCGGTCTGTGTGCGGCTTGAGAACAATCATGAAGTTCGCAACTTGTACGGGATTCGCGGACTCACCGAGGGCAAGCTGGATTCTGCCATTCCTATTGCGTACACGAGATGCCCACCAGTCTCGCTTGACGGAAACGATCCAGGTGCTGAAGCTTTACGCGTAAGACTGATTCTCAGTGCTGAATATAGGACTTGGCTGACAGCGCGGAGTTTCAATACAGCCGGTTGAAAACGTACTCTCAGGAAGTGACGCGGCGATGGAAGTCAGCGGACCGGAAGCGGCGTGCAGTAGAGGGCACATTACACAAGGATCGCGAGCAGCACCGCAGCTTGGAAGCTCAGCATGAAGAGCTCAAGACTCGGCATGCTGGAATTAACAAGAAGTTGCAAGGCTGGGAGGATCGCAAAAGCCAGATCAAGCACTACATGGGTGCTGTTGGAGAGATGGCTCGGTGAGCCACTTTATCTTACTATTTGCTGGCTGAATCGACTGACGTTGACAGTGACATTCAGACGATGCGAAATGAGCTTGTGAAGCTCGGCTATCACATCGAACACAAGACCTACGGATTAGAAGCTGGGCCGTCGTCACAAGCAAAGCAACAGCCCTTGTCGCAGTCAATACGAGGCGACTCCTCTGCGACTCTAGGTACGAACTCGAGCCGCGTTGTCTGTCATTCACTGACCGCCATAGTGGAGGAACAGCGTCGTACATCATCCTTAAAGCCCAAACGCCAGGAGTACGATGCATATCCAGATGACAAAGATGTTGAGCAAGAGCTTGCCCACGACGATGCCAGTGCCATGCCGCCTCCACCAGCACCTGGCTATAGAGCGCAGCCGCTGATGCGACCAGCTGCCTTGCCGCCGCCTTCCACGAGATCAATGCGATCTCCTCTGCTGGATCGCCACGGGAGTACCACACAGGGCGGATTGCACTCTTCGCAAGCTACGCTGGCATACACTGGCAATGGTGGGCGCAGTGGGATCCCTGCTACCTCACGTCGACGGCCAGAGAATTCAGTGCCTACAATGCGCTCGATGCAATTGAATTCTGGGGCTCCCTCGTTTGCCCCTCCCAGCGATGCTATAGATCCACCACGGAGAAGGGACAACGCAGCTCAGCAGGCATTTGACCGGGGGCCAGCGTCAAGAAAGTGGCCAGCACAACCGCCGCCACTACGGCCGGCCGGCTTATATTCTCAAAGACACACAGGGAAGGATCTTCGTAACTTCGGGCCATCGCCAGCGGACGTCATGGATGTTGATCCTGTGCAGCAAGATTGTGTGCAACAATCAGACGTGTATGGTGACCATAGAAAGAGCTATGGGGAGTTTCCACATTCGCAAAGGCCTGCTGCGCCGCCGTCAGGTCATATCGCCTTTGGCCAGGAGTCTCATCCGTATAGTACTCGCAACCAGTCTATACTACCACCACCACCACGCCGTATCGTTGAGCAGCCTGGCTCCTCAGTACTTAGTCCATTCTTCAAGAGCAATGTGGCGGGCAGCCAGTTCGGAACACTGCCCTCACTATCGACGCGTGGCTCAACGCAGCGCCGTGAGAATGTGTCTCGTGAATACGGCCTGGCTCCGAGTCGTTCGGCAAGGAGCCAAGCACTCCAACTTGATACTGCTATGATGCAGGGACCGGCCACCAGCACGTCCACTACTCAATACCCAGCACAAGAACCACAGCGCACATATGGTGGGCAGCAAACATCGCAGTACTCTCAACAAGTTCCGCAAGGTCGCAGCTACGATCAATCACAAGGACAGATTCACTCGCAATCTACATATGGCCGACCCGCACCAGAGATGCCACAAGAAAGATCGCAAATGCCACCTCCTGCTGTGCAACCATATCGTCTGGGCAGAATGACTCTACCTCCTCCCTCAAGTAGCCGGCGAAGATGGGACCCACAAGTCTCGCAAATACGTGGCGTTCGAGGAGCAGGGCCATCCACTTCGTCCCAATATGCAAGACAAGGTGCTGCGCCTTACTCTGCTCGAGGTTCGTTGTACTCGCAGGCGGGAGGCAGATCGGTAGTTCGGCGCTAGACATTTTTTCATTTTTGAGCTTCGACGTACGGCAGCGATACACTTCCTTCTTGCTCTTGATGTACTTATGCTTCACTTTCGTCTGGAGGGCCTGAGGCTGCAGTGGTTCTCGGGCGAGCGTGGACCGGTCGGCTCCACATATGCGTCATTGTCAACGGCACCTAATAACACTGCACAATATCCTCTGCATTGTCAATACACACGAACCACGGTTGCATAATCTTAGTAGTACAGCATTTGCACAGCAAAATTAAGCAAGCTTTACTCAACATGTCTCGCCCTGGTAATGCACGTACTGCGTCCACGATAAACATAGAGTCTGGAGGCTCGAGAGTTCTTGAAGGCAGAATCGCCATCGTCACGGGTGCTAGCCGTGGAATTGGTGCAGCAGTATGCGAGAATCTGGCGGCAAAAGGCGCCAGCCTGATCATGAATTATACTTCGGACAAGAGCGCTGAGAAGACGGAAGAACTGGCCACTCGGCTACGAGAACAACACGGAATCCAAACTCTGATAGTACAGGCTGATATGGGCAACATAAAGGGTCCAGCTCACATCATCGACATTGCCAAAAACAACTTCAAGCACCCAAAGACAGGCAGATTCCAAATCGACATCATCGTCAACAATGCAGGTGTGGCCGGAAAGACGACCATTGAGGAGTGCACCCCAGAGGAGTTCGACTGGCTCTACCACATCAATGTCCGAGGTCCACTGTTGTTGATCAAAGCTGCTCTGCCATACCTCCCACACGATCGAAGTGGGCGAATCGTGAACCTCAGCAGTGTCAGCTCAAGTCTAGGCTTTGACGGCGATGGCATGTACGGAGGTACGAAGGCAGCTCTGGAGGCCATGACTCGCACTTGGGCCCGTGAGCTGAGCGAGAGAGCGACTGTCAATGCCGTCAACCCCGGACCAGTAGCAACTGATATGTACGCTGGAACGACGAAAGAGTTTCAAGCTAAGATGGCTGGCTGGACTCGCAATACACCACTTGCTGCGATCAGGCCTGAGGTCGATCGTAAAGACTTGGTGGAGGGTGCTGAGGTTGCTGGGGGAAGACCGGTGAGTGGATCTAATTCCTGGAATGCGGAATGACCAGCTGATATGATTTGTCTAGGGCTACGACCATGAAGTCGCTGGAGTCGTCGCGATGCTGTGCACACCAGACAGTGCTTGGTGCACGGGCTCTGTCGTTTGCGCCAATGGCGGGTTCAAGTTCAGCTACTAGATTCCAACACGTTCAGCTCCGGCTACGCGGTGGAAGGACTGTGACGGCTCGATTCGACGTATGGCAAAGCACGATGTGAAAGCACTTTGAACATCTCTCACGATCTTGTGCACCCACTAGCGCCACGAGCCTTTCTTTTGCTGGAGGAGGGAGTCAAAGGAGAGACTTGAGGGTGGAAAGCAGCCGGAAAGATACTGATTGGAAAGCAGTATAACTTTGTGTTTGAAAGGTGCAAAGTAGACTTTGTATCACACCGCATTGCCAACGAGCTCGCTTCCATTTCCTCGACCGAGCAATAGCATGTAGGAATCGAACTATTCGCGATCCAACCTTCTCCTTTCCCAACACAATCTATCTCACCATTCACAAAACTCCAATCCACGGCACGCTACCGGACCCTCCTTCTTCCAAGCGATTTCGCCCTTTTTGCACCACACAATCATCCGCTTACACCTCTCCATTAATTTCCTTGATCAATTGAGTCTGCCGTCGGCTGATACTTTGCTTGTTGAATTGCATTTCATGATACTTCTGCTTTTCTTGTGGCATACACGCACACAATCGACCTCACATGAGATGGGCATAAATCATTTAGATCTTTGTTGGCAAGGGGAGCCCCCTAAAGCTGACGTTCTCCGGTCCTGACTGGAGGAGAGTAAAGCCTAGTAATGGGAGTCTGGTAAAGGTGGGGTGTGCCTGGGCTTTGGAGTCAGAGCGTGTGCGTGGGATGATAGGTAAGTATAATGTTCACACGCCGGACTGCGGCTTGATCGCATTCAGCATGTCATTCCGCAATATATACAAACGAACACAATACAGGTTGGGTGTTCTGCCGCAGCACTTCCGCTTCCTCCGAACGCCAGTACAGGTATGCCACACTCTTTTTCCCTTCCGAATCATGGTCACCCTCTACTTCCTGTACCACATTCTCGTAATCTTGGTATGCCTCATCTTCTTCTGCAGCTGGAAAATGCCGTACATGAGCGCCTCACTCGTAGGCGGGCAGCCAGGCACATAAATATCCACCGGCACAATCCTGTCACATCCTCTCGTGACCGAGTACGAGTAGTGGTAGTATCCTCCTCCGTTCGCGCATGAGCCCATGGAAATGACCCATCGAGGATCGGGCATTTGGTCGTAGACTTGTCGTAGCGCGGGAGCCATTTTGTTTGTGAGGGTACCGGCGACAATCATGACATCGGATTGACGAGGCGATGCACGGAAGATGATTCCGAGACGATCTTGGTCGTATCGTGGAGTGGACAAGTGCATCATCTCGACGGCGCAGCAGGCCAGGCCGAAGGTCATTGGCCACAGCGAGCCTTGACGCGCCCAGTTGGCGATGGAATCGAGTGTGGTGCTGCATTGTCCTGTCAGTGTCCATTCCCGCATTCTCCTTCCATTGTGACATGTTCTTACAGTGCATATTGTACAGCGCTCTTGTTGCCCTCCTGGCTGGCCAATGGCACCTCCTGGTCCATCTTCTTGCTCAGCGCCTTCATGCTGGGTGGAGGCCCGGGGTTTCCCTTGACGATTCCCGCGCCATATCCTCGTACAGGCGTCGTCGCTTCTGACGCGGGCTTCTTGGTCGACTGTGAGATCGTGGCGGCGGCGACTCGGAAAGGCGTGATGGCGGTCATCGGCTTGGCTGTGGAAGCTGTCAGTATTTTTGCTGCGTCGGACCAGCGGGCGTGTCGAGAAGAAGCGTACCGCGCAGCGCCAGTGCCGCTTGTCGTGATGTCGCAAGCATTGTGAGAGTCGACCAGAGTGTGCAGAGCAAAGAGAGGAGAGGAGATGTGCGCAACAATGGCGGGCGTGTATATCGACACGGCCAGTGGTGGCAACGATGAGCTTCGACACATCTAAGCGTCAAAGCGGAATCGTGTACGCTCTCATTGGCTGCCCACCCGGAAGGCGCGTTACAGGCGTCGGCTGCACTTTCTGCCGACATATGCCACTGCTTCACTTGCACTCGGCAGGGAAGTGCAACATCCACCACTTGACAGCACAATAATCACAAACAAGCAGTTGTTCTGCTGCGAGTCCAGTTCTGATCATGGACCGCGCTCCGTCAATAGCAGCCATCGGCGTCGTCGGCCGCCACAACAACCCTCTTCACATCTCCATCTTCCCAGCAACAGGCTCCACAGAATCACAATATGCTACTCCAAGAGACACTCTAGAGTACACCATGATGCTCAATTCCTGCCTCGACATCTTCGAAGCTCGCATTCCTTCCAAATCTATCGGCCATGATTTCGGCCTTCTCCACGCACTTGATGAGCGAATAGCCATGTACGGCTGGCTTCTCAACACAGGCGTGAAGCTCATCATTGTCGTCGATATGGAAGGACGACAGGCTAGAAGTCAGGAGGAGGCAAAATTGGGAGTACTAGGTTTGAGGAATAGTGACCTTGCTCCGGTATGTTAGAACCATTCAAGGGAAGCATCTTGTGACGCTGACTTTCTATTCAGGCATTCCACGCTCTGCAGACCGCCTATGTGAATCTGCTGCGCAACCCATTCTATGTTCCGGATGAGCATGATCCCAAGACTGCATCGCAAAAGGGAAACATGCAGATCCGGAGTGCCAAATTCATCAAGGAAGTGGAACGCGTTGGCCAGATCTGGTTTCCTGGCATGACAGCCATCTGAGAACCCGGTGCTATCCTCTGATACCCAGTATTGGACTGGAAATATGCAGATTGGCATCCTGAAAACCTGTCGTGAAGGTACCGTGGGTCCTACAGCAACAGAGACGATGCGCCATGGCCAGTTACCAGTGACCAAGAGTTGGTCATACTCCGCTTGAACTTGTGTGATGAGGTTCTAAGTGGCTTGTAAGCTCAATTCGCTCTCAGCTGCGCATTCATGACCTGGCTACGTACAAGGACGGCTGGCTGGAAGCAGAAGCGATCATGCAACGGAAGCATTGTGTGCATAGTCCTCCAGCTCAGACGCTGCACATTTTGGTACAGGCGTCAAGCATGCATCGCATTGCATTGCATTGCATTGCGTTACAGCTGGTTCTGTGAGTCGGTCAGAGCAGATTCATGAGGCTGGCTGAAGTCGCGAGCTCCGCGAAGCTCTAATGCAAGCCACAGCTGAACGCGGGAGACGCCAAGACGTCCCGACTGCTCGCCCACTGCCATGACTATATAGTACTTAACGTGAACCCCACTGTGAAGCTACCGATCACATCAGAAGCCTACATTGCACAGCGGAAGCCCAACAGTCACGATCATGGACACGGACTCCAAGCAAATTACGGATGACTCCAATCATGACGCCTCGCTTGCCACTGTAGAGCACCTCAAAGATGTCGCAGCAGATGGCGAGCTCACTATGCGATTTGTGATGGACCTCTGGGAGACTATGACCCATTGTGCGGAGCCCGACTTGTACCACGAGACCACAAAGAAGCTGCAAGATGCACTGGATCACGAAGCTACAAGGAAGAAGCAAACACAAAGCGCAGTCACTGCAGAGACCAGTATCTCTCAGCCGCAATCAGCGAAGCAAGGCGACTGGGAAGGACTTGGGATCTACCAGATCCAATTCACCGACGATGGCAGTCCAATCCCGGATCCTGAATGGCCAACCACAAGCCGGCTCGTACATGGCACGACCAATGACGGCATCGCTTTCTTCGAGCTTTTCAAATCTGAAGCCGATTCTATAGTGATCGACACCACAGATCCTGCTCGACAGAAGCTTGTTCTGCCACAATTGAAGGATGATAAGTACCTGGTCTATAGACTTGGCAAGAAGTACCGTTCCGGCCCAGCCATGTACGATGCCGACGGTAACATTGCTTACGAGAGCTTCAACCCAGGCCTGACGTTCGACTATGCTGAGCACATGTTTATGGGCAACCAAGTGAACTTGACATTCCCGACTTACAGCGAAGTAGCAAAAGGTGTCAAGTTCCGCCTCGGCACCAATGGCCTGAACTTGACATATGGAGAGATCAACGCCTTGGGCGGAGACTTCTTCGGGACTTTCGAGCCCATAATGCGAGGAAAGGACTTTGCTGAGCAGTGTGAGCTCTTTCGCAAAGCATATGCAACACTTGCGGATGCTCCTGGTGGCTTCACGGCAGTCAATAAGATTCAGGACATCATGAAGGACGAGGTCACCGAGATCGGCAAAGCTACCGACGATGGACACAAGACTGCCGATACACTCGAGCTATACAGAAAATTGAAGGCGTCTACAAAGGCACTGTCTGACGAGGATAAGAAGCTAAACGAGGCCACCGGCGGCATCGGCATGCCTAGCTACCTCGCGCTTGCACAGCTCAATCTGGATCATTTCGGCTGGGGCGCCATCACATCCTACAATGCTGGCCATTACTGTGCAATAGAAGCGGCGCGACAGGGAGATCTCGTCAAGGCGTATACTATGAACGCCTTTGCTGACCACTACCTGGGTGACTGTTTCTCGTCCGGACACTTCCGTACACCAAGAGCACGGCTACACGGCGGGGACGATGGCGTACAAGCCGCGATCGACGTAATTGTTGCAATCGCAGGCAGCTCGACCACGCTTGAAATGGCCGGTCAGATCGCGTTAGAGATCCTCAACCCGTGGTCATCGCTCATCGCCACAGTCAAACAGCTAGCTCCCGATTTGTGTGCCAAGAACATGCACGACGAAGACAATATCCTCGGATTGTGGCTCAACAACACAAGAGGCGACAACTGGCAGGTCTATGGTGATGCAAAACTCTTCACAGATGAGAACAAAATGAACGCGAAATTCATGCTGCAGGCTTTGCAAGTCTCTGCGGATGAAGTGTGGAAGGCACATGAGCAGTACAAGGAGAAAGCCATTCCTCTTCCAGACGCTGGTGATGCAAATCTATATCAGGCTTGGTCGATCGCGCCATCTACAGAGATACCGCGAAACCATCAGCCTCTGTTCGATGTGAACGGCAATAGACGTGACCCTTGGACTGATCCTAATGCGCGTGGTCGGACGGAGCCCAACTGGACGGGTTTGAGTTATGTGAAGTGGGCTGTGGACTTTGTGCGGAGTGATTACTTTAGTAAGCTGAAGTAGACACTACTGTCTGTATCAAGCATGTCGTCACAAATATCGTGCAGCCTCCAACTCGGCTGTGTGTATTGACCTCTCTGAGCTGTCGCCCACTGCGCGACTCCTCCGACATCCGTCATTTTTGGTTGGCAGCCAAGGCACTGTGGCTGGCCGTGCCTCATGTCACGGAAGCTAGGTCTGTCGGACGCGGGAACGCAGCTGATGATGAAATGAAGTCTGTTCTGGATACGTCCAGTGCAGTCGACGTCTCCGAGGAAGAGTGAGCTGTGACCACGAAAATGAGGATGTTGTTACAGTGTCAGCTTTGGCTATGAGCTCGACAAAGAGGCGCAGAGCTCTTCCTTTCATCGAGAGGCTGAGACTGTCTGGAAGGTCAGCGTCGAAGTGAGGACAATGAAATGGCTGCAGAGCAGGAGCCAGTGAGTAAGGTCGTACTCCCACGTTCGCGTATCACGTTCGATCTTGCTGTCAGCGAGGTGAATTTGTGCTTCGCGCCAGTGCTTGCTCTTGCATAGCTACTTGAAGCGCCACCTCCTAGATCAGAATGATCAACAAGGTATAAAGGACAGGCTTCCATTACCGTTGTGTGTGTCTATCACTCATCTCAAGTGTCGACTCCAACCAAAAAGCAAGCAAGCAGAAGAAGATACACTATCCCACTCCCCTCGTCCTCCTCCTTACATTCCTCTTCACCCACCATCTCACAGTGGCTATACCTATCAAAGGACACCAACAACACAACATCCTTCTACCCCGCCAAACCCCTCCCCATCTCCGCAAAGTTACCCACACAGCAACCTTCGACGCCGCATCCATAACCCCCAACGTCCTGCGCAATATCCTCAACATCGCCACCGTCCCTCCTATCGGGCGTTTCGAGAACCTGGACTACGATGGCCTAACACTTGTCAACGGCGCGGATGTCATCACCGGCACAAGATCACAATCTGGCTCGAACGTTCTAGGCTGGTATGCTGGTTCTGTAGCACTGAATGGCCAGCCTACGATCGAAGCGCCGGGTGCACCGAGTGCGGTGGGGGGGGGGGGGGGGGTATGTCTCAATCAACAGCTAGCTACCTCGCTCAAGCTAACAATACTCTGTTCATGAATAGTACTCCGCCTGCATCGTCCCCACATTCATCCCTGTCATCACTCTACCAGTGCCCTGCACGCTCAGCGTAAAGGGTTACGACGACAAGGACAATATCGTAGCCAGCACGTCGAAGACTTTTGATGCGGCGATTATTGATCCGGTGACGTTTGCTGTGCGATTGACGAGGCCGATGCAGAAGTTTGATTTACCTGAGAGCTTTAGCAGTAAGCCGCTGAAGAGGGTGACGTTGGAGCTGGAGCCGCCGTTTTCGTTGGTGGGAGTGGGGTTGATTGATACGCTCGAGGAGGATTTGTATTTCGTGGAAGGGGTGATTGGGGATATTTGAGGCTGGAGGTACAAGTTGGCGAGAGAGAGATCGCCGAGTGATTTGAGATGGATTGTCTTCGATCATATGCATGAGATATGATGTGCCTCCGCTGTTGGCGTTTACACTTGTTTTGGGACACTACGCATTGCACGAACAGTGCTCAAAACCTACCAGCCGTCGTTGTAGACTTGTGAGGCAGGTTTTCTATTACTGGAGTTTGCATGTCGCTCCTCTGCTCTGCTCGCTCTGTATGGCCAGCCAGGCAAGACTTCGGCCATCCGTGCTTGGAGCAGCTTGGTATAGCTCCCACGCCGCGGAGGCACAGCTAAGGTTCTGATCGATAGGCACCGTCACACGAGTAAAAGTCCATTGGCTGTTTGTAAGCGAATATGGGTCTCGAATCTCGCTCTATTCGTACACTTTCTGATCAACGTATGGGAAGCTAGGTTACCGATCACAATATCTTGCTACATGTGTCTCCTCCGTACCACTCTCACCGTACAGGATCCCGTACCGAGGGATAGTCAGGAAAGTATGGCTTATACACCCCTTGACAGCGCGCATTGTGCTCCGCCGTCCTTCCCGGAACACGCTCCAGCTCTGATGCGCCTGGAACCCCCAGCTTGGCCAATGTTCCATTGACAGGCTGTACTTTCTCCCACCCAGGCCCAGCAGCAGGATCCTTTATCCACGCCACAAACCAGTCATTGATCTCATCTGCCAAATCCTGCTGTGCTTGCGTCACATTGGACAATGTATCGAAACACTCATTCCCACCAAGAAAGAACGGCACTTCGGTCCCATGAGTTGGTGCAGTCCCCAGAGGACCAACGACGTTGTCGTATGCACCGAAGAAGCGATACTCCCACGTATCCTGCACCGCACTGCGAAGGTCGAACATGTAGTCCACCGCACAATCGAAGCGAGCGTCTCCGTATTGTATCCCACTGACACTTGCAGCAGCGTCCGAAGCATTCGCGAGGAGTGGCTTGTACGCTGTAAGTAGCACCTCATCAGGAATGTGTCCACTATCAGCATCAAAGGTATCGATCCACTCGGAGAAGTTGCTATTCTCTGCCAGACTGGTCTACAAGTAAGTAATGCAAGTGAAGATATCTTCACTTGCTTACTTGCTATTTAGTACTCTCGCTGCTTACTTGTTAAGTGAGTAAGATAATCTCTACTTACTTGTACAAGCCTTACTTGCTCGGTAACGCTAGCTATAAGCGGTAGTATATTGCGATATCGAATGAATACTAGTCTATCTCAACCGTGTTAGTACTGTTTGCTATTACTATTATTGCCGTAGGTGTTATTAGCTACGTAATGCGCCTAAATAGCGTACTAGTTAGCGTAATAAAACCGCTATTAATCTATAACTTTAGAGTAACTAAATATTGTATAGTTTTACTATATAACTATCGTCTGCGTAGTTACAACACGTCGCTAGTAACGCTAAATTGTCGCTTAGGCTCGTTACTTATTACCGGACAGGTATATATATCTAACGCTAACTATACTAGGCTTAGCTATTGTCGTCTCTTTTTAATCTAGTAAGGTATTAGTAACTAGCTTATATTAAGCTTAACTACCTTCTTCCGCTTCTTACTATAGTACTATATATACTCGTCTATAGCCGTATTATTATCGCTATCGCTATCGCTATCGTTATTAATTATAAGCGAGTAGATAACGTAGCGAGTAGCTATACTAGGAGCGCGTAGACCGACTATCGACGTAGGAGGCCTCCTATACTTGTCTTTATATATATTCTATAGCCGTTAGATAGTAGCCTTAGTCCTTACGATCTAATCCTTATCGTTACTAGCCTATCGTTATTATTTATCTAGTTTCTTAATAAACTACTATTTTATATTCGGATAGAGTACTACTATAGCTACGTAAATAGGCGTTTCGTCTATCTTAGTAAAGTAATCGTTATACTTAGTCTAACTAAGCTTAATACTAGCGCGGAAGTGCTATTATATAGTAAGTTAGTTAGATAGGTCGTTCCGTATATCGGCTTTAGTACGTAGTTATCGTTGTTATTCGCTATTAATACGCTATTTACGCTTCGGCAGTTAGAGGTTATTATCGATTAGATACTAGATAATAAGCGCTTTAAAGTAACTTATTAGTACCTCTATTACTAGTAGTACTTACTAAATAGCACTAAACTTACTACCGCTAGTACCCTATAGTATCTTTATTACTATCTTTAATAGCCGGAGGATCTCGCGATACTACTTAATTATATACTAATCGTCGTCTATTAATTAATTATAGACGATAGAAGGCTCTAGCTTTATATAGTGCCTATTAGAGTGTTTCTTAGTCTACTTCTATATAGCTATATACTACTTATCTACCTCTTGTTCGTAGTACTTATTAATAGTAGCTCTAAGCTTTAATATACGCTTAGAGCTATCGTCGAAGGAGTGCTAGCGCGTATATACGTCGTATAATAGACGATATATATCCTTGTCGCTATCTGCCTTAAATAGAGCTACCTCGGTAAGCTATAGTCGTTCTACCTCCTCCTATACCTATAGTAAACGATTAAGATAATAGAGCGTATTATAAAGCTTACTAATTAGTCTATAGCGACGCTAATATAGTAGTATTATATCCTTAAACGTTAGTCTATTAGTAGCTACATTAATAGCTTTAGATTCAAGTACTTCTAGATCTTTACTAGTTAGCGTAGCCTGTCTAACGAGGTTAAATATATAGCCTATATAGCGTAGCTAATTCTAGTATTTATCGAAGCCGTATTCCTACGTAAGATACTTAATTGCCTTAGGGTTATTACTAGCGTTATTAGAGATAAAGTAACTAACTTTATCGTATAGGTTATAGTATACTATTACCTCTACTATAGTCTCTATAATATTATAGCTAGTATAACGGCCCTTCTACCTTAGTAGATCTAGTAATATTATCCTTAGTTAACCTTCTATAGAGATAAAGTATATAATAATACTAAGTAATACTAGTTTGTTTTTAGACGTCTATAGGTCGAATAAGAAGCTAATCCTCGTAATAGTAGTAGTAAGGCAAAGGCCTACTTACATGCCGTGCTTAGTAGTTTTAGTATAAAAGCAAGGTAGTAGCTCGTTTCTAAGATAGGAATGTTTACTCTACTTAATTAATTTAATATCCTACGGTCCTAGTATATAGCTCTTAGTCCTAGAGCTACTGTTTTAAGCTCGTTACTACTATTTAATTAACGTATTATAAGACTATTACTCTCCGAATAGGTCTTATTCTATAGCGACTACTCTTATACCTACCTAGGAGGTTAGTATTAGGGTAGTTATTATCTATTAATAGAGCCGAAGATAGGGCTATCTCTTCTCTCTTATACTAGAACTAGAAGCGTAGAGGGTAGATAGTAGCCTTAAAGCGAGAACTAACGTACTATAAACATTAGTAAGAGGCCTAAAGGAGCCTACGTAAGAGGCGACTTAAAGGGCTATAATAACGTAGAAGCCCCTAGAATAAGGATATCGCTCTAACTTAGAAAAGTTATAAACCTCTAGTACCTCTTAGTACGGATCTATTCGGCGATTATTGTATAGATAGTAAGGCGACTTACTATATCGGAGATTTACTTAGGGTCTCTATACCTATAATAGTCTTCGATTAGACCCTAGTTTAGCGTGAAAACGCTCTCGTTCGGATAGCGTAGAGGCTATAGGATAAGCTAGACCCGTCTAGGTAATCTCGTATCCCTTAGTATATAGATCGCTTAGAATAAGCCCTAGTATAGCGTTAGACGCTAATCGTTTAGCTAAGGACACTAATTACGTCTAAGGCCCCGGACCCGGTATATAGTATAGGCTAACGTAATATTATACTACTATAGTTATATAGCGAATTACTCGAATAAGCGAGACGGACGCGCCTAGCTATAAACGGTCGAACTATACGACACGACATGCCTTACTTATTAGGCACAATTAATATAGCCTCGGTATTATAAAAAAAAAGTATAACGTTTACCTTCTAACGGCTAATAAAATTTTAGACTCTTGTTTTTAGTTACCTTTTAAACGATAACTATATTTTATTTAAAAACCTTAATTAAGGAGAGTATAACATACTCTTAGAATATCTTCGAACGAGCTCTATAAGTAAATTAGTATCTATTAGCTAGCCTAAAACACTAGAGAGTAGCTTATCTAACTCGCTTAATAAGTAAATTCGAAGATTACTAGTAAAGCTACTACTCGCTTTTACTTTATTCTCTCTACTAGATAACGATATATCTATAGAAGCGGAGAACCGAGAAGGTACTAACCTTAACCCTAATACTAATATCTTTTAAGGACCGAGCTTAGGAGGTAGACTATCTATAGCGTAGTTCTAGCTACTTATAGAGACTATCTAAGTAACCTAAAGCTAGAAGGTAATTGTCGCTTAGGTTCCGCTACTACCTAGCTCGGACTAGAATCCCTTCTTTAATAGAGAGAACGTAACCGAGTATATTAAGCGTTTTAAAGTACTATATAGGAACTACGCTATTCTACTTATTAATAATAATAAATAGCTTTACGAGAAGTTACTTACTTAGGTTACGGTTGTCTAACGTAGACGATACTAGCGCCTTAATAGTTTCTATAACTAAGACTACGCTAAGTTCAAAGAGTCGATTATTAAGGAATACCGAAAGTACGATAATATATATATACTCGGAAATCGCTACTATATAGAAAACCTTTATAAGGTTAACCGTAGCGAGGATAATAATCTCTTAGAGTACTTAAGGTAGTTTATACTCTACTCTAATACTATGCCTACTTCGTATATAGACGAGCGTTCTCGTACTCTTCTATTTATATAAGGCCTACTATTTCGTTTTAGTAAGAGACTCTAGGCCTATCTTAGGTTAGACCTTAATAATAGTAACTTAGATTATAGTAAGCTCTTGAAGACAGCCTAGCGTTAGATTAATAGTAATAAGGACTTTAAAATAGAAGTATATAACGAAGGCGGTAGAGATATCTAGTAGTTATACGAAGTAGTAAAGAAGTCCGCTCTAAGACTAAACTCTAAGTTTAAGGCTAGAGAAACGGTAGTCTATAAAGGCCGTAAGCTAGTAACCGTCGATAATATTACTACTAGTATATAAGACCTTATAATCGCTACGATTCGTCGACTCGAAGAAAGAGGCCTATAGCCGCTACGCCTATTAATAGGATAGCGAGTAAAGTCTTACGATTACGACTATCTATATATTCTAAGGCCTACTTATAGCTAGGAGATTTCGATTAACTTAGCTACGATAGATAACAGGTTAATAATTAAGGCCTATATAGCGATCGCTCTAAAGATTTTAGGTTATTAGATATATAGGCTCGAAGGCTATATAGCCGCAAACTACGAGTACCTATAATAGTTCGAGACTAAGGGCTTAATATATAGAGATCTAAAGACCGGTATTATATACTACGGAACGCCTCGCCTAGGTACGGAAAAGATATAGTACTACTAGGATAAGGAACTACTAAAGCTATTCGTATTAATAGGAGTATTAGAGTAGCGTTACGGGAAGATCGATCTTAAAAATATAGATCGTTTATTAACGCTAAGAGTAAGCTAGTAGAGGATAGCGAATAAGGTAGCTAGTATTAACGGTCCTATTAATATCGGTTAAGTCGCTTCTATTATATAGGAGGATTAGGACGATCTAATCGGCGCCTACGTAGCTAGAGATAGCGTAAAGACAAAGCAGAACCTAAACCCTTCTTATCTAGTCGGAGGACAGCTAATAGGAGTATAGAAGTAGATTACGACCTAGGCTATAGCTATAAGAACCCGCGCTTATCGTTACTCTTATATTAAAGAGGTTAAAGATAAAAACTAGCTAGCTCCTTATCTTATAGATATAGGGGAGTTAGAGGATTCTTAAACTTAGAGACGTAATAACGATAAGATCGAGGATAAATAGATATACGACTACCTAAACAGTCTACTAGTTCTAGTCGCTTCTACGTATACTTAGAAGCGGAAGAAGGCTAAGGAGCCTCTAAAGACCAAGCGTATAGATAACTACCTTCGAGCTACGTACGCTAATAATAACGCTAACGTCTTCTAGATAGATAAAATACTCGAATCTAAGGTCTAGTTAAGCTTAGTAGAGATTATTCTCTATAGCGAGCGAGCGTCGTATTCTTTATAGGGTCGTATTCTAAACGATACGGATCTACGTAAGAAGCTTAATAAGCTTCGTATAAAGAAGCGTATAAATAGAGGTAGTAGAGCTAAGATTAGCGTACATTCCTTACTATCTAAAGCCTTTAGCGAGTAGGTAGAGGAGGAGCTAACGAAAGCTGTTTTAGCGACTAATATTAAGGCCTTCCGGGTTACTACTATAGCGATTAATATAGTTAAGCCTAGGCCCGCTTCTAAGCTTTATAAGCGAATAGATAATATCCTTCTATTATTTAATAATATCTATTAAATTATTCTAAGTATCTACGTGCCTATAAAGTACGGACCTCGAATAATAGCTTATAAGTCTTTAATTAACGAGAGGGCTAAGTTAATAATTATACCGATCGAATACGTTCGAAAGCTTCAAGTCGGTATAACCTCTCTCGGCAATATTACTATAGAGGGAGTCGGAGGCAAGGTTACTTTTATTAGATACTACCTAGAAGTATTAATCGATACCTTTAGCGTAAGAGTTACGATACTATTTCTAGTCTTACTAGCGAACGGCTCGATCTTGCTTAGCCGACTATAAGCGCGGTAGGTACGCCTAGCTTCTAAGAACTACGATAATAGCTCTTAGAAGGGCTTAATTAGTACTCTAGATAGCCGTATTATTATATTTACCGGTTTTAATAGCCGTAGTAATATACGAACTATAGAACAGGTCCTAGGAAAAGCTAGAGTACCGAGGAACTAGCTCTAGTCGACGGCACGAGTATAGTAGAGGCTCTAATACGTATATCGCGTTAAGATTCGATAGAAGTTAGCGTCCGAACTCTAACTTTTAATAATTATTAGCTAAAGAATATAGGATATACTATCGAGGACTCTAGATCTTATAATAGTAAGGAGTAGAGAGAGGGATTATAAGCTTTTCAAGCTTCTACTACCCTTTCCGTATAAGGTTTAGTAGTTAGAGGTAAAAACTCTACTTAGGAGGGTTAGCTAGCGGAACGTTCTATAGTTACCTTTTTAAACGATAATTACGTTATACCTCCTATACTATACTTTAAACTATACTAGTAGTATAGATAGATAAGCGATTAGTACTAGTATTCGTTTACGGTTACTAATAGCTCTAAACTCCTAGAGAATTAAGTCTTTAACTACCTTACGTAGTAGTTATCGTATATAAAGGTAATTTACTTTAGAGACTATTTTATAGCTAACTTAATTAGATAAAGTACCTCTCTACGATAGTAGCTCGAACTATTAAGACGGGTTAATTATAGCTAGACGTAAATATAGTATAACTATCTCGTAGTAGCGGCCGTTAAAGATAACGTTATTAAATTTAGCTAAAATAGCCGACTTAAGAAGCTTTTACTAGCTACTAGCGAAGCTAAGCTAGCTTATACTAGCGAGCGAGACTTGTACTAGAGTATTAGGTATAGTTTTAAAGAGGCTATACTAGTGCCTCGATCGAGCTAAGGTTCGAATTATAGAGGCGAATACTTAATAATTACCTATAGTAAGCTTAGAGAGGCGGAGCTAGCTGTCTAAGAACCTGGACCCTATAACGAGATTATTTCTAATAAAGTAGACGACGAGCTTAGCGAAGAGACGTACGTTATCTCGGCCGCTATTAATATAGCTACGGAGAGAGCTTATAATAAAGAAGCTATAGAGTAGTAGAAGCTAGATAATTATATTAGCGCCTATACTCTTTATAAGCGAGTTACTAATAAGATCAAACTAGTAAATACCGATATTACTATAACTAATAGCTTAAACCCTAGTAGATTAAAGGACTAGCGACGGACTTATATTAAGAAGGAAGCAGCTATACTACCTAGTACTAGACCTTATAATAGTAAGTACTTAACTAAGAGGTTCTCGACGATCGAGCCTAGATTACGCCTAACGCCTAAACGGCTTATAAAGTTTAAACCTAGTATAGAACTACTACTAAAAGAGCTAGATTTGTTATATTATATACTAAGGAATCGAGAAGCTGCCTTTACGTAGGACTTTACGTATTTAAGACGAATTAATCCTAATATTACTCCGCTATAGAAGATTTGGACAGTTCCTTACGAGCTATAGTAGTATCTAGGCTTCAAGCTAAACCTATCGCTACGGTATATAGTAGAAGATATACTAAGATAACGAATCTAAGCTAGAACTCTTAAGCTATACTATAGTACTTATCGAAACTCGTACTTCCTTATTAGTAAGAAGATAGAGGCGGGTAAGCTAAAGAAGTATCGGTTAATTAACGTAGCTTAGAAGTTTAATCAAGTTACCGTAAGAGATTCGAACTTACTACTCGACGCTAAGGGTTTCTCTAAAGACTTTACCGGTTACGCGCTAGCCTCGTTAGTTAATATCTTCTCTAGATATAACTAAATCCTACTCGATAAATTATATAGAGACCTTATAGGCTTCGACTTACTACTAGGACTATTACGGTAGATAACGTTACTATAAGAAGCTACGAATTCTATTACCTAGTTCGTTCGTATTATTAATCAAGTACTTATAGAGTATGTCTCGTATAAGGTATAGCCGTTCCTTAATAATATCGGTATTAAAGGGCCTAAGACGAAGTACGATAGTAAAGAGGTTAAACCTAGCCTCCGCTACTACGTTATTAAACATATTATAGCTATAGACGACGTTCTCTATAATATAGAACGAGCTAATATAATAGTAGCTTTTAATAAGCTATAGCTCTATTACGAACAACTAGTAATCGTTAGTTACCTTACTAGTATCGATAGTCGCTATCTAGACTTCGCGAGAGTAGTAAAGATTAAGAAATAGCCGACGCTAGAGAATTAGAAGAAGGTTCGAATCTTCCTTAGCGTAGTTACGTACTACTACGTCTAGGTTAAAGGTTTTACGATTATCCTCGCTCTACTATTTAAACTCTTATAGAAAGATACCGAGTTTTAATAGACTATCGAATACTAACTAGCTAAAGACGTTATCTTAAAGGCACTAGTTTCAGCCCTAGCCCTAGTTACTCTTAACTTTAGAGAAGGAGTAGGACTTATTATCGTAGGCGTAGATTCGAGTAGTAAAGGTTAGAGATATACGCTTTCCTAATATAATCGAGACGAGCTACTTCTTCGATACCTAGTTCGATATAAGTCCGGCCTATTTAACCTAGTAGAGGTTAAGTACGATACTAGAAAGCGCGAATGCCTTAGTATACTAAAGGCGTTAAAGAAGCTAAAACTATAGCTATTCGGAGTATACTTCTAACTAGAGATTAATATAAATACCCTCGTTTACTAGCTTAATAAGGCTACCTCTAATTTGCTAAATATAGTAATAACGCGCTAGCTAGTATAGATCTATCTCTTCGACTTTAACGTTATATATATTCCTAGTAAGAAGTATATAGCTCTAGACTCGCTATTAAGGAAGCCTATTACGCCTAAGGATATAGAGGCTATAGAATAGGAAGAAGACGTAGATCTAATAATTAACGAGCAATTCTTCGATACCTTTTACGTTAACGCCTTCTCTATATAGGTAATTTAGGGCGAGCTACCTATAATTAATAGGATCTACTCTTAGGAGTTAATAAATATCGCTTTCGTACTTATATAAATATAAAGGCCTAAGGGAGTTTCTAATAACGAGTATAAGTAGTTAAGGAAGAAGTGTCGGCTATTTTATATTAAGAACAACTAGCTCTAGCGCTAAGAGCGAGTAGCTAGACCTCTATAGCGAGTTATCGATAAACCTAAAGTACGAGCTCGTATTATTAGGGTATACTACTATAAGAACGGTTACTATAGCGCTAAACAGACGTATAATCTTATCTAGAAACGATAGTAGTAGGATAGAGTCTAGGCTTAAATCTCGCTCGCTATTTAGTAATATACTATTTATAGTCTTTAGTATAGGAGATAGGTACCTAGAGAACTATAGATCCCGCTCTAAGTTATAGTTAGCTAGCGGTAGTATATCGATAGCTTATATGTCTCGAAGAACTATTCGTTAATAGTTATACGCGAATCTCTATCGCGCTAGCTAGAAGTACGTATATTCTAGTGCCTAGCGAAGAGTATCTCCTTAGTATAGATAGTAAGGTTTATATAGGAAGAGATCTTTTACTAGTAGAGTACTACTATAGAAGTTATCCTCGATAACTATAAGACTAACCTTAGCGAAGTAGAGAAGCTACTACTATCGTATAGTATTAAACGTATTAATATTTCGCTATACTACCCTTAGTCTAACGCTATCGTTAAAGTCGGCTATAAGACAATATTAGACGCTTACTTAAAGCTCTCTAACGGCGGCCTTTATACGATTCGTAACTATATTCTAGCGGTTCTATAAGTAGAGAGAACGATAATAGTCTCTACTACTGGTCTAATACTATCGGAGGTAATAATTAGGCGTAATATAGTACTACTAATCGAGCTAGAACACTATACCTTCCGGATTATAGATTAGGGTAAAGTTAAGACTAGAGTAGAGCTTCTTACGATTCGAGCTTAGGCCCTAGAGGCTATAGAAACGACTATAGAAGAAGGACGACTACGTTAATAGCGTCTCTAAGAATAGAATAAGGCGTACTTCGATAAATATCGCTATATAGATCTTACTATACTAAAGGAAGGAGATCTTATATTAGTATACTACTCTAAGTTAAAAACTAGTTTCTCCTATAAGCTTACGTTTAGGTAGGAAGGCTCTTTTAGAGTATCTAAAGTATTATAGAGAGGTGTATCGTATAAGCTTAAGGAACTAGATAGCTTAAAACGAGAGTATATCTATAAGAAGATAGACCTTAAGAAATATACCTTTCTATAGAAAAACCTAAAGCTAGTTCCGGATTAGGTTAAACTAGAAGAAGTACCGCTACTAATAGAGAAGGTTATAGAACTAGGACTTCTACCTAGGTATAAGTACTCGTAGATCTTTATTAGTAAGCTATTAGTAATAACTTAAGAAGAAAGAGAGAGTTATATACGCTAGCTACTAATAGAGCTTAAAGAAGAAGTAGAAGACTTAGTAAGCTAAAGGCTAAAGCTAGCTCGGCGGAGCTAAAGAAGTAGAAATTCGATAGGCGATACTTAATTAGAGGCACGAGCTAAGATCTAGCTACTAAAGCCTAGCCTCTACTATAAAAGAGCTAATCTTCCTAAGATCGTACTATCTCGAGCGCTTCTTTTATTCCTAGAGCTCTAATCTAACCTTCTTAAGTACTTCTCTTAGTTCTAAAGCTACTATTAAGCTCTAATCGGAGCTTCCTAAGCTTATAATTTACTAGACTAGTATAAATCTAGCTAAATCTTAGCTATCTTAAGCTCTTCTTTTAGTCCTAAAGCTACTATCGAGCTCTAATCTAAGCTTTCTAAGCTTCTCTTTTACTAGATTAGTAGAAATCTAGCTAATCCTAACTGTCCCGACGCTATTTTCTATAGCTAAGATAAGTATCTATATAGCTAGTTACTCTCTTAAGCTTAACTTTTAAGTATAGATTCTATATCTACTAGTTAACCTACTATCCTACTCCTTTTTCTAAGTCTCGAGCCTACTATCGCTATAAAAGTTAGCTATCTCGAGCTACTTTCTACTACTAGGTCTTAAAAATCTAAGCTAGACCTATACTCTCGAAGCTCTTTTCTACTAGCGATTTCTAAGGTTAGTACTATAATCTACCTTCCTAGAGCCCTTTTCTATTACTAATTAGCGAAGTAAGATAATAATTGTCTATTCTAAAGGTCTTTTTACTACTAATTTTCGCCTAACTAAAGGAATCGCTAAAAATATTAGTTTCCGATAGAGAATTCTTAAAGTTTAAGGTTTTCGGCCTATATAAAGGTAGAGAAGCTTGAATCCTTAGTAATAACAGCTCTAATAGCTCCTTTCTAGCTATTAATTATAGCGCTAGCAGTCTCTTACGATACGGAAAGCGCGATCTAGTAAGTCGACTAGGTATACGAAAAATAAGGCTCTTTTAAGTTAGTAGGGGTAACGACGATAGTATCTAAGTCTTAGTCCTTGTCGGCGATAGTAAGGTATATACTATAGTAGTTAGTAGTAGCGTTAGTAGTATACGACGGCTACGGAAGCGTTAAGGTAAAGTAAACTTTTAGTTATCTTTTTAAACGATAACTAAAACCTTACGTAACTAAGCCTTACGTATAGACCCCTGATCCTAACAGTAGTTACGCTACTATGATAAGGTATATAATTAGACTACTTTTACGCTCTAAACGATCTCTTCTTCCTTATTAACTATTAATTAGTTATAGTAGAGCCTTACTTCTATTAAGTTCGATTCTTATCTTTCGTTACTACCTAGTAACGCTATATAGCTATTTATATACGTAAGCGGTAACTAATATAATAGAAAACTCTATAACCGGTCACGCGCCCGACCCTCCTCGCTATTCAAGTTACTTATTACTAGTTACGCGCTTTATATCGCCCTAAGCTACTAATACGACTATTTAAAGACGTTCTCTTTCTCTCTCGCGTATAAAGAACAAGACTTCCTCTTTCTAGCGTTCTTTAACGCCTAAGCGCTTATTAAGACTAGCGCTTTCGCCTTCTACCTCGCCTATTCGAAGTCCGATATAAGAACTACCTAGATAAGATTCTCTAAAGAAAAGACGAAAAATAGCTTCTTTAAGTTCTATATAAGGTATAGCGCTCGCTCGTACTAATCGCGAAGGCTCTCTCGTTAGTTTCTAGGCCTTAAGCGGACCTCTTACTAGTATAACGAACCTTAATAACGCTACCGAAGCTATCTTGTCGCTAGAAACGCTATAAGAATAAGAGGAGAGTATCGACTTAGTACTTAAGTAAGTTAAGAAAGCGAACGATAGAATAAAGATCGGTATATTTAACTTCTTTAAACGCCTCTTAGCTAAGATTTTGCTAAAGTACCTTAACGCGTAGAGCGTAAAGCGCGATAATATAAAGAAGATATACTAAGAAGGCCGAGACTTAGTAAAAAAGAGAAACTTAATTTAGTAGTAGCTACGTATAGAGTTTAGGTACGAGTAAAACTTCCCTTTCCTTAACTAAGTCCTATATAATAAAGAAATACTTAGGAACCTTCGCTAATAGTTAAATAAGTATAAGAGCGTCTTCGAAGAGAGTAAGCCTAAAGACTAGGTCTTCTCGGCGTAGTAAAAGTAAGATCGTTTCTATTAGTAGGTAGCGAATATATTCTCTTATAGCTAGTATTTTCAGCTATAGAGAAGTAAGAAGACTCCTAGCTCGTAGGGCTTAGGCTTTATTAATACGAACTTAGATAGAAGACGCTACTAGAATAAGTTTAAAAAGGAGCTCTCGTAGGTCGACGTATTTAGCCGTAAGATAAGAGAAGCGCGCCTAGAGGCGAGCTATAGACTTGATTAGTATAGATTTATAGTTAAGCTTACTAAAGGAGAGACCTTCGAAGAACTAACCTACGTATTCCTAGTAGTAGAGAAATAGCTATTAATATCCTATAGACTATTACCTCCTCCTAGAAACTTAAGACCTAATAAACGTCTCTCTTCCTCTACGCCTAAGGGCTTATCCTTATCTAGTCCTACTCGAAGCTCTAGTTAAGAAGGAGAAGGAGAAGGTAATTTGCTTACGACTCCGGAGCCTCGTCTTAGAGATTCCGTATCGCCTAGTACTATATAGAGGCTAAAAGCTTAGTTAGAAAAGTTAACGCTAAGCTCTATAAAGAAGCTCGCGTCTAAACCTATACTAACGTAGGCCCTTCGTAAGAGCGGGAGACTTACTAGAATTCGCGCTAAAGAAACTATTATTAACTCGATTAAAACTTCTTCTATACTAAGTACTTTAGGTAATAGCGATCCTATATAAGATTAAGTTTTACCTACGACGGAGCTACTACTAGGTCCGTAACGCCTATCGCTAATCGTACTAGAAGATAATAGCGGAATTAAGCTAGAGAACGACTTAGAGCCTAATCTACGTTACTAGGCTTATATAAAGGATAGTATTACCTCTGAAGTCTACTACTATATAATCGTTAGCGGAGCCCTTAAAGAAGTCGATAATATCTAGGAGAAGAAGAAGGTAGCTAAGAGCTACGCTTTAATTAATATTCTTCTATACTTTAGCTAGCCTCTTTATAAAGAATATATAACTAAGATAGGTAATACTATAGGTTTAAAGCTACTAAAGATAGCTAACGTAACGTATACCCTCTACTAGCGTATTATTTAGATAGGTAGTATAGCTAATCTCTAAGCCTTTATCGCCTAGAATACTTAAAACCGGACGTAGTTTAAGCTAGAAGCGAATACTTTCTTCTCTAAGCTAGTAGGACGCTCTTGTCGCGGTAAGAAGAGTACTAATACTTAGGAGCTAGAGGACGATATTAACGCTCTAATACGTAAGGTAGGTAGAAGCTACCTCGGACCCTTTTAGTTCTCTACGACCGAGGTAGACTTAAAGGTTACTTCTAATATCTATTAGAGGGTTTAGGAGCTCTTAGACTACGATAGTAATAAGGGTACCTAGACCGATTATAGCTTCCTCTTTTATTCTCCTTCTACTAGAGGCCTATTTTAGATCCTAGACTCTTTACTCGAAGCTATATAGTATAAGTTTATAGTATATCGATAGTATAATACGGCTATTAGTTAGTATAGTTAGTCTCGCAGTATATAGTACTCGCTGTCCTAATAGCTTCTTCGCTAATATTCTTTACTATAGCTATACTAGCTAGTTACTACTCCGTATACGACTATTAAGTACGTAGCCTATCTATCTACTACCTTTTATATCTTCGACGATAAGGCTAGTTCTAACTACCTTAACGGCTTCTAGTATATTGCCTTAAACGAGAATATACTACTTAAGGAGAAGAGGCTTAATTAGGTTCAATTTACGATCTCTCTAGACGATACTAGTAATAGAGGACGACTTTTACTAACCTCGGACACGATTAGTAACGGGCTCTTTAACCCTAAGGAGGCAAAGTAGCTAGTAAGGCGTATTATCGCTAATAAGTAAAGCTATAGTATAGGCTTCGTCGAGACTATACCTCTAGTAATTACTAACGAAATAAAAGCTAATCTTAAGCTTAGCTAGAAGAACCCTTATACTAATACGAGCTCGCTAGTTATTTCGTACCTCTATATCCCTTAGCGGTATACTTATATAGGTAAAGAGTATCGTATAATTCCGATAGTGTTTCTAGCCTACTCTAATAGTCGAACGTTAGATAAGCTACCTAATAGTAATTACGTTAACGTTCCTACGATCTATAGCGTATATCTCTATCGCGAGTAGATACCCTTTATAGCTTCCGGCGCTATATACCCTATACGAGCGATAAAACCTTTCGCTACGGAGGTACTATTAACTAGCCTAGGCCCGATTTCTAATACCTTAGTAGGCCGAGTTCTATAGGCGGATTAGGTAGTAAGTATAGAAATAAAGAAGCTCTTTAGTATAAGTAAGGAGGAGTTTAAGGTCTATATAGCTAAATAGTAGACTACGGCTAAAGCTTAATTCGATACTACCTACGCTATAGCTATAGATATTAAGGAATATATATTTAGTAAAGCTAGCTTTATAAGCGTAGATAGTAACTTAGAAGTATTAGTATCGAAGAAGAGAGAGGCCGTTCCTAAGGAGATCTCTAAGGATATAGTAGAAGAATAGCGGCTAGCGAATAATAATCGGATCTAAGAAGGTGTTTTTAGTAGTTATTGTTAGAAAAGGTAACTATTTAATAGGCCTCTAATTGAAAGTTTAATAGACTTTAATAGAAAAACTAGCTAGTTTTAAGCAATTCTAAGTAAGGTCTACGAGTAGTTAGGTATCTAGTTAGATACTAAGGAAGGGAGGATTAGTAAGGTAAAGGCCTACCTATATACCGTACTTAGCAGTTTTAGTATAAAAGTAAGGTAGTAGCTCGTTTCTAAGATAGGAATGTTTACTCTACTTAATTAATTCAATGTCCTACGGTCCTAGTATATAGCTCTTAGTCCTAGAGCTACTATTTTGAGCTCGTTACTACCGTTTAATTAACGTATTATAAGACTATTACTCTCCGAACAGGTCTTGTTCTATAGCGACTACTCTTATACCTACCTAGAAGGTTAGTATTAGGGTAGTTATTATCTATTAGTAGCTACTAACTCCTCTATAATATAGCCGAGTTATTTATCGAATACTAATACTATCTTAGAGCTCGTAGTTTAGTATAAAGGAATAAATTAGTAGTAACGAGGTTAGAGGTAGGATAAGAGCGCTCTAAAGGCTAGTAAATCGTACTTATAGAAGGCAATATTGTCTGTAATTAGCTATATATATAGTAACGTAAGAAAGTCCTCTATATCGAATTTAATAGCTATATTATTATTAATACTCTAAGGCGTAACGTGCCTATCTATTAGCTTATACCGCTTACTAGAAGGTCTTTCTAGCTCCTTACCTTCCTTATATATACTATATATTTGTCTTAAGTATACTCCTACCGATAAGGTTAATTTATCTACGTCGTAGATACTAGCCTATTTACTACGTAACTACGCCCTTTAAGAGTAGTAGATTTTGTATATCTAAACTACCTTCTTCTACGTATTCTATAGCCGCTAGCTATACGTAAAGACCTATAATATTATCTAAGTATCGTCTAGTAGCTATAAGTATATAGGTAATCGTTCGAAGTCTAGTTAGTCGAGTAATTCGGTATTGTTATCGTGTTTACGCTTCGTAAGGCGCTAAAAGAGTATAGGCTACGAAGCTTATAGAGACGCGTTATTATCTACCTACGTAGCTAATTCTAATAGTATAGACTCTAGGTCTATCCTAATTACTAAAGATAGGTCTAATACTAATTCCGTATCTATACTAAGCTCTATAATAGCGTTATTATAAATACGCTAGTATTTAAAGATAAGATTATCGCTCTTAGTTAGTATATCCGTATCTCTACAAGCCGATAACTTATAACCCTAAGACCGAACTAAACGTGTTTCTAATACTAACTATACTATAGAACACGCGTTTTAGAGCGTATACTTTTTCCTATTTAAATCGCTATAGCTAGTTTAGTTATCTAAGTTATTTTAAGGCTATATAGTCGTATATCTATAATATTAGAGGCAGATTCTTAGTACGCTAGAAAGTAATAGTCTATTAATAATAAAATATAATAGGAATACGAGCTTAAAATCTTAGAGCTAGGACTATATAAATCTAGAGATGTTTTTATATAGAAATTTTGCTAACTATCTAAGCTCTATTTTGCACTACTTAGAATATCTATCTAATATGTTTTAGTAATATTATTTGATATACTAGTAATAATACTATAATTACGATAGTAGATTATAAGGAATCTAGGGTCCAAAGCTATTAGATCTAACATTAAGCGTATATAAGCGAGCTTAGTTAAGCTAACTAAGCTAATTAATCGACGCGGCTTCAGCCGCTTCTTAGACGATCCCTATACCTTATTATTACGATCTAGTATAACTATACTAATACCCTTACTATTAATACGCGCGTAGCAGACTAGACACTTATAATAGCCTGGCTATACGGACACTGCTCGATTGTCTCGTATATCTTAATACCGTTGAACGGCGGAGGATAGTATAATAAACGCTCTTACGCCGTCGCCGTCGTATGAAACAATTGCCGCAATTCTACTACTCTCACTCGAAGAAGGATAATATGCCGCAAGGCTTGCAAGTTACTTGCTATCTATTCACTTGCTTACTTGCCTTGCTTACGTAACAGCCAGGCTCTCTACTTGCTTACTTACTTGCCGCAAGGCTTGCAAACAAGTGAATCCTACTTGCTTGGCGACTAGTCTGTTCTCTGCTGAATACACGATGGAGAAGATTGTCCCCTCGCCATCAGAATTGCCGGTGAGAAGAGGCACATGACTCGCATACTCCCCCTGTGCGAACCGCGCAGCGTAGTCCGAATGACGAGTAATATTATCAATGACAGGCGTAAACCAAGAATTCGTCGTGGCGTTGAAAGAGGCGGTTTGGATGTCGGAGAAGCTCACGTTACGCAAGCATTCCAGTTTGCCTATGCCAGAGTTGCAGCCGACTTCTGCGGCGACGATGTCGAGGGCGATGTTGGGCGGTGCGTAGGCTGGACCGGAGATGGCGTTTGCGCTCATTTGTACGGCGCCGGCGAGGAAAGTGGTGGGGTGATTCCAGAGGTAGTGGTCGACGTGGACGGAGCCGGAGGAGTGGCCGCCGAAGATGATGTGGGAGGGGTTGCCGCCGAATGCTGGTGCGATGTTAGCATTGATTGGAACAGCGCTGCAGCAGAGATATGCTTACCGGCAATGTGATCGTGAATCCACTCCATCGCCTTCTCGACGTCTAAGATTGAGAAGTTCTGCGTCTCGTTCTTACCACCGAGCTCAAGCGAGTTTGGTGAAGCCCAGATACTCTCTCGTGTGTTGAAGCTGACATACACCACACCTTTGCGGGCAAAGTTGTTTCCTTGTAGTTGCGAATTGCTGCTGCTTCCTGTAACCATAGCTCCGCCATACATGTAGACGAAAACGGGCAGATCCGTAGCATTGGAAGGAGCCCAGATATTGATGCTCAAGCAGTCCTCGTCTTGTCGAGTGAAGTAAGAGTTTGTGATGGCTTGAGGGCAGGTTGGTCCATATTCTGTGGCGTTGAATGTTTCTGTCGATGTGGATAGATCTTGTGGAGGTCTCCATCTGTTTGCTCCTCCTGTTGTGGCTGCATAAGGTATTCCCAAGAAGACCGAGCTGTTATGGCTATCGCGTGTTCCGAGGATACGTCCTTGTGGAAGAGTGACCTGTGGTGGAGGGCTTGTGTGCGCAGCTACGCCAGCCACGCAGGCGAAGAAGCCAAGTAAGAAGCTATCAGCCTTCATTTCTGCGGCTTCGAATAGAAGAATGATTTGGCAAAGTGAAGTCTGGCCCGAAAAAGTGCAGGCCTGTCGTTAGACTAAGTTAGCCATGGTGCTGGAAGCGAGCCATTTGGAGCGCCTGGAATTGTGGAGTTGATAGTGGATCATGTCGACCGGGTATAAAGTAGTCAGCGGTCTAGTTCACGGTCGAGGGCCCTAGACGTGTCCATGTCACAGTAAGATAGCAGATCGGGCTTGTTGTACTGATATAACGACAGTAGACATACCGAGACTCCTTGAGGTCGTCATTCTATGGAGCAGCACCCTGTTCGAAAATTGGGCTGGTGGTAACCCCATAGTCTGCGGACAGTACGATCGGAAAGTACACTTTTCCCTCTGCCAAAACAGCTCCTTCTCAAACGACGTATCTCTTGCCCTATGGGCTGTTTCTTGACAAGAAACATGCTATCCTTTTGAACGATAAGGTGCCTCGCACGCTCGGACTCATAGTACTCACTTCGATCGCGATGCTTCCCTCGCTTGCTTTCGACAAAGTGAAGTGTCGCTAGGGTGCTTTAGAGTAGTGCGGGCATAACTGAATGTACTACCAAATTCTGAGAAGTGTACTTTCCCATCGTACTGTCCCGAGACAATCTGGGCGGTGCCGGCCTGTCGATGCACACAATAACCAGATATCCGCTGCGATACGTTCTTACTTGTGTGGTTGCATACTTCGTGTGCAATGCTTCGATCGTTTCACTGCATCGCCAGCGCTAGCAGATCATAATCTCATGCAAGAAGTCGTGGACTGCAATCTTACCGAATGCTTCGTGCACATCGAGAAGTGACTCAAGTCCAGCCTGCTCGAGAGGCCAACCACCGTTCATGATGTGGATTGCAGTATTAATGTACCCACCCTGCAACATCTCTTCTCGTTTGTCTGATGCTTACCAAATTTCGCATACTAACTCAAATATCGCTCTCCTTGCTGTGTAGACTCTAGGGAGTGATTATGACCGTCTAATTCGAGCTCGTCGTCGCGCGGCGAGGTGTTGTTGTTGTCGCACGCCGGGTACACGTGATCTAGGGCTGGGATTTAGCGGCATCCAGCGCGTATACCGTTAGCGGAGCATAATAGGAGGGCCCATTAAGGCAACAACGACAGCGAACAGCAGCTTTGAACGACATATAACACACAAGAGACGATATGGGACAAGAAGAAGGAATGCGAACGCGATTATGGGCGTTACACCTAAATTACAGCGGTGAGTTCATTCTGAAGTTCTGCGGCTGCTTCCGGCACCCGGGTACATTAATACTGCAATCCGTTCGAATGTCGGCGGCAATGTCCTCGTCGGTAGGCTCGGGGGGTGACAGACTCATTGGGGAGGGTGGGATATCCATGTCGGCGGGAAGAGGAGTGGGTGCTTGAGCGGGCGAATATGCCATGCCATTTGTCTCAGTACTCAAGTCAGCTCAGATTGTTCACGCTCCGCAGAGAATCACGAGTGGAGATCTATGGACCACGCCTGCCACGCTACCAGTCCTCTTTAGTGTCGCAGGTCGCTGGCCATCGCCATTTGACTTCCAAGATCAAGCAGCCGCAAGCAGAAGATTGATGGGCGACACTCTCGTAGACTGGCTTTCTGTCCCGCGGACACCCCTCATCAAGTGGGTACTGTTACATGTCGGCTTCATAGTGGTGAATATTCCAGCAACGTTCGGACAGTACTACCGCGCAGGCTGGGATGAAAAGAGAAGAGCTGCAATGCAGAAGAGTGTTCAGGTCGCAGTCTACAGCGCGCTGGGAGATCGTGATACGAAGTTTCGGCCCCGTGCGCCGAACAGCTTTGAAGCGCAGGTTTATGAGGACGAGTTTGGGAACCTACCTTGGCTGAAAGTCATCGCTGTGCCGCTGGAGTGGATGGCGCTGTATGCTGAGATGGTCTTTGTTTTGTTCTTAGCCTCTCCACTGATACCACTTTGCTGCATCTGGACGATGTCTACAAGCTTATTCGGCTGGAATCTGCCATTGGTTGCGAACAGCTTTGTTCTGGTCCCCTCTTAGTAGAACTGGCATCTGGTCGACTGCGTATTATCTACGCCGTCATACCTAGGCAGAGCGTAGCCCTAGACGCTCAAAAAGGCTGAGACGTTCTTGGTGTGAGGCAAGAGCCGACTGAGGCTTGTGATAGACTGCAGCGGCTGGCTTAGCTTGTACACTCCGGACCATGGCTAGCAATTGCAATAGAGTCACATTGATGTGTTGGATGCGCTCGATAGCCCTAGATCGCGCGCGAAACGTCGGGAACGTAGAAGTACCTTTCCAATGTACTTCTACTGCCGGTGCTGCGTAGGCGTATGTAGGATGGGCACTAAGACCAAGCCATTATCTCTGGTAGCTGTGAGACACGGCGGTTCTGGAAGGCCTCGGGTAACGCCGCGTCGCTCTCCCGCACTGCTTTGCATCGTACTGGCCATGTCACTGCCATTTGCAAGTCCTGGCCACGTCCATTTTCCACTGCCATGGTTAATCTGGACGTGGTAGCAGATAACCCACCACAAGGTATGTCGAGTCACGCAGACTGTGAGTTGTTGAAACGATATATCGACCCTATGTGGACTTTAGTCACTGTTGTTACAGGCCATACCTCAGAATCGATGATCTATGTCCGACCAAGCTTTGCATTAGCATTTGAGTTGGCCTTTGGTCGTGCTATGATCGGGATGTCCATTTCGCCGGTACTGATTTCGAAAACACACGTTCGTCATTCAGGAAATGTCTCAGATGGTCTTCTGTAACCGAGTGGGGCCTAGAATAGACGGCAGGCTAGGTCCAAGAACGGGTGACAGCACATACTCAAATACGCCTCGTACATAGAGCTGTCTCGAACCGGCGACCAGCCTTAACAATATCTGTGTTTGCTTAGACTACCTTAGCTACCGTCTCATAAATTGGAGATAGCTGTAGTAACAGCAACAAAGACATGTTAGGATCGACTTATCAACGATAAGTGCCACCCATTCTTGGACGTAGGCTGACGGTCCACTGAGTAGCTGTTTGTCTATTGTCGTTCGCCCGATCTGCGGGAGACCGAGCCGCTTCACTTGTGCCGAAGCGAATTCGGCACTGTCCTCCGCTTGAGGCAAAAAATGCGATCTAGACTGACCGTGTCCAAGGAGTTCTCCCAACTTCTTGCTAACAGAGCCATGGTCATTATGGACATTTGAGAACTGAGCAGAATCGCGTTGGTCAAAGGATCTATATGATCGGTCAATTGGATTTGCTCGCTGCTCGTTCACAGGTAGCTATTGCGCTGACTCGAGCACTAAGTGAGGCGAGACAAGTGTCGCCATGGTGCAGGCTGTCAATATGTGCTACAACATGGCATCCTTGCTCGGCTCGCACGCAGCCACTCTTGACGCGGCCTTGTCAGAGCATTCTTTCTTTGGCAGACATTATTGCGCGGACGTTGGCGGCAACAGGGACGGCATCAATCTCATCGGGCATGGCAATGAAGCTCAATCAAGATCGTATTTACTCGAATCATGAGCTCCTGCAGCCATCTGCACGTGGCAAGCGGTAAAGAGTGAGGCTGGCTAGGTCGCGTGGTTAGAGGATTGCTGTTGCTGTTGCTCGGCAACACCGATGTCAGTTTCGGCTTGCATGTCGCAAAGTTTTGTGCTTGCGGCGCGCTGCAGTACGGTCGAAGTCAAGCAGTGTGCGGCTTTCCGTGAAGACAAACTGTCACAAACGCAAAGTGCTCTGAAACGACACTTCTGACAGGGCTGACTGCAACCCGCTTGGCACACGACAGAAGCCGCCTCATTTCGAGAAGATTGCCACTTGCTCGGTGCGACTCGATGCTGTTTAGTGCCGCATGGTCATCTTTGCAGAAGTTGCAGCGTCTCGTGACGGTGAAAATGTCAGTCGTCGTGATGATGGCGTGGCCGGAGACCGTAGTACAGTGGTTTGTGGCGCAGGTTCTCGAACCTGCAGGTACAGAATTCGAGGATGGCCGAACGATTATTAACCTTTTCCAGCGAGAGACATGTCTGACCATGCAGTTCCGCGACAGCATGTGCAGGTAAGAATGAATTACGAGTTGCGTCTGGTGGTCGAACCATGCCGTGGCTCCAAGTGTACCAGTCGCCCACTGGCACAGCAATAGCGGAGAGATTGAATGGACAACGACTGCAACTAATGATAAGATCAGTCGCAGCAGAAAGTGAGGTCGGGCGAGCGTGCGGCTCTGCTGGTTGAGACCAAGACGAATTAATCAACGGCCGCAGATCCGAAATAGAGACTTTCAACTGCCGTGCATACCGACGGGTCTCGCTTGGGGGATTCTCGTGATGGCGCCTCGTCATCGTGGCTGTAGGATACTGCTCGATGTGCTTTTCGCCTCATTTCATCTCAGCTGCGTGCTGGCTGTGCAAGTCGTGCATATGGGAGCTGCACGCGCCTCGATTGGGTCGCCGCCAGGCGGACGCATTCCTCTTATTGTCAGTCGCAGCCGCAAGGTAAGGTAGCTTTTGCATTGGCGCGCCCGCTCGAAAATGACCATTCCGAAGCGGTAGAAGACATGCAGCGACCAGCCGAACAGAGTTGGAACATCTGCGACCAACCAACACGGCCTGGCCTGGCTTCGAATGCGTGAGAGCTAGAACGACTGACTGTAACGGTATCGCTGAATCCCCCTTTCCCGCCGCCTGCCGCCGCCATCACCCATCAGCCGGGGATCTCGTGCTATGCATGCATTGCATGTCTCTGAATTCGAAGCGGCCTTGCTTTTGCATTGCATTTCTTCGCCTGGCCGCTGCACGACAAACACTATTCGATCATAAACCTGACTCCACGACCTTGAGCCGGCATTCCGCTGCTGCTGGAAGTTCTACGGCACCGTTTTGGTTGCGTCCGCTCGCCATCGCTCATCGCCCCGTCCATCCATTCCCACACTCTCACCTGGCTTCAGCGCACGCTCACTTTGCAACCAACCTTCTTCCTACCTTACCATAACTCTACCTTAACGCAGCTTCTTTTGCTTCTTTCTTGCTTTCTTTCTTCTATTTCTGCATCTGCTCATTCGCTCCTTCCTCCTACTGCTAGCCTACTACCTCACCCAACACTTCTTGTGTTCCAGGTGCTGTTTCTGTTTTCATTGCTGCTTTCCTTTGTCGCTGGCCGCTACCGTCCACCATACACTGGACACCACATCTTCCTCTGCTACACTAGTCGTGCTTCTTTGACACCGTCGCCGTCCTCAAAGAAAGCCCGGCCTCCTGCAACACTACACCTCTACCCGCAGAGCCATATACCGTGGACGATTCTACACCACAGGTGAGCCACTTGTGTCCTGCACACCACCTAGCCGTTGCCAGCACACACGCTGTACTGGTTGCTGCGTCGGACAGCAGCTGTCGTGATGCAGCTATCCGTGATTTGAGGGCTTTGTGCTGGGGGCTTGTGCTCCGTACAGTCGATCCAGCGCTGACATCGTGTGAACAGGCCTTCTCTCCTTCTAGAGCCGAAGACGACGAACTTTGGTGCTTGAGCGACGTCTGTCTCAAACACCTACTATAGACATACTTATCCTGATGCTGCATTCACTGGTGCTACAAGTCTAATCGGAGAACTGGGCAGCGGCAGCAATCATGAAGGACAGCCAGAATCACGAGTTCCGCGAGCCTGAGGGTGTCTCGTTCTCCAGTCCAGCTCATGCGCGAAGACAATCGGCCTACGCCGGCGAGAAAAGCCTAGCAGCGGCACAAAACAAATCGCAGAAACAGCAGGTGACGGAGGCGCAGGATGGACTGCAGGCGCCTGAGACAAATGGCATGGCATATTCGCCCGCTCAAGCACCCACTCCTCTTCCCGCCGACATGGATATCCCACCCTCCCCAATGAGTCTGTCACCCCCCGAGCCTACCGACGAGGACATTGCCGCCGACATTCGAGCCTACCTCAATGAGGAAATGGACGATGGCATTCAGCATGCCACTTGGTGCTGGGAACATGCCGACATACGACCACCAATCACTCCCGAAAGTCTTGCAGAACTCGATATGCCACGGATCATTAACAATCCAAAACTACGGCACGATGTCAACTTTGACCGCGAACTACACTTCCGACCTAATTTGGACGGCTCAAAGGGCAGACAAAAGATCTTGCAGGCTGATCAATACTGGAGGGCGTTGGAGGCAGAACTGGTCATGTGCCAACTTGTGCAAATCAGGAGGGCTCAATCGCCCGAGAATGAGGTTTACTGGAGCCGGATAATGAAGGGGTCGTTGCAACGGCTACCCAGCATATTCGGCGCTATTCGTGACATCCTCAAAACGTTGGTCCCCGACTACGACCAGAAGGCAGTCTCCGAACGCCTGGACGTGGACCACATCATGCAACAAATCGAGAATGGAGTGTGCGACCTCATCGACCTTGGCAATTGGCTTGCCAAAGTCCTCAAGAACCACTGTGCTCCAATGCGAGATGGTCTTGTTGACACAATGCAGAAAGACATCAAGCGTGGCGCTATCGAGGGCAAGCACGAGAAACTGGTCAGCGGCCTGCGACAACTCATGACCATTCTCGAGGCCATGAAGCTGGATGTCGCAAATCATCAAATTAGACACATGCGGCCGCTCCTCATCGATGATACCATCAACTTCCAGCGGAGGTACAACGCTCACCGGATCTCGATCGGCAAGATCAATCCAAACGACGCCAGGCATTGGCTGCAAAGGAGTCTGCGCGAGCAAGGTTCGCGTCTCGATGCGCTTGTTTCAGGCTTGATTCGCGACATGCTTCAGAACGACTCAGCCAACATGTGCCCGCAAACTTTTTACCTGGATTCCGATCGCATCCGCGCACTGCGAGTCGAATTGCACAGTCGAGTGTATCATGCTATTTGCCACGATGTGCTACGGGAACTAGCCTGTCCTCGGGGCATATCAGAGGCAAACCTCTCACGAGCCCGAGACATGCTGCAAAGTTCTGTCACCGCAATTGTAGGCGCACAAGGGCGGTTTGTGGACCGACTCGACAACATCGCCGTCGAGATTGTTCGTGTACTGCTTGTTGTCGAAGGACAATATCCTCTTTTCGATATCGACCTGCTCAACTATGCCGAGCAGAGACTTTCTGGTTGTCTTCGGACGGACTCCGACTCCTTTCGACGGCACTCTCACGAACTTATCAGAAACCTTGTGCCGAAAGTCCAGTCTCGTGTCTCCACTCATACCTCAATGACTGCGCTGGATCTACAAGACACCCTGGTACCAGCGCCAATCACTTCGAACAGGAACTCGATGGGTTTCGGCGCAGTCTGCGAGCCTGCACCCCACGCTCCAGCTGCGCCTATCGATGCCGATGAGGACATCATCCGACGCTTTACTCACATCATTGCTCTACACTGGCAAGTCTGGCGCGACCTTGTGTATCAAGATGAGGACCCAGCGTCGCCCGCATCGGACCGAGAGGACGACAGCAACTCTGATCACGGCAGCGAGAGCACGATGGTACAGTCGGCTGCTCCTTCGCCGACAATGCCTGTAGCACGAGCTGTGTATGCTCCTGGCAAGAAGTGGCTGCCCGTTAGTGTCACAGTCACCGATGTCCCCAGTGGCTTGCAAACACCAGCTGCAAGCCCCGATGCATCAGGAGAGCAAAGTCAGCCGCCTAGTGACACAGAGATGGCCCCGAGTGATGAGGCGCCTGATGCGTCACAGCAGCAACGGCAGCAAGCTTGAGACCACTGCACTTCACAACGGCATCTCCACACAGCACGCTGCACAAACTTAACACGACCAGCAGCCTAGAGCTGCAAACATACCACACAGAAGATACCCGCACACTGGCTTACTCCGAGACACCAGCCAGTGGACCTCTCCTACCACCAAACTTGTACATACCTTGAGCGACTTACTGATATATTTATGGCGAAGACTGTGATTTTGGGCAGCCTTATCGGGGACACTGCATAGATTGCGAACAACATTTGGCTCTGCTTTAGCGAAGGCGTTCGGAGGCTTTTTGACTTTATATGCAGCTAATTCGCGGGCATTCGGGCTGCAACTGCTTGGGACCAACGAGAATCTTGTCCGCATATGGGTACGAGTCCAAAATCGACTCGAGGAGGCTTCTTTCTAACTCTTAGGATACCCGAATATGCATGCACGGATTGGCTGCACATTTTTATAATTGGCATACTAGCAACGAAGCTATGTAGTGAGTCGAAACACTATGGTGAAAGTTGACGCACATTGCGACAGATAGTTAGTGAACTTTTTCTGAATGCTGACTCTTTCTCCAAAGCCTCCACATGTGTCACGTCTGTTGCGTAGGTGGGGTCAATGGTTTCCCCACGAAGTTAATTGAATATGATGTGGAGTACGAGGACCAAGGCGGAGAAACTCAACACTAGCGATCGACAAGAAAACATCACAGAATGGGCTGTTTACCCGCTTCTATATCGTGGAGAAGCGATATAGCATGCTGGGCATGCATGGAGATGTCATCACACTTGACAATTCCTCCGCCTTGGCTACAGAAACATAAGACGAGGCTGCGACCGAATTGTAGACCGAGACAAGAAGGCGAACTAAGCATAGCATACCTGGTCACTGCTGGAACGATATCACAAATATAGATCAACCACAATCTCCATTTGGACTGAGACTTTGGCAACACAAACATGCATTGGACAAGAGCAAACCTAACAGCCTTACTGGCATCATCCGCAGCGCTCTGCACGGCATCAGCCATCCTTCCCACTCGACAAGAAGCATCAGCACCACAATACGCCGGCTACCTGATCTCAACCTTCTCCGACCCCAACCCCGCCGTCCAATGGTGGCTCTCCAACGGCAACGACCCGGGCTCCTACACCTTCCTCAACAACGGCCAAGCCGTCCTCCCCTCCACAGTAGGCACACGTGGCGTGCGAGATATCTTCCTCACGCACAACTCCGCTCGCACAAAGTGGTTCCTGCTCGCTACGGATCTGGATATCAATGCTGCTGGGTTCAGTTGGGATCAAGCGACACGCAATGGAAGTCGGAGTCTTGTGATTTGGGAAAGTGCGAATTTGGTTGATTGGAGTGAGGCAAGGTTGGTGGAAGTCGAGGCTCACACGGCAGGAATGGTGTGGGCTCCGAGCGCGGTGTGGGATGAAGGAAGAGGCGTGTGGGATGTGTTTTGGGCGAGTCGGTTTTATGCGGAGGACGATACGGAGCATAGAGGTCAAGCTACGCTAGATCGGATTCGTGTGGGGACCACCAAGGACTTTATGACCTGGGAAGGTGCAGCCAGGGATTATGTTGCGTTAGAGAATACGCCGTTGATTGATCAGGAATTTCAGCATTTAGGTGGAGAGAAGTGGGCGCGATTTTTGAAGAATGAGACTGTGAATAAGAACTATCAGGAGATTTCCGAGGATGGAATTTTCGGGACATGGAGGAGGGTTGATGCAGATGGGTATGTGAGGGATGAGAGTCCATTGGAGGGCACGGCGACGTTCAAAGATAATGTTGAGGAGGGGTTGTATCATATGCTGCTGGACGATTATACGCAGTATGTGCCGTTTGAGACGATGGATATTGAGAGTGGTGTGTGGACGCCGAGCGGGTTTGCGGATTTTCCGAGAGGGTTGAAGCATGGGAGTGTTACGCCGTTGACGCAGGAGGAGTATGATGCTGTTGCTGCGAAATATCGGTAGGCGTGGGAAGTCATTCGATGCCCTCTAGCAAGACCTTCAATGTAAGATCTGCTGTGGGCGATAGCTTGTCAATTCTTCTATCCTCGTGACAACCTTCAGCTTCGCGATGATCTCAAGTGACGTGCATTGGCGAAGCATCACAGTGCATGCGTGGCTTCGAGCGGCGCAGTGGACCTTGCGATCTTCCGTTCATCGACGATCTCCCGAAAGCCATATTCCTCGTGATGATTGATGGTCTCTACAAAGGCCATAGCAGAGCTAGACTGGTTTGGGTGCACATCTTGACCAGGTTATGCACGCCAAGCTCGCATTCTTCCCGAGAGCGATGAGGAACTTGACCAAGGTCTTTCTGTGTAAGCTACAATGTGCACAATTCTAGACTGATGACACAGCAGGCCTTGCATAGCAAATCAAACGGCCACAATGAGCCTCATCTGCTCGGCGTTGTGGATAGAGTGCCGTCGAGATCACCGAGCACATCGGCGACGAGGGTCAATGTCGTGCCAAGACCGTGCACAAATGCTCACTACGATGATGGTCGAACATGCTGCAGTAAAATGTCGATTCATCTGTCGTCCGTTGCCGCACCTGTCTTCTGTGGGAAAGGCTATAAAGCAGTGATGTATCAGGAGCTTGAGGTCTGCATCATTCTCGCTCTCATCAACCTGTTCAGCCCATACCAGAAATGTCTAACAAACCACTCGCTGGCAAAGTCGCCGTCGTGACAGGCGCAGGCCGCGGCATTGGACGAGCCATAGCACTAGACCTGGCAAAGAGAGGTGTCAAAGGCGTAGGTCTGATCCACTGCTTCCGTTTCGGTGCCGTGCTGAAGCTGAAGGACTAGATCGCGATAACCTATCATTCCAACGTCACAGCAGCTAACGCAGTCATATCGGAGCTGAAAGAGCTTGGAGCTTCCGCAATCGCGATCAAAGATGTGTCGCCGATGACCTCCGAGTTTACCGACAGCATCATCCAACAGACACTCTCGGCTTTCTCGGCACTTAAGGTCGACATCCTGATCAACAACGCCGCGACGGCCGTCCTCGCTGATCCCGTGACGCCTGAGGTCTTCAACCAGGGCTTCAACACGAACGTTCTGGCGCCACTTCTCCTCACTCAGTCGATCCTTCCTCACATCGCTCGAGGGGGCAGCATCGTGAACATCTCATCTGCATCCGCACGTTGGAATCTTGGTGGCCCAACGAATGTGTACGCAAGCTCCAAGGCAGCGTTGGAGCATTTGACCAGAAACCTCGCAGCCGATCATGCTGAGAAATATGGCATCACTATCAATGCCGTGAGTCCCGGCGTGACTGATACCGACGCTGTCAGAGGGGCGCCAAAAGAGTATGTGCAGCCTCATCGGTATAGCAACGGCGGAGAAGCGAGCAGCAACACCAGAGGAAATAGCCGATGCTGTCGGATGGCTTTGCGGGGGTGGAGGCGCGAGGTGGATCAACGGACACACAATCGCTTCGAATGGTGGATCTGTGATGTGGTAGTGGTCTTTCTGTACTGCGCGCTCCGTCCGAGAGTAGCAGCATTTCACGTCTACAATCTTCGATCGAACAGGAAGTGTGTTCTCAGGTCGGCTGTCCTGGCTCTCGATAGACATGATCTAGATGCTCGAGTGGCCACTCCAGCCAGTGTAGATAGCTTGGGTGAAGATCTCTTTTCACAGCAGTCATGATATGATCCACCCAGCCTTCCATGTACCAGACGTCCTTGAGCAGAGATAGTAACACGCAATAGTGTGCTAGGATGACTAATGCCATCGGACGACGGGTCTGCACCGAAGAGAGGTAGTCTTCTCTACAGCGGTAGATCCACGCGAAAACCAGGTGTGTACACAGCTTGACGTCTGATCGACCTCGCACCTTCATAGCACTCAGAAGCTTGTGATCTGACTTACCACCATCCAGAATTTCTTGCAAATTTGCTGGTCGGTGTTCAAACACGCCAGCAAAGCATTCGTAAAGGCCCTCGAGGGCGTTCAGATACTTGCTGAAGGAGCTATCCTCGGCCTCAAGAGTCTCAATGGACTTGCGAATTCTCTCGAACTGCGTGGTGAGACCAGGTAGGATCTCGTCGGGGTCGATGCGTCTGTCAATGTTTTCGTCAGGATCGAAACTTGGCCGGACCTCTGGGAATATGGCGGCTCGATGCTGCTCCAGGATAGACTTGACGCCTTGTAGAAGGCCCAACCACTCTGGCTCGCCCTCATCGCTATACACCATGTATTGTCCAGGTTGAGGTCCTTTGCCGAAGCTGCAAAATACGAGCATACACGCCGCAACCCATAACTCCGTAGGATTTGTTCCGGTCCCTGCTGCCATGACACCCATCATGCCATTAATGGCACTGCTTTGCAACGAGTTAGATCGTGCAACACACTGAACCTTCCTCGACTCGTCGTGTCTCGACATGTGAAGTGCTGACGCCGCGAGCATCAACTGAGCTACGTAGGCGTGTTTGAACGCAATCTTGGTGATGTTCTGCTGCCAAGCAATGTCGCCAGCATCGTCGTCTGCGAAGCTAAAGCATATCGTGGTTGACCAGTAGCTCCATAGTTCCAAGTCAAAGAGATCGAAGGTTGGGCCCTGGCAGATGATGTATCAGCTCTGATGCGACACTGCATTCATTCAATGCTGTCCTTGCTTCAAGCACCTCGGAACGCTCATGCTTGAAGGAGACACTAGGGACAATTTGACTCACCGCAGGCGCAGTTACGAATTGGTCAACATTGAGCGACGTATCTTGAAAAACGCTCGAGAGATGAGGCGAAGAAGCTGCACTTGTGTTGAAAGACGATGGCGAATGTGAGGACAGCCCGTCCAGGCTAGCCAGCGCTGTGTGATCAACGAATGGGCCAGTGGAAGTTGCAGAAGCCGATTGATGGGATGCGTAGGTGCACAGTGTTGAGCGACGCGAACAGTTGTCGCAGGCAGGTTTCTCTTCGCCGCACTGTTGAAGTCTGAGTGTCAGCAACTCCATTTGCTTGGTGATCTTCATGTCGTGGTTGTCTGCGATCTTGGCGCCTTGATCGCGCGACTCAATGTGGAGATGCACCATTCTGCGAACGATGGAAGCGACTGTAGGAAAGTGCATGAACGGGAATTCAAGAGAGTAAGAACTCGTACCTTGACCCGTCGCCTTTTGCATTCTATGCAACCGAACCTGCTCTTCCGGTGTGTCTGTCTGGCCAAAACGGCCTTGGTGCGCGCATTGTCATCCATCGTATAGGACCAGCCTGCCCGAGAAATTCTGTGAGAGCCTGACAGGCATGCCCACCGTCTTGTTCTGAGTGGTTGCCTGGGACGTGTCACATCAAGCCAATGTCGCATATAGGCGAAGTGCCAGAGGGAATTCGTGTCCCTGCACGTCTCATGTGGGGAATTATCGTATTCGTACCGAGCGTTCTCTCCCATACAATTTTCCTACGTTGAACTTCCCAAGGTCACACACGCAACAGAGAAGCAGCGACATTATGCCACAATGGCGACCAGCTCGGGAGGCAGTACTGGCCCATATAAGAAAGCGTGGTAGGACGAGAACGAGGTTCAGATTCTTCATTTCCATCATTCTACGCGTCTCTCAACTCCCTCACTTCACATCTTACAGTCACCGACGCCAGCCATCATGAACGTTGAATCGGACGGCAGATCTTGGAATGGAAATTGCCTCTGGTCCTCCCAATGGCTCAGCAGCCATCATTTTTATCGCAGCTTTTGGCGCAGGCACGATCGGGCATTTCGGGATAATGTTTTGGCTCCGAACGTGGTATTTCATTCCGTTCCTGATAGGATGTATCAGTGAGTCTCGAGTCACTGCAAGAGAGGTAATAGACAAACTGTTGACCCAACCATCACAGTGGAAGCATTTGGCTACTATGGTCGCTTCTGGCTCTCACAATCTCCGTCGAATTTCAAGGCATACGTTCTCTACGACTTACTAGTTCTTCCAGCACCAATATTTCTCGCGGCGACGATGTACATGTCACTCAGCAGAATGGTAGTCGCTCTCGATGCGGCTGAGCTTTCTCCGATCCGGCCAAATTGGCTGGGCAAGATCTTTGTGCTTGGAGATGTGCTATGCTTCCTGGTGCAGCTCTCTGGAACAGGAATGACGATTACGATCGATGCAAAGATGCAAGACATTGGGCGGATAGTCGTCGTGGTCGGCCTAGTCTTCCAAATCCTGGTCTTCATTTGTTTCATCTGGGTCGTTGCGATCTTTTATCGAAGATGCAAGTCACAAGCTGGCGCCGATGGGCTGCACTGGAAGCGATTCATCGTTGCGTTGTTGGCGGCTAGCATGTGTATTGTACTACGGAATCTGGTTATCGGCATCGGACATGCGCAAGGAGGCAGTGGACATGTGTCGAGCCACGAAGTCTTTGCCTATCTATTTGAGGCTGTGCCGATATTTGCGGTCGTTGCCTTGCTCTTGGTCTTCCACCCAGGGAGGCTACAAAAATCAGTGAAGGGGCTGAAGGTCTTACACGATGGAGGTCAAGAGCTGGAAATGGAAGAAAGATCAGGTCTAGTTCCGACCCTACGAAATGTCTCGCTCAGGGAGAGCAGGTCAGTCTTCCTTTGAAAGAACATGCAGGCATGTTTTGCTGCTTGGGGGCAGTTTCCTCGGCTACCATTGGATTTGGCTCCCGGCATGCTTTCGTGCTCGTAATCATTGTTGTTAGAGCTGTTGCTAGTGAGCACGATGTAGCATATGGATCCAAGACAATACATCGGCGTGATCTTGTAGAGCGCGTTGTGGCGCGAAACACTCACGGGTGGAGCGTGCCAAGCCGGCTAATTAAATACCCGACCTCACATCCGTCCTTCACACGCTCTTCGAGTCTTCTTACTTCACTCATCAAGCCACGAGCTGGCATTGAGTATGGCGAAACCTCTTATTGTCTTCGTTCTCCTTTTCATCGCCTCTGGGTCGTTCCTCATCTCGCGCCTGCTTACAGTGCTCAATCCTGCGCGACCAAAACAGCATCGCGAGACTCGACGCGATGCGCACAATCCTACGCATATACTCATTGTGCTCGGCTCAGGCGGGCATACAGCAGAGATGCTTGCCATGCTCGAGCGGGGTGTTAACGAAGAAGATCACAAACTGCGTATAGATCTCAACGACTTCCGTCATAGGACCTGGGTCGTGAGCAGCGGAGATGCGCTCTCTGCACAGAGAGCAAAGGAGTTCGAGGAGAGGCTGGCATCTTTGCAGGCACTGAGAGTTGGGTGGAAAGTACGGTGGGATGAAGGTGGTGAAGGCACTTATGATATTCAGGTCGTGCCTCGTGCAAGGCGAATTCATCAGGGTCTACTAACGACACCATTCTCATGCTTGCAATGTTTTTGGGCATGCGCTGCGATTCTGAGTCAGTACACTGGAGGCCTGGGGCAGTTGGACTTTCCGGATCTGATCCTCGTGAATGGACCGGCCACCGGCACTATCATGGTAGTTGCAAGCATTGTGCTGCGATGCTTTGAGTTTTGGGGCTGCAACTGGCGAGGAAAAATGAGAACAGTCTACGTGGAAAGCTGGGCGAGGGTGAAGAAGCTCAGCCTGTCTGGTAAGCTGCTGGAATTCGTGGTCGATAGGTTCTTGGTCCAATGGCCTCAGCTGGAGCGAGAAGGTGGACGAGCCGAGTATATGGGAGTGCTTGTGTGATGCACTCCTCTGACTTTGGCTCACCCGAAAAGCACAAACTAATCTTGTTTGATGCTCTCCCGGCTTAGATTGTATTTGAGCCACGCATGCGGAGTATGCGTTGCAATCGAGTCTCATGCCTTGAGACCGAACATTGCTCGGACTGGAATCATGGAGCCTGTGCTCAAGTCCGACCACAGACTTGCCTGAACTTTGCTCAACCAGAACACTCGCCACTTTGTTTCAGTGTCCTCGATGTTGACCTTGCATAACTCCTCGTGAGGTTCCATCTTCATCAACCGATCTATTCTGTCTCGCAGATCAACTTTCATGCAGACCGTCCAATACAACAAGCCGTCCCAAGTCTCGGAGGCTGGAGGCGTCAGAGGGAACGGCAGGTCGTGCACAATCACCGGGACATGTTCCACTGCAAAGTCTTGGTCCAGTAAGCCAGTCCAGAGCTTGGCAAACCCGATCGCATGCTGCAGCAGAGATTTCTCCGGCTGCTCAGAGGTCGTGATGATGGTACTGGGCAGCCAGAAGTTTTCAACGTCCTCGGTCTCATGGTCCGCGCAGATCGTGAGTACCGTGTTGTCGTGTACGATCAGCAGAGTAAGCACGATTTTGTCTTGGACAAGACCAGGCTGTTGTGCGGCTCTCGGAGCCACTTGTTGGGCAATGAGCTGCGTTAGAGTCGACTGAATTGGTAGCTGTGACACATTGGACTCTGTCGGACGTCTGTGTTGGTTGACAAGATCGCATGTCGTGATCTTTGTTGGCAGCGTGTTTGCTGGAATCAACAAGGCTACGTCGGGTGCCGCAGACTGACGTGTTCCAGAACTGCTCAGTAGAGTCGAGTTCCGAGTGGCAGCGCTGTTCTTGAGTTTTCTCGAGCTGTGATAGTCAAGCTGTACACAACACTGGTCTGGCGCTGCCGCACTTCTGCAAAAGTAGCTACCCTTGGGCAGACACGAAGCGCGCGCGCGACGCTTAGGCCATCGCTTTAGGCGCTCCGCGTTGGCTTCGTCTACGAGAATCTAAGACTTGCTTCGATATCGGATCCCGCAGGCTGCGCAACACCAACTCAACCCTACGGTATCGAGGCCGCTCACATGGACTACTTTGACTGGTCTGACAGTCGCTGGAGCGAGGGACAACCTGGACCTGTCGAAATGGGCAATGACCACAACGATGGCACATTGGTGGCAGAGGACTCTGGATCTGCACCAATGTGCTATCGCTCTTCGAACCTGATCAGTTCGTTGACGCTCTGTTCGAGCTACAGACCAGTCAGTCGCATGCAGCACCCCATCTTCCGAGCTCACTGCGTCATGAGCTTGTCCACGATCTTGAGTGGTCTCCTTGAAAGAGTGATCGTGATGTTGAACCTCAACTCGAGATGGCCACGGAGTCGTCACAAGTACCTCATGGTCTTTGAAGCGACCATACCAATCCAGTGGATCAGGAGACCTTGAACGAGCCTGACTCTTCTCTGAGCATCAGTGGCCGATTTCACCCTTCCGCCGTCCCGAAACGTATTGCACAGGTCTCAGCCCAGGGTACGGTCCCACAGCTTGTCGATCTTCTCCGCGAGAGCGTTGACGAGTCACCATATTCACACATCGCCCTGGTAGTCATCATCATGGCATCAACAGATACTCGAACTCCAATGACGAAACAACAAGTGCTCTTGTGGATCAGCGAGCACTTCGTCTACTACCACAGCATCGTACTCACGCTGGCCACGGTTCAAGCCTCATCAATGCCAGGTCACAGGGCCGACATTGAGGACCCACTTTCCAGGCCTGCACTTGTCTTCTACCCCAAGGTCGATGCTGCGTTTCGCGATGTAAGTGTGCCTCTTCTTCTTGGGCACCTCCAAAAAGGTAAGTGAGCCCAACGTTTCTGATCCCACTCCTTCGTTTTCGCGATCATCGTGCACATGGTAGCGGCAATATCCTGCCTCAAGCAGCTGGTTGCTTTGTGAGAAACCTCGACCAAGGAACCTAACTTTCTGCAGATAATGTGCAGAAGCATTGGATTTATTGGATCTCGTGCGGCAAATGGTCAATTGCATCAGAAGCTGCCGAAATTGTGTCGAGTCGAGAGCGAGCTCGAGCTCTCGAGAGTGCCAGCACCAAGCCCTTCCGCTTCCAGGTTCTCCCCGCCGAACTTCGAGTAGCGATCTATGAACTGGTGCTACTTCTACCGAAGTCTGGCATATCGCTGCAGGTGGACCCATTGGAGATGAGGGCGTTCTCGCGCAAATTTCAAACGACTGTCGAAGCCGCGAACGTGTTTCCCGTGCTCGGACGTCAGCGTCGACCCGAGACGCCTTCGCTCCTGGATGTGCCAAGACATTTCTCCGCCATCCTTGGGACGAGCAATTCAGTGTATAAAGAAGCTGCTCCAATCTTCTACGGAGATAATCTGTTCGTTTTCGATCGCCTCGCACAGCTCTATGAAGTTCTTCGCCGACTGTCTCCCGATCGAGCCTCGATGATCAGACAGGTCGCAATACAGTATAGTGTTCACGACAGAGACATCGGCCGAAACGCCTTCAGAGCTCTGGGAAACAAGCTTACTGGACTGCGCGAATTGAAGCTGTGGATGAACGAGAGCGAGTGGGCCACTGCGACCATCAGATACAGAGGCACTGAGAGATGACGGTACTCAGACATGCTGGGTCTCCCTGGTCTTGCTGAGTTACGCTCTATTCGCGGATTGAACAGCGTGTCAGTATATGGCACATGCCCAACGATCAAGCCCATCGTTGAGGCAGAGTTAGTCCTGCCACGGACGACACAGCGAGGCGGACAAAAGAAGCACGGCAAGAAGGAGTCAAAGAAGACCGGCGGAGTGGAGGCATAGAAGGAATCAATTTCCAGATCCGAGCGGCACATGGAAGTCATTTGAATCGCCAGCAACAGTCTCTGCCATATCAAAGGGCGAGAGTCACTAGTTGGGATACCTAACGTAGCCAGCGCGAAAGGCTTTCACATTGGTGGCGCGGGCGAGATCGTATATCGAATCTTTGCACATTGAGCATAATAAAAATCAAGAGAGCGATATCGATCGATCATCGTCTTATTCATCATAAATGTGTCATTTACGGATGTCGCTTTGTACCTCTGACTGACATTCTCAGTCGGAACTGAAGTACGATACCGCACTGATCCAAGCTCTTCACGAGCTGTATAGCTTTCGTTGCTCAGCTTGCGGTATTACTCTCTATTCGTCATCGTATTTGTTTCCCATTCTCAACTTTCGTATACTTCCCCGATCTGAACTGTCGAAGGTGGCCACCATTGCAAGGCTCCCGCTGCGCATCGTGACTGACGCCACAACCTCATAATGTCGTATGTCCTGAATGCTAGCGGTTCGCTTACGACCCCAACCTGGACTGTTGAACTTCGCAATGGCATGGACTGCGCTGCTATACTTCGCCAGTGAGTCTTTGCCACAGCATCCATCGAATGATCCAATTGTTGCCATCGATAGCATTGCATAGCCTGTACACAGCTTTTGTTTCTTGTGACGCCGAATCGTATATGCGCAAGATCTCTGCGAGCATCGCCGCTTCAGCAATATGACGATAATGCTCTCGGCATTCCCGTGAGATGCAGTTCGGTTGACCCTCGCGTAGCAATCTTTCTGCGCCAGCTATAGTCTCTTGCTAGAGGATACAGTCAGCCGTGGGGCCAAGTTTCAAGCGCCAGCGTGCCAGGTAGGGTTCCAAACCTCCATCTTCTGGTACACGCTCTGAGCAGTGCTGTCCTGCAGATCTAAAGCACAAAGCTGGAGGAACTGAGCTAGCTGCATTGAGGTCAGCTTCCGAGCTTCTGGGGAGCGTGGCCTTGCCATAGCGGATGGACAAAGTGTTTGAAACTATGAGCGGGCGAACAGCTCATCTTCTATAGTTGAGATGATTCATCACTTGGGGACTTTAAGGCAGGTGCAATACCTACTCATCCGTTCTTGATCCGTCTGGGCGAACGACAATCAACGCTCTGCATGGATCTACATTCAAAGCAGGTCGCAGACGACTTAGCTGCCATTCCCTCGAGGCCAAATGTCTCTCGCTGACCTCCTTGGCGCAGTTGAATCGTTGTCTATCGAGGGCCTCGGCCTTTCTGCGCGGCAGTTGAGACTTGAAGCTTCCCTGCAATCGATAGACAGCTCGCAACTCATACCTTGTGGTACGTGGTCCAGCTAGGATCTGCATCTACCACATTCGCTTATTACAAGAGAGAATTTCCAATCACCTGGCGGGTGGGACATGCCAAGTTAACCGAAGGCTCCCGCTTCTATGCAATGTGCCTTCTGCGCAAGCCACGATCGATATACTGTGAGATAGCTTCCGCCAATCGGGCGCCGGCCTGCGCGATCGGCGTCGCACAGAAGCGGTAATGCGGCTTTGCAGTGTGAGGGTCCAGACCTCGCGTGGAGACGGAACCTGGTCGCCATAGATGCACCATTTTCGTCCTTTGACCTGATGTGAGCACTCAGCGCCATGACGCACACTCATCTTCACGGAAGCAGAGCCGTAGAAATTCCAAGCTCTCCGCCTGACCGCAGTCAAGTGGTCTGCTTGATCTTATAGCCTTGTCGATAGTCTCCCGAGTGTGCTGTGGCAGGGCCCATGGACAGGCTCAAATCGAAGACTGGATGCCTAACATGCTTGGCTCGACGGAAGAAATGCGATGAGGTAGTGCCGAAGTGTGGGCCCTGCGGCCGACTTGGCCTGAACTGCGTGAGACGTGACCAGCTATGTGGCAGTGGCAGCAATGCTGTTGCAATCAGCTCCACCAACCTCAAGGCGACAAAGGGTGTGCTGCTCCGCGCGTCTATCACGAATGGATATCCACCCTTCGGAAGTGACTTCGAGAAGCAATTGTCAATCGAAAGTCCTGGAGCACTTGCCGCACTAGTTTCATGCATGGCCGGCCCTGGATTTCGAGATGTCTTACTTTTCGGCACCTTCTCTGCTGAGAGTCGTCTTGTGCGGCAAGCAATGGTGGCCTTTTCAGCCTATAATCAAGGTCCGAGATGTGGGGACTCATACAAGCTGTCGCTGCGAAGCTATCAGAATTGCGTGTTAGATCTGAGGTCCAGTCGATTGATGGAAAGCCCCAGCTCGGCCGAGCAGAATCATGTCCTGACTGCAATCATGTTCCTGGGATTGCTGGAGGTAAGAGTAGTGGTCTTGTGCATGTAAGCTCGATCTGATGCTTCACAGGGCCTGAAAATTGGCGACTCTAGCAACGCCGTGACACATTTTGAGATGTGTAGAAAACTGCTGACAACACGCTTGTCGCAACCGGGAGTACTCGGTGATGCCGCGCTTGTCAAGTTGTATCGTGTTGTGGCGGAGTGTATCATTTACAATCTTGCCGCTCTCTCTCCGTTCCACACCACAATCGATCTCGTGGTCACCTGCTGGGGAACGTCGTTCGATTGTCTCTTCCCTGGCAGCGACCACAAGTATAGTCCATTCTTGGGCGGCTTCCATGATGTGTACCGCTTGATGCTCAGGATAAACATGCATCTGCGAACTGATCGGCCTGGCACAGACCAACATTCTAGCCCTGGGCTTGAATCATTGTGGGCGGAGCTTCGTGCGCTTGAGACCAAGATGCCCACCTCTTATCAAAGGGAAGATGGGACTGGGGCCGCTCAGCTGTATAAGGCGAAACACAAGATTTCAGTTCTGGCACTTCATGTCCATCTGTTGAAAGTTTCTTATCACGCAACCACTCCCAGCAATCCCCTGGTTCGGACATGCGTTGATGTCGCTGTCGGAATACTGCGAGAGCAGGACATTCGAGAACCAGGAAATCCCGCTTTACGGTGGCCTTTGACGATCTTGGCGTGTGCTGCTCAGCAGGAGGACGAATTTCGATTTCTGGTGGGCAGGATGAGTGAACTCGAGGCTATCCTTGATCTGTCAAACAGCAGCAAAATCAAGTTCGCGATTGAGTTCCTGACTCAGCACCGAGCACAAGAGTTACCTATGCCATTGTACACAGACCGTGGCCCGTGGATGCCAACCACGCAGCTTGACTTCTTGCTGGAGCCACAGTTGTTGGAAGGAGCCAAGATTCCGGGATCGTAGGACATTTGATACTTGTCCTGATCCTGATTGTTTTCCAGCCTGTGGTATAGCGGCTCCGGCTTGGGATGGTGGCGCCAGCGACCGGCCGTGCTTTATCGCAGCTCGCCTTTGTTGCATATTCCGTGTCGATGAAATGTGCATCAGCTGTATTTGTATGTGCGGAAGAATATGCAAGGACCTTGCAAGCGTCGTCTGTGTTCAAGTAACCTTGTCAACGTTCAGTCTGCGTAGGTGAAAGGAAGCGAAATAGCCTTTTAGTGCCGTCTGTAGGCGATAGAACCACTTCAAATCGGCGTTACAGACCGTTCTCGATCATGCCGTTACATCGCTCCTAGCCATAGCAATGCCGCCTCCATGCTCGGGGAGGTAGACGGAAATCGACGTTCCAGCGAGACTGAGAAGATGTGGAAGCAGAGAAGGAAGAACGCATGCAGACCAGGCTGACTTTCTGTCAAGATTCGACCACTCCGGAGAAATGCTCTCGAAACGTAGATTGTCCCTCCGGATCGGGAGCCAATCACCGTGCGAAGCGCCGTGCAGCTTGCGCCATCAATGGTGCCCGTGTCCCCGTTTTTCTTGACGAATGAGGAGAAAGCGCACCCAAGACCGCTTGGTATACGAAGATGCAGGTGACTATGCATGCTTATGGCACATGAGGTAAACGCACATGGAGGACCGACTGAGCCTCATTCTTATACAAAAGAGTGCCCGACCCTATCTCCTTTCGGCCTCAGAGCAGCCCAGAACGCCTTGTGGAAAGCATATCAACCAGCATCGAATCAATAGCACTGCTAAAGTGTTGACGCTTATCTGCAGAGTCAGTCAATGCATCTCGAGTCAGATTTTGCTCAATATTTTGCGTGAACTAACACACTTTTAGCACGATGTGTTATGTCAATCTGATCACATGGACCAAGTGCGGCCACTTCCGAGTGGTCAAGCAAATGTGCCCGGAAGCTCAACAAAAGCAGCCCGCAGCATTCTGCACGTCTGCTCATGAACCAATTGCAACAGATATCCCAGCAGACCGAGGAGCCTGTCCGGACCGGAAACGACACGCGTCTGCTACACAAGATTCCGAGACTACGGCTTGGGCCCATAGTCTAGGCATAACAAGTACTAGCGAGCGAGTGGCACCCACATACAGGTGATGTCCGATGATCGAGCAGTATCGGACCAGTGCAACGGATACAGCAAGAACTCCTCATTTGTCGCCATCGAAGCGAAAACAAAGGTGGCCACAGAGTACTGATGTGCAAGTAAAGGCGAAGCGGTGTTGGGGGAAATGTGTCGGCGTTGCATGGATCTGTTGATGTGTCATTGAGGCGTAGCAAGATGGATCTTTCTTTTGAGCATGGCATGGAGGTCCACTGTCGTTAGTTTCTGGCGTTGAAATGTTTCATGGAAGTTGAGATAAGCAGGAGTCCGATTGTCTTCTCGTTCTCTCTCTCCCCCACCCGTGACGAGCATCCTGCTTAGAAGAGGACACCCTTGGTCTGCTGCTTGCTAAGCTTTATGTCGCGAATGACAAACATCCAGATCAGCGAGGTGGCCATTACACATGTTCCTGCGATAAGCATATTCCTTTGCGCAAGCGCATACGCATTTTGGATCGCGGTTCGTGCATTCGTGCCGATCGCGTAGCTTAGTTGTGTTTCAAGGTCGTCGTAGATAGTCTCCCAGTCACCAGCAGCAGATTCTGGCAGTAGACGTTGTAGAGCTCCAGGCAAGGTATTGGTCCAAATAGCGCCAGAGATACTGCCTCCCACTGCACCTCCGATGTTACCAAAGACGCCAAGCACAGCAAGCGCAGTAGCAACGTTGTTGTGATCGGCTGCGGCAAGGACAGCGACCTGCTGAACGATGATCATGGTACCGCCTGCAAAAGCAATGAAGATCTGACACATGATCATGTAGCCAACCGAGAAGCCAGGTCTACGGAAGTAGATCATGAGTCCCTCGCCGAGGATGTATAGTGGTACAGACCAGAGTAATAGCCAGCGGAAGCGACAAGTCTTCTTGATCGCCATGCCAACGACCAGAAGCCAAATGCCAGAGACAACGTCGAAGATTGATGTGATGTAGCCTGCCGCTGCGAGACTAGTTCCATATACAACCTGCAGGTAGGAAGTGTAGTAGTCGAACCACGTGTAGTACGCGATCTGATACGTGACATCCAGCAGACAAGCACCGACAACTGTTCTCGAAATCAAGATGCTCCATGGGATGAACGGCACGGGAGCGACAAAACGCTCGACCAGAGCGAAAGCGGCGAGGCACACCAGACCGAGAACCAACATTGCAATAATGTAGCCCTCGCTCCAGCCGTCGGCAGCCGAACCGGCGATCGTGAACGGAAGGAGAATGAGCACCAGACCTGCTGCGAGCAGAAATGTTCCGATGACTGTCAGCTGTCAGCTTCGCCCACTCCTGGCAGTCTTGCAAGCACTTACGATCAAATTGCACAGCGTAATAGAACACACTCTTTGCAAAGGTCCTGTCATTCTCCTCCCTGACAGGCAACATGCCATTCTTCTTCGCCAGATGGCGATTGTACCGCAACAGCACAAACATAGGGACTGCCACGACGGGAAGTACTATGGCAAAGCAGCCGTATGCCCATCGCCAATTGAGCTCGTAGAAGTGCTCAGACGCAGCGGGTCCAGCAAAAGCGGTGATGATGTATGGCGAGGAGGTGAAGGCGTAGGCCAAGCCACGATCGCGGAGCGTGGACGTGTCAGCTGTAATGACATCGATCGAGAAGATCATCCCAGTGAACCCGATTGTGTAGAAGACCTGGCGGCTTTAAGTCAGCCTCTGCATATGCACCATCCGCGTTCAAGCTTACCTGAGCTGCACAATAAGTCTCAATGCTGCTGCATGTCGCAGAGAGGATGAGACCAAGGGTTGCGAATGCCACCATGACCAGAAAGCCAATCGATCGATCGAAAAGGTTCAGGATTTTTGCCAAAGGCATGTATGTTGCAGCGCCCATAACGCTGGACACGACCGAGATGACCGGCAGCAGCGAATGCGCTGCGAAGTCGCTAGTGATGTATGCAGACAGGTTGCCAGTGATCGAAGCTTGGAAGCCGTTCACGAAGTAAAGTAGCCACATGCTTTAGACCTCATCGTCAGTCGCGGCTTCTTCGTGCATTGATCTGCAAGCGCTTACAGGATATAGGCCGCACCCAACGAAGTCTTGGTCCAGGTGAGTGTGATCGCTTCTGCCGCAGTCACACCATCTTGAGCCGTGGTATCTGGAGCAGCGAGGCTATCAGGCTTCACCAGATCATCGACCATCTTGTCTTGCTGCTGCTCGGTTCGAGCGTCAATGCCGTCAGCATCGTCTGCTGGATTCGACCTGTGAAGGCCAGGCGCAAACTTTTGTCGCAATGTTTGAAACATCCTCAAAGTAGTGTTCCTGTGTTCGGCATGCGAGGAAGTCAAGAAACATCAGATCAAGATATGATGAGATGGACCTTGACCAAGCCTCTAGAATAGCCCAGCAGACTGCCCACGACATCGGCTTCGGTGCGCCACGGGCGAAGTCGGACGTGATCCTTCGCGCAGAGCAAAGAGTCCCAACAGTCCACGCTTAAGGTAGGGTTCGTGCGTAAGGACACACTGTATGCGGCATTAGTTAGACTCAAGCCACATGAAAATTTGATCTGATAAGATCCGGTCATCTGAGCCGACAAGTGGTCACGAAGCACGGCTGGTTGTGATAGCACTGCAGTCTTGCCCTAACGCTGGATATCTCAACAGTTCGATACCGCTCTAATGGGACCGAGTTCGACCCACAACTAAATCCATATCATGTAAGATCAAGCTTGTGATTGATGGTTGGCGAATTTGCTTGAGATCGGATCCGAAGCTTGGCAAGGTCTCCACTTGTACGAGACCGCTCGAGATCAGACAGGAGGCTCACGCGTTGCGCGTTGCGTGCCGGCAACAATGATTGCTCGCACATGTTGTCCCTTGGCGCTCACCAATATTGTGGTCTGATGGTTCGTGCAGACTCACGTGGACGTCTGAATTACCGTGTCGCAGAATCTGGAAGGAGCGCTTGAGCAGAGACTTGAGTGGCACGTTGTCGATGGTGAGTAAAGAGCTGCTTCACGCTAGCTTCAGCAGTCTTGTGGTACCGGATGATACATCAAGCCAGATTCGACGATGGATGTGCCCTAATCTTGCAAGTAACGCAAAGGTGGGAGCCGTCGCACAAAGAGAGATTTGGGTCCAGCAAGATCTGGCGCATGTGCCTGAGGCTGTGAAGATCGTGTCTGGTTCGTGTTTACTTCGTGTCTTCGTTACATCTCCTCTCGCTCTACCTTCATCGTCTGGCTTTGGTCGGTAAAGCTAAGCCAGTACGTGAAGTAATATCTGCTCCGCTCGAAATTCAGTCGCAGGACTGTCCAAACGATGTACACGATCTAGCAAGAGATAGGAGCTGCACAAAGCAGATCGAGGTTCCGGTGGGCCATGAGCTTCGTGGGTAGACGAGTGCTTGAGATATCAGACTCGTCACGGCAAGTGCGCGTCGCTAAAGGTTGGTTAGAGAACCACTGGTCTCTTTGGTGGAATAACTGCGGATGCTGCCATGTGAGGACATTCGGATCTCGTCCAGACAGGACTTGCCGTGAAACAATCTGCCTCTGAGGCTCAACCTGCACCTTCAGCTGGCTCTGCGGAGTACAAGATTACCTCGAGATCACCAACAGGGCCGACTTCGGAAGATTTGTAGTGAAGTGCCAGACACTTTCCATTATTCGTTGCGACAATGGCGATCAGATAGAGGTGTCTGAGAACATGCGGTCAGACTCCAGCTCGCTTGACGGGAAAGCGCCGCGCGCACAAAGTGAAGGTGCAGATGCCATGCATGTCAAAGTTGTTAGGCGAAGCTCGCGATTGCAGTCGCGAAACTCACCAAAACAAACACAACATCGCGACTCGAACACAGATGTAACAACAGCGACAACAAAGATGGGGGCTAAAAGCTCCAAGATTACATTGGAGCCCCTTCGGGGCTCACAGCAACATCAGCTGCTCGCCAACTATCAGCCTCGAAGCAAAGATGATCCATTCTCGGTACAGTCCAACCCTATTCCTACCTCTGGCGGCGGTGGCGCGGTGGCAGCACGGGAGCGTCCCATCTTTGGGCAACCCTCGTGGTCGGGAATCCCAGCGCAGCAGGTGGCGACTAATAGCAGGACCGAGAAGCGCGACAAAGTCAAGAAGAGCCTTCCGACGCCTGGATCTGTTTTGATAGACCTGACTCTCGAGGATGAGAACGAAGGTCCGTCAGCGATCACCTGTAACGTCATCGATCTCACCGCGGACGATATCGAAGAGCCGCAGAGCACACGAGCACAGCAGCAGGACCTTGGCCGGCCTCTTGAATATGCTCGTCAGCCGGCGGCCGATTCTGATCTTCCAAACGGGTTCGCTTGTGAGGATCGACTCAATCGCGACGATAGGTCGGGTGGAACTGGTAGGGCCTCAAGCTGGGAGATCAATTATGGTGACGAGAATACTGACAGCGTAGGTGACACTTGCGGCGAGCACGACTACGCCGCACCAGTGCTGAGCACAGCACAGCGACCGCTGCCGGGCTTCCTTGCATCTGAACCTGACCACGGTAATGTGCGCCACGAAAGAGCCGTCAAGAAGATTGAGCTTGCCGGCGTGTCCGGCGACCTCGTGCCTGCCTTGTCAAAGAGACAGAGGAAAGTGGCAAAGGCAATTGAGAAGGCGAGACGAAAGACTGACAGACAGGCAAAAGCGATCGTGACACAGACCAACGCTCAAGCGACCACGGGCGCCATCGGACCTCTGCCTGCAGTCCAGCTCTCGCAACCGCTTGTCCGCGAAGATGTTGGCCAAACTGTTGCGGGCATCACTCATGCTCTTCCCCATAGACCCCCTCCGTCCGAGCTGCCGCTCGCATCTATAGTGGGAGATTTGATCCCCAAGATCACTGGCGGTGTGGGCTGGCTCCCGGGTCTATACCCGTTGACTGGGCTCGCAAAACAGCTTGAGCAAGAGACTGGTCGGAAACCACTCCGTCCCTTGGATCTGTCAGTCGTTGCACCTTTGCCAAGCACACGATCGATACCACCACCAGCTGCATATGGAGGCACTTTGACAATGTACACTGACGGCTCCTGGGGCCATAAAGATGGATCTGGGGGAGCTGGGATCGCTTATCAACACAACAGAGTCTGGTACGGGCGGGCGGTCGCACTCGGGCACGTCCTTGATCAGCACGTTTGTGAACTAGAAGGCATCCGACATGCCGTACGCATGGCACATGTGATCGTTCCGCAAGTGACTGCTAGCAAGCTTGTCATCCAGACTGACAGCGAAACTTGCTTATTCGCGCTCTCTGCCAAGGAGCGTGGTGTTGAAGTCCTTGAGATGCTGAAAGAGATCAATGCGGAAATCCAGCGCGACAAAGCTGCCCTTGATGTGGAAGTCGAATTTTGGTGGGTAAAGGGGCACGTCCATACGATTGGCAATGAACGTGCCGATATGCTGGCTGGATATGGAATGAAGTCTTCACGGGTGAGCTGCCACAGCGGATGCGAGGCATCTGTAAGTGACTGATGTCGTTTGCATCGTGTGCTGATCGTAAGCAGGCTGGTTCTGCTGCAGGGCACGTCTTCGAAAATCCCATCCCGCGTGAGCTTAAGCGAGCCACGCAACGCCATACCATTCTGGCGACGCAAGAAACGAAAGACCTTGTACTCATGGGGGCTACCTCGCTACCAGGACGCCCCGAGTGGCAAGTCTCTGCTGAGCGTCGTGTGCAGGAGGAGAAAAAGAGATCTGAGGCTAGATTGTCAGCGAGAATGCATGGCACGAGGGTGGGAGCCTCGAATGAGGTGCGGCATGCAGTAAAGCAGCTCACACGCATGGAGCGCAAGAGGGCTGGCGATGGCGTCTGCGTATAGTCGTGCAGCAATATCTTCGCAGCCAGCGTTCGAAGCGCAGCAGCCGCACAGATCGCCGCATCCGCGCATCAACCATGGTCTCGGCGCAGATGATGAGCAGCATTGATTACGTCGGCGACGTAAAAGTTGGTAAGTGTCCGATACAGAACGTGTATGCCGAGCGAAGACTAACAATGGGAACAATGACTGTAGCTCGCTCATTACGCATTGCTCATCGCCATCGATTATCGACTCATCAGGTCGGAGTTGCCGATTCACTTCTCGATTGACTCGCGGAGGTATGGAGTGCAGCGATAAGAAGGAAAGTCCAGGAATCGATGTGGTAGCCACAAGAGGATGTACGGATAAGAGAGTGAGTGTCCATCGTCAGATCACTCAGCCAATTGGCCTTCTTTTTGATACTTGCAAGAAGGTGTAAGCGCTTCTCAAAATTCGCATCCAATATTCAAAGACTCCCAAAATGCTCATAGTGCTAGTGCAGATGCAAGATTCACCTTCTCGTCATCTCCTGATCACCTCGCACGTGTCCTGATATTAAACTACATAAACTTCGTCCCGTTTCGCGGTGTTGTATTCCAAATTGCATGATCTTGCTTGAAGGACCATTACTCTACGAGGTGAGAACACCAGCAGTTTGGATCCACCAGCCTGGACCTGGGATCACGGTGACAGAGTCTGGAACTGGAGCACCAGGCTCAAGGTCCAGAGCGAAAGTGTTTGGACCACCGAGGATGAAGCACTCGTAGCTGAGAAGAACAAATATCAGTCTTGTCTGCTGGTCTACAGATTCATGAGCGACTTACGTCGTGTTTCTCTCGTCAGTCCTCAAAGCGAAGACACCGACATCGCGAGCCAGGGAGTCGTTTTGAACAGTATATGCGACGTTTACGCAGACGGTGGCTTCGTTCTCGTCGGCGCGTAGGTTCAGGTAGTTTGCTGCGTCGTCGGCGAGGTATCCGCCAAGCTGGAAGGTGAGATTGTTAGACTGTTGTGTTGAGGGTGTGTAGAGGTGGTGGGTAGCTTACATCGACGAAGTTGAACTTCGGCTTGGATGTGCTGGCATCTGCTGCGATGGCGGAACTAAAAAAAGGTAGCGATGGCGACGGCGGAGAATAGCATTGTGGCTGTTGGTGTTGATATCGATACAGATAAGACGGTGTCAGGCTGAAGAGAAGCTATTACTTGAAAGACTGTTGTTGTTCTGTTGGAATCAGGTGAAGTCGAAAGTATTAGTATGTTTTCGAGGTACTTGTGCTTATATCCGAGCGATCTAATCGCTGCTGTCTAGTGGCGGCGTCTTGGTAGTCTTCTTGGCTGTATAGCACAGATCCTGGTTCACGAGACCATCATGCTGGAGAAGGGAGTGTAGCTTGGACGATTGCTGTGATGATTGGGCAGATCTCGCCAGTGCTTATTCTGGGCCGTTTAGTGCTGCATGTCATCTGAAACGGTCTTCGACTGAGCCATCGCGGCCGCTTGGTATGTTTCTTGTTGGAGTTTTCGTAGGCTTTTAGCGTATCTATGCAGGTTCATGTATTTGCTTGGCGCTATGCTGCGTAAGTCTTTAGAAGTGGTCTCCATGCTGGTACTCATCTTCTGAACACTGTTCGATCATGATATCGAGGACTACAGCGTCGAATGCGCGTATTGAGGTATCAGCGAGAAAAAAGTCGACCGAGCAAACGTACATCTGCAGTGCGCCCTCGGTGAATTGAGCCACTATGCCTGAACCAAGGCTTCGAACGCACTCTTTATCTTCAGAGCTACGACTGAGCTCGAGAGCAAGCTCACAGCCAGTTGAGGGCACTTCGCAAGCCTGATACTGTCGATAACAGCACTGAGATGCCGATGCCGCCATGACAGCCTCGCCGTTCATATGTTCCACATAGCATCTTGCATCTTGGCGTCGGCACCACCTGCTCCAGTGTTCGCACCAGTTGATGGCACATCCTCCTCCTTCACTTCTGCATCGCCTTTGCCCTCGTCCTCACCGTCCTCATCCTCACTGTCCCAGTCATCAGAATTTTCACTATCCTCCTGATCGTAGCATTCATAGCGATCGCTATCATAGTATGCATCATCATAGCCATCGTACTCAACGTGATCTTCATCATAATCGTCATGAGAGTTGGCGATTCCAGCCCAAAGCTTCTGCAGCTCAGTGGAGTCCTTCTTGCCGTTGGCGCCGAGCCCGTATGTACGCTCGTGATAAGATGGCACACGAATGAGCATGGCGGCGCGAGAATAGTGGATTGCGATACCTGGCTCGTTGCCGTACTGGTGAACGCTCGTTAGCACCCTTCATAGGCGAAGAGAGGACAGGGGCGAGGAAGTGCGACTCACGGTCATGTAAGCCAACTGTGGCTCTTGCATCTGCTTGTCACGCGTCTCGCGATGCTTCTGAGCATCTTTGGTGCTCCTGCCGAGCGTCCAGTGATCATTAACCCAGGTCACCATGCCTGTTGAGACATCGTAGCCCCGACCTTCGTACTCGCCAAGGTTGCCGCTACCATTCATGCCTCCACGAAGTGACGAAACTTTACGTCCGCGAGAGGAGCCAGGCCATCTTCTCCATAGCCGCTGTGAGTAATCACGGGTACTACATCACAGCGAAGGCCAAGCTCAGATGCAGTTTCGTAGAGCGACATGTCGGCTCCCTTGAGTGAATCGGGAAGGAAGTTAACGTGCTTGTTGGTGTGAGCGTAGGAGTGGGTGAGCCACACAGCCAGGATGCGGCCACGGCGAAGGAAGCCTGGATTCTCCAGAGCAGTGGACAGGCTCTTGTAAAGAGGCAAGGTTGTGGCATCGAGGCCAGAAGCGGTACCTGCCAGATGACCCAGACCGCGAGTGACGTAAAGATCGTAGGTGAGAGTGAGACGATGACCTGCTTCAACTTCGAGGACCTCATGCTCACAGTCGCTGTAGAATGCTGCCCAGTTGAGGTCCTGAAATTCGGACCAGTCAAAGGTAACCTCGTTGCCAGCGTTGCGAACGACGAGCTCGCCACGAGACGACGAGGCTGCCAAGCTGGGACTCACTGCGAGGCGTGTCGACGTGCGCCTTGAACTTGCCGCTCGGAGCACTGTAGATGTTGAGCCTGTAGAGTTCGGCCTGTGAAGTATGCTCAGTGATGGCCAAGTCTCTCACAAGACAGCAGCGCCTACTCTCAAGCTCCGCTCGTGCTTGGACTGCTTGGTCTGGGGCAGGAGCAATTGAGTGACAATATCGATGATTCCAGTCTCGTATGGACAGAATGTTGTTGCGAATGAGCTACGATCCAGTTTGCCAGCCTTGCCGCCCTTGCGGTAGTCCTCGTCCATGACTTCTTCTCCACCACGACCGAATGAGGCAGGCTGGCACGCAGCAAGCAAGGCCTTGAACGCATCGGAGTTGGGACTATCAACTGGAAGTGTGAGTGTGACACCGTCTCCGCTTTTGCCAAAGCGGATATGAATGGGCTACACTGGAGCTGGACCAGGCTTGTCTCCGTTAGTTGCAACGTCAGTTTTGATAGTGGTATCTGCCTTGATTGGCAGGCTCCCGCCACAGGCGAAAGTGGCAGATCGAGCATGAGTGTTCAAAGACTGCTTGAGCTGCGCCAATAGCTGGTCCTGCTTCTCCTCGTCCTCTTCACGAAGCTTCTTCTTTTCTCCTTTGGCCTTCTGCCACTCCGCCTTTCGATCAGCTTTCGCTTTCTGCTTCTGAGCTTCCTTGACCGCCCGACGCTCCTCTCGAGACAGCTTCTGGGCTGGTGTCTGTGCTGCGATGTCTGCCATTGTGACGAATGTTGGTAGTGGTGATGATAGCTGTCAGATTTGGCGAAAGTGAGCTGGAGCAGAGTACTGTAAGGAGATAAGAGGTTCTGCTCAGCGGAAGTGCGTGTTTGTAGGTTGGCCCACCGTGCTTTGTTTGACTTCACCTGCCTAAGAGCTGCCATGTATACATCCCTGCACATCGCAAGCATTTGCAGGCAGCCGTCGGGTGGATGCATCTCCCTCGCGTCTTGAGCAACGCAACTCCTTTCGCCCAACGTCTGGTTCGCTGGCTGCCTATCTGATCGCATCGCCATGTCCGTCGCGATCCGATGGATCTCTGTATGATGCGCCAAGTGTTGAGCAACAAACGAGACTTCTTGTCCAATCAACCTAAGCTATGTCAACGTTGCTGGATAGGGCATCAGGGAAACGACTTCATTGTTGATCTCTTTGAGTCTCGCCGTGGAAGCAGTTTTGATAGTACGTCCCGACTTGTGTCCCTCATGATCTGCCATACTCTCTTCTCATACATCCTGTCTGGACATGCTGCATGCTTTGCCAACTTTTGCGCCTTCCCAAGTACCTCTTGACTGGCTCTAAGCATCAGACAATCTGCTAAGCCGTTCGGATCTGCAAATCTGCAGTCTCCCAATAGTCTCACCGCCTCATCGATGCTCCCCTCGAACATCTCCCCAAGGTTCTGGTATGCTGGTGTATCCTGTACAGTGGTTTGAGGGACTTCGTCTGCTCCTCCATCATCATTATCATCATCGTCACCACTTCCAACAACTTCTGCTCTCGCCATCCGCTCTCTTTCTTCTTGAGCTTGCTCACATGCGTATATATATGGAGCCAGAGCAGGAAATCTCTCTCTGAAGTCTATCGTGATCAAGCAGTCCAGATTGCGGTATTCCTTAAATTCCGTAACAATCTGCTGGCATGAACCCGACAGCGTATCCAGGGGCGCTCCACTCCACTCGGCATGTTCTATACTGACGAGACGTATATCCAGAAATCGGTAGTTCTTCTCAGCGTAGAAAGGAGTCGCGCGCATACCGTTGATGATACGAGCATTAGATCCCTGATATTCGTTGGGAGGTGGAGTGTAGCCGAGTTTCTGGACGTAGTGACTGCTGATTCTCTCTACCGAGAGCTCACCTTCTGTAAACACACGTTAGAGTCGATGTATAATCAGAAAACGTGTAGCTTCTTCACTACAGAGCTAGCTCTGACGCCGGAGATTCCATTTGAGCAGAGCAAGTAGCTCCTGAGTGGCATGGTCAGTTTGATGTCCGAGAGAACTTACGTTTGTCGTAGAGTACACCAGAGTGAATGCTGATCCCATAGCAATCATCAAGACAAATCTCCAAAGTACGCTCCGCTCCATCATCATTGATCACTCTCATCGACAAATATGCCTTGTCAAGGTGCAGCCAGAGGCGGAAGCGAAGTGGGCCATCTACGCCTCCGTGCGATTTCGCCTGGCTGAAGGTGACGAAACCCTCTTTCCGCGTGCAGACCAGTCTTTGCGGCATGACTCGAACTTGGTTGGGCGTCTCCTATCCAAGAATTGTTGAGTGTAGACGCGGAAGACGCGTTCAGCTGCTTTCTGCGATGCTGATCAACAATGGTTGCCAAGGCTACAGTCCGATGCACACTCATGTCGATACAAACACAGGATCTTTTAAGCAGACTACGGCACCGTGAAACACGATTCTGAATAGCCGCTGAGCTACTCTCAGTTGCCTTGTCTCTGCTCGCCTTCTTTGAGCGCGTCCGCCTGCGCGTGAAAAAATCTCGGGAGGTCCGTGCACGCTTCACTTCAACCTGCAGCTCAGATTGTTTGGTACATGTACAGATTTGAAACTCCACTCTGCATCGAATGAGAGGCCTCAAACCAGACTGCATTGCTGTCTTGGTTTAGTGGTATACGAGTGCGAGTACAGTAAGTAGGTCGACCTAGTCGCGACTGCTGGCTTGCGCGCGTATACCACGCTGGGAGTAGGTCGACCTAGTCGCGACCCCAGCAGAGCTCTCTTCGGAACAACCACATTCTTTTTCTTTTGTCTTTTCTTGACGATTCATTATCGACGCATTTCGCATTTCTGCTTTCCCCGTCTCGGAATTGAACTCGTTCAGCGCTTTAAACTTGGGTATCATACCATGCTGTTGAAGCCAAGAAGCACGCTCATCACTTTTCTCATGCAGCCTCGCCGCCGTTGTTCACTTGGACTTTCTCATCCTGCTCTCGCTTCTTATGCTCTGCTTCGCCAACACTCTTGACACCCTTTTTCCTTTGCCTCTCCTCGTACTCGGCCCTCCGGTCTATGATACGCTGCACGATATTCGCTGCATTGACGTCCTGGAAGTCATGTGCTGGTGTCTCGGTGAAGATCTTGAGTGCCTTCGCGTCCCGATAAGGATCGCCCTCCTTTTCGCTTGGCGGCATGAAAGCTGTAGGTCCGTGATAGACGGCATCTGGCCTCCTGCCGAAAGGCAGAGAGTGCAGGAACCCGGCGGACGGAGTGTAGGGCGCGCCAAAGACCACGCCATGTACGTATGCGCATTGTACAACGCAGAGGCCGCGCTCGAAAATGTTCATAATTGGGTAGTTGGCTCCACGATGTTGGTTGACAACCTCGTCATTATGCACACCAGCGATGATGTATGTGGGCGCATAATCAGATCCAGTCAAATCGATTCGTTGTTGCACGGCAGCCTCGGTGTACCACCCTCGTGCCCGTCCTTCTTCGTCTTCCAGCTTGCTCACTGTCTCCAGAAACGCAATGTGTCCGCTCGAAAAGAGGTCGAATCCTCCGTCCACATAGACTAGTCTCTGCCCAGGACGAGGTGGCATTCCCGCAACCAAAGATGTGAATCGCCCGCTGCCTGTGTTGCTCGTATCCGGCTTGAACCCGTAAACTACCACAAATGGATCTCTACCATTGGGAGCGGCAGCATATTCAATTATGCGTTTCTGCATCTCCTTGCCGTGCTGCCTCATCTCAGCCTCATTCCACTCCGGCTTGCCTTCCTTGCCCTCGACACAGTCGCTCAAGCTCTTGATGAAGTGCTCTGTCGTGCCGTCCAGCATTCTGCCAACCAGATCTGTGGTGCTGATCCCGGGTGTTCGCGGCACAATCTTCATCCTTCCGGCCTTCTTCACGAAGCGATAGCAGTCCTCTCCACTCGCATCCGACGTGATGTCGTCGCCATGTGTGACATACTTGCAGCCATAATGCGAGATCCATGGAATCGAAGTGACATAGGGAGCGTGAGGAATGCACATGGTGCTAAAACGACATGCATTGACAGCAGCAGTACGCTCAGCCAGGGACATGACAGTGGGGCCTTTATTGGCCAGGATGTCCTCATCGTTGTGCAGTCCTACCAAGAGTTCATCGCCAAAGCGCCTCGATTGGAGCATGACACCCGCATGGCCTGATCGCAGTGGTGATCAGCCATTTGCTCGAAGAGGAGGAGAAAGTGGTGGAAAGGGTACCATGATGGAAGAAGTCGAAGCAGCCGTCGATCCAGAGGCGGTCTTCCTTGATGGGGATGTCTTGCTGAGGGTCAATGGGCCAGTGGCCTGGATCGGGCACGATACACCCTGTCTCGGGGTCTGTTTGAGGCATCTTGTAGACAGTACACGCCGGTGGCCGTGTAGATATGGCGGGGTACTGTGTGGTGTCGAAAGATGCGGTCTGTTGGTTATCTATGGCGACGCCATGTGAGTGATATGACAGCAGCCTGCTCCTCCGCCGAGTCGCGTGTTGTTTCGGGAGTGAAGTGTAAAGAGAAATACAAGGAGTCAAAGTCCCCGGCACATGGAAGTGAGGTATCGACCTCCGGCTGTTGATCTGAATTGACTTGAATCCTGGTTTGCTGTCGTCACATGCCACCAACTTTCTCGAGTCAAGATTCAGCCACAACCATCACGAAGACATTGACCCAAATCACAGGTCGCAGAGGACAGATAGTCACAGCTGAGTACTACGAAGGTTGCAGCTATGCCGTCTGTTCTGTTGGTGGTATTTGTGGTGCAGCTGCTGCTGTCACTCATCAGCACCGTGGGCGCATCTGCAGTCAACGACCTGGCATGGTATCTGTTCAGTCTTCTGCCTACGCCGCAGTCCAAAGCGGCTCAGGAGAATCTCAAACTACGCAATGAAGTTGTTCGTCTCGAGCGACAAATGCGCGCCGTCTCAGCGCAGGATGAATTCGCGAAATGGGCCAAGATCCGCAGACAGCACGACAAGGCCAAGGACAAGTATGAGAAGGAAGGTGTGTGCCTGCTGTTTCCTTTCCCTTTCCGGACTACCGCTCGTGCTATAGCAGGTGCAATGTGTACTGACTGATTGTTTGTTTTTCTGTCGCAGCATCCGCCTCGCAATCCTTCAAATCAACCTTCATCTCCATCGTCTCGAAACTCCGCTGGTTGGGAACTCAAGGTGTCAACTTTTTGCTCAACACATACTACAGCAAGACGCCCATGTTCTGGCTACCTCAAGGCTGGGTGCCCTACTATGCTGAGTGGGTCTTGTCCTTTCCCAGAGCACCACTGGGTGGAGTGTCGGTCAATGTCTGGGCCATTGCGTGCGGGAGTGTCATTGCTATGGTCACGGAGCTCGCCGTGGCTGCGTGGGCATTGAAGGAGGGAAAGGTACAAGAGGGCAAGAACAAAGGCGAGAAGGTCAAGATGGAGGGCATGAAGATACCAGCCAGTACGCCGCTTGGGGCTGGTGCGAGCAAGAAAGAGCTGTGAAAGTCTATAACAAGGAATGCGCGCTGCTTGAAGAGCGTAGAGATACCCCATACACAGCATTGATTAAATCGACAGTGTTGCAGGCTGCGTACAGTGCCAGGTAGCTGGGTACGAGTCTTGCTAAACTTGTGCAGATGTGGTAGCAAGCAGACGCGAGTAGGAGCCCTTAGCCTACGATGTCGATTCATAGTATTGCTGGCTCTCTCTCTCTGTGCTATTACGATCGGTGGGTGAGTAACAGTGGTGCTTGATCACATGAAAGGGTTCGATTTACCGCTGTTTCGATGCTGATTGCTGCAGCTGCTGCTGGCCCCGTCTGTGCTCCCGAGCAGGGCCACGCTGGTAGTCACGGTGTGACACGTTCCGCTGAAATGCTGCCAGCTCTGCATGCACAGCTGCTTCACGATCCCCAGTTGTACGAACATTCAGAAAGACACGAGTGTCTGCGTTCCACTTCTGTCAACCTATCTGGGTATCTTGTATCATATCCATCTCTAGTCCCATCCATCATACTCTGTCGCTATAGTCCGACTACACCAAATGCTTATCTGTCTTGCGAGGGCCATCGCCAACACTCGTCAAAATCACTCTCGAAATGCCACTCTTTAGCTTATCCGCTGCCACCTCTGCACCTTCAGGAAGTTGTCCCGCCTTGATCTTCTCCCCACGTGCGCCCTCCCAGCCCGTCTTGTCTCCCACGATGCTCTTGAATGTGCCTGCCACGACATCTTCGTGCTCCGCGAGGTAGTAGACGACAGCATTGGGACCGGCGTCGAAAGTGTACGCGCAGTACTGCTTCACCTCTGGGTGGCTGGCGTTGATGTACTCGCATATCCGTACAGCGGCGCGACTGGTGTCGTTCATGTAGAAGATGGGAGGGTCGGTGTCGAGACATGTGGCGTGGAAGTTGTTGGAGTCCTTGGTGGTGAGTTTGGCGAAGCTCTCAAAGTCTCTGTTGTGGATGGCCTTTTCCATGGCCTTCATCCTCTTAGGTACGACTTCCTCTGCACGGTGCTGGAAGAGGGCTGAGCTGGCGACGGTCTGCTGCATGCCGGCTGTGGAGCTTACGTCCTTCTTCTCGGCGGATGCGACCAGGATGAGTGCACGCATGTCGGGCCAGTGCGAGGCGGGGGAGACTTCGTATGCTACGCTGTCACTTCCGTCGGGCTGTTCGCCTTTTTGCCATGCGACATATCCTCCCATCAAGCTACGGCATGCTGAGCCTGATCCTTGTCTGGCGATGCGAGAGAGGTCGGTGGGCGATGTTGGCAGCTCGTACAGGTTGGCAATGGCTCGGACAAGAGCAGCAAAGCCGGCGGCGGAAGAGGCCAGACCAGCAGCAGTGGGGAAGTTGTTCTCGCTGACAATCTTGAGCTTCAGCTCGGACAGCTTTGGCAGTGATGAGTCGGCGTCCTCGAGCTCTTTTCGCAGGGATCGTAGTTCGCGGAGACATGCTTGCGTCCTTGCACCAGAGATGTCCTGGTTGGCGTTGTTCAGGGTGAGCGAGTCTTCGGCCAGAGAGGGGCTGCACGATGCGGTCGTGTGTGTGCGGAGGTCATCTTGGGACAGCGTCACGGAGATGGAGCCATTGGTGGGCAGGTTCAGCTGAGACAAGTCAGATATCTAGCCATAGACGAGGGGAATGTACTCTACACACCTTGGTGTCTCGCTTTCCCCAATATCTGCACGGCACAAGAAGGTTACAAGTCAGCCAGCCGTTGTGTTTCATCTGGTCGGAGCATGTTGCTGTTGAATGCTATTGGTCGTGCTTTCTTACTTGATGATGGCAATGTTCACCGGCGCAAAGGTCGATGCTCTGTGCACGCCGTCGTCGCTGGCCATGATTTCGGTGGTTTGTCTTTCCTTTGTGTGCTTTTGGTGGAAGCACTTGTTGACACTTCGTCGGAAATGGTACGAGCGGGCAGGCAGGATTAGTTAAGCTGCTTTCGTGATGACCTAATACCGAGGCCCATACGTCCTACCGAGACATGAAGATTTCTCAATGATTCAATGATAGTTTGCATTACATCTACGCCTAATACTCTCTATGCACTCTCTATATACTCGCTACTATACCTCCTACTACTAGAGACTACGAACTATACTATACGTAGATTACTAAGTACCTTAAGGCTAGAGTATCTAAAGTAACTATTTAAAAAGACCTCCGAGACGTCTACTATATCGATATAACTACGAGAACAATTAGACGATTAATAGTAATATAGAGTATCTAGAGCGCTAGGAAGAATAATAGATATATATAGTATATACTAAATAATCTATAAGTATTAGAATAGTAGATTACCTTTATATTCTACGACTTATAGCTCTCGGACGAGGTAGCTATAGAGCTCCTAAAGATTAATAGCTATAATATTACTAAGAAACAGTATAGTAAGATAAGAAGATATATAAAGCTTATAAAAAGGAAGTATAGAGAGGAATATACTACTATAGAAGCTAAGATTAAGACTATACTTACTATTAAGCTTAATAAAGCTATAGTTAAGACGTATAGTAGGAGAAACCTATATACGTATCTATAGAGCAAGTATAATATTATTAGATAGTAGAGTACTCGCTACTAGCGTATACTAACTCGTAGCTAATACTCGTAGTAACCGAATTTATAACGTAGTAAAGCGACTTAATCCTAAGGGTATTCGACGCTAGATAGAGCGTATACGCGAGTATTATAGAGCTATTATTATACCTAGACCTAGCTTCGTAACCTTAATAGATATATACTATAAATTCGAGTTCTATAGTATATAGATCTATACTAGAATCGATATCTATTCGCGCTATATTAAGTAGATTTACTATAGTATTACTAGACAGACTACTATATTAGTACTAGCTTAATATCTTATAATACTACGCTATAGTAATATAGCGCCTTAAATTATTCGCTCCGACTATAGTATAGAAATAATACTCGCTATAGATACTTATTATAAGGTTCGATAAACGATCTATAATATAGAGAATAAGTAGATCGTACGTAAGGGTAGAGAGCTATTACTACTACTAGAATTTAACTAGTATTTCAAGTATAGAATAAGTAAGATAAACTAGCGTATTAAGGCGTAGTAGAACTAATAAGCGCCTATCCTATTACTATAGAGATCCTATTTCTACGAGATATATAGAGCGTTACTCTATTAAGAAGATTCGCTCGTAGATAGGATTACCTTCTTAGCGATCTATATACTAATAATATATACTATAGTTATAGAGTTTATATATATATAGAACAATTATAGTATACGTAATTAACGTAAGAAACGACTATATTCTATTCTAGGTATTCTATATATATTACGCTATTATCCTATACTAAGTAGCTATATTTACTAATCTATATTACTACCTAATAAGGTACTAGATAATATAGAGTAGGAACTCGTAGGATTTAGTTCGTACTCGATAGTACTCGCTACTATAACTTACTAACTAAATAGTAGATCTTAAAGCCTATCTACCTAAAGAGACTCTTTAATAGTATATATCTACTTTATATAAATATAACGTCTTTTTACCTATCGATAGTAGTACGTATAACGACGATAGTAAGCGCCTTTATAAGTTTACTTATAAACGCTTACGCTCTCTTATCTATAAATATATTATATCTAAATAATAGCTAATACTATACGAGCTTAAAAAGCTACTAGTAGTACGCTAATAGATCTCTTTATAATAGATATAAGATATATTTAACGCGTCTAATAGCTAGCTAATTACTAACGATAATACTAGAGTAATAGAGTTTATAACCGATCTATCTCTAGTAAATAGTATAGATTAGCGTAGTAAATTTAGTTATATACCCTACTCTACGAGTTAGCGTACGAGGCTTAGCGAGTATATACTTTCGATATTATATTATCCTTTCTTACTCTTCTCTTCTCTATAACGTTATCCTATATATACTATATCTTTTACTATAATTATAGCTAATATTAAGGTACTACTCTAGGATCTATACTATCTATAGATAGGCAAATAATATAGTACTAGTATATTTAAAGGCTACGCTTTCTATAGTACCTACTATATAAGGAACCCTAATCCGCTAACTAAGTAGTTTATCTACGAGACTATAGCTATACCGATAGTATCTACGAGTCGCTCTACGAGTATCGTTCTTATAGCTCCTATAGCTCCTACCTATTAGTCGTTTAGTTTAATTCTATAGTATACTAACGCTATATATAATATTACGAACTAGAGGTATAGACTAAGGCCTACTCCTAATACTAGATCGATACCTCTATTATAACGACTATTATCTATATCTCTACTATAGCTAGAAGCTATTAAATAACGTACTCTAACGCTAGTTATTACCTTTAACTATATCTATAAAGTATAGACGTAATACGTTATATTCTAATAAACTAAGACGAAGAATATATAGAAGTATAGTAAGCTATAATACTACTAGAGTATTAGTAACGTCTTTATAAATACTATATTCGATATATAGCGTAGCGATCGGTTAGATAACTTCGTCCTCTATCGTTTTAGTATAGATAATCTATCTTATTATCTAATCTAGGAACTAGACGATTATAAAGAATATATATTCTTTATATAGTTTAATAAATTATAGGTTCTATAGAGGATCTCTAATACTACTATTAAGAGGCCTAAGAAACAAGGTATTAGAATAGTTATAGAGGTATTTAAGTAGCTAAAAGCGAAGATAGTAGATACTTAAATATACCTTATTAAGCTTCTTATCTATAAAGAGACGCTAATACTATAACTAAAGCTACCGAAGTAGGTAAAGAATAAGTAAAAGAATCGAGAGAGTACTATTATAAGTAAAGTAGTAAGTACTTTATTAGCTATCTTTAAGAGTATTAAATAGGATAATAAGCCTACTATTAAGTAAGAAAAGCCTATATAGTAGGTATATATATCTAACTATTATACTATACCTAAAATAATAGATTTATTATACGACGAGTCCTCTACGAGTATAGCTAAACGTAGAGAGTCTAATTTATAGTAGACCTCGTAGGCTCTTAAGTAGATTAAATAATAGGATACTATTTATACGTCTACCGAGCTTACTAAGCCTACTAAGCCTATATAATAGTAATAATATAATAAATAGACTACTATAGAGCTAGCGTAACTAATACTGTCTAAATAGCTAGTCTAATAAGTAGTAAAGCTATTACTAAAGCGATAGAAGAAGCTATAGGTAGAGTATACTAGTAGAGTAACGAGGAGTAGTAGTAAATAGTACTCGCTATAGACTCGTAGAGTAAATACTAGTTAAATTATAGCCTAAAGAAGATAGGATTAAAGGAATTAGTATACTAGGATAGGATAAGAGTAGATATTAGTTTTTATACTCGTAGTAACTCGTAGTTCGATTACTTATAAACTCGCTATATTAACTAGACTATAATAGGCTTAGGAATGTCCTCCTTTAGCTATATAGCCTTTTATAGACTCTATACGTTACGAGCCTTACTATTAGCCTCTACCTTAAGCTAGTTAATCTAGCTATTTATCGTTTCTATAGTACTATCTATCCTATTAAGCCTATCCTCTAATACCTTTATATAGATACGGAGCTTCTCTAACTCGCTAGACTCGCTACTAGACTCGCTATTTTTATTATTACTAACTATTTTACTAGCCTAATAACTAGACTTAGCTATACGTATATAGTACGTATAAGGTAGCCCTCCTACTACCGTCTTATACTCCTTTTTAAGACTTAGACGCTTATACTATAAGTATAGTATAATAGTAGTAACGCTCTTAGCTATCTCTATAATATAGCTAGCCTTATTAAACTTATATAGACTATTCTTTATAACTTTTCTTTTTATACTATCTCTACCTTCTACTTTATTTAGCTACTTCTACTATATCGCTAGCGCGTAAAACTAATAGTTAGAGGCGTCTAGTATAATAGAGTAGCGTAAGCGGTTAGAGGAGTTTAAGGAATTCTATAGCCTATTTTATACTACGAGTTAGTAGCGAGTATATAAAGAGTACGAAAATTGCCTACCTAGCGTTCTTATTTTTATTAATATCTATCTCCTTAATTAGTACGTAACTTACTTATATAGTCGTAGCCTACGTAGAGCCTATACTAGTAGTATTAAGTATACTATTAAGTATTAGCTAAGCTAAAAGCGTCGTAGAATACGCGTAATAACTTACTTAAGGCGATTAATATTACGAGTACTATATAAGGCCTCGTTGTTACCTATAATTATAGTAGTACTAGTATACGTTAGTTATAGTAATAGCGGCGGTAAGCTAGATATTAGTATTAAGTGAGTCCTATTGTTATCAGCGCGACAATAGGAATGACATGGACGCATGCGGAATCACTGTGAGGACAATAGTGAGGTTTAACAATGAGAAGTCGTTATGTCTCGGTGGGACGTATGGAGCTCGGTCACCTAATCGAGAAATGTTTCTAGCATGTGAAAGATGCTGACCTTCTTGTCTTCCTGCCTTCTCTCTTCTCTTGGTATCAGCTCTTGATCATCCATCGTCTTTCATCTCAGCATGCGATCGGAAAGCGATGACCCCGAGGCCAAGTGTCCCGTCGACCCTCGCACTCGTGAAGCCTGGCTGCAAGCTGCCCAAGCCAACAACAAGCAGCAGCAGCAGCCAGAATCGCCCGCGTCGATTCTCACGCCACCACCACCAGCAGCTGCTACAACTCCTCTCCCTCCCGCCGCCCGCTTCTCCCTCGACACCTTCTCATGGCAGTCGCAACCTGCAGCTCCTGCGGAAACATCGATCAAACGCCCAAAGATCCGCTCGCTCTCCACCGACCGCGAGATCTCATCCATCCCACGCGCCATCAGCGATCCTTCATCCATCAATGCTGCCGAGAAAGCTGCTCTACCAACCAACAATGAAGTGGAAACCGGCCATGACAAGGACAGCGGCAACTGGATCTACCCGTCACAGTCTCAATTCTTCGAAGCCATGAAGCGCAAAGGTCACGAAGCCAACCCGTCAGACATGTCCTCCATCGTGCCCATTCACAACGCTGTCAACGAGCGTGCATGGAATCAGATCAAAGATTGGGAAAAGCCATACAACCCTGAGCCGAAGCTGGTGTCTTTCGCGGGAGACAGCAAGAAGCTAACCCCCAAAGCATACTGGAACATGTGGATTATGGGCTACAGTCAGCCCTTCGATCGACATGACTGGGTCGTGGAGAGGGACGGCAAGAAGATTGATTACGTGATTGATTTCTACAAGGGCAACGACGGAGGCATGGCGGTGCCATTGAGCTTCTTTCTGGATGTGAGGCCCAAGGTGAATAGCTGGGAAGGCATCAGGATGCGTATCGCGAAGACATTTGGGTGGACTTGAGCGGAGATGATCCTTGAAATCACACGAAAGAAATCACAGTGGAGCGAGCATGCGCAATTCTCCACAACTCTCATGAGCTTCGGATATAGTCCGAGGCTATTCTGTCCAGGTCAAATGGATGATTCTGCTTGGTCGTACTGAAATTGCCGGCCAATGACCCGACCGCTATCGTCAGCAGTCTCAACAGCGAAGAGATGCTGCCCTGGACTCCCAAGCGAAACTATCTGGAAGTTGTCGCGGCGCCGTTATGCCACGGCAGAAACGTCGGAGCTCGAATCATGCACAGGAAATGTATGAGTTGCCAACAAGATCTTGTGCCCAGCTGGACTTCGTTGATCTCCCAGAGCTCGTCTACTTGCCCCGTCGACATGGCTATCAGGCTCACACTGGACAGTCGCGACATGTGCATGCGAGGTATGGCTCTCACAGGACACAGCAGGAACTATTCCCCGTTCTCGTCCACCGAGCACGACAGTCTACAAACCGCCAGGCGCCCGAACTGCTACCGCGGCCTATCGAATCGCCAGGGGTCTCTCTCGGACGCTGCCACTACATCTATCATGGCTACAGCAAGACGCAACACAAATAATGCTCCGACGCCCCTGTGCACATCCCGTTGCAGCTGCTGATGGGATGCCTCAGGCCGCACTTATTCGTCACGTCACCAAGCCGACTTGGTTGAGTCGTGCAGCCTTATCACCATACGAGGTAGCTTCAATATCCGACCCTATGTACATCATATCCAATCACCTACCTACCTACCTATTCTCATCCTGCAAGCTAACATTATGCAACCCTCATCCAACGAACACCAACCCCTCCCCTCCTCCCCTCTCGCTTCCTCTTCATTCCCCATCCACCGCTTCATCCGCGGCACCGGCCTCCTCACCGGCCTCCACTCCTCCCCAGATATCAAACTCATCCTCCTCTCCCGCTTCATCCGCAATTTCGCCTTCGGCCTCGTCTCGCTGCTCCTCGCGGCCTACCTCTCCGCTCTCGGCCACTCGGAAACACGCATCGGACTCTTCTCCTTTCTGACTCTTCTCGGTGATCTGATGATTGTCATGGTTTTGACCCAGATCGCTGATGTCGTGGGGAGGAAGAATGTGCTAATGTTGGGAGCCGGGAGTATGGCTGTTAGTGGAGTGGTGTTTGCGATTGTTCCTCCTGGCATGGAAGGGGGAGGGAGTTATTGGATGTTGTTGGCGGCGGCGGTGGTGGTGGGGGTTGGTTAGTCCTAGGGGAGTTCAACTTTTTTTTTCTTTCTTTCCTTCCTTCCTCCCTCTGCCCTCTGTCTCTTCTATTTGGTTGCTTTCGGCTTTTCTTGTTTTTGAATCCCTCCCGTCGGTATCAGAAGGTAATGATTTTAAAAGCTTTTTGCACTACAGCGCAACGGAAGTCGGCCCTAGAAACCATCGAAGAATCCACTCTCTTCACTCTCCTCTCTCCGACCCCAGATCATCTCATCGACATCTTATCCTGGTACGGCACAGCAGAATTCTCGTCCATTGCCGTCGGTCTGGCTACAAGTGGCGGGATCATGGATTTTCTGGTGGAGAAGCGAGGCTGGAAATTTGTGAGTGCGTGTCGGGTTGTGTTTGGGATTTATGCTGTGGTTGGAGTGCTGAAGGGCGTGCTAGCGGCGGGGTTGAGTGGGAGGGTGGACGTTTGGGGTGAGAGTAGTGGGTCGGTGGAGGGAGAGGGTGGTGTGGATGGAGGGGTGAGGGACGGGGTTGTTGAACAGACCGTGGGCGAGGGCGAAGCTGGAGAAGGTGTGCAAGGAGAAGATGCAGAGAGAAAAGTTCTGTTACCGTCGAATGTACCCCAGGCTCGCTGACAACACTCCTCCTCCGTCATCTTCGACATCAACGAGGAAAGCAGCCCGCTCCACCTTCCGCCAAACCCTCGCCCAAGGCCTGTTAAGCTCCGTCTTCACCCTCACCCACGCCGAACGCATCCTTCTTCTCAAACTCTACGCTCTCATGGGAACCGACGCCAGCGCGGTGGGAATGTCATCAATGTGAGCTTTTCTGTTTCTCTCGCTCCCCACACCCCTTTCCGACCACTAACATTACTGAGTTTCCTTTCCCACGGCCATCACTAAACCTCTTCTTTTTCAGACCATGGCAAACATACTTCGGCCGTACAACCTTCTCCCTTTCCGACGGACCGCTGGGCCTGATTTTCTTTCTTCTCGAACATCCTCGGTGCATGCGGAACGGTTTCTTCGAATGCGTTGGCGAGGCGGATGGGGAATCTTGTCGTACATATTTCCCCTTACGCTCATTCCTCCCTCTTCCAACCCTTCCCTATCAACACACTGACCCCCTTGCAGACCGTAGCAGTAACCTACATCCCTGCCGCGATCCTCATATCGCTCTACGGCATCGTACCCCACCATCCACAACATCTCCCCTTCTTCGTACCCATCATCCTCCTCCAAGCCTTTTTCGAACCGATTTACATCGCTCCTCGCAACGCGTTCATCGGCAGGATCATCAACAAACAAAAGCGCACAGCGATTTTCGGCGTGATCAACATGGTCAAGATTGTGAGTAACGCGACAGGCTCGTTTTTCACTGGTCTCTGCGCGGATAGAAACTTGTTTTGGGTGGCGTTTGTGGTGGCGGGGGGTTTGAAGGTGGTGTATGTGGTTGCGTTGTTGTGGACGTTTTTGGGAGAAGATCGGAGGTTGGAGGGGGAGGTGAGGCGGCTAAGGGAGGGCGGGGAGGAAGAGCGGGGGCAAGAAGAGCAGCATTAATAAAGGAGAATGGTAGGTGAGGGTGCTGGGGAGGTTAATTGATAGATACTGAAATATGCCAAAGTCCTTGTGAGGTCAGTCGGCGTAGATTGATTGATTCTGGGCCCGCCTCTCTAAAGCAGATATGTGGTTGGCTGCCATATCATTGCCACGGAGATGCGGCTTGTTGATCCGGTAATTCATAATTAATAGTGGACGAGTGTGCCAGCTTGGCTGTGGTGTTGTTGGTTCTGGAGAGGCCAGACCATCTTAATCTGCTCAAATTCGCCAACTTTTGCGAGGAACGCACGCTCTGTTCGGCCAGAGACAGCGCGGAGATAAATCGACGAACATCTTGACAGCCAACGCGAAGCCTCAAATGCAGCTTCTCCAATGGAAAAGTGTCATGCGCTTGCGTGTCTATCACTCGGTGACTTTGACTCGATTTCACGAGATCAAGGGTGCTTGATTTGGTACCGGTCAGCGGTATGTCCGCAGTGCATCATGTATATCAGCTCGATTCTCCTGGTCGTAGAGCTTGTTATGCTGCTTTGTTGTGACATCTTCGAGACTTCGTCACTTCCTGACGCTGTGTTCTCGCCGCATGTCGCGGCCCGGCCGCCGATGCATTTCAGGAACGACGGAGTGAAATTTCTGAAACGTTGCTGTACACAGCAGACGAAGTCTTCCGAGCCAGCATTCGGCAGTAGAAGGAGGTGAAGCGTGCTAGGTTTCTTGAACGCATACTCGACGTTGGAAACAGAGTTTGACGGTCTCAAGATGGTTTCGGACGGTACGCATGATACCTTTGGCCGCCTTCGAGCTCAGAAGTGGGCTGTTCAGGTTCAGATCCAGCAAGCTCGAAGACCAGTCGCTTGGTGTCGGTTTCATCGGTCACGAAGATGCTCGGTCCAGTCAGATGTGCGGGTAGCATCGGCTTCGGCTCGGGGATAGAAGCTGTGTTCCACCGTGAGGAAGTGGATGGCCTTGACTCTGTAGCAGATTGTTAGTTGATGACTCTCACGCGAATACATAGGTAGATCTTACCAGGGACATCCTTTCCATGCGCCACCAAGCTTACAACAGACCCTTGGTAGGACTTTGAGTGGTGCATTTCCCTATCAACTCTGGATTTTCGAGGTCGACGTAGCAGCCAGATAATGCCAAACGCTAACAGGGCGATGACGGCCAAGCCTCCTACTACGCCTCCAGCGATGGCACCGGCGTTGACAGATGATGATGATGATGTTGAAGTTGCTGCAGCAGTCGTGCTCGACACTTGAGGAGCGCTGCTGGAAGTTGATGATGAAATTGAAGATGACGCTGTCGAAGTAGCGATTGTTGTGGCCGTTGATGGAGTAGAAGTAAGGGACGCCGTAGTTCCGGCAGGCGTGGATGCTGAGCTTGCGATGTCTGTACTCGTTACGATCGAACTTGTGCTGGGAGTCGGCTCCGGCGCGGCAGTCTCCAATGTTTGCGTCTTCCGTTGCACGCGCGTGGGCGATATCGTCGAAATATCTTGTGTCTGCTCAGGCGTTGGATCAATCAAGCTGGAGAAGAACCCTCCGACCGGACCCAGCAGGTCATCTGCCATCGCGATAGCAGTGTATGCGACAATTGTCGTTGTTGCGAAACAGGAACGCGCATCTCACGAGATGCGGGAGGTCTCTTGGTGATGTCGAAGTGTTCTGCCCCTCGTGTTGTGAGCTATGCCAAATGCAACTTGCCGTGGCTTGAGGATAATTTCAGTAGTTCTAACTTTCGTGACATGTCGATCACCTAGACATTCGCATTGCGCAAGTCAATTGGCCGGATATCTCCACAGCCGACACTTGGACTCGACGATCTGCTGGTGTTTGCGCGACTTCAGCATTGCCTTCATATTTTTAGGACGAATGCAAGCGCCCCTAGGTTTCGCGTTCTTGCCTGGACAATTACGATGAGTGGGCAGGATGTTTCACACTCGTGTATCAGGCGATCTGAAGACAAATCTTGGAATCGATGCAATTGGATCACTCCAATGTCCGCTGAGACGCGCGAAACACTTCTTCGTGGGCGATGTGTAGGCGCTGAGGGTCTTGGAAGACGGGAGGAAAGGAGGAGTGAGGTCGACATCCAATGAAATGGAGACAAGAAGACCACGCGCATACACCAAGTTACATTGATAGTCCACAAGCATATCCACAGCCTGACCACATCTGCTTCTCTGCCGCTTCTGAGACCAGTTTCCTGCTCGAAGAAAGAGCGCTGTTGAGGCATGGAAACTCAGCTCGTTGGCTGTGCCTCTCACTCCTGTCCATGCAGCTGCCGATCATTGTCTTCATCAGACTATAACGCGCTGACAGGCATTGCGGCATCGAGAGACATGTTTGTTACTCATAGATATCTCATTGATCATCGCTATAAACACATTATCAGGTTCGCGGATGCTGTCTGGACGCAGACTGCCTTTCGTCTGCTCCAGATCGCATCATACATGTCTGCTACACCCTCGGAACGCAGCAATTCGCAAGAATCGACGCTTGCTCGACCTCCCACATGCCATAATGCATAAACAGACACTCGATTCGTGGCCGCTCTATGCTCCCGCAGCTCCACTACTCTGTACATAAAAAAATTAGTTATGGAAATGTTAGCCAACCATTGATGCCAGGAGACCTCCGGACCCTATCACATCGACCACCAATACAACAGTGCTGATCGCCCATGCCCCTAATGACGGAGCGCGAGCAGGATCGTTGCTTCCTCTCCGCAGAACGTTCATAAATCCAAGAAGCACAAAAACCAAGCTGCAAACCATAGAAAATAGCACGCCAACATGCACTTCCCGGATGTACTTGTGTCGTCCGGTTGTGCGCAGTATATAGGCCATGACAAGCATGGCAAGAGATGCCGCAAAGCAGATTGCACTGAATTGTGGCAAGGATGAAGTGGTCTGGTCCCTTCGAAGGCTGGCTGAGGCGATACTTCCAGGTCGCGCAAACGTGCCGAATCCTGGTGCGGGCTTGAAATGGTTGCGATCGGTAGCGGCGTCCGACTCCTCGTCTGAAGACTCTTCATCATCGATGGGAGGTGAGTTGGGGTCACCAAGGAGGCCTTCCTCTTCTGGCTTCTTCTTCCGCCTGAAGACATCTGCAACTCTCTCGAAAAAGCGATCAAAGGGATTCGTCTCAGTCGGATCAACGTAGATGTAATAAGCATCCCCATCACCGTCCTCGGGATGGTCGTATTCACTCCAGTATTTTTGCGTGGGTGTCCCAGCCTCGGGGTACTTTCTTCGCTTCTTCTTGCCAAACGACTTCAAGGGCGGTGTCTCAAGCTGGCTGACGAAGTCATTGGATGTCTCGACTGCTGTAGCACTATCGAGCGTGCCGGCTGATGAGCCCGTGCCGCCGGATGGAGTTCCAGACGCGCTCAAATCGCCATGCCTGCTTGGCCGTTTTCGCATGGCTAGTGGTGGCAATTTGCGGATGTCCTGCGATAGAGTTGGTAGCCAAGATGGGGCGGTCATGTTGTTCGGCTGGTAGGTCTGCCATATTGAGTGGTATTCTAGCGAGAACCCTCGTACGCGTTCGACCAAATAGCTCTTGTCCAGTGCCGCCAATAGCTCCGACTTGGGCTTTCCCTCCTGTCTGACCAGCAGCAATGCGAAAGGAAATGTAGCCCTAGTTCGATCTTGCTTCAACTCACCGCCCTTCTCGATAGTGATACCGCTGTCAAGCGTGGCGAGCACAAGGCCATCCGGGTTGTCGTCAAGCCCAAGCAAGCGCGTACGAGAACAAGAGTAGTGAAATAGTGGCTTCGTGTTATCCTTCAGCATCTCACTTCGCAGCTCTTCCACCCTTTCTGTAGTGTCTGCTTCTTCCCTTTGCGATGAGAATTCGGCCTTGGAGTCGAAGAAGTCGTGAATATGTTTTTTCTTGAGGTATGCACTTTTCGTTCTCCCAGACTTGGATCGAAGGCATGCTAGAGCATCCTCGTCCACTGTCCATCTCACTGCTGCCTTTGCTCGCTGAGGAAAGCTGCCAGGTTGGTGCTCCCGGCCGTCTACTGTGATGCCACTCTGCTCTTTCGCGAATCGTTCGAGGTCGTCGGCCACGAGCATATGGCAATCGGCAATGTCAGGCACGGCGCCCGGAAAGGATGGTGTTGGCGGCTGCGATGAGATTGGCGTGGCCACCGAGTTTTGCCGGCTCCTAGACAAGTAGTATCTGGAATGCTGCAGAAGAAGCATTTGTAGCTCGACAATGTTCTCAGGATGAACGAAATAGCTCGCAAAAGTCCCGCCTTGCCCGAGAGGCACGGTAGAGAAACTGGTGTCGAAAGATACCTTCGACCCACTCTCCACAGCATCCTGGAGTTGCTTGATTGTTGAAGATCTCGCCTCTGGCACCTGCACCTCCGGTCTCCTTGCCCCAGCGGACTGCTGAACCTGGCTGTCGTATAGAGTCCGTATACTCTGCCGCGTGGTGGAGTATTCGTCAAGCAGGTGACCGAGATCGAGCTTGGTGAAGCTCTTTGGATCATCCAGGACCTCCTCCCTGAAGCAGTCCTCCAACTCCACAGAGCCAGTCCATTTCTTGTACTTCTTTAGTAACTTGCGAAATGCTGTTCTCTGCGTAGCGATGAACCTGGCCAGCGACTTGATTTCCTCCCCAGCCTTCACCACATCGTTCTCCAAACGTCCATACCTCTCGAGTCGGCTGACGGGCACACGGTGGTCGGCGGCTGGCGCTTGTCGCGAAGCTAGAGCTCGTAGCTGCTTCTTTGAGTGTTCTACACGGATGTAAGTATGGGCAGGCCAGGCGTGAAGCAAGAGGAAGGCGAGGATCGCGTGTGCGACCACATCGGACATAAGCGGTCTTAAGTGCTGCACGATGAGATCGAGGCATTTGCAAGGAGATTGTGCAGACTTCCGTCACAGAATGTCAAATATCAGCTGAAACAGGGCAATCAACTCACCTAGACGCCGCTGGATTTCTCCTGCTTTGCTCTTGACAAAGAGGTCAATTCGCTGGTGCTGGTCCTGAAGAATGTGGAATAGAGCATTCTCAAACTCAACCAACTTGTCCTCCCCACGCCCTGGCACAGAGACAGTCTTCCCTTTGCCCGGCGTGGTATTCTCCTTGATAAAGTGCTTGATGTCGTCGTAATCTATGTTGTCTGCAGACGCGCTGTTAGCCGACGGCAAGGTGCAGGTCCATGCCACAAGTCCCAACAAAGCCATTGGAGAAGATGGGAGGCAACTCACGATGAGCCCATGCAGGAATAGAACGCTGCCGGAGCGTCTCTCCATACTTCATTGTGTGTCTGCCTGCGGAAGTGCTGGAGTGAGGCTAGATGTGGTCCAGGTTGTCGAGGTGAGAGCAAGAGTGTTGTTATCGCAATGACATCGCTAGCGTCATCTGGCTCACAAAGGGAAACAGTGGTATAACAGCGTAAAAGTCGGTGGAAGAGCGGGCATGTATCTTTCTCGAAGTTTACAACGCAATTGGTGCCGCGCGAAAACTCTCAAGGGAACATCCAGAGAGCATGAGCTAGTTGTGACCAGGATTGCCTTCCCACAATAATTCTTTGAGCCGAAAGTAGTTGAACTCCACCAGCCAGTAGCAAAAGACAAATGCGATTGATAAAACTAGTGCCCGCCCTGGCACAGCAGAGGCAAAGGACAGCGATCGCGCGATTAGGAAGTGAAGCACACGACACCACGTCTTTGTACACTGGGCATTGGAAGGGTTGTCAAACAGTCTCAGCTCCAACGTTGCGTCGTATAAGACATTGTACCAGTTCTTGCGAATAGCACGCTTGTTGGCGCGGAGAAAGCGCCGTTGTACTTTGACTTTGTTGTCTGGGGTTCCATCCCAGACAGACATTTCTCATCAATCTCTTTGATCCGATCGAACGCAAACCTGCCTGCCTTCGCTCTGTTTCCTCTTCTGCAAGCCAACCGGTATCACACGCCGAGGCGCAAACGCCGCCGACGGCAGAACCTGTCTACTCTCCAGCAAACTTGGCCACCAGCCACAGAGAAGAACTCTAAAAATTTGGCCGGGCCTCCACCCGGATGTGCCATGCTTGGAGGTGCATAGATCAGATAACGTCAGAGCGTGGCTACATACTCCATCATTTCACGCAATGCTGGCCCACTGAGGAACAGATAAAGGGACTGCTGCCATCTCCACACAAAGGTTCAGGTAGCCCCGCTACATTCATCACGTCGAAGAAGATGTGCCAGCAAGGGCGAGCATTTGCAGGACAATTGTGACCAAGAGGAGTGGCCTAGACCTGCCACGAGGATGATGGCTTAGCTACCAGGATGCCAGCAACGTTGCCCCCGATCTCTCATCTGCGCTTTACTGTGAGATGCCCACAATCTGCATGCGTGCGCTGTTGGTCGTTACAGCTAGTTAGGATTCTGCTGGTTAAAATCTACGAGCAGAGTGTCACAGCCTCATGCTGATTCGCTAGTCTGAAGATCGTATATTTGCTCCACCAGACTATCCATTGCCAGCGTCCTCACACATTTCGGTACTTGCGACATCGCTTGCAGCTAATCACACAGCCTATTGACCACTATCTGAGCACTACTATCGAGAGCGTTGCATGCCGTTAATCACTGGTGGTGGTAGTCTCCGATACACATTCTGGCGCTAACTTAATGCATCTACTTTCCGGCTTCGAGACGAGCTCGCCAGCCTGCTGACTACTGCAGCCTAAGGGCTCAAATAGCTAGGTCACACATCACGCCTCGGCCGGTTTATCCACAGCTGGACCTGCTATAGTAATCGCTAACCGCATACGATCGGCACTACCTGCCAGCAAGCACTTCCGACCATAAGGTGCAGCCAACAAGAACTTTGCAATGCAACAAGTCCACAGTGATCGTACATGCTTGTGCAAGCTTTTCTTTGAACTCTGCGTGTGGGGGCATGGAGAGGGTCTGGACTTCCGCTGTCGAGCTTTTAGGCAAAGGTATCGTGTAAGACAGAAACGCGAGGCTTTTGCAACATAGATTGAGCGCCCGATCTTTATGAGATCCTGCTAGAAGTGAATCCATCGAACGACACTGCTATAAAACAGCATCATGTCAGGTCCGCGAGGCATTTGCAATGCGAAAGTAACTCGCTTAGGAGCATGAGTGTGTGCATCTTCACAAGTGCAAAGTAGCAAAATCTGGAAGCGAGATAAGAGACTGATAGGCGTTCTGCCACGCGGAAAACGCAACGTCAGTTTCCGGTCGCAGATCTTCATGTGCTATTAACACCGTCGACGGCCTCGATTGTCAAAGTGGTGAGGCAATGCCGTTGAGTAGATGATCACCATGGCAGAATCGGCTGCGATGTCACCTGCCTTCTTCGTCTTCCGGATCGACATTCTACATCATACAGGACAGGCTGTTGCACGAGTTGTGGTGTAGTACTGCTTCACGCACTTTCGAAGATGGCGACTGATGTGGTTGCGTGACAGCTGTGCCCTCTACCGATGTGGAGATGTATGCGGGACGTTGACACGACGAGTAACGGCATAGCGGTCGCGAGCCAGCGGCCACAGCAGCACTGTTTCATCGGTCTCTCTACAGCCCGAACCAATTAAGTCCTGGGCCTAACATTCTCGCTGAGACTGTTCGGTACCTCTGAGCGTCAGCGTTGCCGTGTCGTGTGCTGTGTTGCCTCATGCAGGTATATGTACAACGATCGATAGATCTGTTTCAGTGGCCGCTCGTGTGCTCAATTTCCCGGATTGTCTACCGCGACTGATGGGCATCTCTCAGCCGTTCATGGATTTTGTCAACGCCGCCTCTGACTATGTGGACTGAGACTTCGCTCCCGTGGTGTTTCACGAGGCTGGCTGACAGGTGGTCTGCTATTTGCTTTTGCGCCTCGATATGGCGAGCGAGAGCGCGATCTGCGCCTGTAGCCATCGTCTCCATCATCGAATTGCTGCGCTGGGCTTCTACTTCGGTCTCGCCATGCTCTATCCCGCGTGTGCTGCCGAGATTGTCGCTGGTCTCTTGATTCTGCCTTGGAAGTCTCTGCTCCGCGTCTGCTGTGATCTGAAGATCGGTCTTTGCGCCTGGAGTGTGAACTTCTTGACCTTTCCAAAGATCGAGCTCGCCTATGCTCACGAGTGTCCTGTACTCGTGAAGGACTGCGTGACCTCGATTTCGACCTGTTGGTGGAAAATGATGACACGGAATCAGAAGAGTAGGACGACACAGATCTTCGACGTCTGCTTCCTTCCCGCACACCCGCATCCTTCGTAGTCCTTCTTTGAACCGCTGAGTCTCCGACTGCACCAGATCTGTCTTTCGCTGCCGCTTTTGGCGCGGGCTTGGCATCCACAGGTGGCAATGTTGCGGAAAGCTTTGGTGCAAGCTTCGGGTTCGAAAGCTGCTGACTTCGCGACGGCCTCGATATATATGGCCTATCTTGTTGCGTTGCTGAGCACTCATATGTGTAGTGGCCTACACCTGATTTAGCATAAACCATGTACTGGGCGAATTTTGTTCTTACCCCTTTTCAGGCATTTCTGGCATAGCGTTGTCGATGTCGCCTTGCTGGGCCCACCGCTTCGATAGCGATTCATGGTTCTTGCGTATGAGCAGAATGGCCAAGGCGCGTCTTACAGAAAAATTTAAACCAACTGTGACGGGGATTTAAATGCTTTCGAAGCGATCGAAGCCTGCGTTGGGAACAGCGGCTCAAGGTCAAGATTGGCAGACTGCCACTGGGGAGCACGAAGTCTTGTTAGTTTGTCGTAGGTGCAATGTCATGAGCATCTGCATCGTCCATGCTTGAAGATCTTCAAATCACCCACGTGATGCGCCGGAACGGCACGACTAGCGGAAAGCTTGGCTGGCTCTTTCCTTCAATTCCTTACTCTGTGCCATCACCAACCACAGTCATCACCAGCGCGAGCGCATACAGCGCAGACACGACATCAATCGCCGCCGGTATCGAAGCCGCGCGCTCAATACAGGGACCCCGTCCGCTACGCGATTGAACGCCGCACGACAGCATCCGCCGACCATCACCAAACAGCAAAAGAGAAGGCTCCATGTGTGCGCAGCACAATGTCCAGACTCCTGGCTGTGGACTTGACTATTTTCCTTGAGCCGCCAGTTTCCTGAGAGTCAGTTTTCGGTAGATCTGCTATACACAAAAGCACAACAGACCCACCGTTTGGCAAGCCCTGTGCTCGCCGACACTCAGGAAATTGCGGCTCTCGGACTTGGTGTCCTTTGTCCGACCGCCTGCTCACTCTTCCTGGACTTGCTACATCTGGCACAATGGCCTCGACTGCGATCCCCACTTCAGCGGACCTCAAGAAGGAAAAGCTGTCATTCGCGAAGGTTTGATCTCACTTCTGCGTTACAGGCGGTGGAAGAGACACTGACGGAACCACAGATTGCAGCAGCCGGTATCAAGCCACCGAAACCTCAGCAAAACCCAGATTCGAATTCTTCCCATAACCAGAAACATGACATATCATCAGCACCACGAGACGGTGCCATGTTTACCCCTCCAGATGGCGTAATTCTCCCACCGCAGAGCCTGCTGAGGCCAAAGAAGTTGGTTCAGCTTGCTTCACGAGAGGGCAGAGAGCTCTCGGTCACCTCTGATCCGAGTCCGCAAGTCCGGCCGCAGAATGTCAACCCAAGTGCATTCCAACCTGGACAAACAGATTCAGAAGGTTTACGTATGCCTCCAGCTACCGATGATGCCTCCTCGAGCGACTCCAATAAGCCTCCCAGTATGGACGGCAAAAGCGTCGCCTCGGGCACCACGTTCAACGCGCTAGATGAGAAGGAGTCGCTACGGCCAGATGATAGCGCCAGCGTGAAGGCAGTGGAAGACGAAGACTTGTATTCTGCTCCTGGTTCCGGTTTGCCATCACGCATCGGCTCAGACGATGGAGTTCGAGCTTTCCGTGATCAACTTCGAGAAATCTCATCGATGGAGCCTGCACGTCGAGGAGGTCCGCCACCAGTATTTGGGGGAGTTCCGAAGGGTGTGCTGTACGTACCGCCTCAAGGTCTCGGCGTCGGTGCAATTCCTGCTGCTACGCGCAGTGGAGCCATTACGAATCCTACTCTCGAGTGTGCGCCTGATCAGAAACTGCTCGAGGCGCTGGAAAATCCTCGGGATCGTGTATGGGTCCTGAAGCTCGAGCAAGATGTCATCGATTTCGTGAAGGACGCCAAGGAGTCTTCTCTCATTCTGCCGCAATGTCATTCCTTCTATCGCCTGCTCGCGCATAAGATGGCGGACTACTACATGCTTGGCCATCTGATAGACGACACCTCCGCTGCGGTGCGCCTCTACAAGACTCCAGATTGCAGGATCCCTCCGCCTTTGACTGGAATCACTGCACCTTCAACGGCAGCAAGCACTCCTCCGCCAACTGCGCCTGCCATGAAGATATTGCGCCGTGGCGATAGGGATGCTCCTGCTATCGCCAATGGTTCTGGCATTCCCTCCAAGAGTGGATCAGAGAATGGCGACAGCGGTGACGAGAAGAAGAAAGGTCCTGTAACACGCGAGGAGAGAGAGGCTAGATACGAGGCGGCTCGGTTGCGCATCATGGGCTCCGCGAAGCCAGCAGAATCACCGGAGACGCCCAAAGAAAAGCAAGACTCACGGTCCAGCTCAGCGGCAGGGAAGAAGACGAAAAAGAAAGCTCGTGCGGATGATGACGATGGATTCGAGGCTCGGTCGGCGTACAGCAACTACTACACTACGTCCTACGGATCCGATGGTGTTACCACGCCTGCCTATGCATTCCCCGAAGCCACCGAACAGTCCATCACCCAATTCCAGGCGATATACGGCCAACCGCCACAGGCTGGAGTTTTCTCACAGGCTCAAGGCGCTCCAGCTGGTGCACAGCAATGGAGTCAGCAGCCCTTCCAGCCTATTGACCCTACACAAGCCTGGGCACAAGGGCAGACCGGTGCTTACGACATGTCTTCAGATTTTCAAAGAATGTCTTTTCAGAATCAGGTACCGCCTCCGCAAAGTCCGAATGTGGCTTATGGCGCGGGCTATGGCGCGAACTATGGCCAGCAATACTACCCATCATCGCAAAACTGGCAGCAGCAATCATTCTCGACTTCGCCGCCTGCCGCGCAGTCTAGCTATGGCTATGGAAGCCCCTTCAGCCCGCCAAATACCTCCACGTCTGACCAACCTTATCAGTATGGCCAACTTCCCAGTCAAGCCTATCCCGGACGTCCCGCCAATGTGAATGAACATCCACTTCCTGGCAGCTACAAGGGTAAAAACTTCAATCCTCAGAGCCAGACTTTTGTGCCAGGCCAAGCGAACGGAAGTCCCGTGACTCCTCATCGTGCACCTAGTACTCCTGGCAGTTTCCAGCAGTCATTCCAGGCGCAGTCACCTGCGCAGTTGGCTCGTCATAGCTCCACACAGTCGCAGGCTTCCTCATTTGATTCTCCGCATCTGGCTCAGCAGCCCCCGACACTACAACATCAACCGTTGAAGCATCCTTTACCGCAAGGTCCCATATTCCCGCGGCAGACCAACTCGGGCGTTACCTATCCTGCTCAATCCGCAGCGCAAGCACCTGCTCATGCCGTGCAAGCCCAGAGTCTGCTTGCTAAGTGGGGCACCCCTTCATCGCTGCCGGCAAAGCCGCCACCGTCTCGAGAGCCCTTTGACACCTCGAAGATCCCACAGATTCAAAGACAGTCCTTCAATGCAGCTGCTGCTGCTCGCCAGTCAAATGGCTATCCAGCGTATGCAATACCACAAGGTCACTTGCTGGGCGGAGCTGGACCGTACAAAGGATAGCTCGTCTGTGTCTTGAGTCCAGAACTCATTGATGAGGAAACAGCGCGGATTTGAACCATGATTGATGAACGTCAGATAGCTCTAGCATACATAGAGCAGTATGCCCATGAATGATTGTGATACGACCGAGGCCCGTGTTCTACCACTTCACCTTGCCTCCATCGCTGACGCTATCAAATCTGATTAACATTTTCTTTGTCTGGGCTGGAACTAACGTGTGCAGAGCCCGGAATGGCCATCTCATCTCCAACGGTACGCAAATGGGAACCAGCATGTCAATATGATGCTGCCACGAGACTACACGCGACGAACAAAGACTCAATCCCGTGTGTGGTCCTCGCTACCTCAAAGCATGATGCTGTGCATTTCTTTGTCACATTTGAATCAAGCTCCAATGCCCAATGCAGTCGGAAGAGGCGAGTTCGCCGCGTCAAGGACGCTGTACAAAAGACTGCAGGCTCACATACCACACGTCTTACACACGCCTCAATTTACACTCCCATCACTCCATCACATACTCGGACCACCATCATAAACTCACGACCCTTCCTAGCTCAACATGTGCAGAAACTACCAACTCCTCTACTCCTGCGGCCACGCGTCCAAAGCCCTCATCGAATTCTGCCCTATGTCTCAATCCTCCATTTTCGGTCCTGTAGCAAAAAGTCCTTGCTCGCTAATCAACTCTTACCCAATGGAAGGTCGTGCAAAGAACTTCTGTTGCACGACTGCGTGTTGCGAGAACGCTGTGCATGAGGTCAAAGTGGGCAGTGATATTGCCAAGCGGAAGTTGGAGAAGGCGAAGGGGAATAAGAGACTGTCGTTGAACGTGGAAGAATTAGGGAGGTTGAAGGTTGTGTATGAGAAGAGTTTGATCGATCTTGTGGGAGAGCAGGGCAGGCATGCGGCTTGTAGGGAGAGGAGGGGGTTGAGTTAGATGGTGAGAGCGAGATGTGAAGTTGGAGTGTTCAGGCAAAGAGTTCAGAACAAACTTCATATGTGATGTCTTAGCAGAAGCAATCGCCTTGCTGACACTGTCGAGTCTCATTTCCTGCGTTACTTTCCCTTCGGTGGCTTGGGTGGATACAGAGGCTTGGGAGGTCGACATGGCCCGCAGGGCGCGGGCGTTGGGCCCTTCACAGGGTTTGGCATTCTCTGTGTTCAATTGCAATTTGAGTAGTGCAGAAGAAATCCGGATCGCGGGACTGAATCAGTGCATCGAAGCGCTCGTAGATACTGGACTATATCACAGAGCCTTGCAGTGTTCCATGAATCGTTGCCTCTTTGCCCCTGTCATGCGTAGCTCACAACATGATACGCCATTGTGTTTGCAGGACCGATTGCCAGATAGCAATTAGTGGCTCACCGTTGTGTGTAGGCTGGTGGCTCGCCACAGTCCTCTGTTGATGTGTTAGTGGCCATGTTGCCAGCTCGGAATCGCAGCATCATTTCATCTTCGTTCCTCTCCAATTTCTCTTCGCGCTCGCTTGGTGTCGCCGCTTTCTTGTTCCGCACTCGTAGTAGAAGTTGCCTGTACATATCTCGCTGCTCAGACGGCATCGTGCTGTCCATGACTAGGCCAGTGAGCTCGGCCTCCTCGTCGTTAAGCTTTCTGAGGCGACTGCATTCCTCCTCCCACCAGAACAAGAGATCAATGACCTGCTTTTGCTGTTTTGCAGGAATGATGGCCAGATTGTGAATAAATTTTTCCGTCAATCTTGGTAGTGTCTACGATGCCGTCCGCAGAGACCACACCACACTTCTGTAGCTTTTTAAGTACATTTGCTGAAACAGTCTTGTGATCGATAATGGCTGATGACCAGAGCGACGTGGGACATAGAGCGTACGGATTCGGAGAATTGATATGGTGAGAGAAGAACATGTCTTTCTGCGGAAGCGAGACATGGCATCATAGATGAGATGAAATTGTTCGCGAAACTCCAGAACGAAACGCCCAGCTTTCCATCAGGTTTGCGATACATAATCGCGGATGTGAGATAGCCTTGGAATCGTCTTGACTTAGGAAAGCTCGTGGTCGAATGACTGGTCTCGGGTTGATTTATGCCTTTGAGGGCGCTTGATGTGGTCTTATCGTTGACTCGTACTCAATTGCTTTGCTTATCGGCGAAGTGTTGATTGTCTCCGAAGCTGAGGTCGTTAGAGGAAGTGCCTTGCAAGCATCGAACCTGAACTTAGCTTGAAGGCTTATGTTGTATAAGCTAGAGCTGATCACACCTTCAAAAGTACTATGTTTCCAAGAATAGCGATTGAGGTCTGTAGTTGTGCATATAGCATAGCTCGCGTGCCGTCTGTCGATCGCAGAATCATGGTACCAGACAGCTGCCCCGCGTCTGGTCAAATCAGCGAAAGGCATCAAGCACGTGGTGGCTGAGGTCAATGGTGGCATCGAATTCACTGTCAGAGATGCCGAGGAACGATAAATGTGAAGTAGTTGCAGGTCTGTGGGTGATGGAGGGTCGGCATGAAGTATGTCTACATACAGGACAGACATTCACATCTAGTGCTCGCGCCTCTTTGGTACATGGCTAATGTCAGCAGTCTGAAGACATACTTGTTAGTCAGCTCTGTGATCTTGTGATGCAAGCAATGATGAAGATGATGAAGATTTCTGCTCGTCGTTCGTGTAATCATATCTCGTTCGTCGTAGCTGCTGTCTAACGCTGTCTGCTCTGTCTCATGTCATTCAGTAGTCCGGACTACATTCCTATTGATCGTACGCCTGAGTTCCTGTCTGAGCCTGGTATGTCCTTGCAGAATTGGTGAAGTCGTGTTATCGTTATTGGTGTTGTTCTCAAGGGCAAATGTTCAAACGTGATCAGCCTCCACTCTTGGCGACTTGGCTGCGTATTCTGGTGGTGCAGCGTATGCTGGCGGTGGAGCCGCCAATTCGATATCATCACGCGTGTCCACAATCTCTCCTCTCTCGATCGCTCTTGCTCTCTTGAAGCGCTCGATGATGTCGCGATTCGCCTGTCTTTGCGCTTCTCGGTCGGCGCCCGTCGCCTGGTTGACCACGCTCCCATCTGCCTGCACACCCTTGCGATATGCCTTGGGGAACCATATCCAGACTGCAATGAGACTGACTACCACGACTGCGGCGAGGACAGACATGGGGACGACATATGCTGCGACACCCATCGTGGCGGGTTAAGAACAGCGAAGATGGTGTTGCTGTGGTGGGATTTGATGATGTGTTCGGGAGGAAACCTGGACCAGTACCTCGGCGCTGTGTTTTCGCGGGCACGTCGTACGATGCTGGTGAGTTCGAAGGTTTGTGATACGGATGTTCGCGCAGACGGCCTACATCGTGCTCGTCGTCGACGACGACGACCCTACAGAGGAGTAAGTGGCTTGCTTGCTCTGCTTGCGGGTGCCGTTCTAGCCGAAGGATCGTCGCCAGCCTATGGTACTGTACATCATGACCACTTGAGAAGGATGTGGAAAGCGGCACGTCCGGTGCAGAACACAAATTCATGCACATTAGCCGCAAGACACTGATCATACAGTCGAATAAGGTCTCTGTCGATGATGGAACTAATTCGAGAAGCGTCAAAGTAGGACGGCTAAGCTATTTACAGTGACTGCGTCCTAGACTACAAGCTATATTGTGTCAAAACAGCTGCATGATCTGACGTCCATTCGTTGTCCGCACGTCTCGGACTGGGTTTTGGCTCTCCCGCGACCAGAGCTTTGGAGTCGACCACACGCAACCTGCTTTCCGTATGGTACACAAAATCGATGCGGTCCTGCGGCTCTTCACGACCACTATCACCATTATGCCTAGGAAACAATGGACTCCATGTGGTAGCTTGTACGGCGACAGGATCTGGATGAGCAATCCTGAAAGAGTCGACCAGACCGCGTTGCGTTGGCAGGATCGAGGTTGGCCAGTCAAAGCTCCCCACTCCGCAGTTCTTCTCCGCTAGCCCTGGCACCCAATCGAGATGCGAAGGTGCGTTGAGATCTCCGGCGAGGATGAGTGGGATTCGCCTCGAGTTACGCAGCTGTGGTGCAATACCATCAAGTATCGCAGTGGTCTGTGGAGTGCGCCCTGACTCAGCTTCGCGCTCGACGACCTTTTCTTTGGTCATGTTATCGAAACAGAAATCGTATGGACCATAGGGCGTGTATCCGAGATGTGCGCTCCACACATTGATCTCAGTTGGACCAAGCGATACCCTTCTCTTGCCATTGACATTGACACGCACTCCGCCAGAGACCGAGATCTGGCCATTTTCTTCCACGATCGGATATCTGCTGATGGTGCCAACGCTTCCGCTGCTCTGGTAATGAGACCAGCCCAAAGCTTTACCGAGCCTGCTAGCATGGTTCCCGGTCGCCTCTTGGAGTGCGATCACATCTGCACCAGAGTCGAGGATGAGCCGAAGCTGTTTCTCGTGGTAGTTAGTGACTCGTGAGCCACCGTGCCAGAGATTGAACGTCATGACGCTTAGGTCTGACACTAGAGATTGCCAGACTCTTCGGACTGGAATAGACAAGCTCATCATTGCAGTTGATCCATTCTCTGCTGTGGCACGAACAACAACTGACGACTTCTCCTTGGCGAAGATACCAGGAGTTCCATTCAGCTTGCCATCGGCACTCACACCGACCCACAAATCGCCACCGATCTTCTCAAAGGTGACGGAGCCATCGCCCTTGCCAAGTAAAAGGCCTCCCAAGTCAGCTGTATATTCTTCGAGTTGTCTCCCATTGTGCAGGGTTGCTGTCTCTGTGGGGAACTTGAGCTCTGCTGGTGGCGAAGGCAAAGTGACATTGATGGGATCAGCAAGCCAGCGATACCCGTCTCGGGCAAGGAAATAAGCCTGGTACTCGCCAGGCTGCAGCGTTTCCGGCGACAATTGCACAGTTCCTTCCGTTTCCGGTGCGTGTTGCCAGACTGAAGATGCCGAGACATATTCTTGCTCCATTGGTCCAGCACCTGATGCTGGGTAGAGGCCGATCCAGTTGGTCGAGAAAGGATCTAGCGTGGCGTACTCGAAAGTGAACGGCTCGGCGTCCTGCACGAGTGCAAGGCTGCCATAGAGTAGCTCTTCTTGTCGTGCGTGGATTGTGCTATGTTGCTGTTCCGCGGTAGGTATGCTGACCACAGAGGTTACAATGGAGAGCAATGCTCCCATTATGGCTGTAGACCACATCGTATGCTCAAAGGTTCGTTGCTGACCCAACATAGTGCAGTCTGCAGACAGCTTCGAGCTTTCTATACTGCTCTCAGAGTTTCCCCTGTGACATCGAAAGGCCAATCCGCACGAATACCACTGCCACGAAGCAGAGATCTGCACTGCGCCAATGCCAAGGGAGATTTCGCTCGGCAGTCTAGGGTCAGCCAGGAAGGTAGTATGTAAGCCAAGGCCGGCAGGCACGCTGCCCATACGACGGGATCGCTCACAGCGACGCTTCAGTGTGCATCACAGCCAGGCCAGTGAAGACAGACGTCTCGCTCTCAAAGATCTTTTGCTTGGCCGCCGGCTTTCGTACATCGCACTTCCAGACACGACCGGCAAGGTCCGCAACCCAGGCGCACTCGTTCTCCTTGTCGAGTGCCAGCCCAATAGCTTCAGCAAAGCCTTCTGCGAGGATCTGTCGACCAAGCTTCTGCTCCGAGGCCGGGACATCTCCCAACAGAGTTTTCTTGTTGAGTGTGTTTCCGAAAGGAAACTCGCCTCGATCTGTCCAATACAATGCACCAGCGTCCTCATCAAATTCGAGGTCAATCGGTTCTGGTAAATCTCCTGCGACAAGCTCGATGTCGGGTCTGTTCTGCCCAGTGAAGCCAGCAGGAATATCGATGTTGGCAGAGAAGATTCGACCTTGTTTCGACTTCGGTGCGCCTTTTTGCGTCCAGAAAATCTTGCCAAGCTTCTTACTGATCGCAATGCCTACACACCATCTTGTTTGTTCATTTTGATGATCTTTGTTGAGAACCCAATCGCCAGTTTGGACCAATATCTCTTGACCACCACCATCAAGATCGCAGCGGTGGACACGAAGTCCTTCTCGATCGCAGAAATATAACTTGCCAGCCTCTTCATCAATGATGATCTGCTTGGGGGTGTGCACTGCTCCAGGCGGGAGAAGACTGATAGCACCGCTACCATCTAGATTTGCTGACATGACAGCTCCGTCGTTTGCAAGCGGGTTGCCCATCTGTGTCCAGAAGATTCGACCCAGTTTCTGGCTGATCGTGATGCCGTCTGGCATGTGCAGATTATCGAGAAGTGTTATGGGCTCTGCATCTTTGCCAGTCTCGAGAGTCAATACCCTCCCGCGATGCGTGATGTCGTCAATGCTCTGAGTGTCAAGAGGCACATCTGGAGTCGCTCTGTAGATGCTCAAGATGTACAACGTTGTTGGGGTCGGAGGCTTGATGTTGTCGTAGTAGAGCATGCTGAAGGGTTGTGCTGATATGGAGTAGGAAAGATGTCGACAGTTTGTCTACTTACGAATGGCAGGACGTCGCAAGTCTGTCAATATACGAGAACCAGCTGTGGCCATCGGAGTGGTTGCGGACAAGCTGTCGCGCCACATCTGGCGGATCACATCATGGCAACGCTCGTGCTTCACCATTCAGAAGTCTCTGCACCTCGCAGTCGTCAGATGGACTCGTATCTCGCTCACGGCGAAGCCCGAGATGATACAAGCGCTGCAAAGTCGGAGGTCGTGGCGATGTCTCGGATGAGCTTGATATCAAAGATCTGTACAGGGATGGTGACGATCACTTTAGCAGTGAACGTCATTGTTTACACGGTTGTGCCGGTCCACGACGATAGCTTTGTTGTCGAGGATGGCAGTGAATTGACAGCCCCATTCTTACAAGCAGAATGTTCTACAGTATGAAGGAGACGTAGCATCTTTGAACTGCAATCGCTTTTTGGGTATCAAAATCTATCCTGAATCAAATTTGCCTTGTCCTTCTTCAACTCCAGAAGCTCTATCAAGCCATCACCCATATATCTTCTCACGCCTTCCGTATCACTCTTGTCCACAAACGGCTTCACCTCCTTCGTCAACTTTTCAACGTCCTCATCATTCCATGAGAAGCTGTGTTCATCCATGTCTCTCTTCCATCCAGCAACAGCAGGGCCCAGATGCTCAATGAAATGCTTGAAGGGAACCTCAGAACTGCCACCTCCTAGCACGTTTGTCATATAGGGCCCAGCCAAGGCCCATCTCAATCCAGGACCAGTGGACATGGCAGTGTCGACATCCTCGGCGGAAGCGATGCCGCGAGAGACTAGAGAGTATGCTTCGGAGAGGACAGCAGCTTGCAGTCGGTTCGCGAGGAAGCCTGGCGTTTCTTTCTTGACGAGTACAGGAGCTTTGCCCAGAGATTTGTAGAAGTCGATGGCCCGTTCGACTGCGTCTGAGGATGTGTCTGGGTGCGGCACAACTTCGACTAGAGGAATAAGGTGAGGTGGATTGAATGGATGTCCTACAAGTTTGTCAGCAAGTCACGCATACGTGCTGACACGACACAACCCACCGATCAGGACCCGCGATCGATCGTTCTTGCATTCGCCAATAAATTGTGACGAAGGAATGCCAGACGATGACGAAGCAATAATCGTGCCTTTGGGCAAAAGCGAATCAAGTTTGCCAATCAGCTTCGTCTTGAACTCAGGCCTCTCCGGTGCATTCTATCCACCAACATCAGATCCGCTGAATCAAAACATCGCGCGAAGTCTTAACAACATACCTCCTGCACAAAATCAACACCCTCGAGATGGTCCGAAATATCCTCCACGAATCCATACGCCCGAGGATCGGCGCCGTCCACGACCCCAGCTTTCTGCATTCTCGGCCACTCGTTCTGGATGAACTGATCTAGTTTCTCTTTCGCGCCGGGTGCTGGATCGGACACGATGACTTTGTGGCCTTTGGCGAGGAAGAGGGTCGTCCATGACCTCCCGATCACGCCTGTGCCGACCACGGCGATAGTCTTCCTCTGCTCTGCGGCCATGGTTTCGATGCCTCGTGCTGCGGTTGGAGTGATGATACGATTTGCAATGGTGTGTGCAGCGGTGGAAGTACTTGTTGTCGTTGCTGTTGTTCTTCTTGTCACGAGTCGAGCTAAGGAGGAAAGCATATTGTGGAATCAGGAAGAGACCGAGAGCAAGGGCTGCGACATCCATCATCTATGCTTTCGTGAGAGGTGGAGCCTTGTAGTTTCATTCACTTCCAGGCCTTGCAGGCGGATCTAGGTGTTGTTTTGCTCGACTGCATCATCGGTGTCGGTAACCTGGCCGAATACTGTACCTTCGGGGTAAAGATAGTGTCGATACGGCATGACGAAAGCCGACAACCACCCATGAGGACCGGTGTCGCAGCCTCTAGTGCTAAGTCAACTCTGCACAAATCGCGATGCAGCAAGTGAAGACTTCACAACATGTGAGACCTAAGGAGCTGAAGCCGAAGTTCTGATCTTGACGAGCTGGGACTTCTTCGGCTCACGAACAGATGACGGAGATTTCTCGCCACACTCCAGATCGCTTTCACAACTGCTTCGCGTCACCGAGAGAACACCGTCGAGCACGTCTGCAAAGATCAAATCGATGTGGACTTCCCATGGCAACGTTCATGAAGATGTTGATATCTCTTGCAACATGACGACGGGCTCATCCGTGCCCGCTCCGTGATCAGCAAACGTCACGTTTTGGAGGCCGAACGGCCGAGGTAGGTCAATTGATATATCCAGCTGTCCAGCGCTGTTCCAGTATTCGATCTACACTGATGACCAGTGGCAACACATCTCAAATCCACAGTATGGCCAAGCACGAAACAGTCCCAGACGTCTACGGACCAGGTTCATACACCGATAAGGAATTCATTCCAGTACCACAAGATGCAGAACGTCTCTTGCAACATATCGCAAGCATCACGCCTGGCTTTGATGCGTCTCCAGAATTCCTCGAGCAAGTTCAGTTCACCGGCCAAGATCTGCCTCTCCTGCCGGGTCCGATCAAAGCCCAGGCCTTTTCAGCAGTATGCCAGGCCATGATCGGATTGACAGCAAAGGAAATCCTCGCAACCAGAAACATTGATTCCGGAGATGTTCATGTCGACACTGATCTCGCAGCACTATATCCTGCCACAGTCGGTCTAGTAGAAGTCGACGGCCAAGACTGGAAAGCCATCCAAAAGAACCAAGTCGTACAGAAAGCTGGTATCGATGTCGACAAGGGCGTGATCTCTAAGACTCCTATGCGCTTCCGATCGTGGTCGATCTACCCTACCGCATCCAAAGACGAGAACGGCCACCAGCAATGGTTCCAAGTCCTTTCTTCGCTTGATCCCAAAGGCTTCCTTGCAACCTTTGGCTTGGACGCAGACGATGAAAGTGTGAGAACCAACGAGAAAGCTTACGAGAGAATCAAGGCCGTCACGATGTCCATGTCTGCGCGAGAGCTGGAGTCAATTTGTGTGGAGAAGGGATATGTCGGTCAGACTGTGCTGTCGCCTAAAGCCTGGCGAGAGACATCCTATGGCAAAGCTCTGGCGAAGCATCCTGCGATCAACTATCGCCAAGTCAAAGGAACAGAAGAGACTCCCGCTGTACCTCTTCCGCAAAACATCCAGGACAAGAGACCTCTAGCTGGTGTCAAAGTGCTTGAATTCTCCCGTGTCATCGCTGGGCCTGCAGTTGGCACGTATCTCGCCGCCCTCGGAGCAGATGTGATTCGTGTCCAATCCTCAAATCTGCCAGACCTGGGATTCTTGAGCGTCACATTGCAAGCCGGCAAGCGTGTCGCCGACATCGATTTGAACAAGTCTGAAGACCGAGCAGAGCTGCAGAAACTGGTCGAGGATGCCGACGTCGTGGTGCAAGGTTTCCGACTCAAGTCTCTGGAGCGCAAGGGCTTCGGTCTCGACGATATCGTTCAGATTGCTAGACAGAGAAAGAGAGGCGCAGTTTATGTGGACTTGAACTGCTATGGTCCAGATGGCTACTATGCCGAAAGGCCTGGCTATCAGCAGATCGCCGACTGTGGGTCCGGATGCTCGTACATCAATGGGTTAGCGTATGGTCTGCCAGAAGGTACGGGCGTCTTGCCTTCGCTGCCAATCGCAGACATGTTGAGCGGCGCTGTCGGAGCGCTCGTCACACTGCTCGGCATCCGAGACCGCACCACGAAAGGCGGCAGCTACCACGCTCATGTGTCGCTGATGGCGATGGACACTGCTCAGCTTGAGCCCGAGTTTGGCCTTTACAACAAGGAGACTGTCGCCAAGGTGCAGGAGACATACCAATTTGGCGAGATGCGTCCACACCACATGGTGACAGATCTTCTCGACATCATGGTCCAGGCATGGGAGAACCACTCTGATGTGCTCAAGAAGAAGGAACGCTTCGTGGAATTCGAGACCAAGTATGGTAAGAAGCACAAGCTCCTGGCGCCCGGTATCAAGTTCGAGAGTGCCGAGTCCAGTCCTAGGTGGGAGTGGGGACCAGTGCCAAACGGCGGACAGAAAGGTCTGCAATGGCGGACTGCCGCATAGATCTGATGTGATGCCCTTCATGGCTCTTAGCGTTTCTGTATAACAAGTATCATTCGAACTCATGCTCCTCCTTTCATACATCGTTACATGACCATAACGCCGGATCGACCCCATCGTGATAGTGCTCAAGCTGCCACATTCTGTCTCCATGCTATGACTGGGGCAGATGTTTGCTGACTGCCGTACTGCTAGACCTTCACGAGTCCATACTTTTTCAAGCTCGCGGCGCTTTCCAACATCGCCTCTGTCGTCGACCTCGGCTGCCACCCAAGCACTTCCTTGGCCTTTGCGTTCGAGATTGCTTTGAGCTTGCCGAGCTCTGGTGCAATTAGTGCCACAGTGCCATCGAAGATTGCGGCGAACTTGATCAAGAAGTCCGGCAAGCCTCTCGTTGGCAGTTTCTTGGTCTCTGCCGCTGGCAGATTCTCTTTGAGTATATTGACCACATCCCGTACGGTAACAGTCTTATCATCAGACGTTGCGATGAAACGCTGTCCTGCTGCCTTTGGATCTCTCATAGCTCTGAGATGGAGGTCCGCGACATCGCGGACATCAACAACGTTGACTGCAAAGTTTGGTATGCCTGGAAGCTTGCCATTGAGCAGCATCATTGGCAGCTCTAGACTGGTTGCAACGTCAGAGCTGAGCACCGGTCCGAAGATGCCGACCGGATTGACCACGACCAGCTCCATGCCGTTGCCCTCCTTCTCGATGAAGTCCCAGGCGGCACGCTCGGCGATTGTCTTGCTCTTCTGGTATGGAGCAACAGGGATCTTCGGGTTGTCCAGCTTCGTCCAGTCTTCCTCAGTGAAAGGTTGTCCAGGAGGCTTCATGTCTTGTCCATACACCACAGCTGCCACGCTGGAGGTGAGCACAATCCTCTTGACTGTGCCGACCTTCTTCGCAGCCCGTAGTGCTCGCAGCGTTCCCTCTCGAGCGGGAACGATCAACTCGTTCTCGTCCTTGGGGGCACTGGCAGGAAACGGCGAAGCCACGTGCAGCACATATCCGCATCCTGTGCATGCTTGCTCCCAGCCATCATCCTTTGTCAGATCAGCTTCGTAGAACTTCACGTTCTTGATCTGTGCCTCGGTAGCGCCGCCATTGCGCAGGGACTGGCGGACGTCGTCGACGCGTTGGAGAGATCGAATGGTTGTCTGGACAGTGAATCCTGCTTGGATGGCCTGGAGAATGCAGTGGGAACCGACGAAGCCTGCATATCAAATAAGTGAGTGTCGTGCATCAGTCAGGTTGTTTGATCAACTCACCAGTCCCACCAGTGATCAAAATCGTATCATTCGATGGGGCCATTGTCAGTACTGCTCTTTCTGATGAATGCAGATCTTCTGAGAACAAGAGGTAAACAGCGTTAGCTCAGGAGACCATTTGTATCATGTACTTATACTGCTAGTTGTTTGCTACACGTCACACCCTGATTCAAATGCCCATTGCGGCCTTGACTCCACTCGTCTTCCCTAAGTTAGCCAATGAACCACATTCATTGCTCGCGCTTTGATCAGATGCTGCAGACCGAATTACAAGATTCAAGGACCCAGCAGATGGACAGCAGATGCGCAAATAGCCACCACCACGCCCTCAGGCTCATGGTGGCAGTTTCTCATAGCGTTGGCCATCAAGTACGCACATTGAAGACGTCGGCAAAGCTGTTGGGAACAGGGCCATGAAGCACAAATTAACGGAACATAATGGTCAAGATGTTTGCTCACTTCTTCACGTTGAAGAAGTGCATGCGTCAACAAGCAGCTCGTCGGAAGGGCCGAAGTTGACACGAAGTGACAGCCCACCTTTGTGTAGCCATACTTCACGCACACCCGGATGCAGTCAAGGAGCTCTAGCTTTGACCGGCGCTTACTTGTCAATCATATTCAGCTCACATTTGGTCGCAATCCCACAAGTCACTATCGTTGTTGTGATCGAAGAGAACTGCTCCTCCGTATCAAGAATTCCAGCGTTTGCCATGCGAACTAGTCAACTTCAAGCGTCTCACGTTCCGGGATGTACATTGGCGGCCGCCATGTCTCATGATTGCGGCTTTCACTTCTGGACTCTGCTTCGCCTTTGGCCACCTTGCGCTTTACGCATCACTTTCGGGCACATAAGTATCTGAGGTTGGTACATTGTTCCAGGGCATAGGACTCAGTGAGCAGCAGCTTTACATCTCTACTGGCACGGCTTTCGCTTTCCTGGTGAGATCAAGCTTGGTCATCGCTGTGTCCACAGCTTATCTACAGATTCTCTTCGTGAAGCTTAATTCCAAGGACTACAGCAATGCCCAGCTCGATGCCTGGTTGTCCGCGCCCACGGACATTTTGGCTTGGATCGGCATTGCTTTAAAATGGCGTCACATATGGCCAGCATTGATTGCATCGATCGTGTGGTATGTCGCACTAGCATATGAGTACATCACACTGCTGACTTCAGAGAGGCTGCTCCCAATTTCGGCAATCCTTACACCTGCTTCGCTATCAGTCGTCTTCGAAAACATCCAACCGGCCTCCACTGAATACCTCCGGGTACCGCAGCCTGCATTTGAGAGTTTACAATTCATCCGACCTTACGTACAGAGTCAGAGCGAAAACGTTTCACACTTCGAATCCGGAGGTCCACATCACGAGGTTATGCGGATCGCGTTTGCTGCAGTCACTCAGGGAGCAATTCTTCCGATTAGCCCTCCTGGCCCAGATGCGACCTGGGAGCTCCAAGTGCGTCTGCCTAGACTGGTATGTCAAGATATGAACCTGACATATCGCGCGGCCCCCCGCGATTAAACATACAGAAAGCGCTCAATTCAACTACGTATGGCCGCGAGTTTGGTGGTGATATGGGACCTGCATGGTTCATGTTCTCTCATCTCGCATGGTCAAGTCAAATTGGCTTGCAGAATGAGTTTCCCCTGCCTTTCGAGCAGTCTGAACGTACAGGCGAGTGGGAGCTGACACCGTCGGTCCTAGAATCGGAAGAGGGCCAGAGTCAGAATCTTGCGGTAGCTGTATTTCCGCAGGCGGTAAACAGGAGCTTCGTTACGCAAATCAGTGACATAAATCCCTTCGACGGCACGTCGGTGATAGATCTTTATTTCGAAGAGGCGACACTCCTCTATTGCGACATGGCAATCGGCGACTACACATTACAATTCGCGTACAACGACACGTTGCAATCGCAGCATGTCATCATCTCTTCCATGGAGAGCCATTGACCGTTGACGAGCTGGAATATGATAATCGTGAATCTCACTTTGCTTCATGGACAAACGAGACCTCGGATACGGAGAATGAACACGACGGTGCCCCCTCGGAACTGATACTGACTTCTTATGCCTGGAACTTATACTCAGCTATCTTTCAGGCCATGTTGCCGTTGATACTGGAGGCAAGCAATACACCAGTCTATCAAAGCATTGCAGTGCTTCCAGGCAATGACTCCGGCAGCGATGGCATCATTCCTTATGAGAGATTCAACGCTCATATACATGCAACATCACTGTCGAGCACTCGCGAGATCTTACAACTGGCCACTGCTGAACCTCCAGCTGCCCTTGCGCGAAACATAAGTAGACAGTCATCAGGCAGTGATTTTGATGCATGGCTGCGCCTACTACCACCTACCTCGACACCTCGAGGCCACCTACTCAAGGATGCGCTAGAAGAGCTGTTCTTCAATGTCACGATATCTATGGCAAGCTCGCCATTGTTACAGTGGGGACGCCTCACAGACTATAGTGTTTTGAAGTGCTGACACAATGTCAGATATAACACGACGAACCCATTTGCTCCAGCAAATGTATCTGTGACCTTCAACAAGTACGGCAACATCTACAGCTACAGTGAACAGCGCCTGTGGCTATCCTATGGATTGGCCGTCTTTTGCTCGGCGCTCAGTGTCATTTCTAGTTTACTCGTTATGGCACAGACTGGGGCATCCTTTACTTCGAGCTTCTCGACCATTGTGCGCGTGGCTAAAAACGCCCGACTCAATGTCAACATGGATGAGGACGACCCAGTCGGCAGAGAGCCCCTGAGGAAGCAGGTTGCGGAAGCAAAAGTTCCATCTCTGCAAGGCTGATGCCACTGAACTGGAGCAACTGGTGATCAGTACTGATCACAGTGTTCATCGTCTGGGAGGAAGCGAAAATGAAGGAAGTTCCTCTACGGAAGCGCAGCGTGGGCATCAGCGTGGACTTGCTGCAAGCATAAACGAAATCCCGCTGCAACAGTATCCTCCAGGACCAGCGCAAGTGATTGCCGATGGTATTGAGCTACAAGATCATATGGATGCGAAGCAGTAATATCGAGCCTGGAGTTGATACTTACGCTAGGCGGCACAGAGGCGCCGCCATCACGCCAAGACTTCGAGCTGGAGCTCAGAAGATAGTAAATGGACGACAGATGGCAGCGAGACAGAATACACCGTTCAAGCTAGTACTAAAGGTCAAATGCTTACATTGACGAGAGCCGTGTCTTTAAGCAGACATGAGACACGGCCGGAAGGATGCCATTACCAAATTAGGAAAGACTACACATCGGAGTGTCTTATCTACCAGCGGCATAGCGACATGCATATAGTATAGCAGACTGACAGCACACAAAGAAAACATCGTCTTTGTCCTCCTATACCCAAGCCTAGTCCACCTCATTTCCAAAAGATGGCTCCAACACTCCAACACTTCCCGCAAGCCCACCAAGCCACCCTCCACCAATACAACGAACATCAAAATATCCAGATCGGCGACACAGCCTCATCGTACATCTCTCCTTTCCCATATCCCTCCCTCTCACTCCCACTGACCCCTCTCCTCTTCACTCTAGTGTATACGAAGATCCCCAGTCCCCCATAACATCCGGCTTCTTCACACTGCAAAAAGGCTGCAAGGCAACCACAACCTTCGGCTTCTCCGAATACAAATACGTTCTCTCGGGAACATTTATCGTTTCCGATCAATCCGGGCAGAGATTCGTGGGAAAGCCCGGAGATGTGATTTATATCCCCAAGGGGTCGACGGTGACGTTTGAGACGGAGGAGGGAGGGAAGACGTTTTTCGTGAGTTCGCGCCCGCAGCCTAGTCACTTACCTGCAAAGGTATATTGTACTGATGATTCTGGATGTAGGTGGCGCAAAGACTTGCCAACGAGAGCAGGAGGGCGGGTGTTGTGGCTAAATTGTAGGGTCGATCAAGACGAGCGGAAAGGTACCCAACACCGAGAAACGTATGCTCATAGCACCATCTACCTGACCAGATGCCTCATGTACTCATCAACCCATCCCAATGCATAAAAGACTGCATGTTGCGCCTGTCTACTGCTGTGCTCCGTGCGCCGCAATCTCGTTGTACCAAAATCCGTGGCTCTCCCAGTCCACCTTCGTAACTCTCTCCAACGTGTCAACGATGACCGCCACGTGAGGCACAAATTCTGCCATACCACTAGCAGCCAATTTCTCGGAAGCAGAACTGGCTGCTCGTACCCTGTCAGCACTGCTCTCTGCGGACAATCTTCCCAAGATGTGCGTCTTCAGTCTTTGGAACAGGACTTTTAGCACAGGATCTGAGAAGCGCACGCTGCCAACTTGTCCAGAGCTATTAGTGCCGCTGACTTGAGCAGCCTGCGCAAAGAAGCGGTTGATGGTGCTTTGCACAGAGCGTTTGGTGTTCTCGGGCATGTTATGCGCAGTCTCCAGGACTGAGAATGCCTTCTGTGCTGGCGTAGTCTCCTCGGTGCTCGACGTCTCGTACGGTTCTGCAGAGAGAAGTGTCCAGAGCCTGTTAGCCTGAGTCTTCCACTGGCTTCGTACATCTCGTTTCAAAAGATTCTTCGTAGTCAGAAGAATGGCACCAATGACTGCAATCCTGATGGCTTTTGTTCGCAACTTCTGCAGACGCTCGAGATCCAGGTGCAATGTTTCGGGACATGCTACCATGTCCAATTCGTTCGATGATAGCGCAAGATCCACGAGCGCGTGCGTATAGATCTTCTGAGGCGAAGGCCGATCGGCTGGGTTCCTAACGTTCTCAGGATCTCGTCGATCAGACTCAGCCTCCAGATTGTGCCGCGACTGCTGCCACCATCGTTTCGTGTTTGTGAGCGTGACCTGATGGCTCTCGAGGTCTTTTCTGAACATTCGCGCTTCATACCCGGCAGCCTCTTTCGTAAGTATCGGAGCTGACTGCATGATCATGAAATTGGTATGGTCCAAGCTCAGCGCATCTACCGTGCGTAGTAGCTTGAAAAGCTTTTCTATCATATCGGGAAGCTCGTCAATTTCAGTGCGCAAATGTTCAGCCAAGGTCTTGACTTCCTGATCCCGGAAAGGCGCGCAGAGCTTTGGCAACAAATTCGCCATGAATCCGAAGAAGCCTGGGTAGCTGAAGACTCCCTGCTGGCATTGTCGATGTATGTTTTCCAGATCGAGCGCCTCCGTGATCATTTTGTGCATATTGCTACCTGGCTTCAGCATACGCAACAGCTTCTCGCGCACATTCTCCGCAGCTGATACAGTCCAGAGCGCGCCGTTGCCAGCTTCGAAACCAGCTTTCATGCTGTCACAAATACTACGGTAAATCTGAGCGCGAAGATCGCTGTGCTTATCCTCGAGTCTGTAGTCCTTGTCAATAGCTAGCTCGTGAGTCAGAACCCGGTTGCTTGGCATGGTGGTGAACAACTTGTTGAGTTCGCCCGAGCCGATCGGTGTGGGTGCGAACGCGTCCTCTACGACCTGCTCAGAGGAGGCAGCGGACTCAGAAGAAGGTTCGACTCCGCGTGGTCTCACTTCCGCTGCTGGGCGCTTCTTAGGCCTTCTTCGACGACTTTCCCTAATAGCCTTCTTGATCAAGACATCAGCTCGATCTGGGCCTGCGAGCTTGCGGATCCTACTGAGCAGCATGACTTGGTTGTCACGAATGCCCTCGCGATAGTCGCTAGCAACGTCGCCACGACTGTCGTCTTTGACGGTCTGCCAAATTGCGTCAAGCTCCACGAAAGAAGCAACCATACCTTCGATCAGTACGCTAGAATCTTGCAGCCTCCAGGCAGCAAACGCCGAAGTGTAGGTTGTGTAGGACTGATTGAGTGTTTCATGTTGCATCTCATTTGCTGTGAAGTTGTTCCAAGTGTCGAGTCTGGCCACGGAGGCTTCAAACAGCGTGAGCAGTTCAAAAGCTTTCGCTATCAAGTCGGACTCCTGAGCACCAGTCTTGTTGAGCAGAACCGAGACAGGATGCGCAACAATCATATACGAGCTCAAAAAAGTTCTCGTATTCAGTGGCGCATTGATGTCGTTGACGTCCTGCAAACCGAGGTGCATAAGCACGGCCGTGGTGGCTTCGATCACGTCCTGACTTGCAACAAGCGCTGTCATCTCCTCGAATGAAGTGTCCTTGGCTTTGCTGACAGTCAGTCCGAGCTTTCTAAAAGCTACGACTGGCTTCTTCCGGTGATAAAGGCGCCATGCATTCTGTATAGAGAGTGCAGCTGCCTCTTGCAACAAAAGCATGATTTCAGCAGCCTCATCCACGATAGCATCCTCCTCAATGTCGGCCACCTCTTCCAGAACAGCCAGCTTCTTCTCAGCGCTGTCAGCTCGTCTAGCCCTACGAGCCTGTAGATTCCGTTGGTACTCTGCTCGCCGCCTCTCTGCCTCTGCATGCCGCTCATCCATCTCGAGTCGTAGGCGTGTCTCCTCTGCCAATTTGCGATCCTTCACCTCTTCTGCTATGCGCTTTGCGCGCGCGACTTCCTCGGCACATGTTGCCGCTACCTTTGCGAGAAACTTTTCTTTGGCTGCTTGTGCGGCAAGCGCGCGTTCCTCGCTGTTCGAGCTGTTGCCTCTTGGTGCTGCTTTCGCAAGGGCTGCTCGTAGTCGTACTTGCTCCGCATGCGCTGCTCGGTCGGCGAGCCGCGCCTTCCTTGACTCAATGATGGAGGCCCTTCGAAGGTGCTGGGCGACATAGGTGGACTGGCATCCTGACGAGCTGCTTCTACGTAGTGAGCGACCGGATGTGTGCGAATGTGCCTGGGAATGCGCCGAGGAGAGCGAGTTTCTGCGCGAACTCGCCGCCGAGGACTTCCGCCGAGTCAACTGGTTGCGGTAAAAGCGAGCGGCGATATGGGGAGGTGGAGCATAGATCTGCTGTTCTTGGTCTGTCTCGGTATCGTCGGCCATGTTTGTGTCCTCGTGCGCGTGTTCCACCTCGCCACAATGCGACATTGTGTGGGATTCCTCCGTCATACGGTAGCAATAGTCGTTGTAGGAGTGGCAGGTAAGCTCAGGCAGTCGTCGAGAAAGAGGTCAAGGGGAGTGGCTGGTACACAATGACGCCTTCCTGCTGCGTGATCCCAGCTCGCTTGCGCACACTCGTGGAAGGCTGTCGTGCAGATGACGATGACTAATGGCACTGCATGCGCCATGTGAACAATCCAGCCACGATCACTTGAGACGATGCATAAACTGTGTCACGAAGACTGACTACCGTTCAGAAGTTGGCAGCCGCTTTCACATGTTTCACGCAATCGAATGCAGCAAGCCTCCATTCCTTAGCGACGCATGCAGCATTTCGTGCCGAAGCTTTGGACGGTTTGAGACGATCTGCGGAGCTGAGGTCCGTCGATAAACATAGCATGACATGGCGCATTCACCGCCACGTGCAGTTTAGGCGGCTAACTAGACTGGCGATAAGCTGATCAGGCCACGATGGATTGCGCATGGATGTTATGAGCAGGCCTTGTAGTGGTGCAGCCTTGGTCCACCGCAATGTACTTTCAGGAAGCACAAAACACGTCTTGGCGGTATATCAGACGGTGACGATGAGGTCGTATCACATGCGTCACACACATAACATAGACCATCATCTACGCATCAACATGGATCTGTGGTATAGCAAAGGAGTTATTGGCACATATCGTTCCTAATCTCATCATTCGTAAGGTATCTGTCGTAGGTAGGAGAATCTCTTCGCTCCTAACATGGCCGAACTCCTGTAAACGCTCCCTCTACATGCATGGTCTCCATTATTCGTTCCGAGATCGGTCCCTAGCCACCGCGTACTGTCTGCTTCCTCACAAGCTTGATCCTCTCCACGCCCAGTGGAGATGCTCCTGGTGCTGCACCGTCCTGGCACCTTCTCATGGCACTGCTGCTCCTGATAGTACTTCTTGGACTGCCTCGACAGGTTATATGCTGATCGGCTTATGGGATTGGCTCGTATCCTCCAGCCTTGTGTGCCTGGCGGTTGCTGAGCAGGAAGTAGATGATGGCACCGACAATTGGGAAGATGAAGACGAGCAGTGCCCACAGAATCTTGTGGGAGATCGGGCGGTTGGACTGGATGAGTTCGACTGTGTTCTGTCAGCATATATCCGAGGTAGCTGTGATAGCTAGAGAGTGGCTGGGTGGCAGCAGGACAGAACAGTCGATGCTTTAGCTGGAATGGTGTAGACATACCCCAGATGATAATATCAACAATCAATACAATGAACCCGATAATGCCGCCGCCAGTGCCATACTGCCATGCAGTGTTCTTCTGGATAGTCACCTCATTTGCAAGCGGGGCAGCGAAGGTGAGGGTAGCCAGGCAGAGCTGGAGGAAGGCGTTGAAGAGACCCATGCTGAGATTGGTTCGAGTGGTACTGTGGTGAGCCCTACTGTCGATGTGCTGGAGTTCGAAGTGGTGGGAGTGCTGAAGCTGAAATGGTGTGGTGCGAGGCAACAGGATTGTGATGGTGCTTGGGATAAGTTAAGTGCTATGGCGCGAGCTCTCGCACTAGTGACTGGTTGCTTCCTGCAAATGACGTGTGAAATCCGATCACACGACAGCAAGCTGAGAAGCTTTGTCTGTGCTCGTTTCTGCCGACTTTAGCCGTAAGGCGAACTCCTGGCCTGTTCACGACACGACTTCACGGAATCGCAAATCTGAGAGATGGACCGGAAACACTTTTCTCATTCATTGCAAGTGGGCGGAGCCGCTGTGATCGTCTCTGCTAAAGTCGCCTTGGCAGAAATACGAAGCAAGAATCAAGCGATGGAAACAAAGCTATCCAAGCTATAAGAGCTATGGAACACCAGCCAGAAGATCGCTTGAGAAAATAAATGGTGAGGACTAGACGTCTTCGAAGTAATGTCTCCTCGAACTTGAGCCGTTTCAAGCAAGGCGCTTGGCATGTCGACGCCCACGTCGTCGTAAAGAAGAACAGAACGTGCAATCGAGCGATATCACGCTACATGCTGTCAGAATGCCGTTCTTGTGCCTTGAACGGCATGAGCGTTCGGATCAGGATGCGGTCATTGAGCTGGAGCCCCTCTCGCCTCTCGACGTGAAGATCGTGCGAGCAGAATGAGAGAAGCAGAAGTCGTAACACGAGAGGTGCCTACACTTTCAAGTGTGTTATTGCCGGAGAGCGTCAGCACATTCTATCCCACTTTGCCTAGCAGCGCTCATGGTATGCTAGTGGCGCAACAGGCCGTGGGGCGCTCACTTGCGCCGTAGTCATCCCTTGTTCTAGCAGTGCAGAGCTGGCTGCGTTAAGGTTCGCTGCATGCAGGAAGTGGTAGGTTGTTATTCTGTCACTTTCTAGAGAGGGAGCAGGATTGCCGTTCATGTGTGAAGTGCAATTCTGGCAGTCTCGTATGTCGTGAGTAGAAGCTATCACTTCACCTGCATCTAACTCAGCTTCACAATCTCGATTGTTCTTGCCAAGCGGCCAGCCTCATAGATTGTTCTCCGACTTGAAGAATAACCAAATTCCGCTGTGATAGCACAACAACTACTAGGTCGCGAGGATCTCCATTCTTTATCAAGACTTCACTCCGCACAAGCAGCACTGACCAACGCTCAAGAGTAATGGCGCCTACTTCAGCACCAGAAGTCCCGCTCACAGCGGTACAGCGCGTCTTCGGAATCGTCGAGCTGGTCGAGAAGATCCTTCATGATGTCCCCACTGAAGAGGAGCGGTACTACCGCTTCACGCCTCGTATGGACCCGGCGATTCAACTGTTCCAGCTCCAGCGCGTTAATCACGCCTTCAAGAGTGCCATCACCGGATCCATCGAGCTACGCAAGAAGATGGAGACTCCGATCGAATGTTACCTCGGCGCAGAAGTGTTCAGGTTGGATGATTCTGAGGGAGGATTCAGAATAACGCGCGAACACCTGCCGCACAAAGTAGGGATACATGAACTGTCGCACCTTTTCGGCGAACGAGCATCTCGCGCCATCGTTGGAGGTGATACGAAACAGTCGTGGACGAGCATCAGAGTCAACGCCGCGAGTGGTCCTTGTGTTCAGATCAGAGACAGCGTCGAGCCAGGGCTCCAAGTTGCGGAGTTCCAGAGTTCTCGAGAAACGACCTGGGGTGAGGTGTTTCAATGGCAGGCAGACCCAGAGCATCCTGCGAGAAAGCAGGCGTAGGCAGGTCATAATGAGCGAGAAGAGCTCCGACTTTACTGGCCGCTTGGAAAGTGAGTAATATCGAAGCTAAGGCAGGACTGCAGGTTGCAGTGGCTGAGAAGGTCGGAAGCGTGTAGACGATTGCCCTTTTATACACGTCAGAATCTCTGGATTTAGTTCTGGATATCATCCACTTCTACCTCTGCCTCAAGGCCTCACAGCAGCGCCTCCTCTCGCCGTTTGCCCGCTTTTACTCCCGGGTATGCTCCCACTAACTTCCTCTAATGCGCCTTCCGTCGCTGGTTCGCCAACCTCAAGCTCAGATCCTTCTTCATTGCCAGTATATGCACTTCCTTGCAGAGCTCTTAAGGCTTGCGTCTCCTTCACCGCCCACTCCTTCCAGTTCTCGTATGCCTTGTCTTCCAGGATCTCTCCGACTTCCAGAGGTCCAAGACCGAAGTATCCGCCTACAGCTTGTGATTCTTCGCGAGCTACGCGTGTTTCGACTTCTTTTTGATGCCGGAACCGGTAGAGTTCTTTTCGTGCCATGTCGTAGGCTGCGGCGTTTGATAGTGCGGTGTGCGTGAGGAGATATTGCCATCGCTGGATCACGCTGTGTTGCTTCTCGTTAGCTCAATGATTCCCTCTCTCATAGATGTCCGATCTGAGCTTACGCTTCACCATTTATGGGCCTGCTCCCCTGTGTCTCCATCACTTCTTCCCACTCTACCGGTCCTCTGCCAAACTCATCTCGTTGACCAGCTAGCGGTCTTCGTAGCGTGTAGTCCAACGGTACGCTCCAGTCGTAGACTTCTCGGTCCTTTCCATCATCTTCCAGCACAACTCTCGGCCTGGCCAGTTCCCATGGGTGGTCATTGTAGTACTCCCATCGTAGCTGATCTTCAGTGTATTTGAGACTTAAAGGCTTGAATAATCTTGACGACTTTTTCGATGCCTTGTTCGGGTTGTTGGGTCGCTGGAGAGGTGGTCTCGTTAATCGCGTAGAAGGAGGTGTGCTTGCTACAATCGGATACCAGGGCGGCGGAGCGGGAATGCGATTTGCGTGCAGAAGTTGTGATGCGGTTTTGTGCACATTCTGGGCGGCGAACGAGTAGCGACCCATGATTCTTGTATTCCTTCGATGTCCTGGGCTGTGTTATCGGCTCATGATACTGTCAATGGATGTGGTGGATCGAGATGGACATGTCGTCGGTGATCTGCATCTGCATCTGCTGCGGACTCGGGAGTGACAATAATCTTGGCTTGGATTGCTTCTTCGAGATGCACGCGACAGAATCATCCACTTTGTACATAATTGACAATTCAGCTGTGCGATGCCATTGAGGAGCTGATGGAATCGCTGCCACCATGTTGCGCTCTTCATGTCCCGAATTGTTCCTCTTCTGCGACATTCGCCCGCAGCATCAGCAACTACAATCACGCCCCCGACGATAGCACAGCCGACACGATGTATCAGCCCATGGATTGCGACTCGACGCCATGGCAGGAGAGGAGTTGCCACAGACAAGAATGGCAGGCGCGATGACCTTTGTGAGCGACCACCACGCAGAAGGCAGCCAACGAGGACTTTCGAAGATGTCTTCATCAGCAGCCTGGTGGCGGCAGGAACTTGTCGAAGACATCGGAAGACTTCGCAACTCTCTCAGCAGAGCCGGTCTTTTTGTTCAGGTCGAAGGCAGCAGCGAGTAGCGGTGGCGACTCCCAATGATGAGTTTCAAATATCGCAAAAGGAATACCTGAAATTGGTCGACTTCTACGTCCGTCATGATCGAAAGGAGAACAAGGCTGTTGCAGAGAAGCATCACACTCCGCTAGCCTCACGCTTGTTCATGACGCCCGAACAAGAGCAAGCCGAAGAGCAGCGCGAGTTATCAGCCCCATACAGTCGAGACGTCTTGGTGCCTGAAGACCAGGAGCAGCGAAAGGTCATCGAGGCTCTTGAGCAGCTGATATCTGCCCGCCTCGGTACTGTGTCGCTGGAAGACATATGGTCCCTCTATCAGAGCATCCATGCTCCCCGCACAGTGTATCTGCACGATAAAGCTTTGCGGCGATTGCTGCAGCATTTGGGCTTTGTGGAACACTGGCACGAGAAAAATGCCATGCAGCGCTACTTCCAGCTATTGGACGACTGTGTTGCAGCGGGCGTTCCGGTAAACAAGCATGATTGGACCACGGCTATTACGTATGCTGGTCGTTGGATAAAGCATACTACATCCAAAGAGGTCAAAGGTGCCATCGAAACATGGATGCGAATGGAGGACGCAGGCCACGCAGCAGACCATGTCACATTGAACGTGCTATTTGATGTGGCTGTAAAGGCAGGACGTTTCGCGCTTGCGGACACCATCTACAAGGAGATCAGAGCCAGAAACATGCCACTCGATCGTTACTTTCGCGCAACTTTAATCTACTATGCTGGCATGAAACGGGATGGAGATGATGTCCGAAGAGCGTTCAGGGAATTTGTTGCAGCCGGAGAGATCGTAGATACGACCATCATGAACGCGGTCATTCTTTCACTGCTCCGAGCCGGCGAAGCCGCAGCAGCAGAGCAGGTCTTCAAAAAGATGAAGCGCTTGGGCGAGGAGAAGTTTAGCGTTAGAAGTCCCGAGGATTGGGTGGAACGCAGAGAGCTCCGAAGTGAGTTGGCGCTGGCTGCACATCGACTGCGGGCCGAGAAGGAGTTCCATGAGTCGTCCTTCTTTGGTGCGCCCTTCTCTTCGGAAGAGAGGCGCGAGCAAGTGCAGAAGCTCAGCCCAGTCGCACCAGACTCATATACATATATGGTCTTGCTACAGTACCACGCGAATACTTCTGGAGATATCGAGAGGATATGGCAATTACTGCAAGAGATGGGCGAGCAAGGGCTGCGACCCCATACTGCTGCGTATATGCACATTCTGAAAGGATTTCGCAAACACGGAGGTTACGCCTTTTCGGGTTGGAGTCATCGCAGACTCGAGGTTTTGTGGAAGGTCATTGTGAACGAGATGGAGGTTGATGTGCCTGCGGGTGCTCTAGAACTACCTGAGACCGCAACAGCTCATGCTGTGGTTGACGCAACGCAGCATTCAACCAACATGAATGCACGACCATTGTTCGAGGCCGCGGCTTCAGCTGACTCGGGGTGGAATGCGGATGATTGGACTGCCGACGACGCATCCCAGTTTGGCATATCTGACAACCACAACACGCTGGGTACTTCCGCGCATGATGCGACCCTCGTCCCTCTTGCGGGAATCGTGCGCTCCGCCCCCAGGCCACAGTCACAGCACGAAGCAGATGATTTCGACATGCTTGGGGCCATGATTTTCGAACAGGCTCGGTCTTCAGAGATCAACCCCGCCAATGATGGTAGCGCTGTCGAGGACGATGTCATGCAGTCTAGCTCGCCTACGAGGAGCAGAATCGGCACTTCTGCCTCCTTCCTGGAAAGCGTGTCGTTAAAGAACCTCACTGATGCTGCACTGTTGCCAGAAGGTGGCTCACAGTTGGAGGATGCCAGTCAACCTGAAGCAAACAACCAGTCATCTGTTCCTTCCTTACCTGAGATTGACGCTATCAAGCCCTTCAAACATGCAGGAGTCGATCTAAACCCCGAGCAGAAGCCATCATCACATGATGCGCCGTCCTTATTCTTGGACAGCTTCTCTCTCCGACATTTGACTGATGCTGCGCTACTGCCCGAAGGAGGAACTCCGCTAGAAGAGGTCAACGCCGCCCAGAAACACAGCATTTCGCTTGACAACAAGCCCAACTATGTGCCCCTGAGCTCTACCGATGTCAAGCCCAAGGTGACTGTCGTAGCAGACCCATCGACGCAAAGCGACGATTTCGATTCACACCCCATCTGGCGCCGTGATCGCGACGAAGATTTCCGCCGAAGGAACAACACGAGCCTGCCACACATTGGACAAAGACCAAAGCTTGCGCCTGGTCAGAAGCCAGTCGCTTTCACCGCCAGTATGGCACTCGAAGCTGTCAGGGCTTTCTACCAGTGCTGTGGGCGAGACCGAATGCTGCAAGTGTGGGAGGACATTTCTGCGAAATGGCTCGATGCTACTGAACAGGAGCGGACAAGAGTTGCGAACGAAGTTGGGCAGATGGTGAGGCATGCTAGTCGGTACGAAGACCTGGACAGAGCTAGCCGATGAAGTGTGTAGTGTACAAATTGTAGATATTGTACAGCAGAATTCAAAGCCTGTCATTGACGGCCGATCTGGCTCTCTCCTATTGCGACGTCCTACAGAGGTCTCATCGCGGCGAGGACGGACCTGCAAGATATACCGAGTTGCGCCACTGCTATCAAGCTCAAAGAACGTTCTCGACATCCACGCACATGGTGAACTCCTCATTCACCCTCATCTCGTCCGCAACCTGTCCACAAGTAATGGTCTTGCCAACAGCCCACCCCTGATCACCGCACCCCGGCTCCTCGAACTGAAAGTCAACACGCAGAACACGTCCAACAAGCTGGCAGCGCAACTCCGCCGGGACAATTGCGATCTGTCGCCATGATCCTTTCTTATCCCAAAAACCCCTCGCCATAGCATTGGCCACGCGGCGGCCGAGAAGCTGGATATACTTCTCGACGATAATCTCCGTGCCAGCCTTCGCCAAGCATTTGCCGCAGTGAGTCGAAGGGCGTTCTGGCTCGGACATCTTCTTCTGTAGCTGCTTCGAGCCTTTGATAGTGCCAAAAAATCGCGACTGACGCGCTGGAGTGTGAAGAGCTGTTCTAGTGGTCCGAGGAGACAGAAGCCGTAGTGGGCACGTGGCTCGTCACGATCGAGCTGTAGGAGAATGTTCTCGAGCAGTTCCGCGATAGCGAAGGTGCGCTGAGCAGCGTTCGGCGGCGGCGCGAAAGTGGCCATCTGTGGAGACGTGAGCGCGTGTCCGCAGGTCAAAGACGAGCACTGCTTATCTGAGCCTTTCCGTACTTTTGTGGGCCGATGATGTGGAACTTTGTTCTGTTTGGACGCGCGGAATGTTGCAATGAACGGAGAGGTCGTTCTGCTGAAGAGAAAGTTGCGCGAGCTTTCGGGTCGAGATTAAGGTTTGCACGGTAACATGCAGGTGAAGTGAAGCAAGCTGCATGATCACTCACTTCTTGGCGTGCAGATCACCATGTTACAACCAAGTTTGCGATAACTTGTCGTACAGCACACACTACACTCGCGCCGCCGTCCTCGACACAACTAGCAACACTGAGCTGTCACTTCCAACAGACTCAAAAATGTCGACCACTGATGTCGATGAAGCAGGCGCAGCGCAAGTACCTGGTACACCTCTCTTTTGGGCACTTTCTCGGCAGACCAGGCTAATGTCTTTTGCAGCTCTATCGCCAATGTCAGCTGCTGCTCGAACCTTCGCCATCGCCGAGCTCCTTGAAGCCATTCTGCTACAAGTTCCGTCACCATTCGACTGGACTGGATATCCCCAAGAACTCCCCAACCCCGAGCTGCCAAAGTGCCGATTGGTCAGTCGCGAGTTCAGAGACGCCATCGATGGCTCGCAGACTCTCCAAATTCGCGTCAAAAGACCTCCGCACGATCACACTATTGTACGATCGAAGCAGGGCTGGTCCATCGAGGTCTTCTTGCTGGCGGAGCTGAACGGCCTGAATCGCGTTGAACTGTTCGAGAGCACCATCTACAAGATGAAGTTGCCACACATGCATGTGGTGCGGTGCAAGGGACATACTGGAGCTATCGTGCACGTTCACCATGAAGGTTCAATTTGTGGCGAATGGAACACATACCGCCGCTATTACGCTGGTGAGAGGTGGAGTAATCTACACGCGTGGGCGAACTTTCTCATCTCTGTAGAATTTGCATTGGAAGTGCGTCTAAAATTACAGTCACTTGGGTCTTCCGAGTGGCTTGAGTAGGTCTGCCACCGGAAGAGAAGTAGATGTAGGGGTCCAGTGCGAATGACGACCAAAAATTCTTGCAGTGCTGGTTGGGTTGCATGCTTCTACCAACGGGGCCTCGGGCAACAGACAGCATGGGACATCGGAGTGCAGAGTCGACTCAACTTCTTGATAAGAAACTTCAACATTCAGGGCCGTTTTCAGGGCATCGGATGTAATACATCGACTCATCTGCGACTCACACGCACAATCCCTCACGACGGCCCCTTTTCGCTCAGCGATCATCGCTCGCCTCTCACATCTACTCAAGTCCGCCTCGCCACGCTTAGTCGAGATGCTCAGCACCAGACCTATCACTTGAGTCCAGAGACACCGATCACTCCTTCACAACCAATGCACTAAGATCCATGAGCACCCCTCACCCTCAACAGCAGCAACCCCGCCAAACTCACTCAGCATGAAACGTAACCCCAACACTCATACTCATCTTAACCTCCTGCCTCGTAAACTCCACGGCAACGATCCCCTCATCCTCCTCTCCATACCCAGCGCCCAACTCCTGGCTCGCCATATGATAAGTCCGGTGACGAGAGCCACACCCATTCTCCTCATCAAGCTCCACAGGTCTCAAATTGGTACAACCCAAAACACCACAATAATCCTGCGCCCGAGCCATAGCGTCTTTAGCAGCGGCTTGTCGGAGCTTAGGACGATAGCGAGCGCGCGTCTCCTCGGTAATGATCCACTGAATATCTTGAACTTCGACATGTGGGACGGACGAGATACGAGCACCGAACGAGCCGAGGGCTTTGAACTCTTTGAAGCGGATGTCGAAGTCGATGCTTCCTTTGTAGTGCCGGACTTTGGGTTTCTCCTCGTCCTTTTCGTAGTGCTCAAGAGGTATGTAGGATGTAGCCGCGAGAGAAGTTTTGGACCAATGAGCAAGAGGAGAAGCGGCTTTAGCTTCTGGGCTTTCGTCCTTGGGCGAGAGCTCGACGAGAAGCCGTTCAACGTGCTTGGCGGCGGTGAGGACTTCGTCGGAAACGGAAGCTTTGTTGATGCCTTCGCTGGAGACTTTGACATTGATGACGGCTCGCTCGGCGGGGAGAGGGATCTCGGCTTCGCCGGAGACTTTGAGAGTGAAGGGAGTGGATTGAGACATCCTAGAGAATCTGAGGTAGTTTTGAGCTGATTGTGATGAAATGAAGTGGAAGAAGAGGAAGCAAGTACAGGACTTGCATTGAGGACTTCTGAAGCTCCTTATATACTATGAGAGAAAAGCCAAGCCGGCTACGACCTGCTTATCGAGATGTCTCATGCATGATGGCCAGTCAATGGACGGGTTTGGAGTGCTCTTGAGGGTCGTTGACTCATTTTCGTGGAAGTCTACTCTGCTTCACAGAGCAGACTGAGATTTGGCCAGTGAATAGGCAGCAGCTGGAAATTCCAGCATCCTCGATCCGCTACATGAGAGTTTTAGCAAGGTTGTCACATTTCAGATAGTCTCGGGGTAGTGCGTAGCGCATTGTGGCATACGAAGCCACCTTGCAGTGCAAGATATCTCGCTCTTCCACTCGAGCAATTGGGCAGTGCCGTTCCACAGATCTTGGCGGCCATACTCCTGCCGTTCGAAAACCCTACTACCTTCCTGGGCAAATCCTCAAGAACCTCGAGGAATTTAGTGATGCCCAGGCCGAGATGATAGCTACGCGCTTCCTTCTTCTTGCTTGACGAAGAGGTCGTTCATCGAGAGTACGACGACATCCCTGCTTGAGCTTCGAGCTATGAGACCATCGGATAGCAGGCACATACTGTGTCTCGTAATGTGTGTCCGTCGCTAGTGGCGGAAAGTGGTGGGCGAGAGGATATAGAAGTGAAGAATGCAAGCCGATGTCATCAAGTTGATATCAGGCAGCAGCGTGCCAAGGCTATACAAGTGATGCATACCACGCGGTGCCGGTACCAGACATACGCGGTCAAGGCTCGAGATGTGCCACAGCCAAGACTATGTTCTACACTCATACAGCCCTGATTTGGTGAACACCACTTGCCTTTCGTGTCATTGTACTGGCCTCCGCGATGTTAGTCTCGTTTACCAGCCATGCGAGTAGTCGGGCCACCAGGCTCCGCTTCTAAGCATCTGTCGCTCCCGCTGGTTCAGGCCAGTTAATGCTGGTCGTCATGAGAGACTTGGCGCTATGTCCATGGTTCATCGTCAAAGTACTTGTCTCGCTTCTCTCGGAATTTTGGAGGCTCTGGCTCGCCGTATATGATGTAGCGCGAGAGAGCGTCACGAACGGACGGACTGAGGCAAGCCTCATACGTGTGCTCAAGGTCATCCCACCGATGGAAACCGGGACTACGCGTGAGCTCATCACCAAGATGCACATCGCTCAGCTTCTTGAGCGTGCCAGCAAATGGCTTAAAGCACTCATTTCGAGAGTCGTGGCCGCTGAAGTGTATTGAGTGCAGCGACAGTCGCTGGGGTGTCTCTTGATACTGCAGCAGGATAGCACCCAGAGTTGATGCAGTGACGGTAGTAAAAGCAAGCAAGAGCTGTTCAAGGTGTGGCAGAGTTGTGTCGCCCATCAGATCCAGCACGTTGACCAAACTCGTTATCATATCGGAATTGAGCTTGAGATCCAGGACCTTTAGAGAGTTGGCATGGTGAAGAAAAGTCCGCACTGCTCCTGCTTTCAGCCTGTGCATTGCTTCCCTCTCAATGTCATAAGGATCGTAACAGGCGAAGTTCCACCGAAAGACTTTGATGTTGGCTGCCACAGTACATATATATCAGCGACGACTGGCATAGTCTGCAGGAAGAATCAGTGCGAAACATCACTGACAACCAGCTCATGGACAGTCCACCGAGAATCGTGCGCTGCTCGAATCACCTTTGTCAAAGCGTGCACGCCGCCACCAACTGGAAGAGGATCATACCTGGGTTTGATCGCAGCCTGCTTGAAAGCGCGATTGCGGTGCCGCAGTCCTCTACAGGCTGCAGGATCGCAAATCTCATGCATGACGAAATGGATACTAACAAGCCGAGGGCAGCCTTGGAGCAAGAGAGTGAGGTTTGTGCGCAGGAACGAGCTTGGACCTTTCATGTCAAGCCATTCCTGCTCGCGGAACAGACGCTCGTATGCCTCGTACATGGTCTCTGTGTTGGGCACCGCATCGGAAAAGTACGTCGAGACCTCGTCAACAGCCGGCCGGCTTCGCGAAGATTGCATAGCTCTTATGGACTTCAGCCGGTTTAAAGAGTGCAGCCAGTCTTCGTTGCTCACGGGTCCGCAAAACCTAGCAGCATCGAAACATAAATAACGGATGCCTTTTGCAAGATCCGGCATCTCCTGTGCTATCTTAGTTGCAGATGTGATGCTATGGACGTTGTAACAGATTGATAGCTCACGAAGCAGGTGTTCGTTGGCCACACTGCATAGCGTTTTGTTGGCCGAGCGAAGATCTTTGACTTCGTCCGTTCCACAGCGCCCGCAGATGTGGTCCAAGATCTCCGTCGGCAGGTCCTCCAGCGGCATCGCGCTTCTTTCGATTGGGTGGTCTGGTGAGATGTCGAATCTGTGAGATGATCAGGGCGCTCGTGGGTCGTTAGTTGATGGAACTGCTGTGTGGACGCGCCGAACTTGTGATGATGATGAACAAAGTCAACCTGGAACAGAAGTAGCGAGGGAGCATAGTGGAACCTGCCGGCGGAAGTTCGGGATCACAGCCTGCTGTGCGACGTCTAACACATTGTGACACCGGCTGCACCTTCAATTTGGTATCTCATCAATACTTCTGACCCATATCTCCTTCATCCCATTCATCTTCCTCCTTAGAGCAGAGCTGGCAGGATACACGACTTTCCTCAGCCTATTGGAACTACCAAGTGGCTGATAGCTCTTCAAGCCATGCCACGGATCGAGTCGCATATGGTCTTCCCAAAAGGCCTTCCTCTCGAGATCAAAGGCTTCTTGCTTGGGAATCCTCAACGTCGCGACTGTCTGCCAAGGATATTTCTCCGAGTCCCACTCCGTGCCCGCGTATTCCACAGGTTGCTCGTCTAGATTTTCAAGCAACTGGACTTGGAACAGGTACTCAGCATCGTGGTTAGCGTGGAAATTCTGAAGCCATTTGTGATGCTGGTCACTTTCATGGCTCTCGGGCTTGATAGTCTGGTCTGCTAGCTTCTTTTGCATTTCGGTGTTGGGCACCAGGCAGTACTTGAAGACATAATCACCGAATCGATAAGCTGTCTGCGAATATTGTCGAAGCGACGCCAGATGAGCGTTGGGAACTTGGAACCGTGCCTTCTGCAGTTCTGTGTCGTTCCTCTTCTCGAGCGCCTGATTCATCTCCTTCGTCTCGAGAAGCGTTCCTAGTCCCATGCGGATGTCGAAGATCTCACGAGTGGTCTTGGCATCAGCTAACTCAATCGCTGGCGTGCTGTTGAACTCGATATCTTGTGTCTGCGGATGTGATACATCTGCGCCGGTGGGGAAGGAATCGCCTCCAACGTTGAACAGCTTCATGCTGAAGCCTCGTGGGGCTGGGATCGTATCAGAGAAGCCTGGGGCACCTGGTTCAGTAGAGTAACGGCATGCGGCTGGGTACTCTGTCGCTTGGGAAAAAAGCTCGCCCTGGGCAAGGTGCGGTGGTAGCCCATCGTGTACAATGAACGTGCCCTTCACGATTCCGTGAGTCCGGCAATGGGTGCCAGTGTAGACGTGTCTGTGGTTATCGAATTGTTGACACTGCTGCGTGTTGATTTGCTCGGCCACGGCCTTGATATCTTCTTGTTCCCCAGGTGGCGGATCTTCTACGCCCTTCGTGTCCCATCGTAGATATCTCCTGTCAGACATCTCGTTGAGACTGCTGCTGGCATCGATTGACATTTCGGTCTTCAAGCTTTGTCGATGGGGCAATGTGCCGCTTGTATTTGGTATACGTTGATGAGTGAACTGATTTGGAGCAGTAAAGATGCTTTTCGAAGTGGTATTGACCATTGTCAGGTACGCAATAGGGTAAACGGCTAAGCGATTGCAGGAACGAATGTAATTGTGACGTGTGAGGAGCGAAAGAAGAAGCTTACCTGCACTTCTTTGACTTCATTGCAGTCAGCAGAAGTATTGTCGTACATCATTGATGCACGGTGCATTTCGCAGTCGCACAGATCGAAGTAGGTCATTGGACCCTATGCCATCATGGTTCACTACTCCTACGCGTGTGAGAGGAAGCGGAGGCAGCTCCTAGCCTCGCCGCGTGTGTTATAGTCAGACTTACTGCTAATAAGACAGCCGCCTAAAGGCATACAAGAGGAGAACTTCGTGGGGAGGGCCAAAATTGAGTGTAGTACAGATAAAAACAGGGAAGGGAGGCAAGTGTCTGGCGGGCATCTTGTGGTGTAAATCTCGAGTCGGATGCGGAGGATCGAAGAAGTCGAGAGAGGCTTTGGATGTATCCATCTTGTCCCAGTTCATATATCGTTGGGTGAACAAATGCAGCTGAGGTAATATGCTGTGAAGTAAGTACATTCGATGCATGTGACAGCGGAGGCTCTCGTGTTTGTGCCAGGATCCAAATCCCACTAGTTTTAGCGCGCTTTCGAGGCTACGTGGAAGCAGATGGGAACGTCGAGGCTACTGAGATCTTGCCATGACATTGATGATAGAGCTCAACATATAGAGAGTGACCATGTCTGCGGTCAATGCGCAAGCAGACGCTGCCAGCAAATCAGGTATGCCATCGCCCGCACCACCAAGGACATCAACAAGAATGGCATCGCTTGGCGGGAGTGGAGGGGGCCGAGGCCATATGCATATACACTTGTTGGACGGCCTGCTAATGTCTGGTGATACTAGCGAGCAAGAATAAGAAGAAGAAGGGCAAAAAGAAGCCCAATGGCCAGGCAAATGCTAGCAACAGCGCTGTACAGGCGAATGGCTCGCACGCCAATTCCGTAGCCGACGACGACGACGACGACGAGGGCCGATCACGATCACAATCGCCGAGCGTGAGTGTGCTGAAATATGCCATATGATTTGATCGGCTAAGACATGATATAGAAAGCGTCGAAAGCAGCGCCTGTAGAGGCCGCGAAGTCCACAGATATGCCTCCAGCACAATCCAAACCTTCGGAGAAACAGGCCGAGCTGCCCGTTCGAAACGGATCTCATAGACCCACGGAGACGCCCGCAGAGGATGAGGGAGACGACGATGCCGATGAGGAGGACGGAGAGGACGAAGAGCAGCCAGAGACGACGACAACCACGACAAGCGGCGCCGCAACGAATACCACCGCACGACTCGACGCAATGCAGCAGGAACGTGACAGTCTACGGGCAGAAGTCACAGAACTACGCAAGTCACTGGAGAGCCTGCAGGAAAAGCACAACGAGGAGCTGTCAGGCGTGAAAGAAGAGCTCGAGCAATCAAATGAGGGCAAAGAGCACGCTGAAACGCAATACCGCAATCTGCTTGGAAAAGTCAACACGATCCGATCACAGCTGGGGGAACGACTGAAGGCAGACGCTGCTGAATTGGAAACTGCGAGGGAGCGTATCGAGGAGCTGGAGAAGACGAACAGCACAGCACAATCGGAAAGTGAGCGGCTACAGAAACAGATATCGGAGCTGAACACAAATCTTGAATCCCAAGCCAGCGAGATTGAGACTCTGCGTAGTCGGACAAATCTTTCCACGAGTAATTGGGCGAAAGAGCGAGACGATATGGTGCAAAGAGAAGCGGCGTTGAGGGAAGACTACGAAGTCGCAAGGCAAGCAATGCAAGATTGGGAGATACTAGCAACAGAAGAGCGCTCGAGGCGTGAAGCTCTGGAGGAGAAGTCGCAAGAATTGGAGGACCAGCTCAACTCGCAACGAGAAGCCTACGAACGCATACAATCCGAAGCGAACACGCAATCGAGCACAGTCGATGGTCTTCAACGGGCACTCCGGGACCTGCAGGAAGAACGGAAACGCGAGCTGCGAGAGATGGTGGAGCAGTCTCAGTCACAACTCGACGCTCTGCGTGCTCAGACGAAAGCAGCCGAAGAGGCAGCAGCTACTTTGAAGAGTGAGCTTGAGACCACGCAGGCAGAACTTGCTCGCGCGGCGCCTTTTGAGAAGGAAGTCAAGGAGAAGAACTTGCTCATCGGCAAGCTCAGACACGAAGCTGTTATCCTGAACGACCACCTGACCAAAGCCCTGCGCTTCCTCAAGCGCGGCAAGCCAGAAGACAATGTGGATCGGCAGCTGGTGACGAACCACTTCCTTCACTTCCTCGCTCTCGATCGGAGTGATCCAAAGAAGTTCCAGATTCTGCAGCTTATTGCAGCTTTGCTTGGCTGGGATGAATCGCAAAAGGAACAAGCTGGCCTGCAGCGCGCTGGCAGCACCTTGAGCACGGCTGGAGGGAGCTTGCGGGTTCCGGTTTCGCCTTTCAGAAGGACGCCATCGACACCTACGTTGGGTGAGTTCGTGCCCGAAAGTCCGGGAGGTGCAAGCCGTGAAAGTCTCGCGGAGCTTTGGAGTGACTTCTTGAAGCGTGAAGCTCAGGCTGGTGGGGCGCCAAGTTCGCGGAGGCCCAGTATTGCAAGCTCGAGAGGTGGCATCAGAAGTCCCAGTGTAGGCGGGCTGATGAGTCCCAGCAGCGAGAATGGGAAACCAGGTCCCTTCAGTGGCGGAAGTCTACGAGGCGTGCCAGAAGGTCACAAGCGAAAGGAGAGCCAGAGCACAATACCTGCGAGTGGCAAAGCTGCTGAAGGTGGAAGTCTGACGAAGTAGTATTCGTCAGGCAATCTGCGTTGGTCAGCTGCCAGGTGGCTCAGCGCAAGCGAGTAGATCAAGCTGAGGGTTGTGCGGACTTGAGAAGCTGCAATATCACCCGCAATACGGTGCTCATTCTCTCCTAACGCTAACGATGTGTGTTCAGACATTGTATCGATGTCTGTCTTTCATCAATGCTTCACTTTGGTCGTGTCCGAGTTCCTCGCGGTCTCACACCTAGACATCTATGCGCCGTCACTCTTCGACCACTGCCGATGGAGTTCTTGGGGGCATCACGTCCAACTCCTGTCCTGGCACTCCAGCTTCGGCTGCCCATCTATTCTCTGTCCATTTCCGCCATCGAGTCTTCACGCCTGGAGATGGCACGCATCAGCCTGGACATCCCAAATATCTCGGAAGGCCTTGAAAGACATACCTTTGCCAGCAACGGTGAGATAGTGCATGGCATACGACCAGACGAGCAATCCCATGCCCACCGCTAGCAGTACGCTTCCAGCGGCGCGGAACTACCACGGCTCGTCCAGAATCATGGCGATGATGCCGAAAGTGGTGAACATCCCACCGAAGAGGAGTCTACAATTTTGTGCTTCTGTTCTTGTTGATGTGTTCATGTTGTGCTGCGAACGAATTGATGCTGGTGTGGAGTGATTGCGATAAGCTCTTTGCATGAAGCTGTAGAGATACTTTTATGTGCTGAAGAGGTGGATGAGGATTGAGAGATGGAGGAAATATCAACAAAGTAGGGGTCGCCGTGGACTTTCTACCACTTGGAGCCAGACCATATCTGCGCAGCAAGAGCCGCTCGCGAGCGGCAGGAACAGCACAAGTGAGGAAGTCGTCAGTCGCGAGCCTCACTAGAAGGCCATCCCGCGTCCGTGAATATCAACGACTTTGTGGTACGGGGTCCGGACAGCTGTTTTATGGCGATTGCTGTGTTGCACTGGTCAAGCTGGGTACAAATTGCCTCCTCTGAAAATACTATCACTTCGGCAACGACTGCAGAGTGATGCGGAAGATGTGAACTCGAGGGAGTTCCCGCCGACGAAAGGAAACGTTCGAATCTTCTCGCACAGTGCTGCCTACCATGACGGTTTCACCACGTCTGCCAGAAAACTTCATTGATGGTGATGGTGCCGAACGTCTCGATCAACTCGATGCGTGCCTCCAGTCCAAATGCTTGGCGCCGGCTGCCAGATGGATGGTGAGCATGTCCGCGCGAAGACTATCTCAAGAGCGAAGAGATCAAGGGGATCACTTTACCGAGTGACGCTCGCTTGGTTACAGGCCTGCCGCGAGAAGTACTGCAGCACGTTCCGTCAAGACTGTCCATCGGCGACACCGGCGGCACGTGCTCGCCGCCCTCAATTCCGCCCAACTGTGCCACAACCCCGCCACATTTCAAACAGTCATAAGGGCGCAAATAAGTATAGCTGCCACATACGGCCATAGGTGGTCTAGTCGACTAGCGCCTTGTTTCGGTTGAACCAAACAATTACAGGAATTGCTTTAGACACACCGCGGACTTAGTAATCGTTATCCCTAGAAGCAGACATCCTCGTACTCTGTTGCAGAGTATTAGCTGCCGGTGAAGGGTTCGTAGCTGTATGTTTCCTCTCTTTTTTGGCTTTTGGTGTGTTATTTTGCTGGTGTTGCGAGTGAGGTTCGAACAGAGATCTAACGTTTGCTCAGGGGAGGCTGAGGTGCGAGGGTCGAAACGCGTGGTGGAAAGTGAGCTTTTGCTTCGTGGAGCACTTACCACTTTGCGCAGTCAATGGATGTGCTTGCTCCGAACAGGAGTGTAGACGCTCTTGCCGTTCAGCGTGTGTGTTCGCGTTCACTGCTCAAGGTCAAGCTTCCACTCCCATCACAACAACATTTTCTTCGCGACGCTCCGTGTGACAGCCGCACCGACATCACGATGGCGGGTGACAACGACCCAGGGAAGCAAGATACCATCTCACTTTTCCTCGAGCTTCCAACGGAGCTGCGCAACGACATATACCGCCTCGTCCTCGTCAGACCCAAGCACAAACGCGACGTTGTCACAACTATCGACACGATTCCAAAAGAGCCAGCTCTGCTTCTCACCTGTCGACAAATCCGTGGCGAGGCGCTTGGCATCTACTTCCGAGAGAACAAATTCACATTTAGAATCAGAGATTGCGATGCTGAGGTATACCTAAAGTGGTGCGTCCGGAGCAAGCATCACCTCGCAGCCGCGATAGAATTTGTTTGCGAAGGTTCGCCAAACTGGAGGAACTTCAAGATCCGGCTCAGGGCGCACCATTACGACCGCGCACGGGCACTGCGAGCTCACCCGTGGCCAGGAGAGTCGAAGTTGAAGACAATCATGCGCAAGGTCTTCGGAATCTCGAAAAGTTTCAGCGCTCCGGTGACGGGCCCTGTCATGGCTTGGTCGTTATAGGAGCCGCTACTGGAGCCGCTACTGGAGGCGACCCGCAGCATGCTGGTGGAGATAGATATCCGCTGGAGATAAATCACAGTCTTTTGTAAGGTGGCATCCCCTAATAAAGGCGAGCATACTCAAGAGACCTTCACTGATCATACGGTAGTCAGCAATGCAGCTAAGGCGTTGAGGATTGCGCGGCTCTCGCGAAGTGTGGCACGCCCTTTTCATGCAATTCATCACTTGATTGAAGAGGCACACCGGGTTGTGGCTCTGAGCTACCCACTCCTCTTAATCATCCAGAGTCCAGATTTTGACATCGCCATCATCACCAGTACTTATAATGACTTCTTCATCATCCTGACGCTTCCCTTTGTCATATCTCGGCGCCCACACGACATGATTCACCTCAAACACATCATGCGCATTCTCCATCTGTGCCACTACAACCCACTCAGTGGCATTTGCCGTGTGCTCAGTGTGACCATTCGTATGCTCCGGCGTCGTGTTCGCCATCTCGATGTCCACTGGCTTCTCCTTCCTCCACCTCTCTTCATAAATCACAATGATTCCGTCACTTCCCGCGCTGACCACCCTCCCGGTCTTTCTACTCCAGCTCACAGCATAGATTGGTCTGTCATGGATCTGCGGCAATCTTGCCTCCTCGAACCATTCCTCCTCGAAATTGTTGTTCTTCCATATGCTGGGCATTCTGCCCTGCCCAGTCGGCGGCTCATCAGGCTTCTCCTTTGGCTTCCTTCGCCAGACTCGTATTGTCTTGTCATCTGAGCAGCTCATCAGGCGGGCGCCAGCTTTCGTTCGCTCTTCCAGCAAAGCCTTTTGCTGTTCCGTCTGTCCATCTCCACCCTCAATCTTGCCAATTCGAGCTGCCGCTTCAAATTCTAGCCACCAGACTGTTCCTGCATGCCCATCAAGAAGTGTGCAGCAAGCCCAATCATCAACATCTTCTCGCCATAACCTGATGCGATCGTCGTAACTCCCAGAAGCTAGCAGCTGCTCCTCGGGATGCCATGCCACGCACTTCACATCTCCCTCATGATCTTGCAGAACAGCCATTGTCTCAAAATTATCCTCGTCCAACTCCTCCCAAACCCATACGCTCTTGTCTCGACTACATGTTGCCAGGAGTGGAGCCGTAGGACAGAACGCCAGACTCTTGATCTCTGAATCGTGCCCATCGAGTATCACCTCCAATCTCCACTCATCATCCTCGTCCTTCTCACCATCTCCACCAGCCAAACCGCCAGTGAAATCCCGCGGCTCGTCGTCGTCATCTGCAGCGCCAGTGTTCTGCCCTCCCACAGTGCCACTTCCCGCACCCGCCTCCCATCGCTTCCAAATACCCGCACTCGCATCGAAAGAGCCTGTCGCGAGAACACTTTCACCAACTGAATTTGGTTTCCAGGCGCAAGATCGGATACTTCGCTTGTGTCCACCTGATATCACACTGAGTTGCTTGAAAGTCTGTAAGCTGTAAATGCGGACTGTCTTGTCTGAACATGCTGTCGCGATGATAGGAAGGTGGGGGTGTGGTGTTGACAGCCAGGTACGTGATGTGCAAGGCGGATCGAAAGTTGCGAGCTCGGTGATTTGAGGCATTGTGAGCGCAATGCTAGCAGTGCAATTGTGTCGGAGACTGAAGGTGAGGTCAATGTCTAGGATGTGGTTCACAGTGTGAGGTGCAAAAGTCACAGCGATGACGGCGGGATGTGGGGCGTCCGTAGGGCTGAAGCATGTGAGGCCGGGAAATGGTCAGCAACTTCTTTTGCTTTCCCTATCCCACGACATCATGTTATTCATCATGCTCGAGGCGCCAGGTCACGCTGATATGTTCAAGAGATCTATCACCAGACTTCAACCGTGAAGCATTTGCCATAGCTGCAGAAAGGGACGGCCCAGAGCAAGTCTGCAGCCGACTTTCCAACATCCATATTGCCAGACCAGCGATGTATGTCCAAGCTTGTTCAAGTCGCTTTTCGGGAAGGGGAATGCCGTCTTCAGATCCTTACACGTCTCAAAGCACAATGTCGTTCGAGTCACTTCCGGTTTTGGCGGCTGGCGGGAGGGAAATGGCTGGACTCAATTTCGGCACATCTAAAACACTACACTATTTGGCGCCTGATGAGTGAACTTCCAGCATAGCAAGGCCATGGTATGGTACCTGTGTCTTGATTCCAAGCGCTAGATCTCCAAGCTGCGACACTTTCCAATTGTCTCCTCGCAAGGAACATTGGCACGCATTCATATTGTGGCTTCGTCCGGCCTTCTCAACTCAGCAACGCGACTACGATTCCTGCTGGCAGTATGTTGTTTCTCTTTTCCTTCCTACTCTGGAGCCTCACTTGCGGCTCTTCACTTGTTTGGTGCTTGAGGCTGAATACCAACACCACGGAAATCTTCACTACCTTCCCGAAACTCTCGATCAAGGCATGCAACCTCTACACGATTGATGCGGCAGGAGTGGAAACAGCACTCTCGGCTTCAGCGACCAACGAGACATGCTTCAGAGATGGATACATACACAAGTCTCCGGAGGATAAGTACGCGTACGCAGTAGCCTATCAGATTGGTACTTTTGGCCAGAATCGTACTCTTACACTTGTTGAATCTTCCCCCCGTACCCAGACCCAGCCAAGGGTGATACAGTATCAGTATGACAAACCCGGAGATAACATCTCAATCTTGCACCCGAGGCTCTTCGACCTCGTCGAGAAGAAGCAAAACAACATTAACAATGACTTCATCGGTAATATTGATAGCATCGAGGACGTGCAGTGGGGCTTCCGGAACCATACATATCGTTACATGATTGCGGACCGAGGGTTTCAAGGCTTACGAATGGTGGAAGTCGACACCAGCGGCAATTCTCGTGTGCTGGTGGAAGAGCGTATCGAGAAAGGCATCGATCTCTATGAAAAGATCGCGTAGGGCTTCTTGAATGAGACTGAGCAGATGTGGTGGCTCAGTGAGAGAAATGGATGGAACTCCATATACCTGGTCAACACTACTCGCGTCAACGGTCGTGATACTCCGACCGAGGATTCCATTCGACAAGTCACTACGGGTGAGTTCGATGTCTACGATGTCATTCGTGTCGACGAGAAAGCTCAGGTATTATATTTCCGAGCACGGGGTATGGTGAAAGAACAGAGCCCCTATCATATGCACCTGGCTCGTATCAACTTTGATGGCTCTGGCTTCGAGATCCTGACTGACGGCGATGGATACCATCGAAACACGTTCCGTTCTGACAACACCTTCGAGGACATTTGGTCTCGCGTTGATCTACCGCTCCAAGGTGTTCTTCGAGATATCAATGGCCGACAGATCCAAAAATAGAAGTCGACAACCAAGTCTGGGACAAAATCACGCTGCCAGAACGATTCTCCGCTCCAGGCCGCGATGGCGAAACCCCGATTTGGGGCATCATTGTTCGTCCCAAGACATTCGACCCAGCCAAACGCTACCGCGTACTGGAACGGGTCTATCCCGGTCCACAGAACTGTTATACGCCCCAGGATCTGACCAACGCAACGATGTGGGACTTGGCCCTCGCGTTCCAGAAGGTCGCTGATGACAACGATGTTATTGTTGTGCAGTCTGATGGTATGGGAACAAGCTGGCGCGGCAGAGCTTTCCGGGATGTCGCGTGGCACAATCTGCAGGAAGCCGGCTTTCCGGATCGTATTGCCTGGATCAAAGCTGCTGCGAAGGACCGACCATACATGGATCTGGAGGGTGGCGTGGGGATTTACGGAACTTCTGCAGTCGGATAAACTGCCATGGCCGCTTTCATCTGGTACAGCGACTTCTACACCGCTGCCATCGCCGACGCTGGATGTTATGATAATCGCGTTGACAAGATGTGGTGGAACGAGCTGAATGTGGGTCACCCTGTGGACAACACCCTACATGATGCCGCGTCGAACTTGGTGCATGCACATGAGGTCAATGGGAGCTTGTTGTTGCTCGTAGCGGAGCTGGATGATAACGTCGATCCTGCTAGTACGTTGCAGGTTGTCAACGCATTGAACGCGGCGGAAAAAGACTTTGACTTCATGCTAGTTCCTGGCGCTGGCCATGGGGTCCAGTTCTCGCCCTATGTGCAGGTGCAGAACAAGGTGAAAAGGTTCTGGAAAACTTGGAAAAACGGGAATGGTCTGGGGTAATCTGTATGATCCTGCGATGAGCAGAGTTCCACTCGAAAAGTCTCTGGTAGAAAGATCATCATTCTATTTGATGATTGCAGCTACATAAGCTGGTCCAAGGGATGTACCAGAAGCGCGGCCCTTGTGCATCGCCAAATATAGCTCCAATCTTAATGTCCATTGACACTGTTGACACCATTAGTGACCTGTTCCACCGTCTTATCGTGAAGCTCGCTCTCGAACTCCTCCTGTATCGTGATGACCTGCTGCAATTTCTTTTGATCAAGCTTCTCGCCCTTGAACTGAGCCAAGCTCTTGGCCGTGCGGATAACATTCTTGATCTGCCGACCATTGATGTTCGCCTGGGCCAAGACCGCACAAGCATCATCATTGACATTGTCGTTCCTCAGGAAGTGCTTCCAGATCTTGGTGCGGCTGTCTACCGTGAGGTCGCTGTACTTGAGCGGCACATGAATGCGAGACTTGAATGCATCGTCGAAAGTGTTGACCCGGTTGGATGTGAGGAAGAGTATGCCTTCGTAGTACTCCAAGACACGGAGGAAGATGGAGACCAGGCCGTTCCTCTCCATATCGTGCAGGGAACGACGCTCAAGAAAGACGTCTGCTTCGTCAATAAGGAGTACGGCTTTCCACGTAGAGGCCATGTCCAAGATCTTGGTCAGTCGCGCATCGAGGTGCTCTGCACTAGTACCCAGATCGCCGGAAGATACCATGTACAGCGGCCGCTTACAGTACTCGGCGACCGTCTCGGCAGTCAAAGTCTTGCCGACACCGGGAGGACCGTGGAGGACCAGAATGAGGCCTTTGCCTTTGCCCTTGACGATGTCGTCGAAGTCGCTGCGCTGCTGGACGTGGTTGGCAACGAGTGCTTGAACCAGATCTTTCTGGGCATCGGGCAGAACAAGCTGATCGAAGCAGTTGGTGTTCCAAGCCGGCGGAGTGAGTTTGTCGACGAAGAGTTCGAACCACCGTTTCTCTGTGAACGAGAAACCACGGACCATAGCATTGGCCAGCAGACACTGGTCGTCAGTCAGAGGGTCCACTTCGAGGACGTCCTGAGGCACGAGCTCTGCAGTAGCGTTGTCATCGACCTGATCGTAATCATCGTAGTCATCATAGTCGTCGTAGTTGTTCCTTGCGGCACTAGGCTTCTTGCGTTTCTTGTTCTCCGACGGGAAGGCCGCAACACTGAAAGCGCGATTTGCGTTCAGGCGGTGGTATGTCTTGGTATCAACCACGACACGACCATCAACATTGTATCGGCTGAGTCCGCATGGTGTCTGCTCAAGTGCAATGCTCTGGTAGCACTTGAAGTGCATTCCAGCAAGATCCTCGAAGCGACGGCCACGTGCGATGAGCTGCTGCTTGATGTCCTCGGGGGCATGATGGAAGCTCAGTGGATAGGCTTCCAGTCCGTTGATGCGGACGGCTCCGCCGAATGCATCTACGAATTGAGACCCACTGCGAGTGCCAAAGTCTTGTCCGTCAAAGTCGACATACTCGGTGTTCAGAATCAGACCTGGCCGCTGCCCACATGTGTATTGGTAGCTGATCAGGCGGAAGACACGTGGCTGTCCAAGTACAGAGCCATAGATTAGGTCACCAGGTCGAAAGATCGTCCAGAGATGAGCATATGACATCAGGCCTTGCTCACGGAGGTTCTCGGACTCCTCAATGGTATCACCGAACTCTGCATCGATGAACTCGAGTAGCAGATCCAGATGAGCAACGGCATCTTCGTCCTCCAGCGCCTTCTTGGCCTCCTCCAACTCGTCCTTGTAGTGGAAGAGGACACGATAAGGTGAGTCAATGGTGATATCTTTAGTCTGGAATGAGATTCCTGGGAAGGTGCCGATAGTGTCACGAAGGACATCTTTGAGGTGCTGAGAGTTGATCTGCAGACTAATCTTCTGCACATACTTGTTGTCGCCACTCATATGACGGACAAGGCAGAGAGCGAACTTGTCCCACCAATTGACTTGGTCCGGAACTTCCTCTTCGACTGTCTCAGTGTAGTACACTTTGCCCTGCTCTGTGTGCTTCTTGTCGATGTACCTGGTGTAGCGTGTCAGCTATGCAGTACGATTGTATGTGCTGCTCGAATGCATACTTCAATGCGGCTTGCATCTCGCCTTCCTCGATCTCCTTGAGCTTCTGAGCGTCTTCTTCGTTGAGGTCAGGATTGTCGACAACTACACCATCTATGACACGACTAGTACGACCAGCTCCATTTGCAAGGACTTTGCGAGGAGCTTTCCCACCTGTGCTCTTACGAGCCGTCTGCTTAGTCCGTGCCATGTCTTCGATAGATCAGTGTTGGAGGTAGGGAAGAGCTTGGACCGATGTCTGAATGCTGGTCGTGAGCTGACTGCTTGGATGTTGAAGGTTGAAAGGATGTCAGGTAGGGGACACGATGGTACTTATACTGAGAAGCAGTGAGGTAGCAGTCACACGGGTTGAGATCCAAGGCAGCAAGCCGCCGGCGCTGTGCGTCGAAGTGGGCCAATGATATGTATTGCTCAGCAGCAAATACTTACTTCTGTGCCGTATAAGCGTTCACAGCCTGAGGAGCTTAGTGACTCAAATAGGCTTGACCAGCCAGAAGAGGCGAATCTCCAATGACAGGCAGCGAGCCTGCGGTGAGCTTGTCCGAGCATAAGGGGAGTTACAGTCACAAGCTTATCGATAAGGTCCAGGCAGGCGGTGGTGCCTCAGAAGGATCACCGCGCCACGTGAAGTGCGAAGCTATGGTTGGAAGAATGGTAGCTTCGAACTTGGCCCATGTAGGTAGGACGCTCCTCTAGACCCGAGAGCATCGCATGAAAGTAAGATCGCTCGATTTGTTCGCTTGCAGCGCATCGGGCATGAGACTGTGGGCGTTGACATCGTTAGTTACACTGACCTGGAGACGTGATGTGAGAAGTGGTGAGCAGGCAGCAAACAGAATTGCCAAGAGCTGCGGAAGCGAGTCAGCAAAGGCGCGGTCCGTAGAACGCATGCTATTGGCTTCCGGACTAAACTCCTGTCCCTCCTTCACTCGTGGACGTGAACCACCATCTCTATGTTCGCAGGAGGATGGCTCAACGCCCATCTTATTCCATCATGCATCACTTTATCATAACTCCTTGACGCGGACAGCTTGTCTCCGAATCTTCTGAAGCCATGCGGAACGCCCTTGAAGAGATGCACATCTGTTGCCACACCACTTTCGGCCAGCGCTTTTGCATAGAGGAGAGCTTCGTCCCGCAGAGGGTCGAGTCCTGCGATTCCAAACACTGTAGGTGGGAGCCCTTGAACCTCATTTGCCGAGGCAGCACCTACGTTGATGCGCCGATCATCTGCGAGTGGTGCTTGCGTATGGAGCAGACCATTCATGAGATTGAGTCTGCTGACAGGTAGAATGGGAGCAAACTCATTCTCCTTGTACGACGAAGTGGACGGATCGCGTAGCTGCTTGAGCTGGTACTCGTAAGTATCAATATGCGCAAGACACGGTATCATCAGGATCTGTCCTCTGATACTTGCATACGAATTGGCTTTTTCGCGCTTTTTTGTCAATGTTAGAGCGGCAGCCAGTTGCCCGCCAGCGGAGACGCCGCCAACCACAATATGACTCGAATCTCCGCCAAAGTCATTGGACTTCTCGACTGCCCATTCGAAGGCATCTTCTGAATCATGCCATGCAGTAGGATACCGCCACTCCGGCGTATGGCGGTAATTGACGTTGAGGACGACAACATCAGAAGCGAGCGCGATGCGAGCACAGGTTGCGTCTTCAGAGCTTAGAGTACCGAAGATGAAGCCGCCGCCGTGATAGTGGATGTAAATGGGTAGTCTGACTTCTGTAGGTATACTGCTGGGCCGGTAGCTGCGAGCCTCGAGCTTGTAGCCATCTCGAGCCTCGATGGCATGGTCTTTCAGCGAGATCTTGTCTCTCAATGCAGCAAGCTCCTCTCGTGAGCGGTCCTCACGGCCCTGGTTGGTGGCTTTCTTCAGCTCTTCTATGCTTGTGTCAGGTACGGGAATTGGTAACTCTACTAAGAGGTCCAGGAGTTGCTGGCTGGCGCCGCCATATTCCGTGAAGTCGCACATCCTCGCCTGTGGTACTTGCCAGACTGGAGATAGTTTGGTCTATCGCATTATAGGATGCGTTCAGATCATGAGGTGCAAGGCCTTTCTTCCCGCGAAGCTCCCCCGCAATTTCATTGATCGCGCCATGCAATCACCGCTCAGAGGCGCCGATCATGGTGCTGCTATAGTGAAATCAAGTCTGTATTGTTCTGCGCATGTTCTGAGCGTATCCACGACACATTCGATCAGGTGTTGCGAGCATTGATCTACGCTAAGCACAATATATATTTCAAGCTGCTCGTCGCTCGTCGCATTATCATCACCGTCATCAAGGCTGTCAGGACTAGCAGCCAGCTCAGACTCATACTACCGCAACGGCCCAGGCTGTGGAAAGTACAAGACGCACGAGAGAAGTAAGGGAGGGTCATTGCCAATGCTCAAGAGATGTTCGTGCACAAGCTACCTGCACACGTCACGCTTCAGGAAAGGTTCATGTACAATATTCGCCGAACATCATGCCTGTTCAGGGTCGCGGTATCCTCGCGTTGCTCCTCAACTTGAATAGCTTGATGTAGATGATGATCGTCGTGCCTTCAAGCTCGCTCGTCCTCAGAATGTAAAGACTTACACACCTACAACGATGAGTAGTCCTGCGGCCGGCTTAAATTTACGCCCATCAATGATTCGCGATAGATTTCGTGATCAGTCTTCACGCCAAGTCTTGCGTTCTGTAGCACAATGACGGTCGACACGAGGTAGCGCCGAATCAAAGGCACGGAGCGCGTGTTGATTGCCTGCTGTGAATAGTAGCATGCGCTATAGTGTCGCCGGCTCAAGTTTTGCGATCTGCGTTCCGCTTCGGCTCATCGCTCGTGTCCGAGTCTGGGCATGAGAGCATGGTGAAGACTGAAACGGCCTCCATCTGCTGTGAGAAAATATAAGGTATTATTAGACGGCAAGACGTCATATCAGTGCCAGACTGTTGGCCCTAGGTTCTTCAGCAGTGAGTAAGATACCAACAGTGCCGTTGCGAACAGCACAAGTTTCTGCACCTCTGGAGAAAAACAGGCAGTACTGTGTACCATTCCCGCCCACTCGCATTCTTCATGGGATCTGCAAGAGAATTTTTTTTTAATCTTCATCCTCATCAAAGGGGAATGGCGGACTCTGCAGCGCGAATCGCCTCTGTGACAGCGCTGTGCTTGGACTCCGACCGGTTGAGCCGTTGGTATGTAGGACTGGTCTTGGAAGCGGGTCTATCCATGATTGAGTTTTTGTGGTAGACGTAGTAAGACAGTGGCGCTCGGCCACACGAGCTCCTGATGTTGCCATTAGGAGAGAATGCTTCGCGATGGTGGAGACAAATCTATGTGGGATGATCAAGCAGGATAGTGTTACTACTTGCTGGCGAGTTTGATGAAGGTCCCTGTCGCGTACACGCAAAGATCTGACCCTATTAACTCGGAACTACGTAGCGCCGCGCACGTAATAGCCTCCGCGTCTTAGCAAGTAATAGCACCTTTATAGTAGGCTGCAGGGGTAATAGGGACTGGATTAGCATCTCGTCGGCAGATAAGGTCGGCGTATCTCTACGCACGGGTAGCTACGGCTTCCTACGAACTTGTAAGCGAGCTATAATTTCTATTATAAAGCTAAGCACGCGTACTACGGCCCTACTTTACCTTCTTCCTCTTTAAGTACTTTAACTTACGATTACGATAACGATCGTAGGTCTTAAGATTACGCTTGCCTTAGACGAATATATAAAGTAGTTTAATAGTATAGTAATTACTATAAAGCTTAGTACTATCGGATACGGAGTCTATAGTAATACGTCGATATTATAAAGAGCGGTAGTATAGAAGGACGATTTGTTTACAAATAGGAGTGAAGAGTCTATATATGCTAAGGGTATTAGGTTACGTGCCCGTTCTTTTTTTTTAGCGCACTCTCAGCATTTTTGGACCCTGTTTTTTTTCGTAGAGTAAGATAGACCTCGTAAACTCGGTCAATAATGCAAAGCATCGAGCACCTTGATGGTCCCGAAACCGACCGCCAGATCTTGCGCAGCTGACAGCATGACAGCACAACTATCCAACAACACAAGAATACCAAAACGACCCGAAGCACTGATCAGGGACACACTCATTCCCGCAAGCAGATTGGGCGTTGTCGATGATAGGATACGATACTGGTTGCGCAGACCTTTCCTCGGCCTTGATAGAAATTTCTGAACAGGAAGATGCCGTGGCATGCCAATACTTTGACAAGATCAGACACGAGCTATTTCAAGTCGCTCAGATGAGTCCCGCCCCATCGTCGTAGATTCTTGACGAGAGTCTCTTGCAAGATGCCCTGTGAAGGAGTGCATCTTCAATTGTATAAAGATGTGACTTGTCTGTGTGTCCTGGCGGCAGAGCAGCACAATACATCCCATCACAATCATTGAACACGAACGCTTCTGTTCGCCTTTCACTCACTCCAACTAGAAACACAAAACAACATGGCCTCCATCATACTCTTATCTGGCTTGATTGCCACTGTTGCTGGGGCATATGTTCCCGCTCCAGCTCCATACCCAACAGAAGATGTCCGTACCATCGACACTCTTCTTCCAGTGCCTTCGCCATATCCAATCGAGCGTATCATCGATACGCTACTCCCAGTCCCACCTCGATATCCTACTGAGACTGAACGCACTATCGGTACGCTGCTGCCAGTACCGCCTCCGTACCCAACACAGAGCGAACGCACCATCGACACTCTGTTGCCAGTCCCAAAACCATATCCGACAGAGAGTGAGCGAACCATCGATACTTTGCTTCCGGTCCCACCCCCATATCCAACGGAAAGCGAGCGCACAATCGACACTCTGCTGCCAGTTCCAACGCCGTACCCGACCGAGAGCGAGCGCACCATTGACACGCTCCTCCCTGTGCCAACGACAAAGTACATCACCACTGAAAGATTGGAAACCTACTGCCCTCAGCCTACCACCTTGACATTCAACACCAAAACCTACGTCGTCACCACTGGTACAACTCTAACTGTCACTGCATGCCGACACGGGTGCACAATTGTCAAGTCTTACCCGCCAAAGCCAACGACTGAGGTCCGCACGATTGATACTCTGCTGCCTCCCCCAAAGCCAACTACCGAGGTCCGCACGATCGACACACTGCTTCCACCAGCACTTAAGCCGACCACTAAAGTCCACACAATCGACACTCTACTTCCACCAGCACCTAAGCCAACGACCGAGATTCGCACAATCGACACACTGCTTCCACCAGCACCGAAGCCAACTACCGAAGTCAGGACCATCGATACCCTCCTCCCGATTCCCACCTCGAAGTCTGTTCAACAGCCACCATACCCGACAGGACCTGTCACCACTCCACAATACCAGCCCACCGGCACTGGTGTACCAAGACCATCCACAACTCGTCCGGTCATCTATGATGGAGCTGCAGCTCGCCGTACCGAGGGCGCAGGTGCCTTGATGGCGATCGCTGGCCTTTCTGCCATGTTGTAGAGCACCGGAGCACACTAATATGAAGAGAGGCGAAAGAAAGGTGACCGACCAATTACAATGATATCGACAGGAGAGTTTTAAAGCGAAACAGAATAAGAAACATGTACATAAAGCTTGCTCTAGTGATACCTTTCTTGTCATTCGATATGAATCGGGATTTGCTCTACAGAAATTCAATACATATGTCTAGAGAAGACCTATCGTGCAGCGATTTCGATAAGTTGTGGCCGTCGATACCGGACTCTTGATGTTGTACTAGCCTTGCAGCATTGGACATTCACAGCATATGCTCAACTCCATCTCGGCATGCCCGACACTGATGATTGAGGTAGACTGATGATGATAAGCGCCAGTCACTTGCTGGTCGAAGAGCGACTGGGTTCCTTGCCGATGATAAGGCGAAGTGCGCACAGCGATAATCAAAATATTCTCGAAAGAGTTGAAGAATGGTACTACAGGAGCTTGCTGACTCTAATAACACGAATTTCAATGTATCTCTAAGGCTCTGCTATCTTATCTATTGGAGGCTGGAGAGACCTGTACACGGCTCGTTGGGTAGGAACAACGCTCACAGTCCCAGGCTGAGAAGAAGTGGTCCCAAAATACCTCCGAGGCCAGCAAGGAGAGGGCTCAGAGCAGCTAGTAGGCCATTGACCAAGTTGCCAACATTGGTGAGCAGACCTGGAAGCTGCACGCGGAGTAAAGGCTGGAGAGCAACATAAACCTCGCCTGAGAAGAATCGTTAGCAAGTGTTGCTTCCATCATGAAGATCACAAGTTTCATGTGAATCTGAGGTAAGACGTACCAAGAGACAGAGTGACAAGCACAGACTGCAGAGCTGGGTTCAGCTCCTGGAGCAGAGTGAGGAGAAGTCTGGCAAAGACGATAGGCTGGCCGTTGAGCTGGCCGAGCACATCCTCTGGCAAGTCGCTCAGATCCTGGCGAGCCTGGATGGATGGCTTCTGTGCAGACTCAAGTTGAGTGTTGACAACCTGGAAGGCGGATGTGATACCCTCGATGTCTTCGATCACGGAGGTGGCGGCGATCTTCTTGTCGGCATCGCTGGCATCAATTGGTAGTGCGCTTGTGATCTGGTCTGGGAGGATGGTTAGTGTCAATGACTTTGGCCAACATTGAAAGAGACTGAAAGTGCAAGGAACGTACTGATGTGTGTCGTGAAGCCCTTGACTTGTGTGGTGAGACCAGTGATCATGTCTGCGAGTGGGCTTCCTGAGCCACGCTTTGAGATTTCATTGCTGCTAGCAGTGGGTGCGGCGGCGGAAAGAACTGCCAATGCCGGGAGGGTGAAGAGTGAGAAACGCATGTTTGCTGTATGTCGGTGTTGTCGAAAGAGAGTTTCTGTCAGAGAGAATGAGCTGTAAGAAGATTATCTGTTGGTGTGAGGAGAGAAGGCAGATAGATGCGAGAGACTCTCTATATGTCGCTCTCTACATGGAGCTCTGATTGCACACCATCGACACTATTCATCAGCTCAGCCGGTGTGATGCACATTTCGAGCGTTTCCTGCCGTCATTGTCAATGCCTGTGCTCACCGTTTAGTTGCTAGCTCGAGTCAACCTGGCAGCAGGACTCAGATGCACTGTACTGGCATCGCAGCTAGCAGGAAAGGAGTCGTTCAAATTGTGTTGGGCTTCGAACAAGCGGCTTTGAGAAGTGAACGCATTGTTCAAAGCTGGGTCCGAAAAGGACGATCGTGGCCCAAGCTGTCTGTTCACAACGTTGATCTGAATTTTGGCTCACACCCATGTCGCAACGTGAATGCAGCAGTCTTCGATGTGGACTTGCTGAAATAGTAAAGCTTCATTGTTCGACGTCAGCGCCCTGCTGCAGAATTCCGATAGGCCTTTGGAATTTCCTGATATGGATAACGCGAGTCAACTTTGTGTGTCGATCAATGACGGCTGGGCGGCTGCGGGATCTTCCAGTGCGATCTCGTCTACACGTCCAATATGGTTCACCGTGCTATAAACAAAAATGTGCGCAAGAGCGTCAGGCTTGATACAACCCAGGTTGAAACTGTGTTCGCAAGGCCTCTGGGCCAAAGAGTCCTGGTCCTCGGATAGCCTGGGAAATTTAGTATGCTGTTGCCCTCACAGATTACACCGCGAATTTGTTTTGCCCGGCAGTATTTGGCCTTGACAAAGCGGGCTGGTGAAGGCGGCTGATCATACAATTGCTGTATTGTACAAAAGCGATCTAGCGCATGCTGACTACTATACAACTTACTGTCTCAACACGCGCTATATGAGGCGTACACAATAGCGGCGAGCTAAAGAGCAGAATCCTTGAAAAGCTTGCTTGACTTCGAACGTATCTTACTGATGGCGAACAGCTCGCACGCTTTGCTTCCATACGCTGGCAAATGTTCTGTGAAAAGTCAACATCGCTGGCCATCTGGAAGTCAATGATGCCTGATCCTTAATCGGCAAAGCCATGATATTTCGCTACATTTAGCGTGGCAGTGCATTGATATGGCCGGAGGCGCAAGAGCTTGGAGGTTCGAGGGAGATCAACTCATCTATCGAATGAGCGAGTCCGAGACCCTTGAAGAGCATGCTTATGCAAGCTGGAAGCTGGAGCAAAGACAAGTGTTAGTGCAAGCGAGTCTTGCTCTATTGCGCAGTCCGCAGAAAGAATATGCCGCCGATATATACACAGTCCGCTGCCTGGAGGGCTCTCATCACTACATTATCCGGAGCATCGCGGGTGACATCACTCATTGTCATGCCATGCCTGTCATCTAAGTGAGAAGAGCGTCATGCCTCAGACTTGGTCATCTCGTGTGGTGAGACTGCTTAGAGGTTGATGGGAATGCAAGGAAGAGCGATGTTGATGGAGCCCTACAAACCACAAGGTCAGAGATTGTACAGCTGAAGGTATCGAACCATTGACTTACGTTCTGGTTGGTAGGGCAGCAGAAAGTGTTGCCGGCATTGCATCCGTTTCCGAGTGCAGCGGCAAGCACGGGAATCTGGAGGGAGCATGAGCCACCAAGGACATTGCTAAGAAGGCCGCCATTGTTTGCACTGTTACAGCAGGAAACGGCGTTACCGGTTCCGCATTGGGTGGCTTGATCGGTCCCCTCGTCTGGGACCGGGTCGGCTGGAGTTGGGTCATCGATTGGGTCACCACCGTCGTCGCCGCCATCGTCGCCGCCGTCATCACCTCCATCATCCGGAATGTCGCCTCCATCATCTGGCATATCGCCACCATCATCTGGGATATCATCACTTGGTGATTCTGGGTCGTAGTAGCCCATGCCACCATCGTCTTCACCTCCATCGTATTCTGGCTCATCATCACTAGGATAGGTTGGGTCATCGATTGGCTTATCGTCGCCAGGGTAGACTGGGCCAGAAGTTGGCTTGCTTGGAGCGTACTGCTGTCATCAGTAATCGTGACATATAGGAAAATATGAGCGTACTCACGACAGAGGTAGTGGAGCTCAACGGGTACGTTGGGCGTGGCTCGCCTGGGTTGTAAACAGGCTTCGACTCTGGGTAATCATCTTCGTGATCTGGATAAACAGCTGGGTAGGTATCCTTGCTGGGAGGAGAATACGCTGCATGAGATGGCTTTCCGGCCGGGTAGGTGTTCTTTGGTGGAGGAAAGACGTAGGTATCTCTTGAAGGAGGGTAGGTCTGCTTGACCTGCTCCTCTGTGCAAGAGGTTGATGTGGCCTTATTGTCACCGTAGCCGCCGGGAAGAGCAAGACCTCCGGACGCCAGAGCGGTAATGAGAGCAACGCTGAAGTACATGGTGGCTATATGAAACGAATGTGGTACAAAAGAGTGTGGGTAGGCAGCTGGTGCTAGTGGTGTGAAGGAGAAAACAACTGGCTGATCGCACTTACTGATAGATATACCCATACATCAGGGGTGCATACTCCCTGAGCTTTGTGTGGCATTGGTTGCAAATATTGTCAGTGAGTATCTCATCTGGGGGCATCTTGGTTGGCGGATTGCGTGTTTCTCTGGTATCCGTCGCACTGGTCCAGTGACAATGAAGGCACAGCAGTATTTGCTTCCACGCGCAACGCTACTTGCGGTATGAGGAAGTGTTGCTTGTTGATCGAAAATAGGCGTGATGACAACCGGTTGCATACCATGGTACGCTCTGCTTATGCATATTCAGCCCCGTGCTCAACAGCACGGCAGTGAACGACGCGTATGCTTATCGTGGAATCTCCGTGCCGTTGATACTCATTATATTTTCCACAGCAAGCATCCCGTTGACAACGCTCCGTCTCTGTTGTGTAGACAGGTGAAGAGAACACACAAATCTCTGACCGGGAATGATTGTGAACCAAGAACACGTGCCCCGGACCGAGCTCCATACGTCCCACCGAGACATAACGACTTCTCATTGTTAAACCTCACTATTGTCCTTATAGTCCGCATGCGTCCATGTCATTCCTATTGTCGCGCTAATAACAATAGGACTTACTTAATACTAATATCTAGCTTACTACCGCTATTACTATAACTAACGTATACTAGTACTACTATAATTATAGGCGACAACGAGGCCTTACATAGTACTCGCAATATTAATCGCCTTAAGTAAGTTGTTACGCGTATTCTACGACGCTTTTAGCTTAGCTAATACTTAATAGTATACTTAATACTACTAGTATAGGCTCTACGTAGGCCGTAACTATATAAGCAAGTTACGTACTAATTAAGGAGATAGATATTAATAAAAACGAGAACGCTAGGTAGGCAATTTTCGTACTCTCTATATACTCGCTACTAACTCGTAGTATAAAATAGGCTATAGAATTCCTCGAACTTCTCTAACCGCTTACGCTACTCTATTATACTAGACGCCTCTAACTATTAGTTTTACGCGCTAGCGATATAGTAGAAGTAGCTAAATAAAGTAGAAGGTAGAGATAGTATAAAAAGAAAGGTTATAAAGAATAGTCTACGTAAGTTTAATAAGGCTAGCTATATTATAGAGATAGCTAAGAGCGTTACTACTATTATACTATACTTATAGTATAAGCGTCTAAGTCTTAAAGAGGAGTATAAGATAGCGGTAGGAGGGCTATCTTATACGTACTATATATATATAGCTAAGTCTAGTTATTAGGCCGGTAAAGTAGTTAGTAATAATAAGGATAGCGAGTCTAGTAGCGAGTCTAGCGAGTTAGAGGAGCTTCGTATCTATATAAAGGTATTAGAGGATAGGCTTAATAGGATAGACGGTGCTATAGGAACGATAAATAGCTAGATTAACTAGCTTAAGGTAGAGGCTAATAGTAAGGCTCGCGACGTATAGAGTCTATAGAAGGCTATATAGCTAAAGGAGGACATTCCTAAGCCTATTATAGTCTAGTTAATATAGCGAGTTTATAAGTAATCGAACTACGAGTTACTACGAGTATAAAAACTAATATCTACTCTTGTCCTATCCTAGTATACTAATTCCTCTAATCCTATCTTCCTTAGGCTATAATTTAACTAGTATTTGCTCTACGAGTCTATAGCGAGTACTATTTACCGCTACTCCTCGTTACCCTACTAGTATACTCTACCTATAGCTTCTTCTATCGCTTCGGTAATAGCTTTACTACTTATTAGACTAGCTATTTAGATAGCGTTAGTTACGCTAGCTCTATAGTAGTCTATTTATTATATTATTACTATTATATAGGCTCGGTAGGCTTAGTAAGCTTAGTAGATATATAAATAGTATCCTATTATTTAATCTACTTAAGAGCCTACAAGGTCCGCTATAAATTAGACTCTCTATATTTAGCTATACTCGTAAAGGACTCGTCGTACGATAAATCTATTATTTCGGGTATAGTATAATAGTTAGATACGTATACCTACTACGTAGGCTTTTCTTACTTAATAGTAGGCTTATTATCCTATTTAATACTCTTAAAGATAGCCGATAAAGTACTTACTACTTTACTCGCTATAGTACTCTCTCGATTCTTTTACTTATTCTTTACCTACTTTAGCGGCTTTAGTTATAGTATTAGCGTCTCTTTATAGATAAGAAGCTTAATAAGGTATATTTAAGTATCTACTACCTTCGCTTTTAGCTACTTAAATACCTCTATAACTATTCTAATACCTTGTTCCTTAGGCCTCTTAATAGTAGTATTAGAGATCCTCTATAGAACCTATAATTTATTAAACTATATAAAGAACATATATTCTTTATAATCGTCTAGTTTCTAGATTAGATAATAAGGTAGATTATTCGTACTAAAACGATAGAAGACGAAGTTATCTAACCGATCGCTATACTATATATCGAATATAGTATTTATAAAGACGTTACTAATACTCTAGTAGTATTATAGCTTACTATACTTCTATATATTCTTCGTCCTAGTTTGTTAGAATATAACGTATTACGTCTATACTTTATAGATATAGTTAAAAGTAATAACTAGCGTTAGAGTACGTTATTTAATAGCTTCTAGCCGCGGTAGAGGTATAGATAATAGTCGTTATAATAGAGGTATCGATCTAGTATTAGGAGTAGGCCTTAGTCTATATCTCTAGTTCGTAATATTACGTACGGCGTTAGTATACTATAGAATTAAACTAAACGACTAATAGGTAGAAGCTATAGGAGCTGTAGGAACGATACTCGTAGAGCGACTCGTAGATACTATTAGTATAGCTATAGTCTCGTAGATAAACTACTTAGTTAGTAGATTAGGGTTCCTTATATAGTAGGCACTATAGAAAGCGTAGCCTTTAAATATACTAGTACTATTATTAAGAATATATCCTAGATAGTTAGTCTAGATATAGATATTTAAGTATAGTTCTAGATGCCTAAGGTATCTACCTAAGGCTTAGTAAGAGGTATATCTTGCTTCTCTTTCTTCTCTTCTTAGATAACTAACTTAATTAACTTTATATTTAGTTCCTAGTATATTACTACTATACTATATATATAAGTTAGTTTAAGATTAATCCCCTATTCTTCTTTACTACGCTATACCCTCCTTAATATTATATAGTATATAATACGCTCTCTACTTTTAATAGGTTATAAGCCTAGGTTTATATACTAAATAGGAGCAACCTATATTAGTATAGGTTACTTATATCCCTTATAGTTTATAGAAAACATTTAGGGCCTAGAAGTTTCCCTAACTATATTACTAACGAAGCTAGTTTATACCTAGTAGTATATAAGTTAGTAAAGATCTCTATAAGATAATAGTATGTTTCTACTTTATTAATACCTACCTAGTTCTCTACTATTATACCTAGTATTACTAGAGTTAGAAGAGGCTACTTAGCTTTCCTACTACCTAGTAATAGAAACTCTACTAAGAGAGAAAGATCTAAGTCTTAGTAATTTCCTAAATACGAGGAATCTCTATCCCTTAGAGCTAGTCTCCTTACTATAAGAAATTACTCTTCTCTAGAATCCTTAGCTAGTCTAAAGTATTTTACTAATTATTTATTCTATTTACCTATTTCTATAATAGACTAAGAGGACAAGAAGAGCTAAAGGATTCTAATCCTAGATAGAACTAACTAGAAGAGATAGTTTAAGCTATAGATAGATAAGCTAGAAGGGAAGGACTAGTTCTAGGCAATTAGCTAACTAATTATTAGAGGGAACCTATATATAGTTTAGTAGGACACTAGTCTCTAGATATATATTACTTAGAATCAATACTTCTTAAAAGACAATATAGTATATAGGTTTAGTATTAGATATAGTATTAGTAAAGATAATAAGATAGAGCTAAAGACATAGTATATTACTATACTAGTAGCTAAGATATAGGTGATTCTCTAGAACAAGTATAATAGAGTCCTAAAGTCCTATACTATAGATCTAATTAAGTAGTTTATTATATTTAGGATATTACCTAATAAGATAATTAGGGAAGTATAGAGATACCTTAGAGGCCTAGGTAAGAGGATTACTAAGATTAATCCTTAGAAAGCTTACTACTAGAGCTAAGAGAAAAGGCTAAAACATCTCCTATAGTCTCTATCTATATTATACTAAGTAGCTAAGGATACTATTATAACCTAACTATCCTTAGATATAGATACTATTCTCCTTCTACTTAAGTCCTAAGAGGTAAGAGATAATCTAGATAAGATAGATATAGGTTTAGCTATATTCTATTCTAAGTAGCTCTACTAAAGAAAGTCCCTACTAATATACTAGCTCTATAAGAAAGGGAAGTACTAGTTAAAAGATTATCCTAACCTCTCTACTACTAAGAAACTGTTCTAGTAGAGAAATAGTACTAAGAACTAGAAAGATCCTTAAGGATTATTCCTTAGAGAAAAGGCTAGAAGATCCCTCTTACTAAAGAATACTAGATATATTAAGAAAGCTATCTATAAGTTATTATTATATAATAAGCTAAAGAAGGTTATCTAGAGAATAGGCAAGTAGCTTTAGAGGATAGAAAAGTCTAGAAAGCTTCTAAAGAAAGGATTTTTAGCCTAGGAGTCTAGTTCTAGTTCTAATTCTAGAACCTACTCTAGTTCTAGAAGTAATAATAATTCCCTATTAGAAGATAATAACTAAGATAAGTTAGCCTATTCTACTATTAAGGCTAAAGGTAAGTTGTTACTCTAAGAATAGCTCTTAGATTCCTATATCTTATCCTATATAACTAACTAACTATCCTTCTTTAGATTAGTAAAGCTACTAAGGAAGAAAGTATAGATTAAGGTAGGAGGAGGATACTTCTATATAACCTACTCTAGACTAGTATAGATAAAGAGAATCTTAGGAGGAGAAGTTCTACTTAATAAGGTACTATTTATTTCTAATCTTAGAGTAAATCTTATATTATAGGATTAGTTTAGTAAGTAATTTAGAGTCTAGAAGCCTAACTTTACTCTTACCTTCCTAGACGGCTAAATAGTTATAAAGACTAAGCTAGTTAGAGGTATTCTATTTATTAGTAAGATATTACCTCTCCTATAGGAAAAGTTATATTACTTACTATATAATCCTATAAAGGTTAATAATATCTATACTACCCTATTAGAGAAGGATCTAAAATAGTAAGAGCTATAGTATAGAAGATTTATATACTTTAGAAGAGGGTTACTCTTAAACCTTTATAAAGTTACTAACCTAAAGGAAAGAATTCTAATCCCTAACTAGGAAGAGTATAAGTATAGGATCTATATAATAGGTAAGATAAAGAAACACCTAGGTAAGTCTATTAAAAGAAGACCTAAAAGACTAGCTCTTATATTAGTAGATATCTATAGACTATTACTATTATTAGTAAAAGGTTTTATATAGTAGCTTAAGATTATTAATAACTTCTTAAGAAAGAAATAGGCATTTCTACTTAAAGCTAGATTAGATATACTAACTACTCTTTAGAACTAGAGGATTAAGGTAGAAAGGTAGTTAGTAGTACTCCTCAAGTCTATAAGGGCTAATAATACTAGAGAGATTACTACTTTAATTAAATAGTAGGAGAAGGACTTTAGAATTACTCTTAAGCTAACTAAGGCCTATAATTTACTCTAGAATAGAGTAGTTAAGAGGTCTATTTAAATATTAGAGGCCTCTATTAGAGTAATACTTAAAGAGAGTAAGATACCTATTAAGTTTTAGCTAGAAGCCTTTAAAGTATAGGTATATATAAGGAATAAGCTTCTAAATAGACCTAATATTAAGGGATTTAAGCTCTTACCTAATAAAGCTTTTAATAGGATTAAATTAATAGTCTCTTACCTTAAGGTATAAAGATATAGAGCTATAGTATATATAGATATAAGAGTATAGCCTTAGTAGGTAAGGAGTAATAAACTAATAAATAGAGGAAAGGATACTATGTTTATTAGATACTATAATAATATAGCTAAGGTATAGAAGTTCTAGGAGCTAGATATAAAGGCTATTAAGTAGTATACTAATATAATCTTCTTTAAAGATAAGCTAGGTAGAGAATTAGACTTAAATATTAAGATTAAGAATCTCTCTAGTTTAGCTCTAGAAAGAAGACCTATTAGAAGGCTAAGAACTATTAGCTAGCCTACTCTATAAGCTAGTAGGAGTACCCTAGGTGCTCCTAGTCTAGGCTAGTAGAAGCCTCCTCCCCCTTAGCTATTAATATAGGTTTAGGAAGGAAAGAAACTCTTTATATAACTTCTACCTCTACTAGAAGATATAGGAGAGTATAGAAAATTCCTAGACTAAGAGAAAGTTAAGAAAGAATCTAAGAATTCTGCCTAAGAAACTATAGAGATAGATTATAAATAGACAGCTTTAAGGTAAACTCTTAGAAAGAGGAAAGTATCCTAAGAACTTAATAGATTTAACTAGAAGCTAAAGCTAATTAGGCTTAAGCTAGATTAGAATAGTTAGCTAGATAAGGAAATACTCCTAGAGTATTAGGCTTTCTTCTTAGCTATAAGCTCTATTAACCTAGATATCCTATAGGACTTAGAATTCTTAGAGGAAGTTAAAGAGATTATATTCTCTACTACTAAAGAAGTAGGAATATATAAATAGGAGGTTCTAATCCTAAAGAACTATAAGGAAGTAGTAAGTAATCTTAAGTAGGGTTATCTCTAGTAAGAAGCTATTTAGAAGGAGTTAGATATACTTATAAGTAATAATACCTAGACTATAGTAGTCTTACTAAAAGGGGCTAACTTAGTTACCTTAAGATAGGTCTTTAATATTAAGAGAAAACTTAGTAGTACTATTAAAAAGTTTAAGGTAAGACTAGTTATAAGAGGGTTCTCCTAAAAGTATAAAATAGACTATATAGAAACTTTTACCTCTATAGTTAGGTAGGATACTCTAAGAGGATTTATAACTATAGTCTATAAGAAGGACCTAGTTCTATACTAAGTAGATATAAATAATATATTTATAGAGAGTACTCTATATAAGGATATCTATTAAAAGTAGAGAGCGTGTTATAGATACTATATAATATCAAGGAGGGTATAGCGTAGTAAAGAAGAATAGGGGATCAATCTTGAACTGACTTATACATATAGTATAGTAGTAATATACTAGGAACCAAATATAAAGTTAATTGAGTTAGTTATCTAAGAAGAGAAGAGAGAGAAGTAAGATATACCTCTTACTAAGCCTTAGGTAGATGCCTTAGGTATCTAGAACTATGCTTAGAAGTCTATATCTAGACTGACTATCTAGGATATATTCTTAACACTCCTACTCATACTATATAGTCAGATCTTTTAATAGATCATCTATAGTACTTAAATACTAGTCCCAATCTTGATTAGTCATTAAGTACTTGCTTTTCAGACTAATAACTAGACAGCACTAACTATTAATCTAACAAACTTTCTATACTACTATCTCCTATAAAAAGGTAAAAGAAATGCCTTCTATAAGATCTTCCTCCTCTCTTATATAGGAGTGGATTGTTTAGGACATAGACTATCTAGTAAGTTGCCCTTATCCTTTCTTATAGCTAATTCTAATAGCTCCCTAGATTCCTTATAGCCTAGTCCCTTACTTAGTTATATTCTATATAGCTTCTTAGTTCCCTAATAGTCTTTAGGGTATACTATTCTTAGCTATAGGGATCTTATATCAAGCTAGGGAGTAGAGTAACTATACACTAGTAGAGGAGATAATAGCTACTATAGAGGAGGTCTTCAATATCAACTAGTACTTAGCCTTAGGGGGTGTCTAGTTCAGCTAGGTGCTATATAGTGATATTGTAGTTAGTAATAGGTCTAATATTAGTAAGGGTATTTAGGACTTTATAAAGTCTAACTAAGGAGGAGTTAAGTAACTAAAATCTTTCTTTTAGACTCCTCTTAGTTTAGCTCTAAGGCTTAAAGTTATCTTTTACACATCTCTTATATAAGGTAGAGCTGCCTTATAAACTCCTGAAACTGTAGTCTATTCTTTAGCTTAGTAAGACTATCTACTACTATCTCTTTTATATTCACATATTCTATAGAGATAAGTCTGTTCTACTAGAGCTTTCTTACAGTATTATATAAGATATCAATGTGTTTAGACTTATTATAAACATATGAGTCCTTAACTAGAGTAAGAGTAGCTTAGTTATTATCTTTTAGCTAAATTAGCCTGATTCTAGTAACAGTTTCCTAGTTACTAAGGATCCTTAGTTAGTAAGAACATTCTCCTACTAACTCTAGGTATCCAAGCTCTCTTAAAAGAGTACTAAGGAACTGTAACTGTTTTGTATATGCTCCTATAGCTATATATTTAGCTTCTATTATAGATATAGCTATAGATTTCTGCTTCTTACTTATCTAGGAGATTAGTGTACTATAAAGGAAGAAGACATATCCAAGGATTGAGACTCTGTTAGTCTTGTCTATTATATAGTCAGAGTCTATATATCTAGTAAGGTAGCCTTAATTATTCCTTAAGTATCTTAGACTAAGGTCTAGGTTTGATCTCAGGTATCTAGTTAGCTTCTTTAGAGCCTTTATATGTCCTACTATTAGATTACTAATATAGGAGCTCAATCTTCTAAGGGCAAATGAAATATCTAGTCTTATAACAGTTACAAGCTATATCTATATTCTAATAATGGATTAGTACTCCTATTTGTTACACCTTTTATTATTTGGTCTAGTAGGCTTTAGACTTTTATAGCTGTCTATTAGTAAAAGAGTTAGTAATATAGTCTCTTAACCTATTCCTATCTTAGCTAGGTTCTCTTAGATATAGTACTTCTAGTTAAGTTTCAGCTAGCCTTACTATCTGTTTCTTGTTAGTCTTATTCTAAGAATCTTGTCTAGTTCTCTAAGATCTTTAATCTTAAAGACCTTACTAAGTTGGTCTTTGAACTAGAGGACATCTTCTAGTCTCTCTATAGTAATAGGTATGTTATTAATATAGATCAGGATTATTAGGTCTTTCCTTTTCTTATAGATTAGAAGACATAGGTCCACTTCTAATTGTCTGAATCCTATTCCTTTCAGCTTTAACATATACAGCTGATTCTAGTCTTTTATAGCTTACTTCAGCCTATAGAGACTCCTTAGAACTTATAAGACTATACTAGTTAATAGGTTAATACCTAGTAGTAGGATTATATAGATATCCTTATATAGGGTACTCTCTATAAATACATTGTTTATATCTACTTAGTATAGAACTAGGTCCTTCTTACAGACTATAGCTATGAATCCTCTTAGAGTATCCTACCTAACTATAGGGGTAAAAGTTTCTATATAGTCTACTCTATACTTTTAGGAGAACCCTCTTATAACTAGTCTTGCCTTGAACTTTTTAATAGCTCTACTAAGCTTTCTCTTAACATTAAAGACCTATCTTAAGGTAACTAGGTTAGCCCCTTTTAGTAGGACTACTACAGTCTAGGTGTTATTACTTATAAATACATCTAGCTCCTTCTAAATAGCTTCTTACTAGAGATAACCCTACTTAGGATTACTTACTACTTCCTTATAGTTCTTTAGGATTAGAACCTCCTATTTATACATTCCTACTTCTTTAGTAGCTAAGAATGTAATCTCTTTAACTTCCTCTAAGAATTCTAGGTCCTATAGGATACCTAGGTTAATAGAGCTTATAGCTAAGAAGAAAGCCTAATACTCTAGGAGCATTTCCTTGTCTAGCTAACTATTCTAATCTAGCTCAAGCCTAATTAGCTTTAGCTTCTAGTTAAATCTATTAAGTTCTTAGAATACTTTCCTCTTTCTAAGAGTTTACCTTAGGGCTATCTACTCCTAATCTACCTCTATAGTTTCTTAAGCAGAATTCTTAGATTCTTTCTTAACTTTCCCTTAGTCTAGGAATTTTCTATACTCTCCTACATCTTCTAGTAGAGGTAGAAGTTATATAAAGAGTTTCTTTCCTTCCTAAACCTATACTAATAGCTAAGGGGGAGGAGGCTTCTACTAGCCTAGACTAGGAGCACCTAGGGTACTTTTACTAGCTTATAGAGTAGGCTAGCTAATAGTTCTTAGCCTTCTAATAGGTCTTCTTTCTAGAGTTAAACTAGGGAGATTCTTGATCTTAATATTTAAGTCTAATTCTCTACCTAGCTTATCTTTAAAGAAGATTATATTAGTGTGCTACTTAACAGCCTTTATATCTGGCTCCTAGAACTTCTATACCTTTACTATGTTATTATAGTATCTAATAAACATAGCATCCTTTCCTCTGTTTATTAGTTTATTACTCCTTGCCTACTAAGGCTATACTCTTGTATCTATATATACTATAGCTCTATATCCCTATACCTTAAGGTAGGAGACTATTAGTTTAATCCTATTAAAAGCTTTATTAGGTAAGAGCTTGAATCCCTTAACATCAGGTCTATTTAGAAGCTTGTTCCTTATATATATCTATACTTTAAGGGCTTCTAGCTAAAACTTAATAGGTATCTTGCTTTCTTTAAGTATTACTCTAATAGAGGCCTCTAATGTTTAAATAGACCTCTTAACTACTCTATTCTAGAGTAAATTATAGGCCTTAGTTGGCTTAAGAGTGATTCTAAAGTCCTTCTTTTACTGTTTAATTAAAGTAGTGATCTCTCTAGTATTATTAGCCCTTATAGACTTAAGGAGTGCTACTAACTGCCTTTCTACCTTGATCCTCTAGTTCTAAAGAGCAGTTAGTATATCTGATCTAGCCTTGAGTAGAAATGCCTATTTCTTTCTTAAGAAGTTATTAACAATCTCAAGCTACTATATAAAACCTTTTACTAATAATAGTAATAGTCTATAGATATCTACTAATATAAGGGCTAATCTTTCAGGTCTTCTCTTAATAGACTTACCTAGGTGTTTCTTTATCTTACCTATTATATAGATCCTATACTTATACTCTTCCTAGTTAGGAATTAGAATTCTTTCCTTTAGGTTAGTAACTTTATAAAGGTTTAAGAGTAACCCTCTTCCAAAGTGTGCAAATCTTCTATATTATAGCTCCTACTATTTCAGATCCTTCTCTAATAGGGTAGTATAGGTATTGTTAACCTCTATAGGATTATATAGTAAGTAATATAACTTTTCCTATAGGAGAGGTAATATCTTACTAATAAATAGAATACCTCTAACCAGCTTAGTCTTTATAACTGTTTAGCTATCTAGGGAGGTAAGAGTGAAATCAGGCTTCTAGACTCTAAATTGCTTACTAAACTAATTCTATAACACAAGATTTACTCTAAGATTAGGAACAAATAGTACCCTATTAAGTAGAACTTCTCCTCCTAAGATTCCCTTTATCTATACTAGTCTAGAGTAGGTTATATAGAGGTATCCTCCTCCTACCTTGATCTATACTTTCTTTCTTAGTAGCTTTACTAATCTAAAGAAGGATAGTTAGTTAGTTATATAGGATAAGGTATAGGAATCTAAGAGCTATTCTTAGGGTAACAACTTGCCTTTAGCCTTAATTATAGAATAGGCTAACTTATCTTAGTTATTATCTTCTAATAGAGAATTATTATTGCTTCTAGAACTAGAGTAAGTTCTAGAATTAGAACTAGAACTAGACTCCTAGGCTGAAAATCCTTTCTTTAGAAGCTTTCTAGACTTTTCTATCCTTTGAAGCTACTTGCTTATTTTCTGGACAACCTTCTTTAGCTTATTATATAATAATAACTTATAGACAGCTTTCTTGATATATCTAGTATTTTTTAGTAAAAGGGATCTTCTAACCCTCTCTCTAAGGAATAATCCCTAAGGGTCCTTCTAGTTCTTAGTACTGTTTCTCTACTAGGACAGTTTCTTAGTAGTAGGGAGGTTAGGACAATCCTTCAACTAGTACTTCTCTTTCTTATAGAGCTAGTATATTAGTAAGGACTTTCCTTAGTAGGGCTACCTAGAATAGAATATAGCTAGACCTATGTCTATCTTGTCTAGATTGTCTCTTACCTCTTAGGACTTAAGTAGAAGGAGAATAGTGTCTATATCTAAGGATAGTTAGGTCATAATAGTATCCTTAGCTACTTAGTATAATATAGGTAAGGACTATAGGAGATATTTTAGCCTTTTCTCTTAGCTCTAGTAGTAGGCTTCCTAAGGATCAATCTTAGTAATCCTCTTACCTAGGCCTCTAAGGTGTCTCTATACTTCCTTAATTGTCTTATTAGGTAATATCCTAAATATAACAAACTACTTAATCAGACCTATAGTATAGGACTTCAGGACTCTGTTATACTTATTCTAGAGAATCACCTATATCTTAGCTACTAGTATAGTAACATACTATGTCTCTAGCTCTATCTTATTATCTTCACTAATACTATATCTAATACTAAACCTATATACTATATTGTCTTTTAAGAAGTGTTGATTCTAAGTGACATATATCTAAAGACTAGTGTCCTACTAAACTATGTATAGGTTCCCTATAATAATTAGTTAGCTAATTGCCTAGAACTAGTCCTTTCCTTCTAGCTTGTCTATCTATAGCTTGAACTATCTCTTCTAGTTAGTTCTGTCTAGGATTAGAATCCTTTGGCTCTTCTTGTCCTCTTAGTCTATTATAGAAATAGGTAAATAGAATAAATAATTAGTAGAATGCTTCAGACTAGCTAAGGATTCTAGAGAAGAGTAATTTCTTATAGTAGGGAGACTAGCTCTAAGGGACAGGGATTCCTCGTATTTAGGAAATTACTAAGACTTAGATCTTTCTCTCTTAGTAGAGTTTCTATTACTAGGTAGTAGGAAGGCTAAGTAGCCTCTTCTAACTCTAGTAATGCTAGGTGCAATAGTAGAGAACTGGGTAGGTATTAATAAAGTAGAAACATACTACTATCTTATAGAGATCTTTACTAACTTATATACTACTAGGTACAAACTAGCTTCGTTAGTAATATAGTTAGGGAAACTTCTAGGCCCTAAATGTTTTCTACAAACTACAAGGGATACAAGTAACCTATACTAATATAGGTTACTCCTATTTAGTATATAAACCCGGGCTCATAACCTATTAAAAGTAGAGGGCGTGTTATAGATACTATATAATGTCAAGGAGGGTATAGCGTAGTAAAGAAGAATAGGGGATTAATCTTGAACTGACTTATACATATAGTGTAGTAGTAATATACTAGGAACTAAATACAAAGTTAATTAAGTTAGTTATCTAAGAAGAGAAGAGAGAGAAGTAAGATATATCTCTTACTAAGCCTTAGGTGGATGCCTTAGGCATCTAGAACTATACTTAGAAGTCTATATCTAGACTGACTATCTAGGATACATTCTTAACAATATCTATATAATCCTACTACTAGGTATTAACCTACTAACTAGTATAGTCTTATAAGTTCTAAAGAGTCTCTATAGGCTAAAGTAAGCTATAAGAGACTAGAATTAGCTATATATATTAAAGCTAAAAGGAATAGGATTTAGACAATTAGAAGTAGACCTATATCTTCTAATCTATAAGAAAAAAAAAGACCTAATAATCCTAATCTATATTAATAATATACCTATTACTATAGAGAGACTAGAAGATGTCCTCTAGTTTAAAGACTAACTTAGTAAGGTCTTTAAGACTAATCTATAAGAAAAGGAAAGACCTAATAATCCTAATCTATATTAATAATATACCTATTACTATAGAGAGACTAGAAGATATCCTCTAGTTTAAAGACTAACTTAGTAAGGTCTTTAAGATTAAAGATCTTAGAGAACTAGACAAGATTCTTAGAATAAGACTAATAAGAAACAGATAGTAAGGCTAGCTAAAACTTAACTAGAAGCACTATATCTAAGAGAACCTAGCTAAGATAGGAATAGGTTAAGAGACTATATTACTAACTCTTTTACTAATAGACAGCTATAAAAGTCTAAAGCCTACTAGACTAAATAATAAAAGGTATAACAAATAGGAGTACTAATCTATTATTAGAATATAGATATAGCTTATAACTATTATAAGACTAGATATTTTATTTACTCTTAGAAGATTAAGCTCCTATATTAGTAATCTAATAGTAGGACATATAAAGGCTCTAAAGAAGCTAACTAGATACCTGAGATTAAACCTAGACCTTAGTCTAAGATACTTAAGGAATAGTTAAGGCTGTCTTACTAGATATATAGACTCTAACTATATAATAGACAAGACTAATAGAGTCTTAATCCTTAGATATATCTTCTTCTTTTATAGTATACTAATCTCCTAGATAAGTAAGAAGTAGAAATCTATAGCTATATCTATAATAGAAGCTAAATATATAGCTATAGGAGTATATATAAAATAGTTATAGTTCCTTAGTACTCTTTTAAGAGAGCTTAGATACCTAGAGTTAGTAGGAGAATGTTCTTACTAACTAAGGATCCTTAGTAACTAGGAAACTATTACTAGAATTAAGCTAATTTAGCTAAAAGGTAATAACTAAGCTACCCTTACTCTAGTTAAGGACTTATATATTTATAACAAGTCTAAACACATTAATATCTTATATAATGCTATAAGAAAGCTCTAGTAGAATAGACTTATCTCTATAGAATATATAAATATAAAAGAGATAGTAGTAGATAGTCTTACTAAGCTAAAGAATAGACTATAGTTTTAAGAGTTTATAAGGTAGCTCTACCTTATATAAGAGATATATAAAAGATAACTCCAAGCCTTAAAGTTAAACTAAGAGGAGTCTAAAAGAAAGATTTTAGTTACTTAACTCCTTCTTAGTTAGACTTTATAAAGTCCTAAATACTCTTACTAATATTAGACCTATTACTAACTATAATATTACTATATAGTACCTAGCTAAACTAGATACCCTCTAAGGCTAAGTACTAGTTAATATTAAAGACCTCCTCTATAGTAGCTATTATCTCCTCTACTAGTATATAGTTACTCTACTTCCTAGCTTAATATAAGATCCTTATAGCTAAGAATAGTATACTCTAAAGGCTATTAGGGAACTAAGAAGCTATATAGAATATAACTAAGTAGGGGACTAGGCTATAAGGAATCTAGAGAGCTATTAGAATTAGCTATAAGAAAGGATAGGAGTAACTTACTAGATAGTCTATATCCTAAATAATCTACTCTTATATAAGAGAGAAAGAAGATCTTATAGAAGGTATTTCTTTTACCTTTTTATAGGAGATAGTAGTATAGAAAGTTTATTAGATTAATAGTTAGTACTATCTAGTTATTAGTCTAAAAAGTAAGTACTTAATAACTAATTAAGATTAGGGCTAGTACTTAAGTATTATAGATAATCTATAGAAAGATCTAACTATATAATATAAGTAGGAGTATTAAGAATATATCCTAGATAGTTAGTCTAGATATAGATATTTAGGTATAGTTCTAGATACCTAAGGTATCTACCTAAGGCTTAGTAAGAGGTATATCTTACTTCTCTTTCTTCTCTTCTTAGATAACTAACTTAATTAACTTTATATTTAGTTCCTAGCATATTACTACTATACTATATATATAAGTTAGTTTAAGATTAATCTCCTATTCTTCTTTACTACGCTATACCCTTCTTAACATTATATAGTATATAATACGCCCTCTACTTTTAATAACTATATTATTTACCTATCTATAGATAGTATAGATCCTAGAGTAGTATCTTAATATCGGCTATAATTATAGTAAAAGATATAGTATATATAAGATAACGTTATAGGAAAGAGAAAGGTAAGGAAGGACGATATAATATCGAAAGTATATACTCGCTAAGCCTTATACGCTAACTCGTAGAGTAGAGTATATAACTAAATTTACTACGCTAATCTATACTATTTACTAGAGGTAGATCGGTTATAAACTCTATTACTCTAGTATTATTATTAGTAATTAGCTAGCTATTAGACGCGTTAAATATATCTTATATCTATCGTAAAGGGATCTATTAGCGTACTACTAGTAGCTTTTTAAGCTCGTATAGTATTAGCTATTATTTAGATATAATATGTTTATAGACAAGAGAGCGTAAGCGTTTATAAGTAAACTTATAAAGGCGCTTACTATTATCGTTATATATACTACTATCGATAGGTAAAAGGACGTTATATTTATATAGGGTAGACGTATACTATTAAAGGGTCTCTTTAGGTAGATAGGCTTCAAGATCTACTATTTAGTTAGCGAGTTATAGTAGCGAGTACTATCGAGTACGAACCGAATCCTATAAGGTCCTACTCTATATTATCTAGTACCTTATTAGGTAGTAGTATAGATTAGTAAGTATAGCCGCTTAGTATAGGATAATAGCGTAATATATATAGAATACCTAGAATAGAATATAGTCGTTCCTTACGTTAATTACGTATACTATAGTTATTCTATATATATATAAACTCTATAACTATAGTACGTATTATCGGTATATAGATCGCTAAGAAAGTAATCCTATCTACGAGCGAATCTTCTTAATAGAGTAACGCTCTATATATCTCGTAGAAGTAGGATCTCTATAGTAATAGGATAGGCGCTTATTAGTTCTACTACGCCTTAATACGCTAGTTTATCTTACTTATTCTATACTTAAAACACTAGTTAAATTCTAGTAGTAGTAATAGCTCTCTACTCTTACGTACGATCTACTTATTCTCCGTATTATAGATCGCTTATCGAACCTTATAATAAGTATCTATAGCGAGTATTATTTCTATACTATAGTCGAAGCGAATAATTTAAAGCGCTATATTGCCGTAGCGTAGTATTATAAGATATTAAGCTAGTACTAATACGGTAGTCCGTCTAGTAATACTATAGTAAATCTACTTAATATAGCGCGAATAGATATCGATTCTAGTATAGATCTATATATTATAGAACTCGAATTTATAGTATATATCTATTAAGGTTACGAAGCTAGGTCTAGGTATAATAACGGCTCTATAATACTCGCGCGCACGCTCTATCTAGCGTCGAACACTCTTAGGATTAAGTCGCTTTACTATACTATAAATTCGGTTACTACGAGTATTAGCTACGAGTTAGTATACGCTAGTAGCGAGTACTCTACTATCCGATAATATTATACTTACTCTATAGATACGTATATAGGTTTCTTCTACTATACGTCTTAACTATAGCTTTATTAAGCTTAATAGTAAGTATAGCCTTAATCTTAGCTTCGGTAGTAGTATACTTCTTTCTATACTTCCTTTTTATAAGCTTTATACGTCTTCTTATCTTACTATACTATTTCTTAGTAATATTATAGCTATTAATCTTTAGGAGCTCTATAGCTACCTCGTCCGAGAGCTATAAGTCGTAGAATATAAAGGTAATCTACTGTTCTAATACTTATAGATTATTTAGTATATACTATACGCGTCTATTATTCTTCCTAGCGCTCTAGATACCCTATATTACTATTAATCGTCTAATTGTTCTCGTAGTTATATCGATATAGTAGACGTCTCGGAGGTCTTTTTAAATAGTTACTTTAGATACTCTAGCCTTAAGGTACTCGGTAATCTACGTACGGTATAGTTCGTAGTCTCTAGTAGTAGGAGGTATAGTAGCGAGTATATAGAGAGTATATAGAGAGTATTAGGCGTGGATGTAATACAAACTATCATTGAATCATTAAGAAATCTTCATGTCTCGGTGGGACGTATGGGCCTCGGTAGCCCCGTGATCAGCACTTTTGAGTTCGACGTCTCCCACAGTCTCGGTGCCTCCCGGCTCCTTTTCATCCAACTCGAACACACACTCACGGTCCAGAAGCAGTCTAGTCGACGCCATGCTCCTGAGTTGGCGAGTCGGTTGCACGCATCTGGTCTGCAACCGACTTTGGTGCCACAGGATGGCGGCCAGGTCTGAGACACCCTTTCGGCTTGCTTTCGTCGAAGCGTTGAGCACACATGTCTCGAGGAAGGTAGGAGGCAATTCGTGGGCTGATCATTATAGAACTCTCAACGAGCAGGGCGAATTCGCGCTCTCTAAGATATGGCAACAGAGAGTGCAAAATTAGAGAGGGCGCCGTTTCTGGCAGACCAAGAAGAGAGAGGCGGTCTCTGGCAGACTTTGAAGAGCCCGACAAGCGACAAGCAGCGCAGTATTCGGCAGTACTTCTTGCTTGGTCTGAATATAGTCCTCCTCCTGATCTCCGCTGGGCTGAACTTCAGCACCCTACAATCCCATAACCAAGAGGAAAGTGGGCCGCCACGATGCGTCCAGCAAACAGAGATGAGAGACGCCTGGTCCGCAGTAGAGTACGAGGAGCGTTTCTACACCGGAGCCCTTGTCTATGATGCGGAGACCAAGCGAGTCGTGCGTAAAGCAGATGGAGAGCAGGAGTACTTCGGTCCTCCTAGCAAGGCTCTGGACGATGCTTGGGATCAACTCCTCCGCGGTATGCTAACCCTGTCACTATGCGATGCTTTCGACCCGCTGACACAACCGCCGCAGGCGAGTTTCCTAGCATGACCGATGAAGAAGCCTCTGACTTCTTGCCTGAGCTAAAGCGTATCCCAATGACTGATTTGTATCACTTCGAGTAGGTGTCCTGCGACTTCCATTCCGGCACATTCACTGACAGTGCTATAAGACCTGATGTGACACATACACTCCACTGCCTCAATGCCGTCCGTATGGAGGTCTCCAAAACGCTTTACAACTCGACCGCGGCCCACAAACACCATTCGAGTGCGAAGCTACCAACGGGTTGGGATGCTGCACATATGGAACACTGTATGGATCGGCTGCGACAGAGCGTAATGTGCTCGGCCGACTTGACTCCATCGCCTTTGTACTACTGGGAGGGCTTCAACATCGCTCTGGGCAGAACCGGCAAGCGTACGTGTCGGAAATGGGAGCCGATAAGAGCTTGGATCGATGACCGCGGAAAGAGGGCTGCTGTGTTAGGCGGCACATAGGAAGTAGAGATAGACATTCAACTACGTTCGCAACAGCAGCCGCCTTCACAGGTAGATGCAGAAAGCCAGTGAACTGCTCAAAGCAGACGTCGCTTGACAGCATCCAACACGAGGGGCCAGGCCGTATCGAGACGACGTGCAATTGCTGCGTAGCAAGAACACACGTCCGATTGACTTGCATCTTGATTCAAAGCCACCCTAACTGAGTCACAGTAGACTTGTGGTCTCCTCAGAATCGAGATGTGTCACGACGACACATCAACCAAGAGCTATCGTGCTCTCGTCACAGCCAAGACGTATTCGAGCAGTCGGAGCACTTCTGGGATGGGTCACAGGCAACCAGCGATACGCTTTAGCATAATGCGCCCCCGCGAAGTGTGCCTATCAGGCTTCCAATCAGCCCGACTGAGCTCCATATACGATGATCGACAGGCTAGCACGACAGCTCAGGTATCCTCACGGCACTCGGATTGAAGCACGCCTTGCGTGCACATCTGTATGAACAGAGTAATTGAAGAGCATCGCCTCATGCGCAAGTCGTCAATTGCAGATCGCGTATGGGCAAGCCAAGCTCAATCGCACTGGTAGCCGATCTGCTGGTCGAGCTTTTCCAGGCAGTGACTGAGTCGACAATGCGACACGCTGTCAACACGTGGCCGCATTGGGTCACGATATCAGGATGACGGTACCAACGCTCAGGCGTGCTGTAGGCCCACTGTGGTGTGCCATGCATGCGGCATCAGAGCTTCACGCGCCATCCAGCAGGACCCACAGCCTAGATCGGCAGATGCTGGCAATCGTGCAGTCTGTATACGATGTATCTTCCAGCAGCTCAAGTTGACCCGCATTTCTATCGTAGCAACGGGATCGATCTCGAAGATGCACATTAGATGACGGTGCAACCAGGATTCCTCCAGGTCGGAGGGCATCGACATGCTTTGAAGGCACAACGGGCTCAGTCAGGAACGGGATCGCACAGCATAAGCATAGAAAAGTGCCAGCGACGAAATTGGATGACTTTTCATGATTCCGCTTCTTCAACGTTCAACGACTTTACACTTATGCTGTCGTTCACGGGATGTGATCAAGGACTGTATCACCGGCTCTTGGCCCTTGCAAATAATCATCAGGCACCTCCATGGGCATCTGACGCTCCTCAGCCCATTGTCTGATGGCGTCGAAGTTCTTGCAGACGTGCTTCGTGTTGAAATCCACGAATGCCTCCGGCATCTTCTGATTTTTCGGTTGCCACCATACCTGCCCAAGGACGCCAATGTCTACCTGGCACATCAACTGCTGTCGGATGATATCAAGACAGTGAGCTGAAGGAACAATCAGCCTTCGCCTACTACGACTGCTCTACGGGCTTTGACTTACAGACGTGTTTCTGCACCACGGGTTCTTCGTTGACAAAGGCGCCCTCGCCCTTCGCCCGATAGTAGTCGATATTGTAGTACAGCGATTGTCGGACCAAGTTCAAGCAGTGGAGCTGATGCAGTCCCTCCACATTTGCCGGAAAGCCGCCACCATACTTATCGCTCACTTGAACTTGCTCAGGTCGAAGGCCGACCGAAGGCGCCACGTCAGCTGGAATCAAGACACTTCGATCTGTCAGGAGTCATTAGTCTTCGAAAGAGCATCGTTTCTTACGTTCCGCTTACAGCCGACCCCAAGAGCCATCCAGGCTGCATCCGTCTCGTTGTTGGCCTTCCGACGATAGACGTTCTCCTCCATGAACGAGCCATCGAATCTGGTTTCGTGGAAGGCAACGTCCAGATCTCTCGTAACTGGCGATGGCGCGAAGCTTTGCGAGAAGAGAGGGCCTTTCTTTTGCCAGCTCAGGACAATGGCTACTGCCACTCCTGCTGATAACCCAATCGTCACGGCAAGTAAGGTAGCAAACAGAAATGCCCAGCCGATGTTCTCTTTCCGGAGCAATTGTTTTCGGCGTTGGCTCAGTGTGATTTGCCCAGCATCGCTGTAGTCATCGTCTGATACTCTGGCTTCGTTCTTCATAAGAGGTGTTGACGACATGATCACAAGAACGACGTGTTTTGAGATGCGATTCGTAAGACTGAGGACCTCGTAGAAGTTTTACAGCTCCTCGACTTTGAACCTCGAGCTTGAATTGTGGATAACGCTTCCTTCTGGACTTGTCTGTAGGACACGAGCACCAATTTTGGATACTGTACAGCCCGCTAGTGTCGCTCATACCTTGATGTCACATCAGCTGAGAGCTCGACACGAAGGCGTAAACTAGACCTGCAGGACCGTGCATCACTAGCGCGGTCACATGGCGGCTTATTTTGCGCCCAGCGGCTTTCACGATCTGGACGAAGCCACCACGAGCAGCAAACTTAGAACGACTATCTCGATACAGCAACAGCACAGTCAAGACACTGTCATCACACTGCATTCCTCCGTATGGGATCACCCCGCGTGGATGTGGCATCATGCATGGCCCGGACGCACCATGCGGACAACGCGATGTTGCTTGCACAAGCTTTCGATAGTCAACCTCAGGCGATACGAATAGCATGACGTGCCGGTACACCGACTTGCGTGATGTGCTCAGTGAGCTGGAGGCACACGAGGTGTCTGGAGCCTCATAAAAGACGTCCTCGCAGCCACCCTACAGCAAGAAGTATCTTCCAGGAACTCACCAGCTTTCTCCTCGTCCGTCACTTTCAAACACAAACTCTCGTACAGCAAGCAGAATGAAGGCCACTTTCTTCGCCCTCGCTCTCTCTGCAGTCGGAGCTCTTGCTGCCCCGGTCGCCGATGCTGAGCCAGAGGCTGAGGCTGCCGCCGTTCCTCAAAAATACTCGAGTATGTCAAGAGGACGTGAATGACGCATCACCTTACTAATGTCGCTTCAGACTATGGCTCTTATGGCAAATATGGGTTAGCCATCACAGTAGATTACTAGAGTTGCCATCTGCTAAGACTTTTCAAGCACCTACAGTTCCTACCCGAAGAGTTATGCCAGTGAGACAATCGCTATGCGAGCACGCTGAGACTTCGATTGCTGATCAACTTCAGAATACACCAATTACCGCAGGGAGGCTGCTGATGTTGAGGAGAGAGATGCTGCTCCAGCTCCACAGAAGTACTCTAGTCAGTAACTTCCGCCTGCCATTCTGACATTCGATAGCTGACTGATCGCTAGACTACGGTTCCGTGAGTCGCCTTGTGGTTCAATCTCTATCTGAAGAGTCAAACTAATCTTGATCAACGTGCTTAGTACGGTAAATATGGGTAAGCACCGATTGCCATTCATCTTTGCTGGCTGAACACGGAAGACTAACATCCAGGCCAGCACTTATTCTTCTTACCCGAAGTCGTATGCTTCCTACGGGCAGTACAAGCGCTCAAGTGAGGATTCTGCCATTGAGAATATCCTCGACGCCGTCATTGCTGTCAAGGAAAAGCGGGAAGCGGAAGCCCAAGGATTCGGGAAGTATTCCAGTAGGTTCTCCATCGCCCAAAGAGACTGACCATTAGCTGACTCAATTGCAGACTACGGGTAAGAAAGATTTTGTACTCCGCGCTTGTCCATGTTCCGCTGACACTTATGGGTAGATCGTACAATTACAAGACGTACAAAAAGTGAGTCTCCATACCGAGCAAAACAGATTCCATCTCGGCTAACACAGTATCTAGTTATGGTGCTTATTCGCGTTCTGCCGAGAGTCGCCCAGAACCAATTGCTGAAGCTGAAGCTGAAGCTGCGCCGATAGCTGAATCTTAGTCGATCAAATATCTTGATTCGAGCTGTGCGACATGGCAACGAGTTGGAGTTGGAGTCTGGGAACCAATGAATCACGATCCTTGATGAGCTTGACAATATAGAGCAATGACATTCATTTCGTCTACAATGGGAAGTTGCTCGTAGCGATCTCACAATCCTCCGGTGTGATTGTCAGCTCATGTTGCTCACTCAGCATCATGCCACTCAGCCCCCGCTGGTACTTCCAGAGTCCCGACTGACATCTGTGGACTACATTCTGTGCCGGTGATCCGAGCTACAACGAAGCAATGACAACGCTCGCATTCGCTGCATAGTATTTCTCGAGCAGTATGAGGTCTAGCGGTCTCTAGCCTATTCATAGACAACAAGGTGAAGTCCCTGGCGAAGTGGAGAAAAGCTTGGCTTCGACCACCTGCCATGGGTTGCCCTACACCATCTCACATGCGCCATCTATTGGCAAACTCGTATTTCTGCTCACGCCATGGAGACGATGAAGTGATAATTAGGCAATACTGGTTCACAACGGCAGCTGAGACGTACCAACTGCCAAAGACCGCCGCACATGGGCCGGATGATGAGCTGGACCTTTCAGCCACCAAAAGTCAAAGACCAATATTAGCTGCAGGATCACGAAAGCGAAAGCCAGAATACACGAAGGAAGAGACTTGTTTTTGTCTCTATCCGTTATCTCTCGTTGTCATTGACCGGTCTTCTTGCGACACGTTTGATGGTGGAGGCTCAATTGCTGACTGCTTGTCACAACAACACACCGCACTTCGACAATGGAGCAAGATGCTGACAAGCTGAGCGCACGCCACAATTGAGGCATTTTGTGATCGTTCTTCAACCTTTGTGTGGCGTACATCTGGCTGGCTGAGCATACCAATATCTTTTGAAGGCGGAAGCATATCGCTGCCGCCGAGCCGTGAGTGAATGGACTACATTACTTGTTGCACGCGCTGACGACCACGTGTGGTATGCCTTGGCTGTGTGCTGGACAGCTGGAAAAGCTCTGTTCCCGGTGCATGAGATTGCGCTGTAGACCTCCTACAGGCATGAAGCTTGGTGCGATCGCAGCCTTGCACTGTCCTTACACGCCGGCATCTGCCAGATCCCACTCGATCAGAGAGCAACATCAGAGAGATTTACCAAGGGCCCGTAGAATGAATTCTTGATCTATCAGCAAGCATCAAGCAGTAGATGCAATCTTGACTACCTATCACGAAGCTTGGAAGATCATTCTCGAAAGGAGAAGAGACTGCTAGGTGGCTCAAGGTGCCCGTCGCGTCACAGATGCGACCACTCACATTCGCCTCGGTCTTCCACTACTGAACCAAGTCGTCTCTAAAGTCTCAACTCACTTCTCTCCTTGCATGATCAGAATTGCAGCCCGTGGTGCAGCCGAATCGGCAACAAGGTCGGGCATGAAACACAGCGTTGCCTTGGGGGCTTTATGAAGAGCCCCACCATTACCGTGCTGACAAGAATTTGTACCTCCTTTCTTGATCGAGGCTCACCGGACTTTACAGATATGGACGTCGCCTGGTCCGCAGAAGCCCTCAGGACCATAGCAGAGCGTGTTGTGGTCGTTCCACAGGCTGCCATTGGCAAGATGGCGGCCACAGATATCGGTGAGATTCGGCCGACATACAGCTGGTGCAGCAGGTGCTTGTGATGGGGGCGGAGGAGGTGGAAGAGGCGGAAGGAGGTCACCATCGAGCACGAGCTCAGCCGGGTCGACCAATCCGAGTTGATCTGCAGGCTGAGCGATGACTTTGCCAAATCATGCCTCGTCCAGCTCCTCCATGGTGACAACGTGTTGACGGTTGGTGTTGATGATGGCGCCAACGCTCGGTGATCGGAGGTCCGTTGTGGACGTTGTTGAGCCAGAAAAGCACTTTGTGCCTCAGTTGCTCCATGTCTGGGTGCATCAAGATGTTGTCACCGTCATGGCGAACTGCATGAACCCACTGAAGGACAGCGATCATCGGCTTCGATTCGTTCCACATCGCGATGCCTTCGTGGTGTACATGACATGGGTAAGAAGTGATAGGCCTCGGTGGGCAGAAGTCGACGATGACCTAGGACGCTAGGTAATCGAAAGCATTGCGCGATGCTGAGACAGCACAGTTGAAGTCGTACTGGTCACATTCCACCAGAGGCAGCTCTTCTAGGTGTGGGAAGTGCTTCAAGAGCGTTGGCAGAATGTCGTTGTTGATGAATGGCGACCCAATGAGTTCGAGCTTGGTGGTCTTGCCGTTGACTTTCTTCGCAGCATTGATCGAGCGTGCAAAGGACCGGGGATTGTCTGCTGTATCACCCATAATAGTGACGATGGGGTCAGCTTTCTTGTGATCATACAGCTTGTGGAAGAGGCGGCCTGTCAATCTCCGACCCGTGACGTCCACCTCGAGCACTTCCTTTGCAGCGCCGTACACGGTCTCTCGAGGCGCACGAGCAATGACAGCTGATCACGAATCATCCTGGAGCTTGATGCTTGACCTCCGTCTCACGGAGTTCCTTGCGGGGCGGAGCCGATACGTGAAGAGCCATCGCGACATCTGGACAGCGATCTCCTCCATCCTTTTCATGAAAGCCGATGCCGAATGTCTTCGCAAACGGTAGCGTAGCGCGTATCATTCAACTGAGGCCAATATCAAGACTGACAATGGCCTGGACATCTTGTCGCTGTCGTTTGGTCTTGAGAATCTACTAGTGTTCGGTCGATCATCTGGCCATTCTTTGCAGTACTTGACGATCGACGATTCCGTCACGTGGTGCGGGTGCAGCCGGCTGACAAATACTTGTGTCGATGGATCGCGTCGCGCCTGCACGCGTCACCGAGACTCTGTCACCGACAAACACAGGACATTTCATACAGCGTTACATTTGGGAGAATTGGAGAAGGCATCGCTCAAGCTCTGATATATGACTATAGTCGACCGCGCGATCCTGGCCATACCGGACAAGCATGCTAATCATAATCCCCTTCAAGACTTGCCCCTTCGCGACCTGGAGCACGGTGTCTGGCTTTATTTCTGATCCTCCAATGGCAGATAGACTAGACAACACTCCTGCGTCGGGGCACAGCCTTCTGCCCGGTGCTCTCGGATAGAGACTTGGTCTCCTTGAACTTCCAGGCTGGGACTCTGCGCTCGTAGAGCTCATCCAACTCCCAATATGTACGACCTTGGGTCTCAGGGTAGAACATCCACAACAAGATTGTGGTTGGGACCAATAGGCCAGCCCAGACGTAGACAGCCTTGACCCCAAGGTTGGCTGCATCGGGGCTGATCATGTAAGAAATCGTCCACTGAAACACGACGAATCCAGCGCCATAGCAGCCCAAGTTGAACGAGGTTGTCTGAGCTCGCAGGCGGGGAGTTGAGGTCTCGCCAGCAGCGACGAATCCGATTGGGCCAGCTGAAGCACCATAGCAGATGACCCAGATCAACAAGCATGCCAGAGCGGCTTTGCCAGCAGCCTCATTGTCGAAGATTCCTGATGTGGCCAGTCCAATGTTGAAAAGACACATAAGTGCGCAGCCGCCCACGAGAAGCGGACGGCGGCCAACGTACTCACAAGCGACCAGCGAGCAGGAGATCGACACGATGAGCAGAACAAAGGTGATAATAGTGACTAGGAACGGGTTGGCGAGTCCAGCGACTTCGAAGAAGTACTGTAATCTTGTGGTCAGCGGAAATATTGGCTTCTGAGCACCGTGATAGCGCCTACCGTGGAGTAGCTGAAGACGATGGGAGCACCTGCAGCCCACTGACTGCAAATACCAACTGCGCCAGCAAGAGTTCGACGCCAGTTTGTGCCGCGGAAAATGTCGAAGAACGAAGATTCCTTTGATGCGAGCATAAGAGCCCTCTCTTGAGCGATACCATGCTCGATAACACGGTACTCATAATCGATGTCGTAGCCCGCAACGTTGCCATAGAGCGATCTCATGGACTTCTTTGCGCCCTCTACATTGCCTTTGCGTGCATGGTAGAGGTGGGACTCTGGAACGACCCAGATCATGCAGATCAAGATCTGTCAAGCCATGTTAGTCTTCAACAGCTCCTTGAGCAAGACCGTCCAACACGTACGCCAGTGAAGATAAATTCTGTTCCAATCAGAATCCTCCACTCGTTTGGTCTGTGAGTCTGAACCAGTTGCGATGCCACCGCGCATAGGAGCTGGCCAAATGCAAGCATGAGTTGGTAGGCACCGATCATGAAGCCGCGGATCTGGAATGGAGCCAATTCGGAGATCTGTGAGACTGTCAGAACACACCGTGCAATGGACGATGTCTCAGAACGATGGGTACTGAATTACTCACATAAGTGATGAGGATAGACTGCGCAAGACCGACGCCGAGACGGACGAGGACAGCAGCACCGAGCCAGCTTTGCCAATTGTGAGAGGCGATCTCAGCGATCGATCCGCCGAGAAGGATTGCGATGGCGCCGCACATGGCTTTCTTGCGGCCGAACTTGTCTGCGAAGTACCCAGCAGTGAACATGCCGACCATCTTGGACATTTCTGCGAATCCCTGCCAGAAGGACACGGTACGTGCGCTGACAGCGGGCTCGCCGTCTACCATCGTGTCCGCCATCTGTCTGACGAATGCTGGCAAAGGTATGATGTTACCGGGCACTTGTTGTTGGAACTCAACCATTCATCAGCTTACAGTTCCGCCATCGCCCAACGCTTACTTACGCCATCGTTCAAAGCTGCCCAATTCAAGATCATGCAAAAGAGCATGGCCTTCCAGAAGACTCTGGCCGCTTCCCATCGCCCCAATGATGCGAACTTGGTCTCTAATGGTTCGGCAGGGTTGGTGTCGGAGGCGACTTCCACCTGATAGTGTTCGTTCTTGAGGTCACTCATGATTGCGACTATAGTTTGAGCCACGCGGTGAGCACGTTGTGACTTAAGAATGATTTGGTGAGATGGAGAAACCTGGAGAAATACTGGGTCGACCCCAGATACTTAATCACATCCCCCGCAGCCCAGACTTCTGAGACGATGGTTCACATCTGATGATGTTGCGTCGGCTCACTGCCGCTTTAGGTTCGCCGGTGGTAACAACTCGTGTTTTCCCATCGGCCATCTATCAGCGAGGCTAAATCAAGCCACAAGCTGCCTCCACTGCGCCACGTTCGGTTGGACGCACTCCGCGCACAATGCAGCCTGGTCAACGGTGAACCTGCCGCCATACTTCTTGGCCGGGAACAGTGCTCTGCTAAAGCGATGCTGAGCTCTACAGGTAGAGTGGAGACTACGTGGTGAAACGTCTCTAGGACTGGCACGCGACAAATTCTGGATCACATTTCGACATGAACACTAGCAGCTTTGGATTACGACATCTGGCTGAATCAATCTACTGAGTATGTAGTCGGCATTCTGGAGGTCATTGCTCTCTGCTCTGGCTGCTGCTGCGAGGGGTGATTTCTCTATGCTGGCACGAAGATGTCGTTCTATCAGTCTCGCCTTGGCTACCTCTCTGGGCACGTCGACATACCACCTGAGAGATTTAGCGCGATTAGCAATGTCCTCGTCCCTACGTGGTATAGAGGATCATCTTACCGTTCATCGACCATCTCTGCAATTTGATCCCACGGCTCCTCACCCAGAAGCACATAGTTCCCCTCGAGAAGCACGACTTTGTCACTCGAGGCTACTGAAATCCCGTCCTCTACGGGGTCCTTAGCGGCGTGATCGAATCCAGGCAAAGTCAGTGCGGATTTATCGCTTCTCAGTCTCGCCACAGCTTCGATAAATCTCCGTGCATCGAAGGTAAAGGGTGCCCCTCGACGCGCGAAGGCTTCGGCGGGGTCTTCAAAAGCTGCAAGGCATGACTTAGGATAGTGGAAACCGTCCTTCATTCAATAACGTTAGTCGTCGACTGATCTCTCGTTCGAGTGAGAACGTGGCTGACCATTGGTACTGCAACAACATCATGCAGCCCGCTCTCCTCTGCATGGCGCAGAAGTCTCGCGCACAAAGTTGACTTGCCCGAACCCGGACCACCTGCTACGGCGATCAAGACTCGTTGGCCATGTCCGGCTTGCTTTCGGAGTTGGCAGATGCGGTCAAGCAGGAATGGAATCTGCTCTTGCTGCTCAAGCGGCGGGTGATGCTGCATGATTGCCAACAGTAATGTCTGAGAAATCAGCAGCTACGCACTGATCCCATACCTTTCAAGCAGGCCATGTATGAGCCAACTTGACTTAAGCGCAGATCAGAACAAGGACCGTCGGAAGATCGGAGTGATCTGGCACGATAGCTGCAGCTAATGGTTGCAGACCCTCCGCCTGGCAGCGTGAGCATCTCGGAACTCTCCTCGAAGCTGATCTAGGATACAATCAATGCCATGGAGAGCTCTTGTGTGCTCGTGACTGATCGTGGCTCGCCGATGCCAGACGCTAAGTCTGGCTGCGATCGTCACGTGCCTGAAGAACGCGCTACCCCGCAGCCTGCACCTCGCTTACTTGAGCGCTTCGGGCTAGTTAGACTGCTACCACTGTCGCAATCGGAGCTCCGACGCTCTTCTGCAAGCCAGAGCAGGGCGTGGATTCATAGTCGACCGACGAGACGAAGTCCACGTATACACTGCATCGGAATGCTCACTGCCGGCAATGCCAGTCGACCGCACTGCGCGACGGAGCGCCACCGAGAAGGCATGCACCGAATGCCAGAGGCGGAAAACCAAATGCATCTTGAACACAAACGAGTCACGATGTGTGTTCTGCTCTCGTTCCGGGAAGGCCTGCATTTTCGAAGTCCCCCCTCAACGGACACCTCTCACGAGACAGAATCTGGATGATGCCGAAGCACGATGTAGGCGACTGGAGCAAATGCTGCAGCAGCGCGAGATCGAGATAACATCAGATGAAACTACTAGGGACGCTTGTCGTGCTAGCATGAGGTCAAGTGAGTTCGACCGGCCTGGTCGAGTAAATGCCTTTCCGCGCGACAACGGCAGCCATACCCACGTGGTTCAGAACAGTCCAGATGGTCATCCTGGAGACCAAAGGCGAGCAAATGATGCAGTGCCCGGAGAGAATAGTTCTGGCGATCGCAATGCAGATTATGAGTGGAACGAAGAGTCGAATCTTGAGGCGAGGGAGCAGTCATCTGACAGTGACAATGCGAGAGACGGTATGGCAGCACTCACAAGTCGGAACCAGGGCTCAGGATATTTGGGCAAGAGTTCTGGCCATGAACTACTGCAATCAGTCTCGTCCTTCCTGCCACCGTCCACGAGCGCTGGCCGTAGAAGTACAAGAGCATTGCCTGAAACGCCAGTATCGATCCCGTCGATGTCTGATCATTTGCCTTCTTCCTCTGGTCTTCTCTCGGCCTCATACATGCAGGAGCTGCTGATCTCAGCATACTTCGCAAAGTACAACAGCAGCTACCCTATCCTTCATGAACACTCGTTCCGAAAGCAATGTGCTGCGAGAAAGTCTGTCCCGCGAAGCTCGTCGTGGCACATTACATACTACTCTGTACTCGCCATGGGTGAATGGCTGTCTGGTAGCGGCGCTCACGATCACCCCTCGCTCTATTTCGAGGCCGCACGATCATTGTTAAAGCCTGAAGTTTTAGAGTCTGGATCGATCAATAACATACAGGCGTTCCTGATTCTGGGCAACTATCTGCAAAAGACAGACCGCCCCAATACAGGCTACAACTACCTGGGGATTGCACTGAGACTAGCCATGGGCCTCGGACTACATCACGAGCTGCCGGCTACATCGCCTGCAAGTCCATTCAAGAAGCATCGTCGCCGAATGCTCTTCTGGATACTTTACTGCTTCGATAGCTGGTTCAACATCACTACCGGAAGGCCATCTCTACTGTCCGATGCGACTTTCGATGTTCGTATGCCGCAGAACGTGGAAGAGGAGACCGCCGAAAGCTCTGTGAGCCTCAGAGACGCCACTGGTCCGACCATTTGCTCCGTTACGATCGCTCTCGCCCGCTTAACCAAGATTGCCAACAAGATCTACAACGAGCTAATCTGTGCGAACTCTTGTACAGACATAGATCATCAAACGGTCGTGATGGAGCAGATGATCCAGAATTGGCATTCGGCTCTGCCAACCTACATGGCTAGTGCCAACGTACCGGCGTGGTTCCTTGGGCCGCGTCAAACAGTGCTCTGGAAAGCAGCAAATTTGCGCATATTGTTGCTACTCTCAAGTCAACGTCACCGCTCAGATGAGTTTGAGAAGATGGCCGTCGGAGCTAGGTGCCAAGATGTTGCCGCATCTTCCATCGGCGACATTGCTACTTTCTGCGCGCAACACCCTGATCACCTGCACAGTGGACTAGCCTGGTATGCAGTATACTTTATGCTGCAGTCGATGCTCTCGTTCACATCGCAGTGTGTCTATCGTCGACGTATCGACCAGCAGCCCAGTGATGCAGATCCACAACACTGCGAAGACACGGCAACGCTGGCAGTGACTTGTATCGAGACGTTGCAGGCGAAGAATGCTGCTGCCCATCGAGCATACCGCATCGTTCATCGGCTGCGAGACGTTGTGAGACAAACAAGTGGCATCCTTCCACTCGACGCTACACTTCAAGCTGGAATTCATTCATACGTCTTACCAGAAGATACAGGCGGCCTTCAAAACAACCCTAGCGTGCAGCAAGACCTCGAAGTTTACGATCAACCTACCGATCCAAGCAGCATTCCACTCGACTTCGATCAAGCTATGCCGAATATTGTTTTGGCAGAGTGGGGCAACGCGGCGGATCTGTCGCTACATTCTTTGTTCAACGGCATGGATGACTTTGGAGCTGGAGACTACAACACATGAATTGACGACGCTACCTTCGATGAGATCTCGCCGAGCGCAGGCTGACTGGGCATGCAACATAAAAGGCAACGAAAACCTTGCTTCGTCGCTGAACGCGGAGACTGCTTCGTCATGCCTTATGTATCTTTTCGACACCATGCAGCAGTTGCCGAAAACAGAGAAGCTGCAGGTCCCTTAGCTTGCTGCTCGACGATTCTGGCGCTGCGGAGCGCGAAGACCAGCTGGTCGAAAAGCCAACGAGAATGGCTTTCTCCGCCTGTCAAGTTCAGAATCAATGATTCTCGATCACACGGACTGTACCAAGCTTGAGGATAAGGTCGTATATTCTGCCATGCATGTGACATGTTTCGCTTACACGCACCCAACTCAAATGCGGTGCATCTCCTCATGTGGTGAAACCTCCCCGCAAAGCACCATTGACCGCTCGGAGCACATCAAACTGATCGGAGCACACACGACTGGATCCAGTACTCGGCAAGCCACGGACTCCACTTGACCAAGGAACTTTGCAGGCTAAATGCGACGGCAGCCTTGTCTCGCGGACCACAGTCTTCCGACACCTTCAAGATCAAAACATGCTACACCTTGAGACCCTTGAATCCTACCCATCGCATTGCTTTTTCCAACTTCACCTATTCACGAACTCACTCCAACCAAACGCCGAGATGTCAATGTCAGTAGAAGATGCCGCCGTAGTGCGTGGCCAGTTCCCGAAGCCCGTTCCCAATACCCCAGAAAGCGTCTTTGCCCAACTCCGCATGGACGGCAAAGTTGTAATCATAACTGGAGGTGCAGATGGAATTGGGTTTGCTGTCGCAGAAGCAGTAGCAGAAGCCGGCGCAAACGTCGCATTATGGTACAACTCCAATGATGTCGCAATATCTAGGGCGAAAGACTTGGAAGAGAGATTCAAAGTGAAGGCGAAAGCCTACAAAGTTGAAGTCTCGGATCATCAAGCTGTGGAGAAAGGTGTCGCGGAGGTCGTGAAGGAGTTTGGGAAATTGGATGTTTTCGTTGCGAATGCTGGAATGGCTATCTCGAAAGCAATTACGGAGCAGACGGTGCAGGAGTACAGAAAGCAGATGTCTGTAAATGGTGAGTCTAGCCCTGTATCTTCACGATGTATTTAACTTGGCTCGCTAACGCTTTTACCTGCAGTGGATGGAGTTTTCTACTGCGCCAAATACTCCGGCGCAGTCTTCAAGGCTCAAGGTTTCGGCAACTTGATTATCACATCCAGTATTTCTGCACACATCGTAAATGTCCCTGTCGATCAACCCGTGAGTTCCTACCCCATCCGGAGACTTGTCAACACTTTCTGAAACTGTCCGTTCAGGTCTACAACTCCACAAAAGCAGCCATAACCCATCTCGGCAAATCCCTCGCACGAGAATGGCGGGATTTCGCACGAGTGAACATCGTTTCTCCAGGCTTCTTCGATACCAAAATGGGTGCTTCGCCTCTTTGTATCAACGAGGCGTACAGAATGACTCCGCTGGGTAGAATGGGTCATACAAAGGAGATCAAAGGACTGTATTTGTACCTTGCGAGCGATGCAAGTAGTTACATGACGGGAAGTGATGTTTTGATTGATGGAGGGTATGTTTTACCATGAACGTGCAGTCTTGAGAAGGGGAATGAGCATTGGTAGGCGGTGGGGTCTGGAAGTATTTGCATGGACGTAGCATAAGCGAGGAGTTCTCTCACAAATGGACTTGGCCGATCTACAATCTACGATGTGTGATCAAATTTAGCCTTATGCAAACCTTTTTACCACTTGACGAACCTTAGCTACGAGCGCGTCGCGGCTGCGAGAGCACAGCGTTACGTTCGTTCGAATCGTTGAAAACTTGCTCGGCGAGACACCAGATTGCACGGGACGAAATGTCCCATGTGCGAAATGTAGTTTTTCTGCCAAATCTGCTCTATCAATCTAGTACCCTCTAGAACACCACCCCTCCACCATCGACAATGATATCAGCTCCATTGATATAGGAACCGGCATTACTCGTAAGCAACACCACAGCCCCCGTCAACTCCTCCGGCTGTCCAAGTCTACCAGTAGGATTTCTCTCCGCCCAGATACCTCTCGCCTCAGCCAGACCATCACCCTCGTTCAAGATCGTATCCATATACCCTGGACTGATACTGTTTACTCGAATGCCATATTGCGCCCACTCCGCAGCTAAGCAGTTCTTGAGAGTCACCACACCGGCTTTGCTGACGTTGTATGCGGCCTGGGGTTGCGGGAAATTGACTCTATGCGCGGAGATGGATGCTGTGAAGGTGATGCTTCCGCCGGTCTTTTGTTCTTGCATTACGCGAGCTACGTGCTGAGCACAGAGGAAAGAACCTGTGGTGTTGACGTCGAGGATCTTGCGCCATGAGGAGGCGGAGGCTTCCAGGGAGTGGACGCATCCTACTATGCCACTGAAGCAGAGGAGATGGTTCAGTGTGCCCAATTGTGTAGAGGCCTTTTGTACTGCGGCTTCCACTGCAGCTTCGTCTGTGACATCGACCTCGTAGGCGTCGATCTGTCGATCGGGAAACCTACTTCGGAGTAATTTGGTGGCCTTTGCGTTTGACTCTACGCCTCTGTCGAAGATGATCAGGCCAGAAAGACCATGTTCGAGCAGTGCGTTACAGGCTTCGAGGCCTAAAGTTCCAGCTCCGCCCGTGACGATGGCAGTCCCTGAAACGGCGAACCTCTGTTGAGCTCGTTCTTCTGGAGTCGCGTCGAGTTTTGGCTTCCAGCCTGGACTCTGAGTGCCATTGCTGAGCTCCATGTGAGGAATCGATCTTGCTGCTAGAGCCGCTCTCTCGGAATCGTGCTGGGCAGAGCCGTTGGGACTGCCGTCCATCAGTGGAGCCATGGTGGTGCTCTTAGAGATTCTGATAGCGAAGCAATCTTCCAGCAATATCTCCGCTTCACGGAATGATTCTCGAGTCGATGGATTGAGATGTGCTTGCCTTGTAATTCTCGATCTCCAGAAGCTGACCCAAACTTGGAGCAACGAGGGATTCCACTCAGCTCAGGGCGGCACTGAGCTGGCTCAACTTTGGATAACGTGCGTGACTTCGTGTTGCAAGGTCCTGAGCCGGGTCCAGAGAGCGCAGGTGTGGGCTTGGCAGTGCACCTTTGGTATCGGAGCACAGTTGCCCGATGGTCGGACCAGGCAAACGACGGTCTCCAAGCCACAAACCTAACTAGCGTCCAGCTAAGTTCTTGCGTCTACTATATCTCCGAGAGCCCGTCTTGTTGTCTTTTCGGTCCTCAAATGGGTAAGTAAAGCCTTCCTCGTGTTCCTCTTCTTGTCCTGATGGTCTCCCGGTACATTCTTACCCTAACTCCCGCTCGCTATTGTCGTATTGGATCAAAGCTGCTTCAGTTGCTGCTACCCTTGGTACCAGCAGCATGAGCCTTCGCACACTCCATAGCAAACTCAAACATCCTCCTCAGAAACTCCTGCCCCTGCACACTTAACTCAATGTTATGCGGAGCACCCGCCAAAATCTCGCCTCCATCCTCGGACACTTCGTAAACGCCTTCCTAAACTCCTCCACAACCTCCTCATTAATCACCCACATTCGATCAAACTCCGGAAACGTCGTCGAATGCGGCACAGAGATCTTGCTTGCTGTATCTTTCCACGTTTTCAAGTACGTCCCGTTGATATCCGCAATCTCTCGCTGGCTGAGAACGTGATTAAGCTTTCCATGTACCTGAAGCATAGACGTGGAAGTCAGGGTGGGCATATCCGGATAGTCAAGCACCAAGTCGTCTCGGACGTCATCAGGATAAGTCACTGGGTCTTGAGACTTGTCTAGTCGGCCTCCTGACGTGGTTTTTACTAGTCTGGGACCGATGATGGTGCCGAGGCCGGAGATTGTCAGCCCGCTGAGTGGGTATGCGGGCGAAGAGTCTTCGCTCCATAATGCGGCGATGACCAATGCGACTGCTGCTCCGACGCTGTGGGCGTGGAGGACGAGACTTGTTGTGCCCGAATTCTTGCCGCCGAATTCTTTCCAGATGGCAGGCAGGATGACTTCGTGCAAGTAGCGTCCTTGCTGAGCTGTGTATGGTTCGTTAGGATCGGTTGGTGCGGGCCACGTGCTAGATCCATAGCCTGGTCTTGTAATGCAGATTACTGGAATGTTCAGTTGAGAAGAGATGTTGGAGATGCTGTACTCCGGGGTCGCATCATAGTATGTGGCAGTATATGTGCCGCCGTGGAGTGCTACAACGAGCGGACGAGCCTCGCGTTCGCCAGTCCCGAGTGACTGTTTCGGTGTATGTAGCAGGCCTGTAGTCGCATGACCATCTGGTAGCTGCAGTGAAAAGTACTCCATGATGATGTTGAGAACAGAAAGAGGTCGAGCTTACTAGGTTGATATACTACTCCGACCCTGGCAGCATAAGCGAGGATGACTTCACTCCCGCCAAGGCTATCGGTTAGTCCAGCTTGGAGATAGCGGACGTAGGGAGAGCAAGTTAAGGCTGCCAACAAGCCCGTAGGGATTTCCAGCCATGATGAAGATTCTAGGACAATCCGCGTGGTGTGACTTGAACACCAATTTCTGAGTCGCACTTCGCAGTGGCGACCGCGATGTGTAGGCTCAAGTGGAACGTGAGACTGTTGAGCAGCACGTTCACCTGTGAATGTCGTGAGCAGACATCTTTCCAATGTGCGTTGCGACGTCTGAAGGAGACAAAAGCTATGCTGCGCGATCAGCCCGTTCGGAAGTCACCCGACTTTTGCCTGTGCATGACAAGCACTTCGGCGAGGAGATACCAAGCAGAACCATAGAAAAGGCACATCGGCGACAGCAAACAGGACAATGGAGAAGGACGCAAGGAGCAAATAAGCCAGGCTGATCCATGTCACGTTGACGAGCCAGCGTGAGCATGCTCCAGGGAGGAGGACTGAGGTCAATGGTAGGAAATTCGCATACGTAAGCAGTACGATGGTTCGGCTAACTCCATGCGGCAATACCGCCCAGCAAGAGACAGCCTTTCCATAATGAATTGTAGCCTCGTCGCTCTGCGACTCTCTCTGAGCATTCCAAACCACCGATTGCGCAGCATAATTCCTCATCGACCTTCGAATCCTCACCAGACCTGCGCCAAACAAAGCACAACCCACCCCGTCTTGCCCTCCACATCCTTCAACGGCGTCCAATGCGCTAAAAACTTCTCATCGCCTCGGAACGCTATTGACCGTTTCGTTTGCAGATTGAGTGCCACGGAGATCGGCTGTCCTTTTTTTAATGAATTGCGCACTTTGGCTTGCCAGTCACTTTTCTTTTCCCTCTTCATCATGTGGTCTTTGAGGAAGTTGAAGACGTGTCGATCTGTGTATCGATTGGGACGTGAGGCTTGGTCGTGGAGGTGAGTTCTGCTGTTGCTATGGTGATGTGTTGAGGGAATGAGTATGTCCGAGATGCCGGCGGAGTTGAAGTGGATGGTGAGACTTGGGTAGGAGATAATGAGGTACTACTTCTTCGTTAGCTGAAGCAAGTGACGCTCTCTCGTTGTGAGGCCTTACTTTCGAGTAAGCATTGTAGAAGCGCTCGAGACGATCTGGTAATGGGGTACCTTGATTCGCTTCGATCAAACCACGTTCGATACCTGGCTCGGCCGCGACTTGTGCTTTGTGCCGATACCGCAAGGACTTGACTGATTCAACTCGACGTGCGAGCTCTGTAGCGGGTGATGTATGTGTCTTTTGATTAGTGCTTGTTTTGTTGGATTCGTGTAGCTTGTGATCCGGTGAGGTCGCAAGGATCTTCATGATATCCGGCTTGCCTTGAACAGAGCTTGAGCAGTTGACTTGGCCTCCGAGGAAGAATGCGACTTCGCCATTGGCATCGAAGAGAGGCGCTATCAAGGGAGTCAGCATGCAACACATCGTTGGAGAGATTGTGGCTAGACGTACCCGTGTAGAGCAGATTCCAGAACGGCCTGCCATTCTTCTGATAATTGAGCAGAAACTCTACAGACTCTTGTTTGGCGCGGATACAGTGCCGTATCCGATCGAGAGCAGCAGCATCCGTATCACGGCCCTGCAGAAATCTGCAATTGCGTGGAATGATCTCCTCACGCTGGTAGCCAGTGACAGCGACGAAGCCATCCGAGGCGAACATGATCGGGTTATCTGCTTTGCTGAGGACCCCTTAGCAAGGCCTACAAAGTCGTGCTTGGGGAGAGCTTACCTGGGCTGCGTTAAGCAGAAACAGTCCCCAAGGCCCTGAAACTTATGTCGATCTCTGCTCAGCGCTTCTGAGGCGCTCAGTGTCATCTGAAGCCGCACAAATTTGGGAAAGACTTCGGAGAAGATTGTGTTCTGTACAGTCTGCTCGGCCTCATCGAACATGTTTCTGGTATTTGGCAGTGTCTGCTGCATCGCTGTATCCACGTTGGCTCGGAGTGCTGCGTGTGTCGAGGCAGCGAGAAGGGCGGGCGTGTCTGGCGAAGTTGAGAGATACTGCTGATCGAGCTGAGCGACTTCTTTGCAACATTCGTCCAGAGCTCTGCGATGAGTGAGGATCTATGTTGTACGGTCAGCTGATATCCATTGATCCAGATGTAATGCTTCACACCTGATCGAGAAATGCCATATGAGTAGGACCAAGTACGGCCTTGCTGAAGTCATGAAGTCTGTGTTTGGCAGGTGGGTTCTCGAGCGCGTCCAGAAAGGTATCTCTGCTCATGATGTCTAGCAGCAGTGCGTGGTTACTGTCAGGGTGCAGCACTCTTTGCAACGAACTGTATGCACTATACGCTTGCGCTGGTCCCTTCAGCGATGGCTGACCTGCATGACCGCCATCTTCAGATCTGTCTGGACAATTCGCATGACCTATCTCTTGCACATCGCTCGAGGTCGCAGTGGACACCCTTCCACTATCGACTCGTGTCGCACTGCCAGTCGACGAAGCTTTTGAATCGTGAGCTGTTCCAATCTTTGCTAAATTTGCTTCATTCGCTTGCAATTCGAACGGCCCTGCAGATTTCTTCGCTTCGGCAGGAAATGCGGGTGGTAGTGAGCTGGATGAGCTTGTCGTGCGAAGCCAGTCATAGCTCTGAGGGCTGTGAAAAGTCGAAGGTGATTTCTTGATCGTCAAAGGTGAGGGAAGGTCAAAGTCGAATCCAGAACCTTGAGGGATGTGGTCAGGACTGGTCCAAAGTCTTGCAGGCATAGTCATGGTTCGGCGTGGTAAGCCTGGAGTCAGAGTGGGACTTGGAGATGAACAATTGCCAGAGAATCAACATATGCCTATAGGACTTGCGAGTTATGGTGGTCCAAAGTCACGAATCGTGGACTATCTTGCTCAACATGTCACAGCGCGATGAGCTCTGCATGCAAAATGTCGTAATATGGTAGGCAAGGGCGACCTAGTCGCAAGTCTGAGATACACGAGGCATTTGGGTGTACCATATCCGATCGTCCAGTTCGTCGGACATTGGAGAGCCAGAGTGATAGTGAAGCTTCACACGGTTGCCGTCAGGATATCGTAGACGCTGTCATCCAGAGATTCAAAGCTCTGGCTCTGGCGCTTGCCGGCAAACACGTTGTCTGCAAGCCTGCACTCCATTTAATGTTGTAGGCATCGAGTGTCGGTACCACGCGCCCTTAGCCATGCATTCAGATGTCGCCCCGGAGTGTGCTCCAAGAACTGCGCATTGGTCGGGCATATTTATGATGATGCTGTTCTTGCCGGTCGTGTAACCCTTTCCCGAGCATCCATGACGTGCCGGCAATGCAGCATATATTAGCCAAGCCATATTCCGGCACAAACGCGGCAGCAGAAGCGTCCCACAGTGAGAAAAGTCGTGCATAGCTTCTCTTGCAATGAATAATTCTACAAGCTCACCTACAGCTCTATGATCTAACGTTTGTTGGTGCACGCGTCAGTAGTCAATGAGCAAGTGCCTAAGCCAGCACCTGCTTGATGGCCTCAATTTGCTCCAGAACAGCACTTCTGCTGGTGCCGCCTTTCGCGGAACGTGCTTCAACACTAGCCTGGTAGTTGAACACATCGAGAACATCCTTCTCGAATCGACCATCGACGCCCTGCAATTGCTCAAAAGACAGCTTGTCCATAGGCGTCTTCTCGTTCTCGGCCAATTGCACAACTCTTCCGGAGATGTGATGCGTCTCTCGGAATGGCACACCCTTGCGAACGAGATAATCTGCCAGATCGGTTGCGAGCATGTCGGGCGAAAGCGACCTCAGCATGTTCTCGGGAAAGATGGACAGCGTGGAGAGAACACCAGTCGCAATCTGGATGCTGTCGCCGACAGTCTTGACGTGATCCAGAAGAGGCTCAACAGACTCCTGCAGATCTTTGTTGTATGTTGACGGGATGCCCTTGACGCTCATCATGAGTCCGGTCATGTGTCCGAAAGCTCTTCCACTCTTGCCGCGAATCAGTTCTAGCGAATCAGGGTTCTTCTTCTGTGGCATCAAGCTTGATCCGGTCGAGTAGGTATCTGCCAACTTGACAAATGCAAATTCGCCCGTCGAGTAGATGATCAAATCTTCAGCCCATCGAGAGAAGTGTGTCATCAACATGCTTCCCCATTGCATGGTCTCGATCACAAAGTCGCGATCGCCCACGCCAGCCATGGAGTTCATGATCAGTCCATCAAATCCAAGCTCTTCGGCAATCGCCTCCCGGTCAATGGCAAAAGGGTTACCAGCCAGTGCACCACATCCGAGAGGTGACTTGTTGATCCTCGCTCGCACCTCCCGTAATCGCTGCAAGTCGCTCGCGAAGTAGTGCCCGTACAACAGCATCCAGTGACTCCACCTAATCGGCTGAGCCCGCTGCAAATGAGTGTATCCTGGCATGACATGCTCGATCTCCTTCTCAGCTCGAGCAGCAATTACTTTGAGGAATGCGATCAAGTACTCCTCCAACTGAGACAGCTGATCCCTCAACCACAATCTCATGTCAGTCGCCACCTGGTCGTTCCTGCTACGTCCAGTGTGCAGCTTTCCCGCAATTCCGGTCCCAATAATCTCGCCCAGTCTCCTCTCGTTTGCAGTGTGAATGTCCTCGTCCACTCCCGGGACAATCTTGAAGGATCCATTCTCCCATTCTTGTAAGACTTCCTGGAAGCCTTTCTCAATAGCAGAGAACTCGTCCTCGGTCAGCAAGCCAGTCTTGAGGTTGGCACGGGCGAACGCAATGCTGCCACGAATGTCCTGCGAGTAGAAAGCTCGGTCAAAGTAGATGGATTCGTTGTATTGAGTCATGATGGGATCCGTGCCGCCTGTGAAGCGACCGCCCCACAATTTACCAGCAGCTGGAGCATCTCCTTGAGACATGACGGGCAGGGTATTGGAATTGTTGGACATTTGTCTGGACAAGTTGTTCACGTGGGAGAAGTAAGAGTCAACTCAACTTTTTCCCCAGCTCCATCTCGTCTCCAGCCCAATGGCGTCCGATAAGCTCCCTTGCTCTTATCAAGGTTCGCGCTAGTAGCACTAGCTTGGCTGTCACTTACATCATTCACTTGCAACCGCTAGTTAGCTCATCTACTTTCATGTGACAGACAGCTCTTTCTATTGTACTTGCACCATGTCGTCCGGCCCGGTCAATCTCTACCACCGCCGGCTGGTGAAAGACGCCGATGCCAAGGCCTGTTGGATCTGCTACAAACCCTCCTCGACCGTCCTCTCGGCCCCAGACAACTCCGACTGGTTTTATGTATGCCCAGGCCACTTGACAGACAACAAATTCGCCATTCCCAAAGATGCGGAAGACCTTGTCAAAAAGGCCAAAGATGCCGAGATTGAGAAGGAAATCGAAGAGGTGAAGAAGGAATTTGCCGAGAAGATGAAGAAGAAAATGGACCGTCAACGCATCAGGGAGTGGGAGAAGGAAGGCAAGAACGTGAAAGAAGAACAGAAGAAATTGGACGAGAAGAGTGAGCAGGATCTGAAAGAGGAAGAGGAGAAGAAGCTGAAGGAGTTGGAGAAGAAGAAGGAGCCAGAAAAGGCCAGCGTGACGGGGCCGAGGATCTTTGAGCTGCACAAGAACTTCTGGAACATGCGGCAACAGAAAAAGGCACAGGCCGTTCAGGCGAAGAGACAGGCGGAGAGATTGAGGAATCCGACCTTCTTCCCGAGTGTGCCAAAGGGACCGTGAGGACTGGCACTTGGTAGTGCGTCGGGCATCATTCATCTCTGGGTTGCGACCGACGCCGGCCTTGGGAAGACACTGACGTACTGAAGCAAACACCACCGAGTGGCGCAAGACTCGAAAAGAACAGGGCGTGAGTCTGGTGCATGATGCCGAATCCGCTTTGTGGCATGATGAGAGCGCTGTAAAAGCTCTAGGCACAGACAGTCAAAGCTGTCGTACAATCTGCGTACAGCAGAGACAAAGGCACCCAGCCTGGTTCCTAACGCGGCGATTTCTGTACTTCCTTGTATCGGTGTGAGCACTGGCAGGGCGATGCCGAAGTCTACAACAAAGAGGTGCTCCTCGTGGATCTCGATGCGATGTCGAAGTCAAAGCCAGGCTCCACGCCAGTTGAACTTATGGAATACTGGTCAACGAACAAAGAGCTCTGACACCACCGGATGCGGACTGTCCAACATGCACGAAGTCTTCTGCCAGGTATCTCAAGCAATGCTCCTGCCTCACCTCCTTGTGCGCCTCTGTACCCGCATCAGCCTCGTCTCGCTGATTGAAGTCATGCCAACAACAATCTCTGACCTCCCCCAGGAAGTCTGGGACCAGATCCTGGGCGATCTGTGGTCTCCGCCCACAGCAACCGGCACAGATCGGATCCCCCTTGGCGACTTCGAAAACTTCCGCCTCGCCAATCGAGAATTTCGCCTCAGAAGCAGCAACGCCTTTGTCGACAGAAACATCCGACACCTCCGACTCCGCCTCGGAGCCAACCCATACAACATCATGCCAGGATTCGAAGACGTAAAAGACACCAAAGAAGTGTTACGATATTTCGGCAATGGCCGCGGAATATTTCGCGACAACCCAGTCTACCTTGCCATCCAAACAATCGAGTTCCTGCACTACCGCGCAAAACCCCTCCTAGCACAGGCTCCCAGCCTAGACGCGACGTGCTTGGCGCGTTTGAGAGGACAACTGAGACCATTCATCTCCAAGGCCGTGGACGTCAACGAGATCATATTCACGGGTGAGGCTCAGCCAACTGGAACGCCCGTAGGCGGGAGAAGCTCCGCGGCCATTTTCGCGGTAGCTTTGCAGACGCTTGCTCGTAAACCTGACCATAACTATCGACGTGTCAGTTTCAAGAACTGCGATATCGATGCAAACCCACTGATCATTTTCCTTGAGCAACACGCGCGGCGCATCGATACTCTCCATATGGACCGTGTCTGGCTCGCCACCGGCCAATGGGAGCTCATATTGCTTGTCTTGCGCGACAGATGTCCTGCGCTGCAGACACTGACGATGAAGAATCTTTACGCCGTGGGAGTAACGACTGGGGGGTGGATGGTGCCCAACTTTGCGCAGTTCACTGGAGAGAATCCGGTTCTGCCTTTCAAGACTCCTGCTACACTTGCAGATGGGACTGTCACTACAAGGAACGAGCATTACCATCTCGCAGGCGATGTCATGTCGATGAAGGGCCGGACTGGTGTGAGGCTGGGTGTCAACAAGTTGCTTGAGTCGTATGGGAGTTTCTTCTACAATCCGGCATACACGTATGAGGCATTTTCGGCAGGTGGGCGTATTGTCTGAATGCGGACGAAGGAGAGCCAACCAGAATTTACACCCATGTTACTATCAATCAAGTTGTTCTCTCATCACTTTCGGCTCATCGCAATGATAAGTTTGCAGACTTCTGCAGCATCCTGTCATCGTGGACTGCCAACCTTCGATCTCTCGACAAAGCCATACGCGAACAAAGGAAGCATTGGGTCATCACAGGGCCCAAGTCCGGGATGGATCGTGGACAGATCCGGCGAAGCCTCAGGGGACAAAGGTTGGCACCCGGGTCGATATCCAAACTCCACGAACTACAGCTGTGCAGTATTTGGCCTCCACTGCAGGGAGTCAGCACTGCCCGCATCCTCGAGACCATCATGGCCACCGCTCCACCACCCCCGCTCTCTGCGCGCAACACCCTCGAAGGCATGCCCCAGGAGATCTGGGACAACATCCTCTCCGAACTATCATCCCAACCCGGATGCCCAAACTGGGAATTCCGCGACCCGCAATATCTCAGTAGCATTCGTTCGGTAAACAGGCTTTGCCGGCGTAGAGCTGAAGACACCTTCATCAAACGCAATTTCACCGTACTGCGCCTTCAGCTCACAGCCAACGACCCAAGCTCCCCCACCACCACACCAGACAACGTCGGCGAAGCCATGCGCATCATGACCAGTCTCAATCTCTCCGGCGTCCCCAGACCCATCGAATCCTACGTCAAAACAATCTGGCTCCAAGACCTGCGTGTTCGCAACGGGATCAGCAGCCCACCTCTCGCCACAGGCGCCCGCCCCATGCTCCGTGTCCAACTCGCCCTCCTTCGCAATCGCTGCCGTCCATTCATCGAAAAGCTCATTTTCCAAGATCTCAGCACGCAAGTCATCATCCCTCCATCCCTCGCCATGTCCGGAGCCATACGCGTCTTCACAGCTGACCTGCCCTCTCTCACGACCGTAGCTATCAAAGGTTGTGAACTCGCCCACAACGTCCTCTTACCCTTCCTCGCACGCGTTTCTCCACGCATCCGTAATCTAGAAATCGTCAATGTCCGCGTGCACACTACGCTCCTTTGGGACTTTCTCCTTTTCGTCTGGCGCTCTCACTGTCCCTTACTCACTGAGCTCAAGCTTCAAGGGCTGTATGAAGTGGGTATTGGAGGCGTGCCGCCGCCACCGCCGGGTCCACCGAGGGATATTGCGAGTTATTTTGGGCCGAGACCGATCAGGACGTTTAGGAATGCGGCGCAGGCGGATCCGAAGCTGAGAGTCGAGTCCTTTGGCTGGGCAGGACGGATGCGAGGATGACTGGGAGGCATGCGGTGAGGTTGGGGTGTAATCAGTTGATGGAGTTTCATGGGAGTGCGTTGTTTGATGCTACGTTGACGGTGGATGCGTTGAAGGCGAACGGGACGATTTTGTGAGGACGATGCTGTTTGCGAGGATAGTGATTGTGTTCGCGGATGGAGATTGTTGTATGATCATGTATGCAGTGCTTGCTCTGGACTTGTAGTAGTGCATGCAGAGCACATTCTCCGGTTTTGAATGCTCGTCAGGTCTAGCCAGGTCCGTACGCGTCGGTAAGGATCAGCGCCAATGGTATGTGTATTGGATTCCGCCGGGTCGACTTGGTAGGGCACGGCTTTCCAGTTCTCTGATGCTCCGGCACAGGCTTGACACTTTTCGGAAGTACATATACCTGATAGACCGGTGCTTCTTGTGCACTCGCGCATTTCGATACAAGATATCCCTCCCTGCGGTCAGCTAAACACATGGGGCGTGATAAGGCGCAAATGTTGATCTAATGTTGATGCAGAAACGGAACTTGACTCGCAGTACTTCTGGAGGAGGATGATCACCAGCTGTGGCAGCAGCAATAGCGAGTCATTCGTCACGTCACCTCCTGCATATTGACGCGTCTTTTTGTATCTTTACCCAAGTTGATGTTCTGGTAAAGACGTGGGCAGGAAGTGGTGTCCTGAAGCTCTGCACCTCTCTGATCCCTGTTTCTTGACCTCATTGACGTCGATGTCGACCTAACTAGACTTTGTACCACAACAACATTCTCCACCACCTTTCGCGCTATCGTGAGCAGATCCGAGGACATGAGCTCGCCGCAATGGCAGAACTCGGTCGTGCCGGCGCGACTGTCCCTCTTGGCCATCTACAACCCTTCGCTGGGCCTGACCGATGAGACATTTCCCGAGCAGGCCGTCTTCTACTACTCGCGCAAAGCCCACGAGGCACGACAATCCATAAGGAAGAATGCGCGGAACGATGCTGCGGGCGGCGATGCGGCGCGCGAGGAAGAGAACGAGAAGTTGCGACAAATCGGGCTCGCACAGGGCATGATCGACTTTGCACGGTAGGTCGATATGAGCAGCAGCAGCAGCAGCAGCAGCAGCAGCAACAAGAGCCAACAGGAGTGACTGAGAGAACAGCTAGAACCTTCTCCGGCGGCCAAGCAGTTGACTCAATTGACACGGAGAAGTCGCGCATTGTTCTGCATGAGCTCGAGGCAGGATGGTGGATCCTCGCTGTAGGTTCCATCAAGATGAATGGTGGACCTAGAGCTGATACGACTAGTCCATCGATCTCACGCGTCTACCCGGAGTACCTACGTCTACACCAGAACCTACAAAGAAAGGGGCGGAGAAGCCTGAGCCAAAGACTAACATCGAGTACTCAGCCCGCGAAGTCAGTCCTCCGGCATTACTGATCCAGCAGCTCATTCAAGCTCATCACATCTTCTCCCTACATCATGGACCCTCGCTCAATGAGCTTTATGTGCGATTGCCACGCACCAAATTCTGCAATATCCTGGACAGGTACTGGGCTCGCTTCTCACGCACGTGGGATGTCTTGCTCCATGGCAGCCCTGCTACAGATATCTTTAGTGGTATCAAGCTGTCTAGTGGAGGCGAGCTTGGAATGGGCGTCGGAGAGGAAGATTGGGGGAGCGGTGAACGAGTCGTCCTTGAAGATCTGGTTCGTCGGACGGAAGGTCTCGTTGATGTAGTAGCAGCGCGATTCGGCGATGAGGCTCCTCCCAAGGAAGTGGCTGTTACGAGCGACATTGAAGCGTTACCTTGGATGGGCGGAGGCAATTATCCTATC